>CAKASE010000074.1:8125000-8750000 GCA_916720795.1 Danaus chrysippus
ATTTGGATCATCGTTTTCATTGACAGAGTCTCAACTAGCTCCTGTCTGTGATGCCAAGAGAGCAAATCGTAAACCTTCAGAAACGATTCAAGAACAGTGTGTCTCCCTGCGATACATACTCTAGCAGGATGTATGATGGCAAAGATAGAGGTAATTTCTTTGACCACCAAAATTTTCCGTCTTACTATTCGTTCGCCCATGGATAGGCCCCGAAACATTGGTCCTTTCCCTATAATATGAATATTGTGTTTGAACCTAATATCCATAATGATTTAAATTTTATGAATCAAACTGAAATATTTCCTCATAAAAAGCTTGATAATGAGTAGTTATATTTTATTGGATGTGAGACTAAAAATGTTATTAAATATAATTTTACTTTTACTAAAAATAAACTTCTCGTACTTTAATCGTGACATAATCTAAGTTAAACTATAAAGCATAAAATTAAAATAAATACAAAATTTGTGACTTAATGAAAATCTACAAATAATAATTTAAAATAATCTTAAATATACTCGTATTAACCAGATTATGGAGGAAACCACATGGACAAACCGGCCACCAGAAATTATGTGATATTTTCCAAGAATTATTTGGTAAAAGAAGTAATTTATACGACAAATACTTGTACTCTTATTTATCACGTACAAGATACCAAATATTACGTAAATAAAAATTCAATTTCTGTTATTGTAAATTTTTTTCAGAAGTTTTAGAAAATAATTTGTTCAATATAAACCACCCACTTTATTTTAAGCATAAGTTATTAAAACTAACGGTTATACGCATATAAATATAAAGAAATATGAAATGAGGACAAAGCTACATGTATAAAATTAAGAACTTTATAGGTTTTTAATGGGTAACAAAAAGATTAAACTATAAAAAGTCTAGACGTTTCCTCTGCTGTGATAGCGAGTAAATGCAATTTTATTTTAATCGGCTAGGCGACGATATATGTAGATTGCAAGTTCATCAAATTAATATTAAGATTGTTTATACCTTGATTGGAATTATATTCTAAATAAAATAAATTGATATTAAACGGGTTTCATTCTCGTGAATTTTAGGATTTGGTGTAGAGAGAAATTAATAATGTATAAATACTCAAAAACAAAAGGTATGGTAATCAACTGGCAAACCAGCTATAGTCGGTGACACATGACTTCATACAAAGTGCAAGTTTTGTCCCTTGTTTCTGAAGGAATAGGTGTTCTTAATAAATATACCTACGTAATTTTTTTCCTGATGACTGGGCTATATCATAATCAAAAAAGACATTCAGCATTTAAGTTGGTAGAGCCCAGCTGTGGTCAGTTATCACATCTCGAACATGGGCTGGCTCGATCGGGGAAGTACCACCCTCTCACAGAAACCGTTTTTCACAGAATGCACTGACGAAGTCGTGTGTTGTAAAAAGAACAATAAGACAATTAAAAAAGAGCATGCTATTTTGTATAAAACTGCCCACCAAACCTACTTGACTTAAGATTATTGAATTAAAGCAGATTTTGCCGAAAAACTTGTTTCAATGATAAAATTTGTTTTGAAATTATTATTTTTAAATTACTGCAGTATTCATACCACGGTGTGGTTAGAAATGTTGTGACGTCATTATTCAACGGCGTGTTTGACCTAGAGAGGGTATCCAGTAAATCCTTTTATTTTTAATACGTTCAACCAAATAATAATTACCTTTTCGTAGTGGTGGTACAATTCACTGAAAGAACTCTCCACAATCATAGCAAGTGACCGAAAGATATGAATACTAAAGATTTAACTTCCTAGCCACGAAACTATTTTTCGCTGGGATTTAAAACCGCCTTAAAAAACTGGCTCCAGTCAGACGGTTTTTATAATATTTGTGGTACTTTAATTATTCATTATGGTGGGCTATGTTACAAAGTAACCAGTAACTTTAATCTCAAATAAAATGACTTATGTTCCAAACTGGTTTTACCTTCAAAATGGAATTTTAAAATAAGCTACTCTAAAAAATTACCTATTGTATGATACTAAAGAAATATCACAAATTAATACCATATTGAAATGTCCTTTTAATGTTGTTATAGTATTTTTGTATATAGGATAGAAGCTCAATAGCATTAGCAAATGGTTATGACAGTTAGTTATCTTTATAAAACTTTTTGTATTTCAATGTTATTTCTTAACAACTAAAAACATTGCTGTAAGTCATTCGGTTTCCAATTTATATTGAATAAATGTTCAGTATTGGATAGGAACGAAATTAACTCTAAGTTAAACGGGAAATTGGAATCAACTAACAGAAATACATGGCTGAGTCGACATTTTCTTGAAATTTTGTATTTGATTTCATAACTTTGATATCCAAGATGGTTAGTATTATATATATACGAAAGCAATATATCAGAACATAATAAGTGAAATAAGAGTTTTTGTAGCTATCTTGTAAGTCGTCTTCACTGAATGCTTAGTATAAATTTGATAATGTATTCCACAATTCGCTTAAAACCTTTCGCTTAAGCGTACGTTTAAACGCACTTCCCTAAATAATTATAAAGAAGAATTCAACTTGAAATTTGTATTTTACAATTTGGATTGCGAAGGAATGGGAGATATTTTTCTTAAATTCAAATTATAACACATATTTGAAATATATTACGTAGTATACATATGAAATATTTTTCATCACATTGATTTTGAAGTGGCATTGTGTCTAGTTAGTAAGCTTAAAATTATTGTTAAAAGAGTAGCATTTATTTAATGGCAGTGTCTAGACACAGCACATTCTTGCTAGCCAAGTTGGACCAGTTTTTTGTGTAAAATTTTATGTATATAGTACTACATTGTGAGAAAAAAAAGAATATCTGTAGTGTCTGCTGAGTGTATAATGAATGATCGGCTTCCTTACTCCTTGTAGACCTTCCTCGCAGCAAGACAAAGTAATACGCTCCTTCCTCCTAATGCAGACAGCAAAGCATTGTAACTGTTTGCCCGCGTCTGTGTTTTTTCAATTATAATTTGGGTGTCCTCAAGGCTAGATTAAATAGGCTGTTTTGCGATAGTTCATTCACTATTTATGGCTTTATTTCAACCTACCAACGAGTGAAATGACAACCAAGTACTATCTATTCAATTTATAAAAAAACTATTGTCCCGTATAATTATTTTACATACATATAGTAACTTCATAGTTATTTAGTCAAATTCCTTTCTCTTAGACACTACTGTACAGAAGAATACTATCAGGGAATATCATTTTATGTAACATTATCGACAATATTATTTTAATTATAAAAATTACTTTTAGTTTTTATCCCTTGAAAAAGAAAGATACACTTTAAAGTATTTACTAACACATATAATATACAACACAGTAACGATAAATAGCAATAAAACAAGTAACAAAATTTGTGGCATACTAATTATCAAATTAAAAGTAATTTTATTCAGATATACAATGCCTGAGATAAAATTTAAATCCCTAACATTTATATAAGACGCAAAATAAGAATTAAAATGCAAAATACACAATTATTATGCAATTTAAATGCCAGAAATGGTGAAAACCCGGCAGTAGATGAAGACGAGTTAACAGATTAACAGATAAGAAGACAAATATTTTAACAAACTTTATTATTGGTACCAATGGTAATTTAACGATTATATGTATATGTACCTAAAGATAGCGTACAAGTACGGTAAAGACACATTACTTGGACTGACAAATTGTAGTTAAATAAAAGAATATATCCCTTCATTTTAGTTTGTGATATTTTAAAATGATACCAATCTTTATATATATAATTCTTCTGTGCGTGTGTATGTCACTGAACTTCTCTCAAACGACTGGACCGATTTTTATTAAATTTTTTGTGTGTGTTCAAGGGGATCTGGGAATTGTTTAGATTCACAATTTTGTCCGCTGGACAATGTGTTTTTACTTAATTTTAAATTTATTAGTAGTTGTTGATACAAACGGTTTTTTTTTACATTAGATTTGACAACTAACTAATATGTCAATCATTCTGTCGCACTTCAAAACACGGAGATTTATGACTTTAATAGGTAAACTCCAAAAATATAAATAAAAAAACGTAACAAATATTTCTTCATTATAGGGCGATACGAAGTTAGCCGGGTCTTCTAGTTAATATAATAAAAAATTCGTTCTACGAAATGTGTCAAAAATTTATAAGTCACACATATTCATCATCGTATTTGCGCATTGAGGCATGGATAGATTATTTTCCCCTAGGGAAACGAGTTACAGAGACTCGGATATGCTTTTAACATATTCTAAAATAATAAACAAGTATATACAATATATACTTTTCACTTTTAAGATTCTAATATAGAATATAGTGTCAAATAAATCATCAGTATGAGTTTATGAGTTTCTTTATCTGTAATGATATTTTTATACACGATATAAGATGTAGGGCTATGGGGCACTAAAGCATGCAGGCTGTTGGGATTGCATGCACGGGACGGAGGCACACGAAGCTACATAAATCAAGTCACATTTTTATTCTCATTTATCTTCCATATGTAGAACGAATCCGTTACATATTTATTACCATTATAGTTGAACTTATAAGACCTGCAAAACTTGCCCAGAAAAAGGGGTTAACATATACTATGTAAATACATGCAATATGCTAATAGTTGAAGGCTATAGAGCACAGGTGCGACACTGAACTCGATATATATACTTACAACGTTTTGTGTACAACCTTGAAATTTCCGACTTAAGATGAGCCCTTATAAAACGCCCGAGCGTTTGATTATTATACATATGTATACATATATCGAAATGTTCAATGTGTAAGTGTTTATTAGTGAAAACCACATATTAAAAAATTATGGTTGTGAGATGAGTTTGCAAAAATAACAACAACAAACAGACAATTGTTACATACGCGCAACATATTGAAAAATAAGGAACATCGCCCGGGCAACATCGTTGTATGGATAAAAAATCATATAAGGGGTGACGCCGCTGACTTCACGGAAACCAAACCGTGTCAACCAGAAGATTCCTGATACCATGCAAGCTATAAAATGGAATTGCTATCCTAACATCGGGACAATAATGTAATAATGTAGTTTTATAGGTTATGAGTTTTAATATGTAATTTTTATTATAATATTCACATAAGTAGTTGTCGTAGTTTTCCTGGACCCTTCGGTTACCACCCTATATAATTTAAGGAAATTTTCTAATATTCATTGTTTTGGTTTCTATTTATGTTACTAAAGGTTCCTATAATATTTAATCTAATATATCGTACATGCGCAGGCAGTGATCCGTAACATTTTTAATTAATGTATAGATGAGTATCAACATCCCGTACTAGCGATAAACAGACCGTTAATTGTTAATTGAAATATCTTTGACCTCAAAATATATCAGTGATGTTGGTTCTGTTAAAGTCATCAAAATTTAGTTTTGGAATAAATAATATAACTCACATATAATCATCGTCAAAATGCTGATATGTATGGATTTAAAAAATCTGAAGATTCTACTTGTTTTGTATCGTATAATAAGAATTATTTATTCTCTACTAATATTCATCTAAAGATTTACAACGAAGGCGTCTAGAGATCTGACTTTCTAATGAAGATCTCAACCTTGTTTGAATCACAGAATTCTCAGAAATGTTGGATAGCTTACTTTTTCAACAGTTATACAATAATTAAAATTGTAATTTAAGTTTGAAGGTAAACATTACTGATGTCGTGTTAGTGTACACCTACAATTTTACTTTATGTTATTATTTAAGAGAAGAAAAATTCATTATTTATATTATAAAATAAATTGCCATGAAATAATAATTAGTTACTTATAATGACTATTACTTTTTTCTCTGCAATCAGTAATGTTTTATGTGACACAAATTAAAATATTACATATAACAAAAAATATCCAATTTTTATACATAACTTTTGCATGAAGTTTATTTTAATTATATTTTAACTGAGATTATTGTTTTATTCTGTTGTAATCGGTGTATTGAATTTATTTGTTAAATACTTATATTATTAAACGTTTACTTCCTAATTTTCAAACTTGTATTCAAATTGTGACCTATTTCTAAAATATAAATGTAAACGTATAGTGTAGAAAATTAGTTAAAGATGACATACTTGTTTAAAGTAATATTGTTGTGTAAAAAAATAATGAGTATCTATAAAATTTAAAGATTTACCGAACTAGTACTTGCATTAAGCCAAATGGGTTGTAGCTTTTGTATTGACTCTAGAAAGAGGGTCACCATGAGTATATAAAAATATGTGCTGCTTTATTAATATGTTTCATTAAAGCTTTAAATGGAATCGGATTTTATCGCTAAGTTTAATAACCGGTGCATCCACTGTTCTTACATAAAATAATTTTATTTAACCAATAAAAGGATTTAAATGAGACAAGGTAACATAACCTAAAACCCATTGTCGATTTAAGAGCCATACAAATTTCGGGAGACAATTTTATGGATATGACAAAGATGTCATTTATTTATTATTAACTTCGATACTTATTTTTAATGATTTTAATCTTTAAAGAAGAAATGAACTCAAAAATTAAACAACACCTATAAAAAATTTGCCACACACGATGATTAAATTTGAGAATATTGTCGTTTTATTCTTAATTAGTTTGGATTAAAACCTCACTAATAAAAATGATGGGTAATTTTGCATAAACTCTTCAAATACTAATAATATTCACAGAAATAACATGATAACTTGTATAATAATTTCATCGTCTATATACATATATAAAATAACAACATATAACCTATAAATATAACAACAAGTTATTATAGATTTTTGTATGTACATAGATTGAAGATCTCTCAAACCTAGTTGTCAAACCTTTGAGAAGATCAAGTGTTTTACGATATATGTATATGATCAAAATTAGGGCTAAATCTCTTGTAATGTAATAAAGCTTAAAATTTGTTTTATGTTGAAAATTGAACTTGGCTTTTTTCAGAACCTTATGATAATTGTATATAACCTTATACAAAATACAAATTACTTGTAGAAGTTAATGTAATTGATGAGGTAATAAATTATGTAAAGTGTTCTCGAAACGTCTTTTTAAATCAAGTAATAATATTTGAGACAAATGTTCCTTATACCTTTCCTCATTCCTGTGTCGTAATATTTTCCTGGATCGTAAACTTAATACCTTGAGTATATATGAATTCTCTCAAGTACCATGACCGATAATTGTATAATATTTTTATTCCTTGAACCTTATTGTTAAGGTTTTGTTGTAATTAACGCATACAATCATTTCAGAAACTTAATCGTTCCTATTTCCCTTAAGAATATAAATATATTATTTTTAAATTACTTATGCCATTACTTCATCATTCAATTTAATTACTTATATTCGTTCCTAACTTTATCTAAAGTCCTAATCTTATCTAAGACATAGTACTTTTCAGCTAAATGAATTTACAGGCAATTCCTATATCAACAAAAATGAACTCACTGGATAAAACTATAACTAAATATATGGGATGTTGTCTTTACGTTTGGTGAAAGTCCTGAGATTGGTACTATAGAATATTGTAATGTTAATTTAACTCCAACATACAAGAAAGTAAACAGGAATTTCAGAATTTTTAGTATTTTTTATTTTATTTTATAGTAATTCATTAACACCATATTATACATTGCCGTAGATACAGTATTAATGCTAAGCATTAATAATAATCGTTAAAAACACAGACATGTACACTAAATTATTTTACAAAGCGTAATTTGAAGACTCTTATCGATTCATAATGTTTATATAAAAACACAGGATAGGAGGAAATGTTAGAAAGCAAAACATTAATAATTTTTCTAAAAACAAATTTCTCTGTGGAATTTATAAATATTATTCCAAAAATTTAATGTTGAAAAAACACATCACTTTATTCAGTCGTCAGACTTCAATCATAGAGAAATTTCAATAATGAAAAAGCTATAAGATTGAACATTGTCCTTGTGCTCCATCAGATGAATAAATCATCGACATATGCCGCAATATAGTCAGCCAGAAGACACGCTTGAGTACATTTATGAATGTTTTTTATAAAAGAAGAATTCATTTAGAAATTATAGAGAATAATTATGTATTGTACTTTTTTTCCTTTCACAAAAGATACAAAAATAATAATACACACTCATTGTACATTAATTTTGCTTTTAAAGAAATAGGCTCAGCTTAACAATTTACGATACCGTGGTTTCGATAACAATTGTTTATCAATCATCCCGTTTTTCCTGACTGATTGTATCTGAAGTGTCTTGCCGTGGAGTAAACATGTTTTGTATGTGTATTTAGATTTAAAAAAAAATCGTGTTTCACTTGTTTTAATGCCAGTAAATCCTAATATAAAATATTAGTAACCTGCAGCATAAATATGTTGATTTAATTAAATTTAATTCTCATAACGGACTAAAATGGATTCTGGAAATAGGCTGATTAAGGAGTATGATACAGTGCTATAGTCGTAGCAGTAGCTTCCATTTCTAAGTAAATAACTATTTGACCACACGGAGTCTAGAGTTAAATTAGAGTTATATCATAAAACCGTCTATTCTTAGCCCAAATAAACCTTCAGCATCGTCGCTTCACAAGTTAGATTTGTATATAAATTGTGAAGCGAAATACTTACCTAAATCCAAATATCAAATATTCGCAGATGATTTAAAAATATATAGGGAAATTAAATCACCAGAGGATATCGAAATTCTATAAAGTGACATAGACAACCTTGTTTGTTGGTGTCTTGCAAATCGTATGACTCTAAATAAGGATAAATGTGTTCATATTAAATTTAGTAAAAATGAAAACCACTAAAACACACTTACTACATCAACGGTACTCCCCTTACGGAATCAACGAGTGTTAGGGATCTCGGAGTGGTAATAGATAACACCTTAAGCTTTAGAGATCACATTGATTTCATCATATCAAAAGCCTCGCAAGTATACAAAATATTTAATATTTACAAAATATACTGGTCTAGTATTAAGATTAATGAAAATCTTTAACGATCCAAGCTTGACAATATTAGTATACAATATTATAATAAGGAGTATCCTAGAATGTTGTTCCGTTGCTTGGAGTCCTGGGTGTGAGGTGCACTCTGATAAAATAGAACCTGTACAAAAATGTTTTCTATATTACTTAGCGTACACAGATCTAAATGCAAAGAATTTTAATTATTACGACGCACGCCTAATTAATTATAAAGTGTAAACTCTTAAATATAGAAGAGAAGCTGCCGACTTTCTTTTTTTATACAAATTATTGCATGGATATATTGATGCACCTGATCTACTTGCTAAAATTAGTTTCTACATTCCGCGTCAAGGTAGCCGTTTACAAAATCGTAAAATATTTAGCCTGCCTGATGTCAAATCAAATCTTGGTCAACATTCGCCAATTTTCCGTATTTGCTCGCTTGTGAATTGTAGTCGTCAACACCTAGATTCCTTCAGTGAATCTTGGTTCTCGTAAAAATAAACTTAAAACAAAATCACATTATTTTATGAAATAATCAAATAATTAACTAGTCAGTATTTACACAATTACTGTTCTTGTTAACTAAACAAGGTATATGTTTTTAAAAGCATACTAGGTTTACATCCAGAAGACTGCAACTTAATACCACTGTGTTTAGCTTAGATTTTATTTTGCATGCACTAGTTGTAAGTCAGTTTTGTAAACTTAAATAATAAAAAAATAGACAGCGGTATCCTAAATCTATAATGCGTAGATAATACAGGGGCCCTATACTTGCCTTTTTAGCCGCAAAGATTTATCAAATATAATTAAGAAGCTTTTTATTCATCAAATTCTAAATAAGTCGTACTGAATTTTTATAAGTAGTGAGATAATACACTCAATTGAGTAGATAGTTAATAAGTATTGATGGCATCCATAATTACCTACAATAGCAAAAAGGCTAACTTTTATGCACTCTATATATTGATGATAACAATGACTTCTAAAAATTCTTAAAGAGCTGACTTTGATGCCAGACGTATGTGATATATACATATATTTATATGTGATTTGTCAAACTAATTTTAACTCTTAATTTATCAGTCTTTAATTCTGTTTCAATTATACAAATATTTTGAAAAATCTGTGTTAATATTTTAAGGCCCGTTTCATTTTAATTAAAATTTATTTTTTATAAATCTTTAAAAACTGATTTTCTAAATGAGGTTCTACTTGATTCAACGACCTAGTTTTCAAAGTCTAATCTAGTTGTTTGAAGCTGACTTTGCCGTGTAGTTATTATTATTTATTTGAATGCTACATCAACAGTACATACATACATTAAACAGTTAAAAGTAAACATTTAAAACTGACAATTATCTGATGTGTGTACTAATTATAGACGTACACAGCACTGCTGAAGATTACTGTCTAGCTGCTTACAAAAATATTATAAAAAAATAAGTTAACAAAAGGATGTACAATTACAAAAATATTACGAAAAAATACAAATAACAAAAGAAGAAAGAATATCACATAACAATCAAGATAAACTACTACAGCTAAATCTTACTAATAGGGCTTGACAAAACACCACAAATTTTTCGCTTAAACTTCGGCAAGGAATCGGAAAAAACATCAATATTTTGAGTTAATGCACACAGATTGTTATACTGGCCACATATTCTATTTATCGGGGAATATTTAGCAACATTTGTGCGTGACTTCGCTATGTAAAACAATTTATTGTTAGGTTTTCTAGGAGGGCGGCATGGGACTGAGATATTAATTTTATAGAGAGCCTGTTCACATTGGACAGTGTCATTCATAATTTTAAATAAAAATATTAAATCGAGAAGTTTTCTTCGATTTCGCAAGGTTTCCATTTTAAAAAAAAATTTACGACTTTCGTATGGCGCTCTATGGGATATTCCACTGCATGCAAAAGCTAGATGTCTAGTGAAAGCGCGTTGAATCGATTCAACTCTTTGTGAATTAACAGCGTATATAGGGTTCCAGATCTGAGAAGCGAACTCTAAAATTGTCCTAACAAGAGCATTGAACAGGTACAGCTTTGTTTTAATCGTAAATCCTTTTGAATTTCTCTTAATTAATCCAATCATTTGAGCTCCCTTGGCATTTATCATGTTAATGTGGGACACAAAAGTTAATTTTTTATCAACGGTAACGCCTAAATCTTTAACCTCGGCTACTTCTTTAACTGACTGCCCATAAATTGTGTATGAAGAAGTAATAGGGAGTTTTTGTTATGAGAATTTGGTATGAAAAAAATTTTGTTGGATTAAGTAACACATTGTTACTATCATTGCTGAATTCCAATTAGATCACTTTGATGCTGTGTACTGTCAACAGATGATTTAATAGTTTTATATACTTTATGTTCATAATATAAGTTTAATCATTTTACATACTTCAAGGTCATAGTTCCGTTTTTTTTCAAAACTTCTTATATATAAGTATTATATATATAAGTAATTTTGAATTATTATATTGAGGTTATAGGTACAATATATAAAATGAAACAAACAGCAAACACACGAGTTTTCATAATAATAATCTTATAACATTCAAACAATGTAAGTCGTACATGTGTCGATTCCTATGACAAATGATGCTATTACGGAGACTACGAAAGAAGATAAGAATACTATTGGTATACATTAGAACTTTATCTGAACGGATAAAAGATTTATATGTATTTTTGATAAAATATATTAAATCCATATTTTGTTATTATAGAAGAAAAATATAATACATCAGATCTGTAAGAGTATCTAATTTAAAATTGAAGGTTATTACGATTCAAATTGAAAAACTACGATGAAAAATTCACCAACAGAAGTCAGGTTACGATAGCATAATCAGATAGCAGAAGTCAGATTACGGTAGCATAAAGTAGTACGGGAACACAATGTTCCGGAGCTTAGGTCTACATCGAGTTTATATTAAGTAAAATTCATTTCAAAGTCATTAACGCGAAAACGAAAACTTATAACAATATTGTCTTTTAATTTTTTCTCTTAAAAGACGTAATTGTTGCACTAGACAAGACTTTAGTAAAATGTAAAAGTCGAGCAACTGCCGGCACGTGCGGATCAGTTAACTGTCATTCGAAGCGCCAACATTTACATAAAATGCTATAAGATTTAAAAACTCGTTTTTGCATTAAATATAATTGATTAAGTGTTTTATACATAAAAATACTTAATGGAATACATTCTATATTAATATTTTCAGATCATTGATGGTTTTTCCCTCTCTTTTTAACAAATAAAGGGATATTATAAGCTTGATAGCAATGCCCGTGTGTATATGTAGTGTAGCGTTTTGTTATTGAAAGCATCACAGGATTCATTTTTCTTTTATAAAAAAATTAATAATCTTTATTTTAAATCTATAAATCTGAATCCGTAACTAAAACCTCAAAACCTCCGAATAAATGTAAGAAGAAACAAACATATAATTGCCTAGGGAGAAGGACATACTATGCATAGTGTTCAAATGAGATTGCTTACCTAATAAAGTAAATGTTATATTATTTTAATCATAAGAATAGTCTTCATAAATTCTAAATATCAAAAACACAAGTCGTAAAAGGCGGCTATTTTAGTGTTATGACATTTCTCTTTTAATTCTTGCAGAATAAATGTTTTGTGTTTATATAATTTTTATAAAATGATAATTGCTAAAGGAAATTTTGAATTAATATATTTTTTGCTCCCGGACCTCAAAGCTTTTAGGATAGAATAATATTATGCTGAATAAGAATTTAATACAAGAATAACATTGAACTTAATGATTGTACCTACAGCCTCGGGTTTACTGAGTGCCTGAGGGAAAATTTAATAGAAATATATATAATTTATATCACATATGTACATGATTTTTCCCCCACGTAGATTAAAATATATATGTATGTTTATGATATGAATTCTATATTAATAGAAAATGCCTTTCATATATTGTATATTATTAAATTTAGGTATCCTAATTTGGTTATTACAATACATCATTAATCTTAACTTAATTATGTAAATCAGTAGGAAATAGAAACTATGTAGGTTTAATTATAATCTGAGTATAAGTCAAAACAGATGATAAAACAATAACAGTATTACCGTCGTTGTTTAAATTCATGCCCTTTTATTTCTTGGTTAATTTTTATAAAATAAAAGTGTCCTATATTAAAAATATATTAATACAAAAAGTTGCCGTTCAATGAGTCAAGTGATAAATAGGATTTTAAATAATAGTTATTGGATCGTAATTTCATATTGCAATTGTTTAATATTGTAGCTATTTAAAAGATCTTCTGGCGACGTTTGTTTCTAGAAATCCTACACAAATTACAAATTTTATTAATTATAAGAGAGTTAATTTATTGAATAAAGTTATTTAAGATAAAGTTCTTATAGAGATTCGTGCACTAGATATTTCAGACAGTATTAACACAGGAAACCTAAAGTAGTCTTTCATTGTTAAGGGGACGTAGACGAGAATTACTAGAAGCGACTTTTTTAAATATTTGTCAGCACAACTTTGCATAAGCCTTAAAATAATTATATAACGTGAAATACACAGAGTGATATGGCTGCAATAAAATAAAATATTATTCCCACATTGAATAAAAACAGGACTAATTAAATATTACTTCATAATACACTATCCATTATAATGGGTACAACACCAAAAGTGACATTTAATGAACTATTTTTACAGAAGAAATGCTTTATTTCGACATATGTATATTTTCTTTTTGAAAGACAGAACAATTTTTTTTTTGAATAGGCCTTTGCGGGTTACAATGCGTCACACTTTACTTGTTACTTCTACAAGAAACGCATTCGCCCAGTTAGACAAAGTGCACTTAAGTAAGGTTTTACTATCACTCAACATTTGACATGGTTGAAACATAAAATTTTTACTCAAAATATTTTACTAAGTAATGAGAAATAAAAAACCGTCATTTGATAAGATTGAACAAGTTCTTAATTTTTTTAAATTTAAATATTTAAACTTTGAGACCTATTTCCATTGGAAACGAGATAAAAGACATACCTTTAATATATTTGAAATTCGTTGTTAATATTTAAATTATTTTATTCTGTTATTATATTATAATAATAGTCAGTGGTGGCCTAGTGGTGAGAGGGCTCGCCTCTCGTTGCCGAGGTCGCGGGTTCGAACCTGGCCCGGGCAAGTACCAATGTGATTTTTCCGAGTCATATGTACTTCATCATATGTAGTCATCACTGATTAATGCTGATTCCCAAAAGAGGGTTGACGTTAGGCAGGCGGGCCGGTTGTAAAAAACAATTAGCCAAAGCTATTCACAACATGTAAAGCAGACCCTGGCTATAGCCGGGAAATTGCCAGGTAGAAGCAGAAGAATAATAATATAATAAAATGAGATTATTGAATTCACGGTATCTATTATTTGTGTTTGAAACACACAACAAAAATCAATCCTAATTCTTAGTGATAGTTTAAAGAGGAAAGGATTTATCGTCATAGTCATATGTGATTATTATATTTAAATACAAGTAATAAAAAGGGGTTTCTATATTTTTTTCATTTATTTATTTTCATTTAAGTTAATTAATTTTCTGCGACAGTGGTGCCTAGAGTCTGTGACGATTATATAGACATATACATCATCTTATGTATACCAGTAGAGAAGGGAGTTCCCAGACAGTTCCATAAAAAGAATAATCCAGAAGGATGCGCGCTTTGGCTTGTAATAATTGTCTGGTCAGCCGATGATTATGATACCGTATTTGTAAAACATTCTAGTAGTGGTAGCTCCACCGAACTTTATTTGTTATAAAATTATTTAACTTCAGTTAGTGTTCACACTAAACAGATGTTTTTATAAAAATCCTCTTTTAATGTTTTTTCATTGAGCTTCTTTAAGGTTAATAAGTATCATTTAAATAAGTGCCTCTGTGATTGTCTAATAAGTTTATCTCGTCAAATGTTCATATTAAGACGATAGTAAAAAAAATAATCACAGCTTCATAATTTAATAACACTTTTTGGGCAATGTATGCATGACGTTTATTCTCACGAGCAAAAGTGCAAAATTGAGAAGTTTCAAATGATTTCCCCGTTGGATTCCAGTGGCTACGAAATGAAAATAGATCTCATTTAAAATTATTTCTTTCATTCTCTATGGAAATAGTAAAAAACTGGAATCATGATCAAATGTCCTTTCGGGTTTTTCTTCCTTAGATTATAGTGAAGGTGGTTCTTTGAAACTAAAACTATTATTAAATTAGCAACTTATTCCCTTTCCTAGGCGTTTCAACAAAATACGTGTTCAATTTAAATATATAAGGTGTTTTATAACCTGACTGTCATATATAAATTAAAGGAGATATAAAATGAAAATGATAAAAGACAGTGTATTATTTAATAAGTCTAGCAAGATTAATGTATTATCCGGTTTTTCTGAATAAAATAATATTAAAAATAGGTGACTTGAATGGTAACTACATGTATGTTTTGCGTAAGGAAATATACTTGATAAAAAGATTTTAAAACTAAAACTTTGTAGATGATAATCTTGAAAGACATAATTAGTGTTGTGAGTGCTAAAATAACTTACACTTTAAATTTTACTGCAAGAAATAAGGAACAAAACTAACTCATTAGTCGTATTATTCCTGATGCTTTTACGATTGAATGTCGCCTCTTATATTAAAGGTTTGCTGGAAAAAAGAAAAGAATGTAATTAAGTTTGTAGAGAATAACACAAGACATTATATATTTACATTTAAGAAAAAAGTGTTTAAGTTTAATAGTAGCATTTATTCTGAAAGCGAACTTAAAACTTTAGCTTTTAAAGCCACTTTGCAGAACTCAATTTTTATAAAATATAAATGTCAGTGTTTGAGATTAATACAAAATAATTTTAAAAATATTATTGGCTTTTATTGTCCTTAAAGCCTCCTAATGTAAATATTTTGTAGTGAGCATAAAAGAAAAATCTTACCTTTTGTCCTTTATAATTGTAAACAAACATTCGCTTTTACTTTTACGCTACAAAAAATGTAATGAAATTTGAATAACAAAGTTCAAAGGTGTATTATTTTTGGGCTTTTAATACTAAAAAAAGATTATTCTACATTATTTCATTTTATTATTTATAATCACTTCTATACATTGTATATAAAAGAGTGAAATATGAATACGAGGTGGTTATAATCTGAAAAAAAAAAACATTCTTTTATGAAAATTAAAATGAGTTTAAGATAATCTTTATAAAAAAAAAATGCTTACCGAACTGTATGTTGACATAGTGATAGGTCTAAACTTGAAAGCTGTAAAATAAAGCGGTTTCTGTGATCTGTGGAAAAAGACGTAAAATCTATTAGCGTGATAATATTATTTATTTTTAGAATCGGTTATTAAGTATTTTAGGATAAATTTTTTGTTCTTCAAGATTTGATTTTCACAGTTTTTTATTTTCGCTGAATCTTAAACCATGTAAAGTAAAAATATTACAATAAAATTTATTCTTACATTATGTGTTTATTAAGGTAATGAGATGGTTTTTTTACCTCTGCAGGAGTATAAATAGAGTTTTTTGACAACGTATGTTAGTAGTATACCACGTGCTTTTGTAAACTGCATCCGAAATTCCTGAGCTCTGAAAATAATGCATACATAGTAGATAAATAAATAAGCAAAAAAACAATATTAATTACGAATTATTAAAAAATCTTTAATGCTCCTTAAATATTTATTGCTTAATAGAGACATATAATAATATTTTGTAAGCCGTATTTGTCTTACCGATGTTGAAATGTCGTCTGCATACCAACATAGTATACCCACTTGTGTTAAAGCGGCACCCAAGAAGAACTTGTTACTCATTGCCATCCATGGATCTAGAAGCTGGTTTGATATTAAAAATATTTTATTAATATTGACTTTTTATACAGTATACTACAAGTTATTAAATTAAAATAATAGACTTCTGTGTATACATGTGTACTTACGATATTAAAGACGACACAGCAAATATTTATTGAGCTTAATAAAACGTTTATAAGATTCACGATTGAAAAAGCGTTTTCTAAATTTGTACCATAGCTGAAACATACATTCATGAAATTTTTATACCCATAAATATATTAAAATAATGTGGTCTTAAAATAATCATACGTTATAAGTCTCTGATGTATTTTTATGACTGCTACAATGTCTTCATAACAAACGACATTTCCTTTTTTCATTCGAACTAATCGTAGTATTCTTATTTGTAAAAGACGCAGAAGCATGCTGATGTGACTCGCCATTGTCATGAATAAAATGTCGGACCCCAACATTGACCATACGGAAACCAACCCTGGAAATGAATTTCCATTCAAAGTTATAGACAAAAATAAATCTTTTTTATGTGTTATACCTTCTACCTAAATACGAATAATGCTGTATAAATTATACGTGATTATTATTCGGGCTACATACGAAGAAACACGCTATAAGAAATATAAATAAAAATAATATACCTTACCAGTGATAACAAAGAAAATGTTGAAGTTAAAACTGACAAAGTTATTCTTTCAACTACAACTAATTGGTCCCACCAAAAAACAAATGATTATATAATTCATTTTATAAAATAAATAATGTAATTTAAAATAAACGATTTATTTATATATTTTTATTTTATATATTATAATATAGTTCATCTACAACTTCTTACGAGTCGAATGACAATCAAGCACTCTTAATATAAATAAAGAATTTTTCTTTAATTTGTATACTATTAAGATAAAAGAGAGCATACAATCAATCTGTCAGCAACACTGACTTTGACGAAGCCTCATGAACTCGGTTATCGTAAACTTATAAAACCTTTTTGTTATAAATTAAAATTTAAAACCAAATACACGTATGAGATTTAGATATAATAAAATAGTTTTATATAAACCTACGAATAAAAAAAATAGATGTCAAATGTAATAAATCAAAAGTGGTTTAATTCTGGAATGAAAAAAATAATTGGTTATGATGTTAATACCTCCATAAACCTCGAAGGCGAAACAAAGTTCGTGGTACACGGACTTTGTCTTGTCGAAGGGGTAAGATATATGCCAGATATATCCTAAATTGGACGGATTTCCTTGTATTTTATGGTAAACATAAATCACCACCGGCGTTAGGTTGTAAAGCCAAACTCCTAATACATTCCAAAAACTGTAGCCTGAAACAATATAAAATTAAAAAATGCAATAATAATTATACTTGTAAAAATTTTTATACTTTTAATTATTGTAAACACTAAAAAAACTAAAATGTGATCCAATTCAATTACTTAATATATCGAAGTGTCGTAAAGAAAAACCAAAAACTGTTATATAAAAGTTGTTTTCTTTAAACACTGTAAACGAAATATACTAAAGAAAATTGGACATCACTTTTGCTAAAAATATTGAATTACTGAATTTAATTATTAAAAATAGTAATACAAGATTTTTAAACTAAAATATCGTATATCGTACTTTAAATCACTGAGTTTGCCTCCTTCTGGAGTCTGTAAATTTCTGGTACCAAATATTTAAGCTTAAATTTTAATTTAAGAAGTAGCACAATGTTGCTATCATGTTAAATACATGACCACACGAATACCTTTATTATTGTAATAAAAAAAAACATACAAAATTGTCCAATACGTAGTCTTGAAAGCTTCTCCCTCTTTATTTTATTTGATTCATCATCTTGGAGATCCATTGGCCACAAATCAACTAGTTCATTTATGAGTTTGCGAAATATATTTCGTTTATACCAGATAGTTAATAATTTTCCGAAACCTTAAATAAGAAATTATTTAAACTTTTGTTTTATTTTATATAAGAAAGTGCAAAAAATATAGTAAATCAAATATATACATATACACAATTTCAACATATATAAAACTATCGTTCACTTTATTCGCATTCCCAAAGGGTCAGGTGAATGGTGTCAGGTACATAAACTGTAATGACCCTACAAACTCCAGTCTTTATCTAAAAGCCGTTCGCACGTTTCAAGAATTATCCCGGGAAAACAGGAAGACAACAGAAATAAAGAATAGACTTGTTTGGAATTAAACTGATACTAATAAATATGATTAATTCTATTGCATTTTTATTAATACGAACTCATGGTATCATAGCCGATAATATGTAAATTTGCAACAAATTCTGGAACTGATGCAGAACTGACGAGCTTCATAACAGCATAACTCATTTGTCCGACCAGTTTTAATAACACAACTAAAACGGTTCCAATAAACCAAAGGTAATTCCATATTACACTAATTACGGTCTCTGGATGCTCATCGATAAAAGAAATGCCTATTCTTCTTGTACAGAAGTTGCATAGTTTCATCGTCTGATGAATCTCGCCTTTTGCCTGTTCCACAGACATTTTCAGTAAACTTCATTTAGCGAGCAAAGCATCAAACTAAAATGTTAAAATACTTTTTTCTTTATATATAATTTTTTTAGTAAATAAGTGGTCGTCAAGTTAAATATTAATAAACTTAGTTTTGGTAATAAAACATAACTGTACGTTGAAAAAAGTTGCCGAAGAAAGAATAATAATTTTGAAAATTCGATAAAGAAAAGTTCTATTATCATTCTTATTTTGAATGATCATTATTTTTATACTGTGTTTTACATTTGTTATTTATTATTTTTTTGTATATTATGCTGTTGTTCTACAAGCAAAAATCAATTTATTATATTCATCATCAACATCGTGATGATAATTCTGATAGTGATGTTAAAAACTTGAAGTAGGTACATTTTAATTAAAAATATATATTAATATTTCATCTTCCTATCATTCTCAGCAGAACATTATGAATATTATTATTCCACTTTTCGGCTACATCTTTTATTATCATCAAATGGTATAACACACTAGTACTATCCAATTGAAAAAAAAGAGACAGAAATAATCTATTTTAAGTAATAAATAATAATTTATCTCTAATAAGACTTATAAAATATTTAATATTAAAAAAATTATGGTTATGAAAATGTATGTGTTTGAACAGAATTTATTTGATTGAGGGTGTGTTACAAAACTTCACGTTTAAATAATCTACGTAACTTAAATCAAATCACTTAAATATTAAATGTACAATGGAACTTACCATTCAGGCTTCACAGGCAGAGGTAACAAACATTTTGCCTTTTGTATTAAACCACGATACATTATAGACTTTACGAGTGTTGAAAATAGAGGCGAATAAAACGTTAATTAAAATTAAATCAGAAAGCTGTACGGCTTATTGACAATCATAGTGCTTGCATGTTCTGTTATAAGAAATGGAAACATTGGATAGTTTAATTCATTTCAATATTATATTAAACATCGTCAATTAAATAAATATAAGACACTAAGGAAAGTATGAGCATCGATTAGCAGTTGAAAAATATATTTTTTAAAAGAGTATTTTGCAGAATAAAACAAATGAATATTTACGATAAAATTATAAAATATCTGTATGTACTCGTATGTAGAAAAAATGTAAATGTCTGTTTGAATTTAAAAATTAAGCCTTATATCACTATTAATGTATAAATTTTTAACTTTTGTGTTTCATATTAATAAAATCTTCATTTCTACTCACCCAATTTCTGTCCACAACCAGACAAATGTTAGAGGGAATCATTTAGCGGTTGGCGGTCTCCACTCTAAATTCAGTGTTGCCGTCGGTGCTGCGACATATGTGGCATTTCCGATGCCACTTCAGTTTGTTAATTTGTTGAACAATATTGATTAGCTTATCTCTCTGGTGATAATTTTGTTTTATTTTTTCGCCTTAGAAAAGCTCTGGGTAGCCATATTTTGGCTTCATGCTTTAGCATAGACAGGATACACTAATTGAAAACTTTTCGGTTTAAGTGATGAGAAAATCCGACAGCTTTTATCAATCTCCTTGATAATTTTATTATTACACAGTTGAACCACCTACTCTTAAGAAACATGCCCGAAAACAACATCATGGCAATCTCCATTCAAGGCGAACGATTCCTAATAAACGTGCTCCTTGATCCAAGACTTTTGTTATCTCAAATCATTTGGAAACCAATTTGGCAAGAATTCTTAATCAAAAAGTACAAATTAATAGAATAACGACATTTAAATTTTGTTTCAAAAATAATCTCAGGCATCTCATAAAAAGCCATGTTGAAGTGCTCCTTAATTTACCCTTTTATATATTATATGTTACACTACAAGTAATTAAAAACAAAAAACAAACATCGTGTCCAAATGTTGTAATGAAGCGTCATCATTCGGCTAGTCTTGAGGATCCAATATATGTATAAGAATTCAGAGACAGATATATCAAATAAAATTCTCTATAAACACCATTTTTTAAATAGAGAAATACTTTTTAAACAAAAGGAACAATAGATTTTTATTAAAAGACACAATTTAACGGCGACTCCGAAATTTCTTTAAATTATAATTGAGTATAAAACCAAATTTGTATATCAATATTTTTGGACAAACTTTTTTCGAAACATATGAGATTTATTATGTTAGGAGTATTTTGACAGCTTTACTGCATATGAATGAAAACCTGTTAATGAACTGTTGGCGATTCTGTGATATTATTGTTTGTATAAAAATATTATAAAGTTAAAGCTTAAAGATTCGTTTCTATCATTTCACCACTTATAAATATTATTCATTATATTACTCAAAGAAAATCACGAACTAATATACATTTAAATTGTCAGAATTTTTGTTCTCTCCCTCTCAAATGAAGACGTGACTTGTTTCAAAAACAATTTGTAAATAACAAGCTCCCTGAGTAAATATTTTGCAAGCACTTGGAAGCAAAATTTTCCCTTCTAGATACTTTAAGAACATTTTATTATTTTTGAAGTTTTAAAATATAAGAGTTACTTTTTACATCTAAAGATATTTACATTGTCCTATGTTTTCATACAGTCACTATATTTTATTAGAGTTTAGTACTAATGCTAGACCAAACCACAGAAATATAGGTATTTTCGACTCTGATTATCTCTACCCTATTTTATACACTATAAATTAATTCACACTTAGTTCCATAAATAAATAATAACTTTATAATGACTTTATATAACAAAAAAAAACTATATTGGATTTTGAAGTAGTTTGATAGTTTTTGTAATAGGAAAGAGTATTGTACAAATAGCTAGCTATTTCTGAGACGAGAATCTTAATCCATCTAAATGTAAAGTTGGAATATTAAACTACCACTGTTTTTGTTGTATAATACATATAAAAAATCTATCGATGACTTCATTAAGTTTAAATTTAGTTTCGACACTTAAAGAAAATTTTTTCTTGTACTGATTATTTGAAAATTAAAAATGATCTCATTAAACGTTTACCAAACAATAATGTTGCTATTGCTTTTATTTTAACATATTCTGTAAATTTATTTCAAACATTGTTTTAGTAACTCGTCATATAAAAACCTGTATTTTGTTTAACGCTCACCTACATACAAATGTATTAGTAGGTATGTAATATTGTATAATTTTTGACAGTAAATATCTAAACATCATTTTTAAAATGATCTATTTAGGTCACTAAGTCAGTCTACTTGATAACTAACCACTGTAACATGGCAGTCAATAACTTTTTATATACGTTACTCAATAATTACAAAATAATTTATAACCTACACAACTTATTTGTAACATATATGTATATGTCTGACATTAATGTATTAAATTAAACATAATTGCTATATAGCACCCGGGCGGTTTTGGTGACTTAGTAACAGTGAAGTTGATCTTAGATAATAATTATAATATTTGAAAATTCTTAATCTGCTTTAAGCAAAACAACAGCCAAACTTTCTTCTTTACACATACTTCACATAAATTGACTTCGTGGAAGCCGTGAGAGTACTTGTCTTTTAAGTACCTTCTCCTAACTTACTCTACTATGAACTCGTAAAAATTTGTGCTATACCTGCACATTATAACTTTGTGTTTAAAAAAATATTCAAGTGCTTAAACTTAAAATTAAAATTTAATAAAATACGATTAAATAAACCAAGTATACAAACGTGATAAATATGTGTAATGTAATCTATATATATGTATAAAAGAAAGTCGTGTTAGTTACTCCACTTATAACTCAAGAACGGCTGAACCGATTTAGCTGAAAATTGGCAGGGAGGTAGTTTAGAGCCAGGAAATTGCCATAGGATACTTTTTATCCGTCAGTACGTTTCATGTCAGTACGTTTCATGTCAAGTCCCACGGGAATGCTATAAAACTTGGAATAACGAAACACAATTGACAGCTATGCAATTGACATATAATGACAGATATGTAATGACGTAATGATGACAATTAGATATTTGTAAGAGATCTACTATATAAAATAAGTCCGGTTTAACCAATTTCCACGGTTTTGCATTCGTTGAAAAGGTCTCGGGCTCCGTGAGGTTTATAACAAAAAATTTCAACAGAAAAGCGGGAAAATCTTTTTTCACATACAGCACCATCATGCATAACACGTACTACAAACCAATATTTTAAGTAGATGGCGCCGGTGCATGATACATTTGTTTGACAGCTACTCATTATTCTCTGCTCAGTTAATTTCATGTGAGAAACCGGTATTGTGTTTATAGTTTGAACTCTTAAAACCATTTAGTATTTGCGGGATAAATTTAGAAAGTCATTGTTTTTCACATGGGCGTTATATTTTGCGTGTTCACGAGTTTGAAAACTATCCTCTTTATTTGTGTTAAAGTTAGAATAAAAAACAAAAAAATTGGTTTACAAAGGACCACTTCAATGAAACGGATAATTTGCGGACACGACGTCTAACGCTTCGATATCTACTTTGGATTCACTTTCATTTACTTAGAGAAGTTCAACTAAATAACACTTCATTTTTGTGATCGAAATGAATTAATTACTGTTGTAAAATGAAATAAAAATTTTCCTTTTCTAATATAAAACAAAAAAACTCTTCACCTTTTAATCACCAAACGAAATGTTGTTTAAAAGCTTTCTGGTGGCGAAACGGAGTTCGCCGGGTTTACTAGTGGTAATATGAAAACTAGTCATGAAAATAATAATGTCATGAAAATATAAATTAAAAAAAAGATCAAGTAACACGTCATTAATTTTTTATAACACATGTGTGATTTTAATTGCAAACAAAAAGTAATGACCTATTTACATATTAATATTATTGATTCCATTTAATACCTTATAATTCTGTTTATTCTCACAAATCTTTTATATAATTTTTAATACACGCAGTTGCTTTTTACTATAGTTGTTAGTGGTTGTATTTATATTTATGTAAAAGTAAGCAGGAAAAGCTTTTATATGTTACTTATGATGAAATAAAAATAATGTTTATATAAAATTTTCTTCAATGAGTTTCGGCCTATATTTTCGTTAAAATTACCTTAGAAGGTTCACGGGAGAAGACATATAATTAAAATTACTCTGTAGTCCATAAACAAAGATGTAGACGAATAATTTTGATAGTATTAGGTTTAGAGATAAAAATTTTAGAAAGTCAGTGACTGAGGCTTACGGATTTCTTTACTTATTTGCTGCCCTTACCAGCTTATGAATATAATGTATTTCACTAAAATATGCAATTTATTCACCTTTAACTACCAAATTTTTTCTTGGTTACAAAATTCATTATTAACACAGAAATGTTTTTTTATTAAAAACAACTCGCCCCTATAGAGACATAGTCACAACCTTTTCAATATAAAGGATATATTTTTTATTGAAAACTATGTATAACACATGGCATTTTTTTGGTTTAAGAGCATTTTAATGGTTTGAACTTATTCAACCTCTTTTTCATATTCTGGTTTTTAAACACATAGCTATATAAGGCCTTCTGTGTGAAGAAAGAGTTTTGTATTATAAATTCCACCAAACATATATTTTATTCTGACCGCAATGGATAACACGTTTAATATAAGCATTTGTACTGTTACATTTACTATATTCGTATCAAATAGTGGGCAGAGATCAATAATAGAATAGTTTATCGTTAATGGGAAAAGGTCAAAAGAGATAACAAATAGGTAAAATTCAGATTGCCGTTAAATATATCCTGATTGAACTTCAATTTTGTTATATAGATATTATCGGTTCAAAATCAATTTAGGAATATTTACTTATTTATTTCAATATCAGCCACCGATTTAAATTTTATTTTTTTTACCTATTGTAGGCGTTCGGTGTATTAAAAGGATATGTAAGGCGTATCCTTTTGGATCGGATGTCAGCAACTCATTGGTTGTATAGTGGTCCACATCCGAACCTTTACAACTTCACGAACTGTGGAAGACTTAGAGATAAAATGTAATTTCGACTTGTTCTTCCAGCCTAGTCGGTCAGGGTATATGGAATCAACCAGACTTATAAGTATATATGTATAGTCGGATATATATGTCCGATAAAAAATAATCTCTAAATATACCCAAGATTTGTAAAGCAAGTTATTTAGTGTATGGTTAATCTAAAGTATTCCATATCATATTATCTGCTTCTAGTAATCTTGAAGGATTGATTCTCGTAGGATGGGACGAGGAATGTTTTGTAAGTTAACTGAAAGTCTTCGCATACCGGTATGAATTCAGATCCGAAGCGTAAGCTTTAAATTTGTACCAGAATTAAATTTAACTACGACGAAGAGAATTTACTATTTTTTAATAATCTTAAGCAATATTCAAATATAATAGATGTAAATCAAATATGGAGACATTTGCAATCGTTCAAGCTTTTCAAGTTTTGTTATACCCATCAGTATCACAATTTAAGCACTTTAACCTTGTTAAAGCTACATATAACGATAGTTTTAATATAATAAAACGTTTGTATAGTATAAAGTCATTTTAATAATATGGAAGTCCTATACTAACAAGTCTGTTATATGGTCTTTAAAGCAGTCATTTTTCAAATAGGATGTTATTTCATAGCCGCATTACTTGAAATTAAATAAAAAAAGTGAACCAATTTATTAAATTGTTTTTGAACAGTTTTTACGGTTAACATCTCAATCTAAAATTATTAACTAACTCTTCGTAATAAAAGTTTCTCTATTGTTATAGTGTGTATTAGAACGAAAAAAAGATTAAGATTTTTTTAAATATAATTCTATGTAACTCGTCTCTGTCACTTGTTCTTTTATTAACTTCTAAAAAGTAATTAAAATTGTGATATTTTCTTAGTCACGTATAGAGAGATTCATCATACATCTGTAGGTACACTTTATTATTAACAAATCAATCGAAACATTTTATTTAGATTTTAGACTTATTTCATTAATCAACACACGCTTAGGGAATAAATGGAATTTAGCAAAAAGCATCGGAATTTAGCAAGAAGCTTCCATTTCGAAACAACCAATTCAAATCTTATCAGATCAAGTCAACTTGAAGATAATTTTCACGTAGCATTTTCTTAAGAATTATCATATATTTGTTATTATGTTGCGACATTTAAAAGCGGTCTTTAAATGACTTGAATATTTTTTTAAATCCATCCAACTCTTATTGAAAAAAGGGAATCCTTTAATAATTATTATTTCACATTTTGGAACACAAAACAATGTTTCATATTAATTTAATTAAAGTGTGGTACTGTAATAAAATGTCTTAACCTCTTTAGCAACATTAAGTCTTCCCAATTAAAATGCAATCTACGTCTTCCAGCAACTTGAAACAAAATTCTATTAGCCTTCCTCTTACTGTGAGTGCTTTTTAATATATGTAATTACATGATTTTAACTAAAATTAGAAAGCTGTCTGTAATACCCTATTTTTAGTGAAATTATTCCCAAATATAAAAAGTAAAAAAAAAGAGAAATAATATTTAGTGTTGTGGAAAAATATAAAACTCATATTATTATTTTAAATTTATGATAGAAAGTTCGCGTTGGTTCTTTTAAATAAAATAACATGGTGTGGCCGGGTTGCGAACCGTGGAGGCTATTCGCCCGCTCCTCATGGAGTGGGTGGACCGCCGACACGGATCCTTGACCTTCCGGCTGGTGCAGATCCTCTCGGAGCACGGTTGCTTCGGGAGGTATTTGTGCCACATAGTCGGGAGAGAGCCGACAGCGACGTGTCACCACTGCAGTCGCGTGGAAGACACCGCTGACCACACCTTGATGGAATGTCCAGCGTGGATATCCGAGCGTAGCCAACTCATCCGCGTGGTTGGCGCAGACCTTTCGTTGCCGGCAGTGGTCCAGGCCATGGTCGGCAGCGAGAGGGCATGGCAGGCGGTGGCCGACTTCAGCGAGAGAGTCATCTTGCAGAAGGAGGCTGCTGAACGAGTGAGGGAAGACGACCCCTCCTCGGCGCCGCTGCGCCGACGAAGGCTGGGTCGAAGGCAGCGGGCTTATGCTCGCGACCTGCCTCCCCAGTGAGGAAGCCTCCGGGCGTCGGTGGGGAACCGGCGTCCGGGTAACAGGCTAGAGGAAGAGCGGCGTGTTTGGCGTTCCCGGCACGCTGCTCTTGAGTCGGAGGGGTGGTGTGGTCAGCCACTGATACCCCTGCCGATGGCGGAGTCCCTTTCGGGACTCGTGCGTAGTGAGCGGAAGTATGGCTTGCCGTTCCCGCTCACTAGTCTACGCACAGCGCAGAGAACGTCGAGGTGGTTTAGTGGGTGGAAATCCCACATGCCCCTGTCGCGTTTCCCCCGCGGCAGGAAGTCTTTAAAAGATTCCCCTCGTAGAAAAAAAAAAATAAATAAATAAATAAATAAATAAAATAACATGGTTATTTAATAATAATTTACTATGATCAGAAACCAATGATTCGAGAACATGTAACGATCATATTTAAAATAAGCATGCATTTAAATCTATTTTTTTTTATCATAGAATGTAATAAAATTTTATACAGGACAGTGAAAAGCTTGTAATACTGAATCTTACAGTAGCTGTTTTATTTATTTTTTGCAAACGCGACCAGAATGTAACATGAGATGAAAAGACTTAAGCGAGAGCTTAGTGTAAGCTCTTACAAAGTACCAGGAATTTGACATAAGCCCAAGAATACTACATACATGAGAAGAATATTATTTTTTTAAATTATCTTATTTATCAAAGTTATTACAAACGATTAACGTAATTATTGTTAGAGAAAGAATTTTAACTCAAGACTATTCTTGTAATATTCAGTTTTAAATACTTTTATTGCATGTGCAGTTTCCATGTCTGTATTGTATTCCTATTTTTAAATAGGGTTGGTTTTGATGGATGTAACAAGGATTTCTTTGAAAATAATTTCATAAATATTTAGAGAACAGAAAATAAATAGAACGTGAACCGTGGATGTAGTTAATTTTATGCTAGGGAATAGAATTGTTGCTATACTCAGCTAGATACAAGGAAAAACAAATGGTGGACGTCTATTTTTTCGGCCACCGTATGAGGTAATAGTGCAAACGTTAATGGAATCAAAAACATGGGTTATATTTTACTAGGTATTGCAAAACGAATCTCGTTCTAATTGAAAATAATATTTACATTTAAAAAAAATATATACGTGATAATAAATAATGAAGTATAAAAGGTAAAAATTTAAAACTATCATAAACCATATTTATATGTTTATTATATGTTCACTCATAAATTCTTAGCAAGCCTTAACTGTTATTTACCACTATAGTAGATTTCCTTTCACAACGTTTTTCTTGACTCATTTTCTAACATATTTTTCTCAAAATTGGTTTTTGTGATTATTGATAAATTTTAAAATAAATTTAAAGTAATTAATTTATTTTTCAGCACTCATCAAAAGTAAAAGAACCACCTTGCTTACCTTTAAAAATCTTATCTGTGAACAATTATAACTGCTTCTTGTTCTCACCTTTAGTATAGCTGTCAGCTTTGATTTGACTTTGACAACGATACCGGGCTGCGTGGATGAACCTTTAGACCAATCGTCGAGATTTAAGCCTGCAAAACTAGAGTGGTATGACCATCCGTTGGGTTGCTTTTAGTATCCGAATGTTAAGGATAACTTTGTAGATGTTATATTATTTGAAGTCATAAAAATGTTCCATCCTCTGATAACCCAATGACATGCGTCCTAATTCTAAGCAATATAATGCTTGCTCATTGCTTCGCGGTGTTTAATTGAGAATTTTAATTATTTTTTTTATGTTTTTAGGCTATACTTTAAATGTAAAATCATTTCAATTTTAACTTAAATATAATGACACATCTTAGTACAATTGTTAAAGCTTTTATATGTTTACTCTGAATCGTATCATTTTATTTTAAGGTACCTGTTATATAATATTATTTCTAATCACGAGGAAAATCTAAAAGTTACTACACTCCGTCTTCTACTACCCTTTCCAACTTCTCAACTTATAGAATATAAGTATTTATTATGGCAATTCATCACGGGCGTACTCATCTTCTTCTTCTATATATATAAAAATGGATTGCTGTTCCTTAGTCTCGCTAAAACTCGAGAACGGCTGAACCGATTTGGCTAATTTTAGTCTTGAAATACTCCTGAAAGTCCAGGGAAGGTTTAAAAGGTGAGAAAAATTGGAATAATTGTCGGGAAAACCTTAAAAACAGCCTTTTTCTATTTCCCATACAAACGTTTTTTTTGACATTAGATTTGACAACTAACTAATATGTCAATCATTCTGTTTGATTGAAACAGAAAAACCTGATTATTTATAGCCTTTAAGACAGAATAAAGTTCGCCTGGTCAGCTATACCTACATATATTACTCTTGACCAAACTAACGCGGACGAAGTCGCGGGCAAAAACTAGTTTTGAATAAATTGTTAATTTTGTTATACATATATGTATTTTTTTAAGTATAGATCACACTTTAAAAAAAATACTATACTTTCTGTGAATACTAGATTTTATTTTTCTTACTAACACTTTCGTTTCTATTAAAAGCATTCTTTAGAATACAAAAGCTGAGTTTCGAAACAGGTAAGTTTAGTTAGGCCACTTCATTAAGATTAAGTACTTTTACCCAAACTGTTACAGCTCTTAAGGAACTTTTACCAACAGTCATTATATAAAATTAACGACTATTAGGTTAATAAGGCGAATGTTTCTTTACCCTCTACCTAGGTTTATAAATCTGGATAGATAGTGGATATGTGACGACATGTAGAAAAGTTTACATACAAGAATCAACGCAGCTGTTTATTTAATATTTTGATATTAAATGTTTTTATCCTGTAAACATCATGCTCATATTAATTACGATTACCTATCAGTTTTACATTTAAAAATGCTATAAATGTCGAATCGAATTTGCCGTCTAAAAAGTGTTTCAGATTTGTGTTTTCATGGACTGTGATTTTTCATGTTTGTCCATGTCCTTATATGCTGATTGTGCCAAATTCCACAACCCAATTTGTATTCCACCTGTTCAGTGAAGATTATAATTGTAACTATATCAATTTTTAATGGTAATTAACTTTTGCTTTTAGTGAAGTCGAATTTATCATTGTTTTATTAATTTCGGATAATATACTGAGATGATTCTTCAATAGAACGTTCTACGGTTTATTTTTTTAAGTGCTATATTATTTTTTGTCTTTGAATTTTTACTTTCAAAGCTCTCTGATTTGTAAAGAAAATTAACCTATTAAGAATTGAAAATTAGCAACAGTTACAGTATTTAAATTTATTTAAATCTTTATTCTTGCTTTTTTCTTGAAAACGTATCGCTTCATTTTCGAGTTATTTATATTACATGCCATTCTATTCTTTATATATAGAAAGGTGTTAAGGTAAAATTTCACGAAAAACAACAATATTATGAAGAATATTTATGACTTACTTGGTTTACATAAGTCCTAAAATTAATAATGTATATATGGAGAGGTAAGACAATAAACGCTCGCTAAAGGCAAAAATGATTAAATGAGTGTTAAAGGTGGTGTGTTATAAAATATTAATTCGAAAAAAACAATGTTTTATATAATCATATACCATTTTGATACCAACACTTCTAAAGTGTTAATTTATAACTTACTTTTGATTTAATATCTTTATTTAACCAATAAAATTTAACAACGCAAATAATTGCCAGTTTATTCTATTTTTAGTTAAATGCAAAATAAACTTCGGTAATCGAACGACGCGACGGTCTTAACAACACACATTTGAAAAAGTTTTTATTGTGTATATTGTTGTTCTTGTTCTTGAAGTACCATTAAGAAATAATTTACAAGAAATCACAGAGTTATAAAAACATTAACTAATAAAATACAAAGATATTCTATGTGAATCTTATATTGACTATATAATATATATTGAATATCGCTCTAATATTTAGCGCTGACAGTTCTAAGAAAACACATTTTTGTTTTAACACTGACAAATTTTAATTAAATATATCAAGTATACACAAAAAAAGGACATTGAAAAGTAAGGTATTTCAGAATACTGACAGCACACTTAGACAAGTAGTACAATAACAATTTTGCTTTTAAATGAAAATTATTTAGTTGACCGAGTTTTTATTTAATTTGAGATTAATCTCATTTAAATTATGTTTTTAATTTATTAGAAATTATCTATAATATAATTATAATTTGGATGATATTAAAGTAATTGTTCATTAAATTATTGAATTAGTTGATTAGTTGACATTTTTTTTATGGGAAAAGGGGGCAACTGAGCAGACGGCCTACTTGATGGTAGGTAGTTACCGTCGCCCATTGACATCTGCAACGTAGATATGCAGATGAGTTGCCGCCCTTGTTTGGGGAAAATGGGGAGTAAAAAGGTGGGAAAGGGAGGGAAAGGAAAGGGGGGAGCAGGAAAGGGTGGGAAAAGGGAAAGGGTAACCGGCTATCTCACTCACCGGACGAAACGCAGCCATTAAAGACTACTTCACGCCGATTTTCTGTGAGAGGGTGGTACTTCGCCGGTCGAGCCAGCCCATGTTCGAGCTGTAGTAACTTGATCACAGCTAGGCTCTACCACCTCAGGATGGCATGTTTAAGTGATACAAATTTTTATATTTTAATCGTGTAAAATTTATATTATCGTAATGAGATCTAATACTTTCGCGAGTTTAAATAATTTAAATGAAACTTATATTTTTCGAAAGTCGAAAAAGTAGCCGAAACCTACGGAGTTTGTAGTTTTTTATAAAAATAAAGCACGCGTATATCCAAAAACATAAATTTCATTTAATTGAAACTATCAATAATTCTAGTGGGAATAATTATTGAGATAGTGTCGTTCATAAAATAATAAAAAGCGTGTAGTATCGTCCGAAAACCATAGTTTAAGTTTCACAGAGTAATCTGTTTTCGATATTATCTTATTAAAGTTATTCGCATAATTATTTATCTAAAAAAAATCGAACTTAAAGGTAGAACAACAAGGAATGATTTATGGCTCACTTATTTATAATAATATCCTTTTATTATTATTTTAATGTTTTATCCGTCCAAATTTTTAATTTTTAATTTGAAAGGGTATATTTTGAAGTCAATCTTATACACATTTGAAAAAACTCTAAACTTAAAAGTAGAAGATAGAAGATGATTTATTATTATTCATTTACGCATCGCAATATTTTACATTGTCTTTGATTGACATTTGCCTTTAGGAGCGCCAAAAGTGATCTGGAACATATTTTTTATAGAAAACTTGCACATACGCAGAGATATCTCAAAGGGAAATCAAATCAACACCCTAGCTACCATTACAAGAGAAATCTTTGCTGTTGTGTCAATGTCAAATAAGCTACCCTGCTAATAACACCTTTAAATCATACAGATCAAAAACTCGTGTAAAAGATTAATTGATATTTATTTAAATGACTCATTGAAAGAAATATCACGGAGCATTATCAATAATCACTATATACAATATACTTATACATAAGTCAATGATGGAATAAAAAAAAATATTATAAAACTTTTCTTACAATTAATTACCATTACAAAGCCTTAAGCCACGCGCTTATTTTATTGAAGAACTTAAACGTAATTTAAAATACACAAAATATTTACTTTATATTCATTCCAATTTTTTTCGGTTAAAATTCAATTGTATATTTTATTTAAATGAATAGCAAAAAGCACCTCTTGTAGTAACTATATTTAAGCTACTGGTGTCGTCAATTCCATTGAACCAACATCATAAGCCCCGGAGAAAAATGACTCGTTCTATACATTTGAAGATATCTATGTAGATAAACAGTAAGCACCTATGTGATTCTAACAACCATAAATTATAAGCGGTACCCAAGACTTTTGTTGAAAACCAAGTGATTAATGTTCAAGTCGTATTTGAGGCATTTTATGGTGTTACGATGACATAAAAAATTCAATGTTGCAAAACGTTCAATTTGAATATTAAAAATAATTATAATTATATGATGTTTCTTACAGCATTAAAATACATACATTTTATTTAGTGGAAAATAACATTTTTATTTAGTGCAAATTATCATTCAATAATTAAAAACAAAACCACAAAATCAAATAAGAACATTTTTTATTTAGTGGAAAATAACTCTACTAAAAAGTCACGGTTGTAGCAAATTTATTTTTAATTTATGTACTTTAATATTATATATTACATATTTTTCCACACAAAGTATCTCAATAATTTCTTTATAAGGTATGCTTATACAGTATAGCTTGCTATTTACAATTCAATTTTCGCCGCTGTCGAGATGATATTTTATTTTAAATCCATAAATAAGCCTCGCTTATCCATCACCAAGCTTTATTTGAATTGAGTATTACAATTTTGTTCAGCATGAAAATACTACTTTGTATTTCAATTCTTTTTCGACATTTATAAAAAGATAACATTTAAACCTTCCAATACACTATCAACTTCATATTATTAAAATAATTGTTTCACATGTAAAGAGTATTATATCCCACCAGAAGCCTGGATTATATTTCTCTATTATATTGTACTGCACTGAACTGTAAATAAATGTGTCAAAATTTCCAAAAGTTTTATATTATGTACTGTTTATAATAACTAAACTGCAGAAAAAAGTTCACACTCAATATTATTTACATTATATTTGCTCTGTAATTGTTAATTGGGAATTCTTATAATAGAAAACTAACGCCATCTGCATATTAGTTCTAATATTGTAAATTAATGATAATAATAATGTTACTCTATACTCTATAGTAATTTAAATTTCATTTTTTTTTGTATAATATCGACCTTTTATCATTTTTTGCAATCTCGTATGAGACAAAACTAGCTCCATCTGAATGATATTGTAATTCACCCTCATCTAAATGTTTGAAACTTTCACTATTATAGAATAATATGTTAGTGCTGTTATTCAGCAGTCGGTTACAAGTTGAGGAGTAATAAATATCGAAGTGAAAGTACTGCGTAAACTTATTTGTTACAGAATGTATACTTCATTGAAATAAAGATTTGATTAGAATCTCTGAAACTTTAAATTATTAGTACGTGAATTTATATCCGTAATTGTTTGAATATAAATATTATCATGTAATATTTATACATTAGAAATATTCAAAACTGACAGTAGACCAAATATCGATATTATTTCGTTAATACAATTTACTGATATGCGGGATTTTGCAGCATGTTTATTTTACACTGAATAGAAACATCTAAACATTTACATCATTTGTATATGTACATAACGTATGATCTAAATATACAGGGTGACTGGTGAATTACTATCAATATTTAAGGAGCATACTCGGTACATGATTCTCATTCGAATTATGTAAAAAAAATAGGTAGTTAATTTTTGACCAAATTTCCGTATAAATAAATAAAGTGTGGACACGTTCCAAGTGTTCCAAGTGTGGACGCGTGCGGCGGCGTGCTGATACAACAACACGCGGCCGCAGACGTATGTGTGTGTATGTGTGTGTGTGTATACCTAATCTGTAGGGTGTTCACACGATGCGTAATTAATTACATAACTTTTGGTTAACTTTACTTAGAAGTTTATTAATATTTATGTTATATTAATTTTTATTTTGTCATATATGATCGTCAAATATCACGTCCTCAAGTATCGATAGTAATTCACCAGTCACCCTGTATATATTATGTAATGATACATTTTTTTATCATCCAGAAATATATTTCTATACTATAGTAAGAATTTACCATTCTGATAATTTAATAGCTACTCCAATAACTATAACTTATTCATTGGACAATATTAGATAAAGCGAAAACTAACATTTACTGTGTAAGTACCGAAGTTACGTGTAGTAAATTAGTTATACTTTCTCTTCTAGAAACTAATTAATAAAAGGATATTGGTTCACAAAATTTTGTACGAAATGCTTTTTTAATTTGTTCATTTCTTTAAAGTAGCTGAAATTAAGAAAAATTATATAAACACTTATGGTTTTCTACTTATAAATTACACACTCGTTAGGTACTTAGTTAGCGAAACTTTTTAACAAATCGCTGTGATTGCTTAAAAATATTCAAAATGAAGATTCAAAGTTTTACCAAAATTAATTAGACAAACATACATACTTGCATTGCAAGTTAAATAAAATACTGTAACAATGTAAAACAGTGATTGTTATCAGTTTCCATAAAAAATATCTGTTTGTATAATTATCTACAGCACAATGTAAATATTTAACAACCAAAACCTTACTACATTGCGGAATATAACTGTCAGTGGTAATTACTTACATCTTTATTATACGCCTCTGAAAATTAATCATTAAGACATCTCTACAAACATAGGAATAATTCAGATGCAGAGAAATGAAATGATAAACATTACATAACAAAGGAAAATTAAAATATAAAAGCTTATTTAACAGAAGTCGAGTAAAAGTCTAAAATATTAACTAATATTAAACATTTTCTACGATTGTATTTAGTACTTTGGCTGTGTGATTGATGGAAAAAAAGATAAGTACACAAACTATTTTCAATACATTACGATTAAAATAAGTGGATTTATTACAAGAATATTAAAACATCTATTGTATTATGTTTCAAAATATAATATTAATAAATTAAATAATATTTGTAGCATAATTTTATCTTGTTATAAAAATATCTTGGTATATATATCCACAATAACAGACCTGGTACACATTATTATTGTCTTAGAGAAAAAACAAAGAAAAAAAAACATACAACATCCTTTTTATTACATTTGTTGTTAATACTTCACAATGAAGTATGTTATTTTTTTATATATATCGTGTTTTTTATTGGGCGTTATAAAACAAATCTACTTTAAGCATCCTATGAAGGAAACTTCATATTTTTCCGACGCCTGAATCACTGGGAGCTTAGTCTAAGCCTTGCAAATTGTTTCTCTCGCCATGCTTTATTTCATTGAAGTGAACAAGAAATAAATAATGTAAAACAACTTCCACTCAACAAACAGCTCTGTTTGTGTCGAGTCTATAATCTTTTCAACAAAATCTAATCTTAAATTATCTTGTTTTTAGGGTATATTGTTTCAGATGTCATCACTATTAAAAATTATGATCACAAAATGCTTATGCAATTTAAATAAAAAAGAACATCGTGAATATTCTATTAGGCCTAGTCGTTTTCCATCGGATAAAAAAGTCAAAATAAGTTGTTTATTTCATTACAAAATTATGTTTCTTTAATATCAGTTATGGTGTTTTTTATTTCAGTAATTAACTAACATTGACCTTTAGCCGTCTCAATAATGGATGTTATATAATGATTCGATTATATATTATATATGTTATACTTCTGTAATATTTTCTGCTACTTGGATGGAATTCTCTATATTTATATATATAAAAATATTAATAAACTGTTTTAATTATGACATTCTTATATAAAAAATTTGAAACCCTACAAATGGTAATTCAAGTATTTGTAACACTAGCTTTGATGACTGTGGGCAATTTGGAATAGTGATTTTTTCAACATTTTCCGAATGACATGTGTATTTAGAAGATTATAAACCCTATCGATTTGATGTTTATCAAAAACACTACAATAATTATTTCTTATACACTATATTTAACCTATGGGGCACAGCTACATACAGATACACAAAACCACTACCACTTATTTATTTTAAATATCTTCCATGTAGACATTTCGTCGTCACTTCCCGTATGTGTATATATACTCGTATCATTTGAAAACAACATTTATACAACTAAGAGATCCTCTAAAGTAAAAAATTCAAATGGATCAATTAGTGTATCAGTCATATCAGTTGGCCATTTCAAAACATAATTAATAATCTGTGAACAATGTTTACATCAATTAATTATGTAAAATCAATTGCAACATTTAATATTAATTAAATCTTTACAGAAACTTTAAATTTATTTAATCTTTCACGAATTCTTAAATTAATAAGTAAGAAGCTATAGAAGGCTTAATTGTTTAGGACAACTTTATTTTGCCAGGATAATAATAATATCCTTTAAACAAACTGTTACAAAGTGAACATTTTTGAAAATAATCTTAATCATTTTTGAAAATAGAATTTTAAGCTTCTGGTATAATATAGACGATGTATGTAACAGTCATACGTATCAGTATATATTAATAGTATGCAATCCAGGGCTTGACCATAAATACTATTTATTTCTTCACATTTTTATTTCTACTGTTTATCACTCATATAATAACTCGGAAACCCGTTACTTTTATTACTTTGTATGATCTTAAGAAGTTTTTACAACTCATTCGTAACCGATATGAATTTTGTCGAACAAACATAAAGCGATATTTTTTTGTACATTAACAATAAAGAAAAACGATCTCTTAATGGAGGAAAAGATTTTTTTTTTGTTGAAGTAAAGACATTAATGAGTTTTATTTATTCAAGTGCGTTAGTAGTTGAAAATACTACTAGTGCTTAAATTTAATTAAATCACACTTTATGTAATTAGTCAATTATCCAGCAGTTAATATAATTAATAGGAAGATTTGTATGAAATTGAAAATGGTTCTAAAATGTTCATAATACTTTCATATCCATAAAAGCGGTCTATTTATCTTAGTAGTGTACGCAAAATATATTCTTTATTGTTATTTCTTCAAATATAAAATGCAAAACAGAATATATACGCTTTGTCTTTTATCAACTGACGTAATACTTTTTGAATGTTGGGGAATATAATTTGACACACAACATTTTCTAATATAATATTATTTAACACCAAAACGTCAGCAATTTAGCATTCCACCGCTACTTTTTATAACTATGACATAGAAATGTTCCGTACTGGTCACTGAATTGGTAAGTATTAGTATTTAATTAACCCGAATAAAAACAGTACTCTGCTAACCCTAAAGGATAATTGGATTACATCATTATCCCAACTTAGTTGAACAGCGCTTCCTCGCTACTAAATTACTTTATGTATCATAATAACCAAATTTAATTTAATTCATATCCGCATTTGTTATAATAAATAAATAACACAACTGACTTGATTTTACTGTTTGTCCTCAAACTCAATTTATTTGCTATGTACATATATGGCACTACCGAATTAAGTTGCTCCATGTTAAAATCAAACTCCGCAGATAGAATTTATATAAACATATAAAAATAAATTTAATACTAAGTACTAAGAAATTATAAAACCAAACAGAATATTTTACCATTTGTTAAATAAGTGTTATATCAAAAAAATCGTCTGCTTAAATATTCTGCGAAATGTAATCACAACGATGGTTGGTAACATCAAGAAGATCTTTGGGTTTCTGTAAGTTGTTCACTGTCAATCAAAATCGCAAAAAAATAAGTACATACTGTTTATACAAATACATATTTATCTGGGACGGATTAGGGAAGAAGAAGTGGCTTATTATTTAGTTTATAAGTATACTTATCACGTAAAAAAGTGTTAAAAAATATGATGTATATATAGTTCAATTTGTATTGCCCGCGTAATTCAAGTAATATATGCGTGACTTAAAATGGACATGTTATTTCTAAATTTGCTTTAAATTATTAAATTTTACAAACTATAATTTTTGATGTTAATTTCACTTAGTACTATTAAACAAACTAAGAATAATAAATGATTAATATAATACATCAATAACACGTACTAAATCAACTTATCCTTATTTTGATTTGAAATATATTTTGTTCTGTAGAAAATCGTTACGAAAACACTGCTAGCTTTTCATTGGAAGATTTTTTATTGAACCAAAGTAACAAGTTTTCTTCCACTCTTTATTACTTATCATCCAAAAAAAATCATCTGATTGATGAAGACCGATAAAGAATATATATAGCTGTTATATTGCGTACATAACTGAAAGAGTTTTCTATAAAATAAAGCACTGTGATAAAAAAAAAATCGTATTTATGTTACAAAAAGATAGAAAATATCATATATAATATTATTATGACTTTAAATTGGAAACATTTAGAAATTATACATTCGCAATAGGTACGTCTAATTTCAGAAATACATTCAATAGGACTTTATTTAATTCATTTATTAATTATTAATAGTATTATGATTATCTAAAGCAGTAACTTTAAAAGTAATCAAATTCGTAATATTGTTTGCTTTGTGACAATTTAAAAAATATTTATTTTTAAACAAAACACATAACACACGCATTAGATTTAAAGTGCGATGAACGAAGGGAAGTGGAAAATTAAGAAAATATTTGGATAAAAACGACTCCGTACCGATCGTATATATCAGATAGTAAATGACAATTAGATTCTTATATTTGTGTTGCCTGTAGAAAATTCGAAAATTATGTAAGTACAAGTACTACTGAAAGTCAGAGCGTGGACTCTTGAATGTTTCATTATCATTCCTTGAGTCTTCCTTGTTGATGTATTTTATTTAACGTATGGAATCTCGGTTAGGAATAAAATGAAACATAAATTATGATAATTGTGAATAACAAAACCATATGTGAAATAAATGGTGGCCTACAAAATTTTAAAGGGAGTTTTATCTTTGGTCAACGACAAAAATCGAATCTGAGTTAAGTTGAGAATAAAATGGGAATATTTTTGACCTTTGGTGATACCGACCGTGTACAATAGGGTGTGTTCATCCAGTATTAGCGCAAAGGCTATAAGAGTCTCTAAATAAAAGTGTCCATAAATTTTTAATCAAAATTCAAAGCATAAAAACAACTTCCTTTTAAAACTCAAATACACGTGAACTATGTACATATATTCGTCATGATGTATACATGTGAATAGTACAGGTGTAATGCACGTGCTCCCATTAGAGTGAACCCGACAATAAAATAACCGACAAGCGTGATTTATTTACTACGTGGAACAAGAGTTGGGTCGTCTAAAGTAATTAATGCTTGATCAGTTTTAGATTATTATGAACCGGAGTTTAATTATTATAAAATATATCATTTATAAACAATATAATCTAGAACTATTGTTTTGAACGATTAAGATTTAATTGAAAAAGAAAACACCTTTATTATACGTATAATAATACAGTATAAAAAGAAATAATTTTAACATATTATACACTGCACATTTCACAAAAAAAGATTAATGCATTGTTTTTACCAAAAAGAAAGTAGGTTTAAGTCGCAGCTACCATTAAATGGATACATGTAGGTAATTATTAATTAAATACAAAATTAACTTAAATATAAAGCAATAATGAAATCTAATTAACAATGCAACAACACGTGTATCGGTTTGGATAGCTGTCTCGCTGACATTAACTTCATAGACGCTACGTAGTTTCATGTGAAGGGGCTTATTACGCTACGCCACGACCACGCACCACGCTTTATGCAATCAATTAAATTAATTGCTTGGTTTAACTGGAACTTTTCATTATATATTATTATGTTCATGTATAATATGAGTTCAGTTTCATATCAAAATAATTAATTGTACATGTAGACAACAAAATTATAAAGTTAAAAAAAAATGTTAGTAATATCAGATATTAACAAACAAAGTTGGTTAGATTTCGAAACAGTAATTGTGTTCAATATAAAAAAATAAAAGGCAAATTAACACCATTATTTTGTCTACCTGTAAAGACCATCACTCGAATGTATTGGAAATCTTGTTTTAAAAATAAATAATGCATTTTAAAAAAAATTACCAATTTCTTAAAATGTCATCGTAAGAAATATCTTGGGCTATCTACATATATAGGTATGTATGAGTACATTTCAAAAATTAGAGCCAACTTTTTAAAAAAGATTTCATCTTATCTCTAAAGCGTAATTAGATAAAGGAAACATTTATGACAGCAAAATAACGGAATGTTTCATGCAGTGTACAGTACAGAACAAAAAGTAAGAAATAAAAAGAGGAAATCTAGTGTCGGGTGTGGGAGGAGAAATAAAATATGAGCACGTAGATATATTATACACGCTCTGATTATTTCACTGCTTTATTTTTCTTCTATGGTTACTTTAGTTTTGTCTTGTAAATGAATAGCGCACAGTTGTCGTTTCATTATAGATAACTATATAGAATAATAATGGAACTTAAATTATACAAAAGTCATAGTATTCTGAACGTCGTTTTGTTAAGATAATAATGTAGTTATTACTTATATGTATATTTCTGCAACAGTCTATTTTTGTATAGATATCACTAACTTCAATATCTAAAGCAAAGACACATATGTATTTAATACTTCTAGAAGTGATATTTTGAACTTATAAATTAATTATTACTCTAAATATTTAAATTCAAATATTACAGAAACACTTTTTTTTCTAATATACATATGTAGTTCAAAGCAATTGTCTCCAATGTAGCTTAGCACGTTGCCTACAAAAAAAGCCATGTGGAAATGATGTACATATAAACCTGTCTCCTTTAATTACAACATCTGTTTTGGAGTATTAAAGTAATGAGCACTATAAAATTTCGATGACATTTACAAAAAAAATATTTTTCTATTAAAATTTTTGTTTCGTTTTGAATTTCTAATTCCGCGTTGTTATATTAATCGCTGCGGTTAGAATGAAGCCGGAGGCAGTCGGAGATCTGTCAGGAACAATCCATTCATTTTGTATATCCTAATTGAGAGCTTATAATTAATTTAATTAAAATAGAGATAAACATTTTCATATTATTATTAATAATAATACCCTTACACTCTAAAACTTATTACAAAGTTTATAATCTTATAAACATACATATGTATGTTTACGTGATTACTGAAACTCTCAGAAACTCCTTGTATCTTGCATATGGATTTTCCTCTTTATCTGATTGAAGGATTACTAACTCTTTAATAATTTATCCATTTTATCTACTTTTTCGTTTTAGTTAGTTGTGTAAACTACCGTCTCGTAAAAAAAATGTAGGGTGTACACAATTGATATGGGATGTAGCTTATTATACATACAAAAATTATTCTCTATAAACTTTTGACCACCCAAATGCGTAATACTTATTACTATTTCATTTAAAGCTTAGATATTACTCGGTATTAACACTTGCTTCGTCATTGTCATCATCAAATCCACTTGTGACCTCGTTCAATTTATTCATAGAGTTTGGAAATAGCGTAGAATAGATCTTAATTAATTAATACAAAATAAAAATCGTATGAACAAATGTAAAATTGATTGTTTTTAAACTAAATATCTGATTTGTTACATACTGTACCAAAAAAACATTAATATCCGTTCTTTGTCAGATATGAATAATACATTACTAATAATTAATTACTATAAACGAAAACATTTTTAAAATCAGAAAAGTTAATAGTTCCGCAGTTCACTAATACTTAAGATTTTTGATTTTGTAAGCCTTTTATCGATGGAATTTTTTATTTAACGTGTTAAGTATTTCTTTTTTTTTGATGACGTAGTGGAAACTCTTTTTACGAGCCGTCCGTGTTAAGTATTGGTTTAAATAGCGTTAGAACTCTAGTTTTTATTGCAACTAATTTGGGGTATCTTAATAAAATCATACTATATCTATGTCACAATTTTTATCGTTTAATCATTGGCTTTAATATTAATACCGTTTAGGTATTTTAATAAAACAACTATATTTGTTTATTAAAATTACATATACATGGATTAAGATCACTCCACTTTATCATATTTTACTAATTTACAGTCATTAATTCAGTCAGTGGAATGATTAGAGCCCGAACATTGTACAAAAGACAAAATATAAATTACAAAGTAGAAGCCCTTATTGAAACACAATATATGTATATTCACAATTTAGTGCACACTTGATGAAGTCTTCGCCAACGTAACGATCGGAATTGAATGACTCTTGTATTATACATTCTTATCTATATATTTTTATATCTCTTGTATTATACATTATTATCTATATATATAAAAATGAGCTGCTGTTCCTTAGTTTCACTAAAACTCGAGAAAGGCTGAACGGATTTATCTTATCTTAGTCTTGAAATGTTCGTGGAACTTCAGGGATAGTTCAAAAGCTGAAAAAAATTGATTCAATTGAAACCCTAAAAACAGCCCTTTTCTATTTTCCATACAAACGTTTTTTTTACATTAGATTTGACAATCATTCTGTTCGATTGAAACAGAAAAGATGTATTAAATAGCAATACCTTTGGCCCGGTTCGCCCGGTGAGCTATACATACATATATTACTAATGACTAAGTTAGCGCGGACGAAGTCGCGGGCAAAAACTAGTAGTTTCTATTTACATTTGCAACAGTAAGTCAATTCACAAATTAATATTAACAACTATTAAACATTTTACAAATACAATTTAGTGAATCATTACAATATCTGACGTATGCTAGCACGAAATAGAATACAAAAATCAAATGAATTACACACTCACATACATATCTCATAAACTCATATACCGTCAACTACGATTTCAAGGAGAGAAATAAGAAGAAATAAATTAACTTGCTTTAAGAAATTATTTTTAAAATTCTGAAATTATTTTAAAATTCTGAAGGCGTTGCAAAGTAAGTGGTACAATGGTACAAGTACTTAATTTCAATTTTAATGTTCTTGAACATACCATACTAGATACTGGTACATCATCATCATCAGCCTATTAGAACCCACTGCTGAGCAAAGGCCTCTTTCTCACATGGAGAAGGTTTGAGTATTAATCACCACGCTTGCTCAAGACGGTTTGGTGATTTCAAAGTTATAATTGTAAAATTATAAGTCCAGGTTTCCTCACGATGTTTTCCTTCACCGTATGTTAGTGGTTTCTAAATACTCTTAGAAAGTACATATGACTCGGAAAAATCTCATTGGTACTTGTCAGGATCGAACCCGCGCCCTTGGTAACGAGAGGCGGGCCCTTTAACCACTAGACCACCACTGACTTTTGATACTGGTACACTGGTATTCAAAAGAAAAACAAAATAATTGCAGTGTTAGGTAAATAAAGTAATAACTACTAAGTGTCAACGTAACTTTGTGATATCATCTTTAAAATAATTTCAATATTACACTTAATACATAATGTACGACTCTTATTCAGTTTTAACATTTATCTTATCAAGTTTAAAGAAAACATTCTTAAAAAATGTTATCAATCGACCTAGAAGTTCAAAAGTGTAGTAAAATTTTGATGGCCTTTGTACCAGAATACGGGATTGTAAATTCAAAGATTGGTAACGCAAACCTAACAAACAACTATTGAAATACTTTACATTTAAAACACTTCAATGTAAATATGTAATCTGATATTCTATAAAACTCTCTATCAAGTCACGACTCGTTTGCTTTATAATTGTAGACTCTACAAAGGTTCATTGAGGTTCACCTTCCGTTGCGATGAATGAAAATTATTTCCTCAAATGACTTGTTTGAACAAACACCTTTTTTATTATGTTTATTTACATCTGAAGTGCAAGTTGTTTTTTAATAAGTCGTACAAATGGAATATAAAAAATACATATATGTCTTTTAGCTATAAGTTATCAAACAGTACCGATAAAATTTTATTTACATTAACTTTTGTGGGTTTTAGCTCAAACTTTATCTTATCGATCCCTCAAGAGAAAGTCCTGTTTGGTTTTATGAAAACGCTGTAAAAAAATGCAGGTCTCTTATGTGTGAAGTGAAGTGTGAAGAAGTGTGGAAGATTTACAACGAATTTATTGCTACTTTGTGAATTCAGAGACAATAATATAATATTTATAAAGTAAATAATAATGATAACAAGAATATTGAATATAAGTTTTATTTTGTCTTAAATGAATATCTTTAAAAATATATATTAATTATAACGTTTTAAAAAATTCTATAAGTATTTACAGAAATTTTACATTAACTTGGTTTTACTTGTAACTTGTTGATTGTAATTATATATTTAAACCACATTATACATTACCACAATAGTTTAATTATATAAAATCATGCAAAACCATCGAAGCGCATTAGTAGGCGATTTAATGGAAAGCGCCAATGAATAACACATAAAATGTAACTATGTTACAAAACTAATTTAAATTTTACCAAACTTTTTAAAACATTACATTAAAATTTCGAAAAATAAGAATATAAAAGGAAATAACATCCTATTATCTAACGAATCTTTATTGTATCTAGATATAATTATTACATAGAAAAGCACATAGAAATTTACACATTTTTTAGGAATCCTTTAAATAACCAGCGTTCATTTTCAAGGCATTCTGAAACGAAGTTAATTAATTAATAAAAATGATATCATAACAACACCGATAAAATATTATAAATCAGAGTTTTTATACTTTTATTATAAAAGCGATTTGATATTTAAATTTGACAATAATAAAACATTAAACTCATTAAAGAAAACGAATGAAGAGTAAAATACCATATCGTCTGTATTAGTTTTTCAGTCTAAGTAAAACCGCGGCTATAACAGGGATATGTTTATATTAAAGTACAAAATAAGAATATAAGTAACCGTAATGGGTAGTTTGATTAATTACAAACTATACAGGGTAGAATCTATAGAAATCATTTGGTAATAACTTCATATACAAAATTTCGATGTACTAAACACTGGTATAAAACACATATATCACATTAATATACCTATCAAGAAAGTCACCAAGTGTATATATTTGTAAACAAATGTAAATTATGAATAAGTTATATTGGCTACAATCGGAAGTCCAAAGAAGAACCAAACACTCTAAACTTAATGAAACTTATTAATATACGACTTACTTAATTTAAACTTAACAATAAAATGTTTAGTAAAATTATAATACTGAATTCATATAATTCGTAATTTGATATTTGGCATTCCCAATAAATGTACATTGTTATTCGTTGGATGGAAATGTATGGAATTCTACGTCAGTTAACTTCTTACATTACGGGGAGAAAAAAAAATTAAAAAATATTATTCCCTGGTAACAATTTAGCAATTACGACTTATAAATAATTTTTACCGTGTACAAAAATTCACATCAGCTATTTTCCATGACTTCATGTGCATTTACTAAATAAGTGATTCTACATAAAGCAACCAAGTTTCTCACTTAAAGCACAAGTTAAATTATGAAACTCGAGAGTCCTGTTCAAACAGTAGCCTTGTGGCTTGTGGTTGTGGGAAGCGACTTTATTTTGTTATATACACATACAAAGCAAATAAATTTGAGTTTATGAACTCCGACTTTATGACAATGTCAAAACTCATTAATACTGAAGCACCACAAAAAGATTTTAAAAAGTTGTGACTCATAAGCTAATTGTAAGAGTATTAAACGACAAAGTTTGATATACAATATATGTATATTTACAGTACTTTTGATGGATGAAAGTAGAAACAAAATCTTGAATATTGGATCACACTGTGAGATCCCCAAAATACAATTGCAAAACTCGAGATCATAACAAATCCTACTATGTATATCACAAAAAAGATAATTATGTCACATAAACTTTCTTTTTTATTTTACCGTGATCGAGGTTGCTGTAAAGTCCTAGAACAGTTTGTTTTGAGATAAAATTTTGAATTGAATATCTATTAGATGAAAGAATTCGAAATTCGAAAAATTCGAGATTACCGAAATAATTAATTGTTGGATTTAAAATTGAAGTTGAATAAAATTAAATATATGTATATTAAAAGTTAAATATAAAACAATAGAATACTTCGAGACCCACGTAAGTTGTTGTATGCCACAAAAATGCTATTTTGCTTTTATTGTGAAAAATATCCTATAATAGATCACTACATCCATTCAAGTAAAAAAAACAACAAAAACACTATTTTTAAAGGATTTGTCAGACGCATAATGTTGTAATTTACAAAGTTGAACGGATTACACTGTTGTATATGTCTATACAATTGTTTACGCGGGGCGCGAGGTGGGTAAACTCACACGCTGGCGCCGCGTATTTGTTACATACAACAGAGTAAGACTTATATTTTTCAACGTATACGGTTGTAACTATCATATACCACAAGAGATGCTATCGGGGCGCCGTGGTATAATGTTGTAAGTATCAGATACAACACCTTTTTTAGCTTCTACTCCGGAGCAAAATGTCGTATGAACAATATAACAACAATATCTCCGCAAATAGGCATATTAATTAAAATATCCTTTAATGTAGTTAAGAAGACTATTATGTTAAATTTTTATAGGAAATTTTAAAAAGATTTCCCAATAAATGCAAATTTTGGTTTAATTTGTATCTTTGAAACGCTCTACTGTAAAATTACACTTTTGGAGATACAACAACTTACGTGGAAGGTATCGATTTGCTTCCTAAAGGAATTCTTCACTTCAAAGATGGTAGTATTTTTAATTAACATATTTTTTATTATTAACTCTTTTTTCAAGTATAATTTCTGTGCTTTCTATAAATACATACAAAAGTATGTTATTTATAAATGATATCTCAATTCCTTTTTCAATAATACACTTTCTCGTCGTATATATATGTATGTATTTATATACGTCTTGTGAGGTAGTGTATGATATTTTATATGCTAGCTTAGATGCTTTAAAAAAAAAGTTTCAGCAAATATTATAAATTGCACCTTGTGCCCATTTATTTCCTTTTACTGAAGGTAATTTCTTTTATCAACAAGACCACCTCCGCATACTTTTGTACTTTTACCTCCAATTTTTTTTTCTATAAATTAAATAAAAATTTTATGGCACACAGATGTGCCTATAGATAACTAAAAAATTACTTTTATGAGGTCACAATAATGACTCTTCACGTTACTAAAAATATATCTCTTTGAGGAATGATATCTTAATATTCTGATAATAATTAAATGAATCTCTTTTGCATATATTGTTTAATATTTATATTGTTTTACTTAACATATGTATATCTTTGGTTTACTACATTTCAACTTTACTCACTCTGCTTTTGTTGATAGACAGAGCTAATCTGGTAGAGAACATTATGTAAACAGGTAATCTCAGTATATTAACTGATGCCACTCTAACACCACACATTGATGACAGCTGGACTATCTATGAGTACCTACCAATAATAAAAAATGGATGCTATAACATATATAACAGACAATGTTGGATATATATTTTATTTCTCTGTAAAAAGAAGGTATATAAATGGTCATGACTTATAATATTAACCATATCACTTTCGGGAATTAAAATAATTCAAGCGACCCAGTTCCGGTAAGATTGATGGCGGCACTGATAAGTAATGCTATATATTCACAGATAATGGGTTAATTTTGATTAAAATATTTTGATAGCGTTAGTAAATGTGACGACTTTCTTAAAAATCTCCAACATAAATGTAAATTTTAAGAAAACATGTTTTACTTAAGATACCCAAGGGTTGTAAAAAGTAAAAGAAAAGACTATTGTATAAACATAGATTTCATTTTATTTTTCTGGAATAAGACAATGTTTAACAAATAGAATGATATCTAAGGCTTTTCGAGGTACACATTTAAATAAAACTGTCTTTTGCGGATATTTAGGAATTCTTATTTTAAATTGTACTTGATACTGGGAATACTATGTATGAGGTAACCATTATCACGAACAGACGAGATGAAATCCAATCCATCCTGTTTTTTGTCATCACAATTCATATTCATCAAAAGCCACAAAACATTTTTAGTTTGAAATATTCATCAAATAATTTAATTCGTTTTATGTGTATAGAGATTTATACAAAAATATAAAGAAATGATCATTTGATGGTTAGTATTTACTAACATATATATTTTTAATAATATTAAATTTTTTCCATCTATTTTAACATCTTTTGACTAATGATAGAAACAAAAACGACTAGTTTTTTCAACAATTGCAATCGAGCTGGACTCGTATCCAACTTTGACAAAACCATCTTGAGGATTTTTTGATCATGATATTTATTTTATTTTATTTTTTCTTTAATAAATAATTTAGTACAAACTTTTTTACATTATAAATAATTAAAATATATGTATTTATATTTCTTGTGTATTTTGTATGTATTAATCCCATAAGTGTTTCAATTAATCAAACCCACTTTATATACAAACATTATCTTATCCCAGTTTGACACATTGTTATAATCTATTAAAAGCTATGGAAGCGTTGTGGTTTCATGTCACGTATGCTATGTTTAACAAGTTTGTGTTTTCGAAATTAATATAAATTTTGAATATTCTAGATATATGCGAATGTACCTTTTATTTACGTAGTTAATAACTGTGGATGGTTAAAAGGATCAGGTGTCACCTGCATAACCACCAACGTAGCCACCTGTGCAGTCAGAACAATGAGTGGATTAAAGACAATCTCACTCGACCCGTTGTATCCATTGGACCTCTTCAAAATAAAGCTTTAGTAAACTAGGTTTTCTCAACAGCCGCAGAGACTGACGATAATCAGGAACTGGGAGCTAATGACGTCAGTAATGTTGACTTCATAGGCTTTAAAACTAATACTGGACCTAATGTTTCGTCTTATGTGGTAAAAAATGTATACCAAATCTTATGTTTAAAACAACGCTAACTTAAATATGTACAAAACGTGATTAGCCTCTGTAAAGATATATGTATCACCCGCCTTAAATGCTTAATTAATTTATTACAACTGAAAACGAACCTACATGGTCATACGTTACAAACAAACTAAGAATTACGCTAAAAGAACATGTTAAGGTTCGTACTATTTTAATAAGCGTATTTTAAGGCCTACTGCCTTAATCAATGAAATACATAAATATGATTAAAAGTATGTTATTAAGAATTACAAAATGTAACTTTAGTTTTTATATGAGTAGGGTAAGCAGTGCTTATTTGCACCTATAGTGTGCATGTCAAATAAAAAAGCACTATTTCACGATGTAAAAGCATATCGCCAGTAACTATACTTCAAGCTAAAGTATAATTACTACTCCAATATCTTTCTTCATATGATAAAATGATTCCTATCAATATCTTTACATTTTACATAATTCTCGAAAAAGCTAAAGAATACTTTCAACGTGTCATTTTTCATTGTCATTCAACGCAAGTCCACTCTAGTTCACTAGTTCAACATAATGTTTTACATCTCGAGAAAACTTCATTAGTATAAACAATAGTTTCTCACTGTCAGCTTGTAGGATCAATGAGTATTATTCACTAGCACTTCGGAATAATTTTTAGGGGAAATTTTCATGTACTTATCGTGATAGTAGATCAAAAAACTAGATTAGTACAATTATTCATTTATTATTACAGTACAGTTATTTCATTTTATGGGTAAATAAAATTTTATGTGCGTGTGTATTTCGTATAAAACTTCACAAACTATGACGTATGTTTTATTGTGTTTTTACTCACATTTGTATCAAAGCATTTAATTAAAAGATAAGGCGATAAAGGATTTTTTATGTACACAGTTATCTCAAAAAGTGTCATTAATCACGTGTCAGCGCTAGTTTTTACAGGATATAAATGAAAATAGAACCCGGAAGAAACATGTCACTCTGGAAAGAGGGCAATACCACTAAAGCTGGCGTCTTCAATCAATAGGAAAATGTTTTCATACAGAATAAATCTTAACTTCTCTTTTTGATTTTCATATTGTTTACTTATGTCAATTCATAGTAGCTTTTAAATATAGAACCATATGACATATGTACACTTATGCTTGAGGTAAAAATTAAAACTGGAACCTCAATTATTATTTTTTTGCGAGGAATCTTTGTCTAGTCTGAATGATGTTTAAAAAATATTTTAAGTCAGTAAGTAACACCCTCTATTTCTATTTATTGGAGCTATAACTTCATCTCCTATTTGACACTTAGAATACCCCAGCTTTATATGGCGAAACAAACTAAAATTATAAATATTCTTTTTTTATTAATTGCTTTTTGACAGAATATTAAAAGATTTATCGAAAGCATACGAAATGTAAATCCTGGTAGAATTTCATTTCATAACAAATAGACCTAAATAATAATCAGACCCAATGTAGAGATGTAGTTTATTTAACGGAGAGTTTCGAACCTTTGCTTCAATGAAGCAATGTTGTTTACTTAACATACAAGTTTAATGAATGGTATACAGAAATATTTCGTATTTAGTGAGGGTCAAGTAACTCTATAACTTCTAAAGTCAAAATTAACTAAAAATCCTTCTCTGATAAACAATATTTTAAAGTTGATTTGATCATCGGCTCAATTTTTTGACACATAAAAGTAAACATAACGTGTCATATAATTTTCTTCTTTCTATTTTAAAATAAATAATAATAGTCGAGCCCTAAAGACAGCCTAGCGATATGTTTTATTCTCAATGCAATTCACCATGACTTGTATGATAAATTTATTATCATCATTGCGATCCATTATCAAAATTATATTTATTACAAACGTTCTTAAAATTAATCTTATATCAAGTCGGATAATTTATATTAGCATTATACTATATAAATTATCCGACTTGATATAAGAATGTATGTATATTTATATATATATATATATATATATATATATATATATATATATATAGTGCAAACATTTCATCGAAACTGTCGCGAGTGAGAAGATAAACTTACAGATATTTTATAAACTTGTTTGTAAACTAATGTATATCTAGTCAAAATATCATTGATTTAGACCTTGTCTTCCTAAATTTATGGCTTCAACATTGAGGGTTAATTTAGCTTTAAAACTGCCCACTGTTAGCCGAAACGGGCGAGGCATTCATCAAGTTACAAAGCTTTGCTGTGGCGGACATTTCCTCATATAAATAAATAATTAAACTCATTTTTTATCTTAACATATATGAATAATCAAATAAAATAATATAAAAAACTTTGTTGTCTTATTTATATTTAATGTAAGATATTAAACATTTTGAATAAAAATTGCAACTTCACAGTAAAACGGACAAAAACGTAAAAAATAATTTATTGACAAGAGCAGTATTCGATACTACAACCTCGGAAATCGCGTTTCAGTTCCTGTAGCGATTAAAATGTGCTCTTGTCTATGAATTTTTCATTTGACTTCCAAATATTAGTCTTATAAAGCTTTAATATTAAAAAGCTTATAATACAAACAGATTATGAATGACAAAACTAAAAGAAATTAAAATTATTTTGATTTCCATGATAACAATATACTATTATTAAAATGTATATATCGGCGCTACCAGCTTTAATAACGGATGCGACATGAAAATAATTTGAGGCCGTCATCAATTCTCATTAAACCTCAATAGTATTAATGATTATTGTTAAAAATAAAACGGAATCAAAGATTGCTTAAAAGGAGAATAGAACTATGTTTAAATCTTGGTATAAATATGACATCTGGACGCACGACGGCAGAATTCAGAATTGAGAATTCAGAGTTCAGTGAGTGCGTATCATTGAAGTATGTGATTATGAAGAACCTTCGAGAAATACAGGAGCATGAAGAATAATTGAAGTTTAATTTTAAAATATCATCGAACGTACTAGAAGAAGTGACATTTGTTACGTCAGCGAGACTGGCGTCTCTCTCTTTAAAATCAACGAATGTGTAATAAATCCGATATATACAACCACAACTATTTTTATAGAATTTAAATACTCAAACAAGAAAAACTTTTTTTAACGAATAAACAGTTCATTAAATTATATCTTTCAAATCCTACACTTTAGTAGAAAGTATTTTTTTTGTTTTTATAATGTAATATATACAGTTATAAACGTGTATTCATTTAATTATATGATCAATAAGCACTTTTAAAAGTATGAGATTAATTCAATTGCATAAAACGACTAAGAAGTTTTAATTAATGCTACACAAATTTAAACTTAAATTCTTTAACTATTGAATTCAATAAAAATAAATCTTTTTCTTTTTCTCATAAAGCAATCAAAATCTTTAGATATTAATATATTAAAAACAATATTAAGATCATATTTATAACCTATTTAAATTCAGGAAATAAAAAAAAATAATTTAAAAACTTCTATATAATTTTAAAAAAATAAAATGCAGTCAATTATTTTTTTATAATTTCACCTCAAAAGAGTTTAATGTTTCAATTGTAGTATACCTAACTTTAAGTTTTCCAACAATTGAAGGGGAATTAAATAATTTTTAAAAAATGTGAAGAAGGGTTTTTACTTCTATTAATTACCAAATTATACCTTTGTGTTCATATTAATATCTTGGCAAATAGACCTTCTCTATCAATTTTTTTATGAAAAACCTAACAAATCTTTCATAAAACTCCCTACTTTTGTATGAGACTTGTCTAATCTAAACTCTATTACAAGTATTTCTTTTAACTTACTGGCTTAACGCCACTCAGTATTTAGTTTCACCCAGGAAATTGCCCGAAGCTCTTTTGAAACTTGTCTTTTGTAGGCAGATGCCTACAGACTCAGAAGTTTAAAAGTAGAATTTAACTTAAGAATGAAATTAACAAAAGAAAGAGTTGAATCTTTTAACATTTACAGAAGTAATAGAATTGACAATCTAAATGCCTACGTTTTGTGTTTCTTTATAATAGTTACTTCATTTACATTTCTTAGAATAATACAAAAATAGATATAAATTATTATAAGACCCACTTTCAAAATAATTATAACGTTCAACATATTTATTTGAAGGTTTGAAGGTCCAAACATTTGTAAATTATAACAAACAAAAAATCATTTATAAGCATAACTGTATTTCAACAAAAAGAAGTATTTGCAAAAACCTATGGAATGAGCTTATCAGATCCTAAAAGCTCGTCAATGAGCAAGCTGCCAACATGAAGAATTACAGCTAAAGAATGTACATATGTATATAAATTATATCATTCACAAAGTACCTAACCGTGTTCAATAATTATATTTTTGTTTTAATTTTTTGTTTCTATTACTGTTATTCTTGTTAATTCACGATTCAGTAAGTAAGATTTGTCACTACAAACTGTTTTTTCGTTTTTGTTAAATAAATACTTTACTTCTGTGGTGAAGTATAAAATAATAAGTTTGTATATTAAGGATTATCAGTAGTTTAAAAATAATATTAATATTATAAAATGATATTTTAAAGAATATTGACAGTGGCCAATACATTTAGGTTATACATACATAGAGAAAGAAAAATTTTACATTTAAGTTTTTTTTATATATAATAATAAATTTCAATTTTTTTTTTGACAAGATAAATATTTTTCTAATAATAAGCTAGCTATTATCCTACTTAGGTTAATATGTAAAGAACTTAGTTTTTACAGGTCATCTTCGATGATCGTATTAATACTTAAAACTTGTGACTCTTGCATTAGGAATAGAATTTGCAGTTTTAGTTGTACTCTGTAATATAAGGATCTTAATTTTTTCTGATCAAGTTATAGAATTAAAAAAGAGAAAATGTACATATGTTTTATGTATAAAAGTGTACTTTTTTAACTTTTATCGAGTTTGTAAACAGAGACAGAGATCAAATATTAATGAATACCCTTAAATTTTTAAATACTATATACATTTCAAGTTATTTGCATTAAAAATAATCATATTTTGAAAACTCATGAAGAATTTCAACTGATTTATTGCAATAACTTCATTCATGATTATAATATATCTTTATCATAGACCTAAAAATAGTAAGGTATAAAATATTGAAGCACAAAGAAAATGTATATACACAAGTTTAAATATTACCATATGTGTAGAGATCGTAAAAAATTTGTTGTTTCTAAATCCTTGAAGTATGAAGTTATAATGACAGTGATTTAAAAAATAATCTCTATTGAATTCACTTTAATATTTAGTCTGCAGAACAAAGTATAGAACTGTTTGAACATTTTGGTATAAAAAACGACGTTGCATTTACGAAAATTCTTATTCAGTTAAAGAAATATTCAGTGTCTTCAGAATTGTTGGATGTAATTAAAAATGACATCTCATGACTTAACTTTGTACATTACGGTAAAGAACCTGTGTTACGAAAGTAATGCATGACCTAGCAATTAGTTACTAAAAGTATCTTTAAATTAAACAATTCCTTGCTTCAGTTACAAGTTTTCTACATTTATAACATATAAATTATGAATGTGCAATTCATTGTTTTCGTATTTACTTATTCTCGTTTTAGATATGTAGTAAACACTAAAATGTTCTTGAAAGTATTTAAGAAAGAAAACTTATTTACTATTTCAAAGATTTTTCTTTCACTCACATCCATATTTGTTAAATATTTTGTAACGGATGTTCCGGCTTATGTTATTCTAATTGCGAGGTTTAATTAAATTTCCCTCAACACACTCCCTGAGTGTTTAAAGACATAACTTTATAACTTCGCTGTCCGCTTGCTCTCGGAAGATTAAATAAGAAATTCCTGTAAAAAACATTCTACATTTATTTTACAGGTTTGTGAAGAATATATGAGTGTAATTGTTATAAAACTTTTATTTTTATTTTTTAAAGCACTTTAAATATATATATCGGCGCTACCAGCTTTAATAACGGATGCGACTTGAAAATAATTAGAGGCTGTCATCAATTCTTATTAAACCTCATTAGTATTTATGATTATTGTTAAAAGTAAAACGAAATCAAAAGAGAATAGAATTATGTTTGAATCAAAAATATGACGTCTGGACTCACGACGGCGGACTCCAGAATTGAGAATTCAGCATTGATAATTCAGAGTTCAGTGAGCGTGTATCATAGAAGCATGTTATTATGAAGAATCTTTGAGAAATACAAGAGCATTAAGATCAATTGCAGTTTCATTTTAAAATATCATCGAATGCTCTAGAAGAAGTGACATTTGTAACGTCAGCGAGGCTGGCGTCCCTCTCTTTAAAATCTACGAATCTGTAATAAATCCGATATCAGAAGTGGGATCGCTCTCGTGATCATGCCGGTCTTATAAATCCTATCCAGCTGAAGAAAATAACTATGTGGAGAATCTGCGTACTGAAGAACGCTAAAAGAGAATTTTTTTCATGCCATTCATTGATGTCAATAATGCAGAGCGTGTGCAAACGTTTACTACAAATAAATCAAGGGATAATATTAAAATTACTAAGAAGATCATTTTTATCATCGTTTGACCCCGGTGGTAGTGTGTGTCTTCGGGAATGGTGTCAACACATCTATATGGCTATAAATACGTAGTAAATCAGGAACCATGATTCTCAAATGAAAATGAAATCTTTAAAAGGAGTGAGCTCAAATATGTGAATACGATTGGTTACAACATTTACATAAGAAGCCACGTAGTATGGATATTAAGCGGAGATATTATGCGACGATGTGGCGCTATAACTGAGGCAAGACGGGCACGTTCTAACTGAAGGTTGAGGCCATAGCGGGCTTGACCAAATACTAATACACATCCTGAGTTTTCAGATACCAGCTCCTCTCAACAATTAAAAGAACCTGGCGCGCCGAAGGAAATGATTACTCCTAGTTGCTTCAAGTATGGTTAACGAGGCTACTTCGCGCTGCGCTGCCCCAGTGTTGAATTCAAAGCCAATTAAGCATGGACCGAACGATGCGTGAATATCTGTTCCGTCCAGATATGGTTCAGCTCTGGAGTGAAACCGGTGAGAGGTTTTCATGTTGCTTCGACTCGGGTACCGAATGTTCTTTAATGAAATAAAAAAAAAAAAAAATTCTTGAAAGATAGATTTCTAAGTAAAGCGCAATATAATAATACAATTGCATTAGAAAGTGTAAGTAACGCTCGCATTAAATGTTATATCTAAATTCTTTAAACAATTTAAGAGTGATTCAGTAAAGTGAGTTTTTCCATGTTGTGAATTCATGTATTTTCAACGACGTTATGATTAGACAGGATCTGCTTACATTAGGGTATTCTATAGGGATTAAAAATAATGTCTCATTCTTAAAACAAACAAGATTGGAACTGAAAAATCATTTGAATAATGTCATAGAGAGAATTAAATAAGAATACGGTGTCTGATAGATATCCTTTGCCACTTATTTCGAATCAAAAATGCTTTCATTTCGCCGCGACAACAGACCATTGGTTGAAGGCTAAACAAGAAATAGATAACGAAATTAATTTTATTATCATGAAACTAGAGGCAAACTATTTTAATAATGATATCTTTAAAACTTACGAGATAAGACGCGCTCTTCTTTTTCGGAAATAATGAGAGCTCTATGTTGCCTTTAGTGTGTAGGGAATTTCCGTGAGCTGATCTCGTGTCCATGGTGTATTCTCAAGAGAATCTGTACCATGAGATTCTGTAGGGAAGCCTTGTGGAGCCGTGAGGAGACAAGTATTACACCATAGATCTGGAGAGCGTGACCTCTGAGCTAATCACGAGTTACCCTTGAGCTAACCACGGGTCCTTGATGTATCCGAAAGAGAACCATGAGATTACGTAGGGATGCCTTGTGGAACCGTGAGAAGACAAGTCTACGCCACAGATGTGGAGAGCGTACCTCTGAGCTACTCACGTATTACCCTTGAGCTAACCACAGATCCTTGCTGTATCCTTGAGAATACCATGAGATGACGAAGAGCGGCCTTGGGAAACTGAGTAAATATGAAGTCACTCAATCTATAAGTACTTACATGATTTTGATATCAAACAGCCGGCACCACGGCTTTATTTAGAATCGACTGTTGACATACTCTTCACAAGTAATATTAACAACATATCGGTCAACACACACAGCAGTGCCACTAAAAAACGATGTTATAATTCAAATGATAGCATAATTGACTCCAAATTTCTAATCAAATACACCTATTGCGAGTACAGCTAAGTTTTGTTCCATTTCTGCTAACCGTGGTCAAACGTTTGAATCATGTTGTCGACGGAAAAAGGATATCACGCCGAATTTAAATTTAATATCAACTGGTAAATTTAATCTTAATAAAATGCATGATTTCAGGGGTGCGTTATACAAGAATCAATGGCAAATAACATATCCGGGAATAGAAAACAAATCGTCAACTATTTGCGAGGATTGAGGCCGGGCTCTATTATTCCTATAAATAGTATTATGTAATTACAGGCATCAGCCTACATCTGACAAATTTAGTATCCTTGCCGATGTTATGAACATACGAATTCAATCCGGCTTTAACAGTTTAGATTACAATTTGACAATCCGTCCGTGGATATCGAAGCAACACATTTAAAACAGGATGGTCGAGGCGGAGAGAAGATAAAAAGTTGGATTTTAGAGATTTCGAGCTAAAATTTAAATAATTTCAGAATGGAGATTTAATATAAAAAAAAAATATCACAGAAAAAGTAATAGAAACCGAGGAACACTTTGAAATGTGATTCGTGACCAGCCAGACGAAGTTCCACTGGAGTGACGAGAGAGTATAAGTAAACGAGCAGCAAGGTAGACTGTTCGACTACCTAATAGTTATCCGGTGAGCGTATTTCATTTTGTTCAATTTACTTCATTTCAAACGCATTACATATGTCGTAGATAAAAGTGTGATTTTGAAACACTTACTTTGAGATATATTACTATAAAATTATTAAATTATTATTATTACTATAAAAGATGCCTTTGATGGCGGATTCGAACCATAACAAAATAATAATAATAATAAAATGGTTAATAAAATAAAATTGTTGTAGACGGGTGGAGACGTCTTACGACAAATAAATAAAAACAAAATGTTGTAGGCGGGCGGAGACGTCCTATGACAAATAAATAAAAAAAAAAAAATGTTGTAGGCGGGCGGAGACGTCCTATGACAAATATGTTATGAATGTTCGTGTGATGCCCCCAAAGCCATGTAGCTTAGATAATTGGACGTGATATTATGACCATCTCAAAGTTGTGTTGTAGTAAACAACGTTACCCATACGATAAAAAAAAAAAATTTTGATATTCATAATTGTAACAATATAAAGTTATCTAGGGTTACTGTGGAAGTACCTAGACTACAAAAGCATTTATCTTTTATCACAGAGCAAACATCAGTATGACCGTATCGGCATGACTTCGGAAGATGAAGCATCAATTCTTGATCCTGTCCCATCTACTTTACGAGACGCGCGACTGGTCCAAGCACATAACGAAAACCAACCAAGAAAGAACACATAACCAGGCAGGTGCAGAGCACGCACCGCCTGTCAGAATGGCCGTATCGGCGCTACCAGCTTTAATAACGGATGCGACTTGAAAATAATTAGAGGCTGTCATCAATTCTTATTAAACCTCATTAGTATTTATGATTATTGTTAAAAGTAAAACGAAATCAAAAGAGAATAGAATTATGTTTGAATCAAAAATATGACGTCTGGACTCACGACGGCGGACTCCAGAATTGAGAATTCAGCATTGATAATTCAGAGTTCAGTGAGCGTGTATCATAGAAGCATGTTATTATGAAGAATCTTTGAGAAATACAAGAGCATTAAGATCAATTGCAGTTTCATTTTAAAATATCATCGAATGCTCTAGAAGAAGTGACATTTGTAACGTCAGCGAGGCTGGCGTCCCTCTCTTTAAAATCTACGAATCTGTAATAAATCCGATATCAGAAGTGGGATCGCTCTCGTGATCATGCCGGTCTTATAAATCCTATCCAGCTGAAGAAAATAACTATGTGGAGAATCTGCGTACTGAAGAACGCTAAAAGAGAATTTTTTTCATGCCATTCATTGATGTCAATAATGCAGAGCGTGTGCAAACGTTTACTACAAATAAATCAAGGGATAATATTAAAATTACTAAGAAGATCATTTTTATCATCGTTTGACCCCGGTGGTAGTGTGTGTCTTCGGGAATGGTGTCAACACATCTATATGGCTATAAATACGTAGTAAATCAGGAACCATGATTCTCAAATGAAAATGAAATCTTTAAAAGGAGTGAGCTCAAATATGTGAATACGATTGGTTACAACATTTACATAAGAAGCCACGTAGTATGGATATTAAGCGGAGATATTATGCGACGATGTGGCGCTATAACTGAGGCAAGACGGGCACGTTCTAACTGAAGGTTGAGGCCATAGCGGGCTTGACCAAATACTAATACACATCCTGAGTTTTCAGATACCAGCTCCTCTCAACAATTAAAAGAACCTGGCGCGCCGAAGGAAATGATTACTCCTAGTTGCTTCAAGTATGGTTAACGAGGCTACTTCGCGCTGCGCTGCCCCAGTGTTGAATTCAAAGCCAATTAAGCATGGACCGAACGATGCGTGAATATCTGTTCCGTCCAGATATGGTTCAGCTCTGGAGTGAAACCGGTGAGAGGTTTTCATGTTGCTTCGACTCGGGTACCGAATGTTCTTTAATGAAATAAAAAAAAAAAAAAAATTCTTGAAAGATAGATTTCTAAGTAAAGCGCAATATAATAATACAATTGCATTAGAAAGTGTAAGTAACGCTCGCATTAAATGTTATATCTAAATTCTTTAAACAATTTAAGAGTGATTCAGTAAAGTGAGTTTTCCATGTTGTGAATTCATGTATTTTCAACGACGTTATGATTAGACAGGATCTGCTTACATTAGGGTATTCTATAGGGATTAAAAATAATGTCTCATTCTTAAAACAAACAAGATTGGAACTGAAAAATCATTTGAATAATGTCATAGAGAGAATTAAATAAGAATACGGTGTCTGATAGATATCCTTTGCCACTTATTTCGAATCAAAAATGCTTTCATTTCGCCGCGACAACAGACCATTGGTTGAAGGCTAAACAAGAAATAGATAACGAAATTAATTTTATTATCATGAAACTAGAGGCAAACTATTTTAATAATGATATCTTTAAAACTTACGAGATAAGACGCGCTCTTCTTTTTCGGAAATAATGAGAGCTCTATGTTGCCTTTAGTGTGTAGGGAATTTCCGTGAGCTGATCTCGTGTCCATGGTGTATTCTCAAGAGAATCTGTACCATGAGATTCTGTAGGGAAGCCTTGTGGAGCCGTGAGGAGACAAGTATTACACCATAGATCTGGAGAGCGTGACCTCTGAGCTAATCACGAGTTACCCTTGAGCTAACCACGGGTCCTTGATGTATCCGAAAGAGAACCATGAGATTACGTAGGGATGCCTTGTGGAACCGTGAGAAGACAAGTCTACGCCACAGATGTGGAGAGCGTACCTCTGAGCTACTCACGTATTACCCTTGAGCTAACCACAGATCCTTGCTGTATCCTTGAGAATACCATGAGATGACGAAGAGCGGCCTTGGGAAACTGAGTAAATATGAAGTCACTCAATCTATAAGTACTTACATGATTTTGATATCAAACAGCCGGCACCACGGCTTTATTTAGAATCGACTGTTGACATACTCTTCACAAGTAATATTAACAACATATCGGTCAACACACACAGCAGTGCCACTAAAAAACGATGTTATAATTCAAATGATAGCATAATTGACTCCAAATTTCTAATCAAATACACCTATTGCGAGTACAGCTAAGTTTTGTTCCATTTCTGCTAACCGTGGTCAAACGTTTGAATCATGTTGTCGACGGAAAAAGGATATCACGCCGAATTTAAATTTAATATCAACTGGTAAATTTAATCTTAATAAAATGCATGATTTCAGGGGTGCGTTATACAAGAATCAATGGCAAATAACATATCCGGGAATAGAAAACAAATCGTCAACTATTTGCGAGGATTGAGGCCGGGCTCTATTATTCCTATAAATAGTATTATGTAATTACAGGCATCAGCCTACATCTGACAAATTTAGTATCCTTGCCGATGTTATGAACATACGAATTCAATCCGGCTTTAACAGTTTAGATTACAATTTGACAATCCGTCCGTGGATATCGAAGCAACACATTTAAAACAGGATGGTCGAGGCGGAGAGAAGATAAAAAGTTGGATTTTAGAGATTTCGAGCTAAAATTTAAATAATTTCAGAATGGAGATTTAATATAAAAAAAAAATATCACAGAAAAAGTAATAGAAACCGAGGAACACTTTGAAATGTGATTCGTGACCAGCCAGACGAAGTTCCACTGGAGTGACGAGAGAGTATAAGTAAACGAGCAGCAAGGTAGACTGTTCGACTACCTAATAGTTATCCGGTGAGCGTATTTCATTTTGTTCAATTTACTTCATTTCAAACGCATTACATATGTCGTAGATAAAAGTGTGATTTTGAAACACTTACTTTGAGATATATTACTATAAAATTATTAAATTATTATTATTACTATAAAAGATGCCTTTGATGGCGGATTCGAACCATAACAAAATAATAATAATAATAAAATGGTTAATAAAATAAAATTGTTGTAGACGGGTGGAGACGTCTTACGACAAATAAATAAAAACAAAATGTTGTAGGCGGGCGGAGACGTCCTATGACAAATAAATAAAAAAAAAAATGTTGTAGGCGGGCGGAGACGTCCTATGACAAATATGTTATGAATGTTCGTGTGATGCCCCCAAAGCCATGTAGCTTAGATAATTGGACGTGATATTATGACCATCTCAAAGTTGTGTTGTAGTAAACAACGTTACCCATACGATCAAAAAAAAAAATTTTGATATTCATAATTGTAACAATATAAAGTTATCTAGGGTTACTGTGGAAGTACCTAGACTACAAAAGCATTTATCTTTTATCACAGAGCAAACATCAGTATGACCGTATCGGCATGACTTCGGAAGATGAAGCATCAATTCTTGATCCTGTCCCATCTACTTTACGAGACGCGCGACTGGTCCAAGCACATAACGAAAACCAACCAAGAAAGAACACATAACCAGGCAGGTGCAGAGCACGCACCGCCTGTCAGAATGGCCGTATCGGCGCTACCAGCTTTAATAACGGATGCGACTTGAAAATAATTAGAGGCTGTCATCAATTCTTATTAAACCTCATTAGTATTTATGATTATTGTTAAAAGTAAAACGAAATCAAAAGAGAATAGAATTATGTTTGAATCAAAAATATGACGTCTGGACTCACGACGGCGGACTCCAGAATTGAGAATTCAGCATTGATAATTCAGAGTTCAGTGAGCGTGTATCATAGAAGCATGTTATTATGAAGAATCTTTGAGAAATACAAGAGCATTAAGATCAATTGCAGTTTCATTTTAAAATATCATCGAATGCTCTAGAAGAAGTGACATTTGTAACGTCAGCGAGGCTGGCGTCCCTCTCTTTAAAATCTACGAATCTGTAATAAATCCGATATCAGAAGTGGGATCGCTCTCGTGATCATGCCGGTCTTATAAATCCTATCCAGCTGAAGAAAATAACTATGTGGAGAATCTGCGTACTGAAGAACGCTAAAAGAGAATTTTTTTCATGCCATTCATTGATGTCAATAATGCAGAGCGTGTGCAAACGTTTACTACAAATAAATCAAGGGATAATATTAAAATTACTAAGAAGATCATTTTTATCATCGTTTGACCCCGGTGGTAGTGTGTGTCTTCGGGAATGGTGTCAACACATCTATATGGCTATAAATACGTAGTAAATCAGGAACCATGATTCTCAAATGAAAATGAAATCTTTAAAAGGAGTGAGCTCAAATATGTGAATACGATTGGTTACAACATTTACATAAGAAGCCACGTAGTATGGATATTAAGCGGAGATATTATGCGACGATGTGGCGCTATAACTGAGGCAAGACGGGCACGTTCTAACTGAAGGTTGAGGCCATAGCGGGCTTGACCAAATACTAATACACATCCTGAGTTTTCAGATACCAGCTCCTCTCAACAATTAAAAGAACCTGGCGCGCCGAAGGAAATGATTACTCCTAGTTGCTTCAAGTATGGTTAACGAGGCTACTTCGCGCTGCGCTGCCCCAGTGTTGAATTCAAAGCCAATTAAGCATGGACCGAACGATGCGTGAATATCTGTTCCGTCCAGATATGGTTCAGCTCTGGAGTGAAACCGGTGAGAGGTTTTCATGTTGCTTCGACTCGGGTACCGAATGTTCTTTAATGAAATAAAAAAAAAAAAAAATTCTTGAAAGATAGATTTCTAAGTAAAGCGCAATATAATAATACAATTGCATTAGAAAGTGTAAGTAACGCTCGCATTAAATGTTATATCTAAATTCTTTAAACAATTTAAGAGTGATTCAGTAAAGTGAGTTTTCCATGTTGTGAATTCATGTATTTTCAACGACGTTATGATTAGACAGGATCTGCTTACATTAGGGTATTCTATAGGGATTAAAAATAATGTCTCATTCTTAAAACAAACAAGATTGGAACTGAAAAATCATTTGAATAATGTCATAGAGAGAATTAAATAAGAATACGGTGTCTGATAGATATCCTTTGCCACTTATTTCGAATCAAAAATGCTTTCATTTCGCCGCGACAACAGACCATTGGTTGAAGGCTAAACAAGAAATAGATAACGAAATTAATTTTATTATCATGAAACTAGAGGCAAACTATTTTAATAATGATATCTTTAAAACTTACGAGATAAGACGCGCTCTTCTTTTTCGGAAATAATGAGAGCTCTATGTTGCCTTTAGTGTGTAGGGAATTTCCGTGAGCTGATCTCGTGTCCATGGTGTATTCTCAAGAGAATCTGTACCATGAGATTCTGTAGGGAAGCCTTGTGGAGCCGTGAGGAGACAAGTATTACACCATAGATCTGGAGAGCGTGACCTCTGAGCTAATCACGAGTTACCCTTGAGCTAACCACGGGTCCTTGATGTATCCGAAAGAGAACCATGAGATTACGTAGGGATGCCTTGTGGAACCGTGAGAAGACAAGTCTACGCCACAGATGTGGAGAGCGTACCTCTGAGCTACTCACGTATTACCCTTGAGCTAACCACAGATCCTTGCTGTATCCTTGAGAATACCATGAGATGACGAAGAGCGGCCTTGGGAAACTGAGTAAATATGAAGTCACTCAATCTATAAGTACTTACATGATTTTGATATCAAACAGCCGGCACCACGGCTTTATTTAGAATCGACTGTTGACATACTCTTCACAAGTAATATTAACAACATATCGGTCAACACACACAGCAGTGCCACTAAAAAACGATGTTATAATTCAAATGATAGCATAATTGACTCCAAATTTCTAATCAAATACACCTATTGCGAGTACAGCTAAGTTTTGTTCCATTTCTGCTAACCGTGGTCAAACGTTTGAATCATGTTGTCGACGGAAAAAGGATATCACGCCGAATTTAAATTTAATATCAACTGGTAAATTTAATCTTAATAAAATGCATGATTTCAGGGGTGCGTTATACAAGAATCAATGGCAAATAACATATCCGGGAATAGAAAACAAATCGTCAACTATTTGCGAGGATTGAGGCCGGGCTCTATTATTCCTATAAATAGTATTATGTAATTACAGGCATCAGCCTACATCTGACAAATTTAGTATCCTTGCCGATGTTATGAACATACGAATTCAATCCGGCTTTAACAGTTTAGATTACAATTTGACAATCCGTCCGTGGATATCGAAGCAACACATTTAAAACAGGATGGTCGAGGCGGAGAGAAGATAAAAAGTTGGATTTTAGAGATTTCGAGCTAAAATTTAAATAATTTCAGAATGGAGATTTAATATAAAAAAAAAATATCACAGAAAAAGTAATAGAAACCGAGGAACACTTTGAAATGTGATTCGTGACCAGCCAGACGAAGTTCCACTGGAGTGACGAGAGAGTATAAGTAAACGAGCAGCAAGGTAGACTGTTCGACTACCTAATAGTTATCCGGTGAGCGTATTTCATTTTGTTCAATTTACTTCATTTCAAACGCATTACATATGTCGTAGATAAAAGTGTGATTTTGAAACACTTACTTTGAGATATATTACTATAAAATTATTAAATTATTATTATTACTATAAAAGATGCCTTTGATGGCGGATTCGAACCATAACAAAATAATAATAATAATAAAAATGGTTAATAAAATAAAATTGTTGTAGACGGGTGGAGACGTCTTACGACAAATAAATAAAAACAAAATGTTGTAGGCGGGCGGAGACGTCCTATGACAAATAAATAAAAAAAAAATGTTGTAGGCGGGCGGAGACGTCCTATGACAAATATGTTATGAATGTTCGTGTGATGCCCCCAAAGCCATGTAGCTTAGATAATTGGACGTGATATTATGACCATCTCAAAGTTGTGTTGTAGTAAACAACGTTACCCATACGATAAAAAAAAAAATTTTGATATTCATAATTGTAACAATATAAAGTTATCTAGGGTTACTGTGGAAGTACCTAGACTACAAAAGCATTTATCTTTTATCACAGAGCAAACATCAGTATGACCGTATCGGCATGACTTCGGAAGATGAAGCATCAATTCTTGATCCTGTCCCATCTACTTTACGAGACGCGCGACTGGTCCAAGCACATAACGAAAACCAACCAAGAAAGAACACATAACCAGGCAGGTGCAGAGCACGCACCGCCTGTCAGAATGGCCGTATCGGCGCTACCAGCTTTAATAACGGATGCGACTTGAAAATAATTAGAGGCTGTCATCAATTCTTATTAAACCTCATTAGTATTTATGATTATTGTTAAAAGTAAAACGAAATCAAAAGAGAATAGAATTATGTTTGAATCAAAAATATGACGTCTGGACTCACGACGGCGGACTCCAGAATTGAGAATTCAGCATTGATAATTCAGAGTTCAGTGAGCGTGTATCATAGAAGCATGTTATTATGAAGAATCTTTGAGAAATACAAGAGCATTAAGATCAATTGCAGTTTCATTTTAAAATATCATCGAATGCTCTAGAAGAAGTGACATTTGTAACGTCAGCGAGGCTGGCGTCCCTCTCTTTAAAATCTACGAATCTGTAATAAATCCGATATCAGAAGTGGGATCGCTCTCGTGATCATGCCGGTCTTATAAATCCTATCCAGCTGAAGAAAATAACTATGTGGAGAATCTGCGTACTGAAGAACGCTAAAAGAGAATTTTTTTCATGCCATTCATTGATGTCAATAATGCAGAGCGTGTGCAAACGTTTACTACAAATAAATCAAGGGATAATATTAAAATTACTAAGAAGATCATTTTTATCATCGTTTGACCCCGGTGGTAGTGTGTGTCTTCGGGAATGGTGTCAACACATCTATATGGCTATAAATACGTAGTAAATCAGGAACCATGATTCTCAAATGAAAATGAAATCTTTAAAAGGAGTGAGCTCAAATATGTGAATACGATTGGTTACAACATTTACATAAGAAGCCACGTAGTATGGATATTAAGCGGAGATATTATGCGACGATGTGGCGCTATAACTGAGGCAAGACGGGCACGTTCTAACTGAAGGTTGAGGCCATAGCGGGCTTGACCAAATACTAATACACATCCTGAGTTTTCAGATACCAGCTCCTCTCAACAATTAAAAGAACCTGGCGCGCCGAAGGAAATGATTACTCCTAGTTGCTTCAAGTATGGTTAACGAGGCTACTTCGCGCTGCGCTGCCCCAGTGTTGAATTCAAAGCCAATTAAGCATGGACCGAACGATGCGTGAATATCTGTTCCGTCCAGATATGGTTCAGCTCTGGAGTGAAACCGGTGAGAGGTTTTCATGTTGCTTCGACTCGGGTACCGAATGTTCTTTAATGAAATAAAAAAAAAAAAAAATTCTTGAAAGATAGATTTCTAAGTAAAGCGCAATATAATAATACAATTGCATTAGAAAGTGTAAGTAACGCTCGCATTAAATGTTATATCTAAATTCTTTAAACAATTTAAGAGTGATTCAGTAAAGTGAGTTTTCCATGTTGTGAATTCATGTATTTTCAACGACGTTATGATTAGACAGGATCTGCTTACATTAGGGTATTCTATAGGGATTAAAAATAATGTCTCATTCTTAAAACAAACAAGATTGGAACTGAAAAATCATTTGAATAATGTCATAGAGAGAATTAAATAAGAATACGGTGTCTGATAGATATCCTTTGCCACTTATTTCGAATCAAAAATGCTTTCATTTCGCCGCGACAACAGACCATTGGTTGAAGGCTAAACAAGAAATAGATAACGAAATTAATTTTATTATCATGAAACTAGAGGCAAACTATTTTAATAATGATATCTTTAAAACTTACGAGATAAGACGCGCTCTTCTTTTTCGGAAATAATGAGAGCTCTATGTTGCCTTTAGTGTGTAGGGAATTTCCGTGAGCTGATCTCGTGTCCATGGTGTATTCTCAAGAGAATCTGTACCATGAGATTCTGTAGGGAAGCCTTGTGGAGCCGTGAGGAGACAAGTATTACACCATAGATCTGGAGAGCGTGACCTCTGAGCTAATCACGAGTTACCCTTGAGCTAACCACGGGTCCTTGATGTATCCGAAAGAGAACCATGAGATTACGTAGGGATGCCTTGTGGAACCGTGAGAAGACAAGTCTACGCCACAGATGTGGAGAGCGTACCTCTGAGCTACTCACGTATTACCCTTGAGCTAACCACAGATCCTTGCTGTATCCTTGAGAATACCATGAGATGACGAAGAGCGGCCTTGGGAAACTGAGTAAATATGAAGTCACTCAATCTATAAGTACTTACATGATTTTGATATCAAACAGCCGGCACCACGGCTTTATTTAGAATCGACTGTTGACATACTCTTCACAAGTAATATTAACAACATATCGGTCAACACACACAGCAGTGCCACTAAAAAACGATGTTATAATTCAAATGATAGCATAATTGACTCCAAATTTCTAATCAAATACACCTATTGCGAGTACAGCTAAGTTTTGTTCCATTTCTGCTAACCGTGGTCAAACGTTTGAATCATGTTGTCGACGGAAAAAGGATATCACGCCGAATTTAAATTTAATATCAACTGGTAAATTTAATCTTAATAAAATGCATGATTTCAGGGGTGCGTTATACAAGAATCAATGGCAAATAACATATCCGGGAATAGAAAACAAATCGTCAACTATTTGCGAGGATTGAGGCCGGGCTCTATTATTCCTATAAATAGTATTATGTAATTACAGGCATCAGCCTACATCTGACAAATTTAGTATCCTTGCCGATGTTATGAACATACGAATTCAATCCGGCTTTAACAGTTTAGATTACAATTTGACAATCCGTCCGTGGATATCGAAGCAACACATTTAAAACAGGATGGTCGAGGCGGAGAGAAGATAAAAAGTTGGATTTTAGAGATTTCGAGCTAAAATTTAAATAATTTCAGAATGGGAGATTTAATATAAAAAAAAAATATCACAGAAAAAGTAATAGAAACCGAGGAACACTTTGAAATGTGATTCGTGACCAGCCAGACGAAGTTCCACTGGAGTGACGAGAGAGTATAAGTAAACGAGCAGCAAGGTAGACTGTTCGACTACCTAATAGTTATCCGGTGAGCGTATTTCATTTTGTTCAATTTACTTCATTTCAAACGCATTACATATGTCGTAGATAAAAGTGTGATTTTGAAACACTTACTTTGAGATATATTACTATAAAATTATTAAATTATTATTATTACTATAAAAGATGCCTTTGATGGCGGATTCGAACCATAACAAAATAATAATAATAATAAAATGGTTAATAAAATAAAATTGTTGTAGACGGGTGGAGACGTCTTACGACAAATAAATAAAAACAAAATGTTGTAGGCGGGCGGAGACGTCCTATGACAAATAAATAAAAAAAAAATGTTGTAGGCGGGCGGAGACGTCCTATGACAAATATGTTATGAATGTTCGTGTGATGCCCCCAAAGCCATGTAGCTTAGATAATTGGACGTGATATTATGACCATCTCAAAGTTGTGTTGTAGTAAACAACGTTACCCATACGATAAAAAAAAAAATTTTGATATTCATAATTGTAACAATATAAAGTTATCTAGGGTTACTGTGGAAGTACCTAGACTACAAAAGCATTTATCTTTTATCACAGAGCAAACATCAGTATGACCGTATCGGCATGACTTCGGAAGATGAAGCATCAATTCTTGATCCTGTCCCATCTACTTTACGAGACGCGCGACTGGTCCAAGCACATAACGAAAACCAACCAAGAAAGAACACATAACCAGGCAGGTGCAGAGCACGCACCGCCTGTCAGAATGGCCGTATCGGCGCTACCAGCTTTAATAACGGATGCGACTTGAAAATAATTAGAGGCTGTCATCAATTCTTATTAAACCTCATTAGTATTTATGATTATTGTTAAAAGTAAAACGAAATCAAAAGAGAATAGAATTATGTTTGAATCAAAAATATGACGTCTGGACTCACGACGGCGGACTCCAGAATTGAGAATTCAGCATTGATAATTCAGAGTTCAGTGAGCGTGTATCATAGAAGCATGTTATTATGAAGAATCTTTGAGAAATACAAGAGCATTAAGATCAATTGCAGTTTCATTTTAAAATATCATCGAATGCTCTAGAAGAAGTGACATTTGTAACGTCAGCGAGGCTGGCGTCCCTCTCTTTAAAATCTACGAATCTGTAATAAATCCGATATATATGATATATGTAAGTATTCGTATGAAAACATTTTGAAAAGTTGTGTTGAATTGAAATGCAATGGCCGAATATTTACTTTTGACAGAAAAAAGCATTTCAAAATCAAATCATTTATGTATATCGGAAGGAATACCTTTGATTTACGTAATTAATAATTATATATGGTTTAATTTATGATTTATTTATAGTTTAATTTATGATTGGTCGCCAGCATTGCTAAAATTCTATCTCAATGCGTTCCAGATGACTCTCCCAGATCAGAGTAATTTAGTAAGATGGGATAAAGGTACCGAAAAAACTTGCTATATCTGTGGAAAGGCAGTTGGAACTGCTAAGCATCTGCTGGTGGGATGTAAGGTACTCCTGGACAGCGGTCAATACTCACGTTGTCACGATAGGGTGCTAGAAATCATACGTGAAGCGGTTAGTCTTTCGGTTGCCAGAGCGCAAAGGGAAATAACCACAAACGAACGATCAGTAGGTTTTGTGAGAGAAGGCACTAGGGCTACAAAATCAAATGTCAAGCCTTACTCCATCCTAAAAGCGGCGTCGGATTGGACTATAATGATGGACACGTATGAAAACCAATATAAAATCCCCGAGGATATTTGTGCGTCGGCCTCCAGACCGGATATATTTCTGTTTTCGCGAATTTTAAAACGCGTAGTGATGATAGAGCTTACGGTCCCTTGGGAAACCAACATCCCCAAAGACCATACCATCAAGGTCAACAAATATTACGAGCTCACAAACGAACTCACTCGAAATAGGTTCGTTGTAGATTTGTACGCGGTAGAGGTGGGAGCGAGAGGTATAATAGCGAAATCTCTCTACAACCTACTAAAAGACTTGGGCTTGTCCAGAACTAACATTAATGCATTCTTGGAACGTACATCGAAGGCAGCCCTAGTAGGTTCTTTTCAAATTTGGTTAGGTAGGGAGAGGAGCTTGGACAGTGGAGGTGAGCGTATAATGCGCGTTAGTTAAGAGGCCCCTTAAACCTACACCTGGGTCGCAAGTCCCAGGCACTGTTGAAGCTCCTCTCCCTGCAACGCGATGGACCCGGCACCCGCACGGTGAATCCATTGAATGCTAAGAGGTTTCATCTCACCTACTAGGTATGTAGCCACCTGTACATGAGCAGCTACAACTGTAAGTGTTATTAAAAACAGTCTCGTATAAGCCATTGCAGCAATGGGAACTCTTTGAAATAAGGGATTCGTTGTTTTCTGAGGTTATGTTCAATAATCTGAGAAGCTGATGAAAATAAAGACCAAAAGCATCAATCACGTCACTTTAAAAAAAAATAGTGGTACAACTCAAACATGTAAATAAGTATTCTATAGAGAAAGCATTTCTTTTAATGTATTTTACTACAATAATGAAAAGTTGAGTAAATGATAGTACAAAACGGATTTTAGTGCAATTCTCTTCAACGAACAATAACAATTCTGCCACGTTGTATAAGAATAAAAAAATATATGTTCAGATGAAAAATTAAATTCTATTATAAAACATTCCTTTGTTTTCAGAGGTAAATGTGGAAGGCGATTTCTTTTCAAACATTTAAGGGAATATTCAATATATATATATATATATATATATTCTATATATCTTTCAAAGACGTTTTCTTCAAGAGGTATTGACCAACGTCAGGATGAACCTTAACTGTCTCAGAATATTTCGAAGAAAATATTTCCAATTTAATCTTTTTAATACCATTAATATATGCTATATCTAGGATATAAGTTTTACGCAAGAATTGATTTGTTGTTAGTTACATACAAAACTCTATACGCTATAATCTCTGCTTTTTAAATTAATACACAATGTAACTGTGAAGTTTATAAATCAATTATTTAGTGTAATACCACTAAAGAAATAAATAAGATAAAAGAAAAACAAGAAAATTTTTGCTAAAATTTACTTGCATAGTTTAAAAGTTCGTTGATTTAAATCTGAACATACATATGTATATTTTTGAAGAAATTACGTATATAGAGATATCGTGCAAATGATGAGATTAATCTATTAAAATAGTAATAATTGTACTACAACAGTTATAGTTCGTCCAACAAAATTTTAATTAGGCAACGAGATGAAAACGTAACTTTCTTTTGGATTTGTAATAAAATTCCTTTACTAGGAGACTGTACCAGGAGACTACCACTGTTCGTAGCCTGCAGGGCTTTCAAAAAGTCGAACCATCTATTATGCACTTGCTATGTAATAACTGTTAATTAAATCCACCCAAAATAGAAAATGTAGTCTTTATGGGTAGGGTGAAATTTTTTTCTCATTTTTACATTACAAAAAGTTAAATCCGGAAAACATATATTACATCTAAAAATGGGTGAAACCGAATAACTATTGCTTTTATTGTAGTGTCTTTAGATTCTGCTACAAACTTTTGATCTGATTTTATAAAATAGACACGACATATTTTAACTTAAGTAAATATTACAGGAACTTACTTGGGTTAATATTATTTTAGTTAGAAAGTAATAAAACTTTAGTTCGTAATGAATGTAATGAAAAAAGAAAGGTATCAAATCATTAACAATTGCTATATAAAACATCTTTAAGAGTTTTTACGTTAAAAATATCAAAGAGACTCCACTAATGTATTATCTCTGCTGGAAAATTGGTTTTTAATAAAATTTCAGTAGCGAAGAGATGAGGTAGGTTGCATTTTAAATAAGCTTATATTATTGGTCGGGAGCGATTTGATTCCACAATTATTTTTTTTAGTTTATATGTAACAATAAAATTGTATTTATATGTATTAACCCTTTTCAGTAATAATTTAAGTTTACTAATACTATTTCAAGACTATAATTTCTTTATGTTTCATTAAGACTTCAAGATTTAATTGGACTCGTATATTAACTCTTGCATAAATATATCCTTCTATGAAACATTCACAATATTTATAAAATTTTTTGGATGAGCTGTCTAAACGTGCAGACAAAGTAAACATTTTTGATCATATTACTACTGATGTAAGACTTATTTGTTTAAATAAGCTTACTGTTATGATATTTTTAATCAGAAATAGCTTTATAACGATGGACTGAATTTATATGAGATTCAGTTAAAAACTTGGTGCCCAGTCGTAAAATAAATTCCTACCGCTAAAATTAAATTCTTTATCAACTATTAAATATATTTTTTTATTTCTTTTCAAATTTTATTTCAGTTTTCATATAAATTTTAATCAAAGTGATTTTTCAAATTAGTGTTAATGATTGTTTTATGTAGCAATAAAATCTTGCTTTAACTATAATTGAACATACACATATACATACTTTGTGTGAATAATAAAAGGCGTGCTTGAGGAATTCAGTGTAAGGATTATGTATATTAAAAGATATAGTACACTTGTAGTTTTGTATAGATATATAGCACATTAACGTAATAAAATAGATGATGATGCACAATTTTACTCAAATTAAAAAGTATTATCAAATTAAAGTGTGAGCGAAAAACAAAGCAAATATTTTAAAGCATAAATATACTTCAGTAGCTTTTCTTTTTAAACAAATATTTTTGTGGATTCTATCATTTCGATCTTTAGCTTTTTTTTATAGGAAAATAAGTAAACTTATTTTCTTAGATATGATATTTTTTCTTAGATATGATATTTTTTCTTTGTCTTTATTATACAAAAAATAAATTTCTTAAAATATTTTTTTCCAAACTTATTATTACATCATCTATCCATTCCGTAACTGTGAGTTATTATTTGGATTCACATTATCTTTGATGTAGTAGCTGAAAGATAAATTGACACTGCATCCAATGTCTTCGAAAATGCGATAATCTGAGAAGATTTATGAATTTAATAATAATTAGTAACTCTGAATTAGTTGTGCTGTGTATAATTTGACATAATCCAAACAATTTAATATAGGGGACAGAAAAACATACGAATATATGAATATAATATATATTGGATTGTCTCAACTTTGCAATAAAGATTGTAGAGATTAGAAATACAATTGCTCCTAAAATAATGAAAACAACAAAGACAAAGGCAGTGAATTTTTTCACGAAACATAAATGAAAATTCAAAGTTTTTATTTATCAAATATTAAAAAAGAAACAAAAGACAATTAAATTTCCTTCTAGTTTCTACTTCACATCTCAGTGCACCTCGTGTCTTATTACGTAGACAAATTAAAATAGAGGAGTGAAGGAATGCTTGAAACGCTATCTGTCTTCTGCTTTGCTTTATTTGAAATTTAATGAACTCTTTGTTCGAATTTTAGATAATAAATTATCATTGTCGTTTTATCTTGAACAGAATAGTATGAATTATAAATCGACTTCACACACCACCTGTAACAAGAGTTTTTAACTTAATAATTTAATACAAAGACCTAAACCACAATGTTTCGTTTATGTCAATCAGACATTCGAATTATATAGGATGGCAACCGGAGGTTCCAGGAAAACTTAGTAACCTACTTATATGCATATTAAAATACGAATTACATGTTAAAACTGATACCCTATACCTAGACTACATGATTGCCCCGATGTTAGAATGACAATAACATTCTATTGCTTGTATGGTGTAAGGAATCTTCTAGTTCACACGGCTTAGTGTTTGTTCCGCGGAGTCAGCGGCGTCACTCGTTACACGATATTTTACTCATACAAAGTAGTCGCCCTGGCGATGTTCATTTATTTCTTCAAGTTTAGTTCTTAGACATTTTATTTTCTATACATGGAAAAAAAAATTTTAAAATAGTATTCAAAAGATATTACTGTTATAAAATTATATTTCCGAGCATTTTCAATCAACGTCATGTAAACAATGTACACAACTTAGTTCGGAATACTTCACATCATTTATTTCAATATTTCTAGTAAACTTTAACATTGTCTAACATTATTAATGCTCGCGATAAGGATTGTTAATGTATACAGAATCTTATTTAATTTGAGATTTATTTCTCTGTTCAGATTTACTTCAAATATGATTTCGTTCAAATTAGTTTAAATACAAGAAACAGTTTAAGATTAGGCTACAATGATTGGTGAATATTAATCCCTACTTATATTATAAATGCGAAAGTAACTCTGTCTGTCTGTCTGTCTGTTACGCTTTCACGCCTAAACGACTAAACTGATTTTAATGAAATTTGGTACAGATATAGAGTTGACTTTGAGAAAGAACATAGGATAGTTTTTATCCCAGATTTTTGAAAGGTTCTCTTGGAAACGCGATATAACCGCACTCGATGCGGGCGAAGCTGCGGGCGGAAAGCTAGTAAGTAATAATTCTTTTAACATTGTGTTATTTAATAGTCGCTTGTAATTTTTTTAAATTCGAATATTGTAAATAATCCTTTTACATCAAAATATCAAAATCATAGCTCATCATTTATTTACTAAAATATTTTTGAGAAGGTGGCGTTTAATTAAAAATAATATCAGAAACAGTAAATAATGTAAACAAATAAAACTAATTACCTATATCTTGAATAACAGAAAATTATACTGAAATCTCTTTATTCTTAATTTTTTTTATAAATTACAAAAAGTTCTTTTTTTTAAGTTCTATATATAAATTAAGTCAGATTGCATTTGGTAACCAAAAAGTATTCTCAAAATTAATTCATATATTGTTAATTATTCCTCCAAGAAATAACATGATGTTTTTTTAAATATAAAATAAATGAACATCGCCGGGGCAAAATCGTTGTATGGATAAAAAATCATATAACGAGTGACGGCGCTGACTCCGCGGAACGAACACTAAGCAGTGTGAACCAGAAAATTCCTGATACCACACAAGCTATGGAATGGCATTGCTATGCTAACATCGGGACAATCATGTAGTCATAGGTATAAGTTTTAATGTGTAATCTATATATATTAATGAATCACTTTTTCCCCCGGTCACGACATTACAATGGCTGGACCGATTTCACTAATTCTTTTTTATTGTATTTGTTATCATTAGGAGAAGGTTTTTATATATTTAACTTTTATAATATTTTACTTTTTAAATAAAATAATGTGTCACTGGCAATAATATTCATGTAGTTGTCATTAAAAAAATTTAAACACATGCTCTTTGCAAATATACAGTCAACCCTCTTAACTACGTTATCAGTATCGAAAATGTAACACAATAAAACAACTTACATTTACAAACTCTTCAATAAAAATAATAAAATTAAATATTAAATGATTATTATATGTAGAGTAACAAAATGTTTGTAAGCCCTGGTATAACACGATGACACGCAATGACGTTATCACAGCTGCTGCGCTACTAGTGACGAACTCGAAGTTACTTTCAGATTATTGAAAATATCGATATTTAAAAAATCATAACAATAAATAAATATTTGATATTCATATTATTTCGATACTTATTTTGATATATCACACATTAGTATTATTTTTTATTGTAAAACACCATTTCTAACATAAATAGATTAACGATTTATCCTAATAGTACAACATAGAAGGCCTGGCGAAATTCGTATCGCCCTATAATCAAGAAATATCTATTACGTTTTTTTATATATATTTTTGGAGTTTACCTGTAAGCCATTAATCGCCGTGTTTTGAAGTGCGACAGAATGATTGACATATTAGTTAGTTGTCAAATCTAATGTCAAAAAAAACGTTTGTATGGGAAATAGAAAAGGGCTGTTTTTATGGTTTTCCCAGTAATGAATCAATTTTTTTCAGCTTTTATACCTTCCCTGAACCTCTACGAACATTTCAAGACTAAGATAAGATAAATCCGTTCAGCTGTTCTCGAGTTTTAGCGAGACTAAGAAACAGCAATCCATTTTTATATATATATAGAAGACTAAATTTTTGCCCGCGACTTCGTCCGCGTTAATTTCATCATCTTCTTCTATCTTCTATATAGAAGTGACACCGACCGTGACACTCCGCCAAGACGATGAGAGTAACCGTTGGGGCTCAGTAGGCGGCGACCTCTCCCCTTGATTAAGAAAGTGATAAATCGCTTCTTTAATGTTAGAAAAAAAGGTTACAGTTAACAAATCCTCTTACTTCTGATTTTCTTAGTTCCGTTATGAATAAATCTGAGCGTTTTAATTATCGTATCTGTGGATTAATTTATTTAAATCTAATATTTTAAACAAAGTAAACATTTTTCGTAATTTTAAATATCAATGTTCTTATTAATTGTTTAAAATTGAGTCACTATTGTATACCCTGAAAAACGTACGTTCCATAATTGTAGATAAAAATATTAAAATAGGAAATTAGTTTAGTGTTTTGAAAAAACAGCTCGTACTTGGAATAAAGACGAATTTAAAATATATGCCACTGAATTAAGGGTAAATAATAATTTAAGAAAGTTGATATTTTTCAAACTCTTTTTATTTATTCAAGCAAAATGTCTCATCAGGTTATAAGAACAATATTAATATAATAAAATTATCTGCCACTGAACTTGAGAGTTGGCAAGCACTTAGAGCATAAAATTTACCTTCTCAGAAAATTTTACGACGCAAGAATATTCATCATTCATGTAAAATATGCAGTACTTTATTTGACGCAACATTTTCAGAATAATTTGAATAATATGTCAGGGAGCTCTATGATTCAATTATTCTATCAATATTTGTAAGAACTTGTATTTCCCACTGAGACATAATATTAAATTTCAACAAGTGTCAACTTAAACCAAAGAATATTCTCTTATCAGTAATAATTAAAACTTTGTTGTTCATTCAATAAAAAAGTTGTTGAATGTTTTGAATTAATGTTTTAATTACTGATACTTTGTAAGAGTTTAAATTAAGCCTCACCTTAAATCTTTTGAGTCATGTTACATTCTGGTCGAGTTTTTAAGAAATAAACAAATAATGACACCAAGCTTAACTTCTTTCATTTTACTTCAAATTATCTTTTATTTATGGACTTAAATATTTAGTTATAATTATTATAGATTATGGAAAATATTAATTGTGAATGATATACAAAAGATATTATTCATAATTGTTATAATGTAATTTATTTATTTTAGCTTTATTATTATAACATTTAATTTTATTTGAATGGCAATATTATCGTGATTTGGCCAAAACATGTTAAGATTTTTTATATCTGAGAATTTGTTACACATAATAATAAAAAACTCAAAGTAATAAAGGGTTAGTTTACTAAAATTTCAAAAGTATTGTTACAAATGTATAAAAATTTTATAAGACTATTTTTGAACGGTTTATTTTTATCAATTTTAAGTGAGCGAAATTAAAGTGAGATTTAGATTTTCAATTTGGTTTTCCATAAAGAAATACAATATGTACAGTTGATTATGTATTAGGTTGGTGCGTATGAAATGTCGGATTCTCTTTACATGCGAACGTTTGAATCCCTGTGTTCGTTATACTTTTGTCTTTTGTATAACCTCATTCATAGTCGTATTGTCCATTGCCAGAGACTCATTTCAGCAAAATAGGTTTTCTCGAAGGTCTTCCCTTTGGTTATTTCTTTTGAGTTTATTACCGATATGAATTCTGCCGACATTCGCGTCATTTTCTTATATGAGTACAAACTTGGTAATAGTGCTTCAAAAGCTGCACGCAACATAAACCAAGCGTTCGGGGAGAATACGGTTAACGATCGGAAAGTGTAGCGTTGGTTCAAAAAATTTTGGACTGGCGATTTTTCAATGCAAAATGAGCCGCGCGGAGGACCCAAAACGTCTGTGAAGAATGAATACCTGAAGGCTCTAGTGGAAGCGGATCCAGCCGTATCCACGAGGGAACTTGCCATCAGGATGAAAGTTGACCATACAACGAAATTGAGACACCTTTCTGAGATTGGCAAAGTTAAGAAGATGGACAAATGGCATGGCCCGCTACTGCTCCATGACAAAGCTCGGCCGCATACATCGCACAAAACAATTGCGAAACTGAACGAACTGGAATATGAAGTTTTGCAGCATCCACCATATTCACCGGATCTCTCGCCGACCGATTTTCATTTTTTCAAGCATTTAGAGCTGTTTTTAAGGGGCAATCACTATGAAAATAAAGACAGTCTAAAAAACTCGATATCAGAGTTTATTAATTCTAAAGACCAAATTTTTTTTAAGACAGGCACATACGCTTTAAAATCTCCTTGGGAGGAGTGTATTGAAGCGAATGGAGCATACTTTGATTGTATAAACAGCTTTTGAAGAAAGATATGCAGTTTTATACAATGACTTAAGAATCCGACATTTCATACGCACCAACCTAATATTTGTCAAAATTTATGTAGACCACGAAAATGGTTGTACTTCTCTTTCCCGTTGTAACGCAGCGGTTATAAGCTGTTCATACTCGTATCTTAGTTGTTTGGTGGAACGAGGTGTTCCAGAAATGAGGTATGGACGGGGGTTCAAATAAAATAATAAATATGTAAAGTTTATTTTCATTTACAATCTTGTTGCAACATTTAGTTATTTATTCAAAGTCCACATAATTTTACTATTTGTTCTTTTTTATTCATGATATTGTGGAATTTAAATGTATATTGGATAATGTAATTCATCAGTAAATTTAGCCCATATTTAATTTTGTTTACACTTTTATATATATATATATATATGTATATCAATATTGATAAAAATTTTAGGTTTTCTAGTATTTATTTCCCTTCATTATTTTTAACTATGCATATTTACATTTATTTTATATTTTTTTATGAGAAAGATGGCAAATGAGCAGACGGCCTACTTGATGGGCAGTAGTCACTGTTGCCCATGGACACTTGCAACATATGAGATGTTGCGGATGCGTTGCCAACCTTGGTTGTTGAGGAAGGAGGAGAGATGTAAAAAAATGATACTCTTGATCGGTCTCAAGAATTTGCTCACTTTCTGGTGTGGCCTTGTGTCATTAACATCTCGTCTGCTCGTGATCACGGCTGCTGAAAAGTAACCGAAACGTCTCGAGTATGTAGTTTTTTTAAAAAATAAAGCATGATTTTTATATCCGAAAAATATTAGTTTCATTTAAATTATTAACAAATTAGTTTCCTAATATTTAAACTTCTTAAATACGAAACAGTACAATATAGAAATTTCTTTATATTACAAAGTAAGCTTATTAAAAATATACGTTTAATAAAGTTTGTTTGATTGATGGCTTGTCACAAAAGTTCGGATATAAGTAATTTAAGTACTCAAATAAAATCGCTGAAATGTCAAAATATTCAAAAACTTATAATTAGGATTTTCACTTAAAAAGTAAATCAAAATTTTTGCTTTGTGCTGAAATACATAATAATTGTATACTAAACATGGTACATGTAACTAGCAAAACATGATTAATTAGGATTTTAATAGAGTTTCAAAAATAAGAGTGTGATATCATTGAACAGTCGTAAAAGAAGGAATGCGGAAAAATTTAAGTACTATGTAGTATTACCGTCTTCTATAATTCTGTGCTCTTTGCGATTTATAAACTTCTAATCTGAACTAGTGCACTTGAATACTCATCTTAATATTAGTTTGAAATGTGTGTGAGAAATTTGTAGACTTTCGTTTATTGGCATAATTTTTATCGATACTGATTTAAATTGAAAATTTTCAATAAAAACCGTCTTAAAATCGACATTTCGTCTTTTGATTTACACTTATACAATACATGTGTTAGCATCATAAAATAATATGTAAATATCAACATTCACAGAAAAATACAAAAATTCTTTCATAGCAGTTTTAATTGATATTGGATTATTCATATGTTTAATTTATGAAAACAATCACTCATACTTGATCTTAATAATGAAATTATAGCTTCTTATTGTTAAGAAGTAAGCTGTCAGCCTATTCTCTCAATCTATACAACGTGGAATTCAGATTTATCATTGTTAAACACTGTAATAAAAAAATACATTACCGCTTAAAAACCTTAACATACAAGTAATTGGTTTTGTTTATTACTTATTAATATTGCATGTTATATAGATATAAAACCAATTTTCTATCTTAACACTTTATTTCTAAAGTATTGTTATTTATTTACAATTTAGTAATCTATACTAAAAATGATGGCAAGGATAGTTCGTAGAATTTAACATAGGCCTAAGACAAATTAATTGTCTTAAAATAAAATATATATTTTTAAATCATATTGATTTGTTGGTAAAATCTTTTATATAAATTCAGAATAACTCAAAATTCCAATGCATCATTTCAAGTAAATGTCGTCTGCAGCGAGGATTTCTATCAGTTAGTTCAAATTTCCGGTTCAAATGCAAAGAATATACTGAAGATTTATTCGATTTTACAAAGAAAATACGTGACTTAAAGCGAGGTTTAAAATTGTTAGGAATTTTAAAAAGAAGTCAATTCTACCTGTGCCTTAAAGTAACGATCATAAAACTACCACTATATTAATTTAAATGTTACAAGAAAAAATACCACAGTTATTAATAGTAATAATTATAGATAACTTGAATGTTAGTTGTTTTTATTTTATATTAATTACCGAGGAAGTAAGAATAAGTTCTGAATTCCAGTAAGAAACATATTAACATATATTTCGTAACATCACTTTGGAAAGATAAAGAAGCGGTAAAATAATAACACTATAATATCCATTTTTGTATTCATCAAACGTCTGTCTGTCTATCGATTTTATGCCTTAAAATTCATAAACTCTTTAAGATATTAAAAAATAAAGGAAAATTGCGAAGACGATTTTCATTTTAAACATAAATAGGAATTTCTTAGTATATAATAAAAAACCGTCTTTTGAAAATGAAAAATGGTATGAAAAATTGGAAGAACTAAAGGAATATTTCTAACGATTCGTACATTGAGTTTTGTCATTTTATTTAGTTCTAAAAATATATATTTTAAATGTCAAGTTTTTGACATGAATAAAATCAGAACGGATGCTACACAACAAATGGATTTGAAATTAAGTTAGGGCTGCTAGATTTTTATATGGCTACAAAATTTCTTAGAAGTCTTTGGTTTGTATGGGATAAAAGTAAAACCTACAATTCCATTCCATTTACATTGAATTTCGATTTATTTATAAATATTTTTTTATTTACTTTTATATAAAATACCATACATGTTGTTGTGGAAACATTTCTGTTCCACATCTTGAATCTAATCAATAAAAAAAAAACAAAGGTAGTTGTTTTAAAAAAAATATATAAATTGTACTATGAAACAAAAAATATCGCCATAAAAAATCATCAGCAATAAATTCAAATTAATAATAGTTCCATACAAAGTTAAACAAAAGTTATAAAGAGTAAAAATGAAATATAATTTGGTACATAGTTTACTAGTAAGAAATAAAGCAATTTACGTAATCATTTATCATAATATCTTTCTGAATATTAATATTAAATATTTTTAATCCATTTTATGGGAATATACTAAATATTTTCTTTTATTTTCAAACTAAGTTACAGTTCAAAACTCGATTAATGATTTCGTCTCTGTGGGCTAAGCGATATTATGAAACCCATTTTTATAATACTCTTCGCGGTTGGCGAAGGAAATTTAATTAAAAGTCAAGATTGGCATTAAGATTACAAACGCTAGAACATTTGTGCTTCCAAGATGAAGTAAGTATTAAAAGAATAAAATAAAATGAACTCTGCAGACTGTTTAAACCCGGAGTTTAAATCGAATTCAATCACCAAGTTTCTCCACGAACTCTTTAATCTCCTGGTGCACTATTTTGTTTATATTTGTTCGTCTGGTGTTTTTTGAATTTAAATATAAATGAGCTGGCTCGTCGAGTAGCTTGAGAGTTTTTAAGGATGCTACGTTAAACATAAAATTCAATACCGACGGATTTCTATAACATTTTCCTGAGAAAGGCTGAATCGTGACATCTGAAAACAATATCTACAGGCATCTCTAGGTTTTTAAGTTTAAACTTTTAAACTGGATTATTCAGGAGGATCATCGGCGAAATGATACTATCAAAATATTACTTACTGACTCCAACAACACACGAATAAAGATCTACATGGCAATGATTTATCATTGGTTTGTACACATATGACTGCATGTCATGAGTCCAGATTTGTGCACAAGCTGGTTGATATATGTCGTGGCAGTATGTTGGACACGTATGATTACAGGCTTGATGTGCACCAACTATGCTGAAATCGTGAAGCCTTCGACCGCTTTCTATGTTTATAAAATTTTTCTTTATGTTGCAAAGTTCGTCTGGTATCTGTACAAGATCTTGAAAATTAAGTGTACTATTAATATCAGTTTTACGTCTAGGCTTAACGATTAAAGGAAAACTTACTAGCAAGAGGAAAACGACATTGTATCATTGTGAGGTAACATATGTTGTGATATCTCTTAATGAAACTCCTGCCATCATCCGCAGTTGCTACCCCACATACAGGATCGTACACATTTGAACATAATATATTATCACATGCCTCTTCCGCAGTAATAAACGTACTCAAGGCTTAAATAAAAACTTCTACATATATAAATTATTCATAGAACATATGTATACGACAAATATACGAGATGTTATATAATTTAAACTAAGCAAATGTATTTGTTAAAATTAAAATTACTTGCCTTGAAAAATGAATACAACTAATGTTGAAGAAACGCACATTGTTTCCGAATGAAATTAATTATTTTCGTGCTATAAAATATTTTTATGCAGACGTTTTATATTCTAAGAATCTCAGTGTTTTAAAATGAGAATGATTATAATATTTATAATAGCATATTATAGATAAATATTTTTTCTCTATAATAATTAAGACTTCTAGGTACCTACAAGTGGAGTAGAATATAAATATTTTTTGGTTATGAAGGAGTCTCGAAACATCTCTATTGATGTATATATATAATACATATATCAAATTATGGATGTCCTTGTTTTGAAAATCAAACATAAAATCAACCTACTATCTACATCAAAGAGTTATTTCAAAATATTGTTCTTATTCATCAAAATCTTCTTAACCTCCTAGTACTGAAATCTGTACACAATACACTTTTCTAAAGTACACAAGGTTACTTCGTTTATACTTCAAACACTATAATATAAGGCTCTAATAACAATCTGTGTTATTAATGCGTAATTTTAACTGCAAACTATTTTAAATTTTTAGTTCACAACTATTGCAATGAATGTGACAACAAAATTCCGAATAAAAAATTCAAATGCTTCTTTTTGAAAGAAAAAACTTAATTGTTTATTTTTATATAAACTCTATATATAACATGACCTCCATAAACTAAGAAGACAAAGAGGTTTGGGCTGCGTTTTGTCAAAGGCCTAACATAAGCGTCTGATAAATTTGAAGATCTGATAAATTTCAAATGTAAGACGTGTCTTAAATCATGCGGTAAATGAAAATCTACTAATAACTAAGGCCTAAAAATCTTATTTGTAGTGATAAATAGAATCTTGAATACTATTAACTGTACCTAATTACATTACTTTCACTTAAATTAATTAATTATAATTAGGTACTGAATTTCATAGGAATTATTGAAAATATCCTTTCTCTAAATATTCATATGGTCACCATCAAATCCACTTAAAGAAACGTCAAAAGACAAACACTGTTATAAAAAACATTGAACATACACGCCATGTTAAGAAATATACATTTAGGTATACTAAATCGCAGTACCGATAATTTAGCTCTTTTTTAAAGATCAAATAAAGTTGTAACAGTGTTTGAACCACCTAAAAAGTCAGTCTTTTATTATTATCTGTCTGGTGGCTACGTCTTCAGTACATAACTAAAGCGTCTCCTATCTTAGTTAATGTAAAAATCCCTGTTATTTCAGCGCAAATTGACTGAATATTTTCATTTCAACCTTATTTATCGAATCAATAGTTAATTTTGCAAGTATCTTCTTTGATTTTTAGGATTTTTTTTTAACATTGGAGTCATAGAGGTTTATATGGGAAAAAGGTTGAATATTAAATTGGTTTGATATAAAATATGCGACAGTACAAGGAATACCACCAAAACATTTTGCTCCCTTTTGAGTCATTGAAAAGTAGTTTTCTAGAGTTCTATCGTGTTCCTCTCCAACTAAATCAAGAAGAAACTAAAATGATCACATTGTTATCCGTAAATCATAGTTTCATTTTAAAAGATAATTCGATTTCTAATACATAGGTAAATTGATTAAAAATTTGTAAGTATGTACACTCTTATTCATATTTTGTAATAAAATTTAAAAATATTTATATCCCAATCACCAATAGAATTGATAATAATTCTTTCAAACGCAGGTTAAATAAATCTACAGACTTTCCGCGTCACAAGGATGTGGTAAACTAACAGCCCCCAATCTGGCAACTAGGTCTGCCATATTGGTTTTTACGACTCCTTCGAGGCCTCTGAAATTTAGGAAGTTTCTCGACTTAAGTTTATATTCCCGAGCCGATGTAAATAACTTGGATGGTGGATTTTTGTTCTATATTTAGATTGATTGCTTTATAGTTTAAAATTGATGATGATTTAAAATATTCTATTTACTCTTTATACAATTTACGTGAAAATATATATTTATTAAAATTAAATAAGTGTCCTCGTGTTAAAGTTCAATAAATCAAAATGTTTTATTATTTTATAACAAGGTTTTTTTGTTTAAACTTTAAGGGTTTTATACCTATTGACTTAATATAACTTTATGCGATACATTTAGTTAAAAATCTCAAGTACAAATGAGTACAACATCAAAATTTATCATTATATTAACATCGAACTAGTGTGATTATGTATCAAATATATAACTACACTGCTTTATAGACCAGTGTCGATAGCTTTTAAAACATAAAAAAATATATAATAGGATGAAACCCAATACAAAAGGAGGGGAATATTATAAAAATTAAAGGAAAAATAATTTACCGACGATCTAAGGTCGGGAAGGGTATTGGGGTGGGTATTTAAGGGTAAAAAATGAGTTTTCTCGATTTACGGCAAAACTAAAAGTTTTCACATAACCTCAAAATTTATGTGAAAATTCATAAAACCAAGTTTTTGTTTTTTATTTTTATCTCTTCCTAAAAACAATATTTTGTCACGAAATTTAGTGAAAACTTACCTTTTGATGTCCCAAATATACTGTAATTTATTTGATTGGTAATATTTATTTTTTCAGCTTATTTTGAATAAACATCAAAAAATCAGATTCATTTGCAATCGGAATATCACCCGTCAAAATATTAGTTTCTTTCAAATGTTTGGTATGTGTTCTGTTCATTAAAATTTCTATTTTCTGATGGTGAAGAAAAAAATATGAGTTTCTTACTTACAGTACCTCTTTTGGATAAATTATTCATGTCCCTTTTAAAGAAATAACACTGGACATCGTTTTGAAAATGCTCGTTCTATTTTTTAAATAGTTAAAGTAGTTTAATGTTAAATAGGGATTTTCTAGAAATCTTCCAGAGTACACAACTCTTAACAATTGAATAAGTAGAGTGTCACTTTAATCTTACCGGAATAAATAACTGTGTTTTGATAAAGAAAAAATATATGTGATATATTTAGAAAACATAAAATATATAAATTATTGTACTATGAAACAAAAAAATATCGCCTTATAAATCATCTGCAATAAATTCAAATTAATAGTATTCAGACGACAAATGGTTTTTAAAAGAACTTTGGGTCAATCTCAAAAAGTCAAATAAGTACACAAATTCCATACAAAGTAAAACAAAAGTTATCACAAGTAAAAATTAAATATAATTACTTGTAAAGTAGTTTACTTGTAAAGTAGGAAATAAAACAATTAACATAATCATTTATCATAATATTTTTCTGAATACTGAGCGATAAAATAATATTTTTAAGCCATGTTATTTGAATATATTAAATATTTTCTTTTATTTTCAAAGTAAGTCGCAGTTCAAAACTCTTTAAATGATTTCATCTCAGTGAGCTAAGCGATATTATGAAACCGGTTTTTATAATACTCTCCGCGGTTGGCGAAGGAAATTTAATTAAAAGTCAAGATTTGCATTAAGATTACAAACGCTAGAACATTTATGCTTCCAAGATGAAGTAAGTATTAAGAGAATAAAATAAAATGAACTCTGCAGACTGTTTAAACCCGGAGTTTAAATCGAATTCGATCACCAAGTTTCTCCACGAACTCTTTAATCTCCTGGTGCACTATTTTGTTTATATTTGTTCTTCTGGTGTTTTTTAAATTTAAAGATAAATGAGCTGGCTCGTCGAGTAGCTTGAGAGTTTTTAAGGATGCTACGTTAAACACAAAATTTAATACCGACGGATTATGATAACATTTTCCTATCAAAGGCTGAATTGTGACATCTGAAAACAATATCTACACTTGCATTAACACAATCGCATGTCTTCATATGAATACAAATTATTAATATCCACATGTACATTATACATACATATTTCCAAATTCCAAATTCATATGTTTGCCAAAATAATATCATTTATTATGGAACATAATCTCAAACAATTTGTTTTATTCGACAAATTATTAACAAAATTATTACCTTTCAATACATAACAGAGACTCAAAAATTTAAAACTTGTGTTAAAATTTAAGATAATATAAGTCAGAAAAATCGGATGACAATTCAATACATTTTCATGCCCCTTTAAAACAATCCAGTGCCAGTTTAATAAGATTATTCTCCCGTTATCAGGCATCTCTAGGTTTTTACGGTTAAATTTTTGAACTGGATTATTCAGGAGGATCGTCGGCGAAATGATACTATCAAAATATTACTTACTGACTCCAACAACACACGAATAAAGATCTATATGGCAATGATTTAGCATTGGTTTGTACTCATATGACTGCATGTCATGAGTCCAGATTTGTGCACAAGCTGGTTGATATATGTCGAGGCAGTATGTTGGACACGTATGATTACAGGCTTGATGTGCACCAACTATGCTGAAATCGTGAAGCCTTCGACCACTTTCTATGTTTATAAAATTTTTCTTTATATTGCAAAGTTCGTCTGGTATCTGTACAAGATCTTGAAAATTAAAAGTACTATTAATATCAGTTTTACGTCTAGGCTTAACGATTAAAGGAAAACTTACTAGCAAGAGGGAAACGACATTGTATCATTGTGAGGTAGCATATGTTGTGATATCTCTTAATGAAACTCCTGCCATCCTCCGCAGTTGCTACACCACATACAGGATCGAACACATTTGCACATAAAATATTATCACATGCCTCTTCCGCAGTAATAAACGTACTCAAGGCTTAAATAAAAACTTCTACATATATAAATTATTCATAGAACATATATATACGACAAATATACGAGATGTTATATAATTTAAACTAAGCAAATGTATTTGTTAAAATTAAAATTACTTGCCTTGAAAAATGAATACAACTAATGTTGAAGAAACGCACATTGTTTCCGAATGAAATTAATTATTTCCGTGCTATAAAAACATTTTTATGCAGACGTTTTATATTCTAAGAAACCTGTATAAAATTTTAATAGCTCTTTTATACGTTTTTTTCAATGCTTATTGTTTTAAAATGAGTAAGAAAACAACATTTATAGTAACATATTAGAGCTAAATATTTTTTGTCTAAAATAATTAAGTCTTTTAAGTAGAATTGTATTATTACTTGATTTTTTATTTATGAAAATTGACGAATATATGTATACTCGTACATATATCTAATTGTGGATGTCCTTGAATTAAAAATCAAACAGTACACAACCTACATCAAAGAGTAAATTCATGATGTATGGTATTTGTCACAAAAGATGTTGTTGTTGATTATCAAAATCTTCTTAAACTCTTAGTACTAAAATCTGTACTTTTGTACACTATCCATTGCACTGCTACAGTGTAGACACAATTACATTTTTACAAAGTACATGAGGTGATTCCGTGCAGAATCCAAACTTTATAATATAAGGTTCTTATAATAGTAATTTTAACTGTGTACTCTCTTAAATTTTTAGTTTAGTTATGTGACATTAAATTTTCAAATAAAAAATAATAAAGCTTGTTTTTAGAAGGAAATACTTAATTATTTTTACATAAACTATATATATAACATCACCTCCATAAACTAAGAAGACAAAGAGGTTTTCGATATAGGGGCTGCGTTTTGTCAAAGGCCTAAGATAAGCGCCCGATAAAGTTTAAATGTAAGACGTGTCTTGAATCTTGTGGTTAATGAAAATCTACTAATAACTGAAGCCTAAAAATCTTATTTGTAGTGATAAATAGAATCTTGAATAATATGAAATGTACCTAATTATACTACTTTCATTTAATCTTTTTATATAAAATTAATTAATTATTATTAGGTACATACTGAATATCATAGGAAGTATTGAAAATATCCTGTCTCTAAATATTTATATGTTCACCATCAAATTCACTTAAACAAACTTCAAAAGACAAACACTGTTATAAAAAACAATTTGTATATACGCCATGTTAAGAAATATACTTACATATATTTTAAGTATAGTAGATTACAAGACATGTAACTTACTTGTTTTTTAAAGATCAAAGGAAGTTATAACAGTGCTTGAACCACCTAAGAAGTCAGTCGAGTATCTGTCTGATGGCTATATCTTAAGTATCAATTTTAGTGAATACTTTAATTTCAGCCTTATGTATCATATTAATAGTTAGTTTTTTACATTGAAGTCATAAAGGTCATGGGAAAAATTCAATAATAATTTGCTTTATGTAAAATAGCCGATAGTACAAGGAATACCACTAAAACATTTTGCTCCCTTTTGAATCATTGATAAGTAATGTTCTAGAGTTCTATCGTGTTCCTCTATAACTCAATCAAAAAGAAACTAAAATGATCACATAGTTATCCGAAAATCACAGTTTCATTTTAAAAGATAATTCGTTTTCTAATAGGTATTTTGATTAAAAATTTGTAAATACACTCTTATTCATATTTTGTAATAAAATTAAAAAAAATATTTATATCACAATTACTAATAAAATTGATAATGATTCTAAACGCTGCCCAGGTTAAATAAATCTACAGACTTTCCGCTTCACAAGGATGTGGTAAACTAACAGCCCCAATCTGGCAACTAGGTCTGTCATACTGCCTACCCCGGGTAGAGTGGTATGCGAAAAGCATTTTTTCAGCTTTAAAAAAAAATGGTCTGCCATGATGGTTTTTACGACTCCTTCGAGGCCTCTGAAATTTAGGAAGTTTTCGACTTAAGTCTATATCCCTGAGCCGTTTTTTGTTCTATATTTGCTTTATGGTTTAAAATAGTCGGAGACATTCTATTTACTCTTTATAAAATTTACGTGAAAATGTATATTTATTAAAATAAAATAAGTGCCCTCGTGTTACAGTTGAATAAATCAAAATGTATTACTATTTTATAACAAGGATTTTTCATAAAATTTTGAGGATTGTATACCTATTGACTTAATATAACTTTATGCGATACATTTCGTTAAAAATCTCAAGTACTAATAAGTAGAAATTCAAAATTTATCATTATATTAACATCGAATTAGTGTGATTATGTATCAAATATATAATCACACTACTTTATTAAAACTTAAATGTAAACAATTAAAAAAGCAGAGTGACGCTTTATTTTTACTTTAAAAAGTTACTATCATTTGATTAAGAAAAAATTATATCTAAAATATTTAGAAATTAGTATTCTTATTTTTAAATTTTATTTCTTATCAAAAACCGCACATATAAATTAAATAATATTATCAAATTTAGCAAGCGCAACATTTGTATTTTTTTATTTTTAATCTTATCTTCCATTACCGTAGTCATGAAAAGACGAGATAGTATCTTCTTTCTTATATGATATAATCACTGTCTCGGTTAAATTAAATAGGATATAACTAACCGAATTGAATTTTATACATTATTCAGAAAATACTGAATAAAGAGTATCCATATTAAGGAAATACAAATTAGATTATTTGTAAAGAAACACGGTTATAGTCCTTAAATTTTTCTCTCTCAAAATCAAAAAACATGAAAATATATTGTTCTGTATTAAATACACTCGAATTTTATTGATATAACATTAAAACTGACATTGTAGCTTCGCTTTTTCAGCCTTCATAAACTCGATTCCATTTTGATATCAATCACCCTTATTAACGCTAAGGGCTCTTTGGAATTCATAGCGCTCTGAACAAACATCAAAATATAATTAAGAGCACTCTAGTCTGCTGCCATTGTGGAGAAACTCTCTAGTTCATGATCAAAAAGATAAGGCACACGCTTAGCTTGATACTTAAAGTGAGATATTATTACCTTTCTAGTAACAGACTCGTTGTAGCAATTTGAACTAATATTTTCAATTGAGATTCTAAAGTATGAAACAATAAAATGAAATGAAATAACTTTAGCATCATAAATGAACAAAGAGTTTTCTTAACTTTTTTTAATACACTCATATGTTAATGAACGAAAGCACATTCAAAGTCACTTTCTTTCTCTGTCATAATTCATTGACAGAACAGAATCAGGTACAATGAACAAATCATCCTTTTAAATAATGGTTATTCTGTTACTAAGATTACTTTATTGATATGCTTTTGAACTTTTTCTATTTATTTGGTCTACTTGCAAGTAATACAGCCCATGCAACATTCAATCCAACCGATTGGAAGACAGTAGAAGCATTAGCAGAAGAAACCCTTACGTGGTACCAATTTTAAATTATGAGAAAGAATATATCTGCACGGGAGCTGTAATTGATAAAAGGACCGTTCTAAGTTCAGGTGCTTGTATCACTCCTGAGCCACATTATGTTGCACTAGCAGCCGCCGTACTACACCCTCGGGCCAATAAGACTAGACTCCTCAAAGTTGCTTTTTCTAAACTACACGATGACTACAAATTTGATTTCTTTGAAAATGATTATAATATATCCGCCATGCATAGCAACATCGGTCTCATCTTCACCGTACTTCCTATTCTAGAATATTTTTTCGAGGGTGCAATTCTATCGAATTACTATGCAACGGAATTAATGGAGAAGCACCTTTTTATGGTGGGATATGGTAAGATAGCGACTTCTGAAGGTGTTGTGTTACAGCAGCAGTCGTTTCATCAAATGGCCTGTATGAATCCCAAGTGGTATTACTGCATATGTGGAATTGAGTATTGGCCGACTACTTATGTGGGTTCTTTCGGAGAAGGCGGCCCAGTTTTATATGGAAATGAAATTGTAGGTATAGCAGCGACTCCTTCTGGAACTTTAACTTTTAGACCAAACATCAACTACAATATATTTACAGTTGTTGGCCCTTATGTTGCATGGATTCAAAAATCTAAATTCAACTCTATTGTTCAATTTATATCAAACACTCCTAAAAATCGTGGTATACATAATACACTAAGCGGTTCAATGTTATGTATTTTAATGTCACTTATTAAAATATGTTTGTAACAAAAAACTATTTGATTACTATCTGACACCCACTAAATGTGTTAGCTTGTTAAATTACTAATGTGCAACAAATGAAACAGATTTAACTCGTTTAATTTCCAACTTAAATTACCATACATTTTCCTTTTCCTATAAATAGCACTACCTAGTTTCTTTTTAATACACTTTTTCAATGTTTCGATCGTTTGTTTCGTTTGAAGTTATCATCATTAAATTGGGTAAGGTGCATTTATAATTAAATACTGCTTATAAATTATATTTAGAGATTTTAAAATAAAGATTATAAGAATTTATCTGTAAGATATGATGTAAAAAATTGTAAAAATCTACATCTAACCTTTGACGTATACGATAACGGATATTATTATATTCAAAGAAGCTTATCTTTCATGTCAGTATGAGTTGTAGCTCAAAAGAGTATTGTTTATATCGTATTTATTATAATAAGCAACATGAATCTCGTCAGAGTCTTTTTGAGAAATATGAGTCAACAAGCAAAATATCAACCCTTAAAAAGGGTGGGGTTGATCGGTGTTCCATTTGAGAAAGGCCAAAAAAAGTATGGAGTTAGTGTCGCACCTGCCGCTCTAAGATCAGCTGGCTTGATTGAACGCTTAAAGGAGATCGGTAAGTGAACACTTATTTTTATATTATTAATAATAACTATCCGTATAATTTATCATCAAATTGATGTAGAACGACAGACGTTTTAGCTAAAAGTAAATAAATTTAACTTTCAAGTTGACACAAATGTAGAGTAGGGCATAATAATTTCTTTCTTAAATAATATAGATTTTGGATTAAACACTATTCTAACAACTTAATACTAACAAATAAATCATCTTTAGATAATTGATATCACTTAAAATAAAATCCTTTTATATCAGATGGTTTAGATGTAAAAGACTATGGTGACATTGAGGTCCCGTCGTCCGAAAGGCCTGTAGATGTGGACAATATGGCTCACCTTCCGCTGGTATCAGCTTGCAACAAAAACCTATCAGACAAAGTAGCACAAGTTCTAAAAGACGGTAGAGTTGCTGTTACAATAGGTGGAGATCATTCTATTGGAGTTGGTAAGATTATTATAACTTATTCATAGTATTGGCTAGTAATAAGTAGGAAATTATAAATTTATATTCTTATGTACACGCTCCATTTATTTTTTTACATACATCAAAATTCATATTAAGTTGGAGTGACATGATGAGAATTATTGTTTAAAAACTATATAATTATAGAAACATTACTTTGATATTGATGGCCATTTTTTTATAAAAATAAGCATTTTAAGATTAAGAGTTTTTAAGACCTCACTTAAATTTCGTCTGAAATTTACTTAAGCCTTGTCAAAAAATTCTCAAATAGCGTTGTACTTGACTTGGCTAATGTACTCTCTGAAGCGGTTTGTTACTTATCCAATTTGAATATTAAATAAAAAAGTTATATAAAAGGTATTTTGGCCTTAAAAAAAGTATCTATTTCTTGTCAGCTAAATTGACAACCACCAGAATTGAAAAAAATACCTTACAAAGAGAAATAATCAAATTTATATGTCCCTTCCAAATGCAATATAAGTTACGACACCAAAATGTCTTATTAATATTAATCTCTATATAAAACACTTTTATTCAAGGAACGGTTGACGGACATTATAAAGTAAACGAGAACATGATCCTTATTTGGGTAGACGCTCATGCTGACATCAACACTAACAAGACTTCCGAATCAGGTTCCGTGCATGGCATGCCAGTAGCTCTACTTGTTAAAGAATTATCTGACTACTGGCCTTATTTACCAACTATGGACTGGCAAGTCCCAAAGTGAGATATAAGATTATAAACTAATAATTAAGAAAAATATAGATAATTTTAAACATACTTGTACTAGTTTCTATGTTTAAAAGATACATACAAGCATATAGTGTAATATACTTTTCACTTTGAAAGTCACGTTAAAACTTGCTATATCATCTACCAAGGGAAATTATTCTTCGCATACAAAATATTGTTTTCATAAAAACATAAAGATGTTCAAGAATATAATAATGTATCAAATTTGGTTGAGTGAACATTTGAAAAAAGAAATATAAACATTTCTTCGCAAGTATTTGAGGGCTATTTGAATAACAAGTGAATTCAATTTACAGATTTTCGATAAAGAATCTCGGATACATTGGCCTTAGATCAGTAGACAAGTACGAAAGGCTGGCAATAGAAAAATACGACGTGCCTGCGTTCGCAATGGAAGACATAGAGGAGTAAGTTAAACATTTACATTAGTAAGTGCTACCTAAAACGCAAGCTGAATAATATACGAAGTTGAAGTTTTAACGGAACGTTTAGCGTTTAAATTTATTTATACACTCTAAACGTAAACATTTTAAAACACTGATGTGAAAATAATTGGAGTTATTTAGAAAGGGTTCCGTTTATCGTAGTGTTATCAATATTGAAAATAACTTCTAGTAAAAACTGCATTGAATAATTATAAATTAAAGTCTTGAATCTGTGTAATGAAAAATTACGAGAAACGTAGGTATAACGTAGGTAGGTATATTATAAGGTTAATAATTAGTAATATATTTTTTATACAGTTACGGAATTCATAAATCTATAGAACACGTTCTGCAGAGGCTAGACCCCGAAGGAAATAAACCGATCCACGTCAGTTTCGACATCGATTCATTGGATTCTTTAGAGGCTCCCAGTACGGGCACCCCTGGTATGTATTTAAGATATTGTAGATCGTGATTAATATGTTATCTCTAGTGTATCTCTTTCGTATAGTATAGTATCATTCAAGTCGAATTTAAATAATATCTTTACAAAAAACTATTCACAAAACACCTAAACATTATGGATCTTTAACTTAAGTCAATGTCAACAATGTATTAAGTTTAGGAAATCAAATACACTTCTAAATTCTAATGAACGATAGAAGACTCAACAATCTAAAAGTTTAAAAGGTACTTCTCTATTGTATATTCATTTAATTAAAAAAAATAATTATTTTTCATACCAGTTCGAGGAGGCCTTACACTTCGGGAAGCTATCAAATTGATGGAGATTATTCACGCCACTGGCCGGCTCCGTGCGTTTGATCTTGTTGAGATTAACCCAGCTCTCGGAAATGACTCCGATAGGAAGAGAACTATTGAAGCCGGCATGAGCGTTATGATGGCAGCGTTAGGGTTCTCGAGACGTGGCATGACACCTCGTGGGGTTTCAGATTTACCCGTGCAAACGTATCATAAAGATAAATGATGCAAATATGTGAGTGATCATATAAGTTTTCAATGAAATCCCCAAAAATAATGGTAAGTAATAAAAGTGAACAGTCTCTGTCAATGATCACATAATATATTGAGCTCTAAGTGATTTGGGTTTATATCTTTACGACATCTATAGAGACAAGATTATTGAAAGCCACAAAAAGTGAAATGTCACAACAATATATTATTTACATGCGACTGTAATAGTATATAACAAAAAATTCATTCTCTAGAACAAAAAAAAGAGATAGTAAACAACTTACAGTATAAAAATAAGTTTTGACTTTTAGGCTACATACATTTAAAACAGTTTAAAAATTATTTTATTTATTTAGATTAAATCTAGAACGAATAAAAACTCCTTATCCTGAAAAATTTAAATTTGGACATAAATAAGTACCTAAACACAATTATCTGGGATGAGTGTATAACAATCATAACAGTGGAAATATTTTTAATTTGCCAGACATTTTTTGCCCTCAAGGCTAGTTTTTCCCACAAAAGAAATGAAACCAGACTTAATTTCAAATTATATACATTTATTATTTCATAATTTTGTTTTATCCAAAATATGCTGCTCATAAAAAGAATTTCTACCGGCATTTCTCCAAATTAATTTGCAATGTATCGATAGATATTATTTCATCCGTTTATAAGGCTTTTTTTACTTCAAAAAACTTTTATCGAATCTATTTTTTTTTTACATATATTATGATCTTTGACTGCCCTACATCGTATGTGATAACTTTGGTTAGTGGTTAGGTACATAATATTTTCATCTTGAGCCGGTTTAAGTAGTAATTTCGTATAGACGTGCAACAGTTTATTGACCTGTTTAGTACTGAAAAGACGATACTTACATACTACGCAGTATTTGTGATTAATAAAGGGTTCCCTTTTACCTCACCTAAATCCACTTGCCTGTTACAAATGGATTATGACAGTTTTTGATGTGTTCAGCTTCTATTATGAACAAATAGACACGAAATAATCTTATACCAGTATAAATGAAATACATCGGTACCACTGTTTTTTAGTCAACGATTTTATTATACTTATTATGTAAACTCTTTGACAAAATAAACATTTGTTCCTAAAATAAAACCACATTTGTTTGTGAGTTCTACAGATCCAATTAGTACGGATTTTTATGTTCCCCTTTACTCGTGCGTGTTGCGAATTACCTACTCATATTAAGGGAGGAAAAGGAATAATAATAAAAATGATAATATTTACCACTTGTCACAATATTAGAACTAATTCCTTTGTCTAACGTTCTTAATATTTGTAATTAGTTAAGAAAATTATTAATAGATAAATTTAGGAAAATCTTCTATCAACAGGGTGGATTTTAATTACATAATAAGTATATGAATCCGGTCTCACCTCTGCTTTTTAAATCTCAAAGTTATAGAAGCTTAATGCACCATTGTAGAAGCATTAGCACTATAATTACTTAGCTTAATTCATTTTTCTTATACATATATTCTTAAATGGATACCTTAGTGTCTGAAATACGTATCTGAAATATCACGAGCATCAAACCTTAGCAATTCGGTACAAAGACGAGCATTGTAATCCATCAGACGGTCCGACATAATATGAAAATAAATCTTCCTTTCATTAAGTCCAGTCATTCGTGAAATTAACTTATTAAATGGTTTATTCATAAAAAGATTTTATTATGAACATTCCATTAACTTTCCCGTAATATAAAGTTCTACCCTATCAAAAACAAAATGTAAATTAAAAATGTTTACTATAGTAACGGTTTTGGTAATAAAATCCTTTAAAAAATTAAAGTTTTTAAATAAAAACAATTTTGTAAATATTAATTACTAAAGTCTACTAAAACTTTATTTCAGATTTTAGCTCTAAATTGTATATTCTGTGAAACGGACCCTAAACAAAATGACATGGTTGATATAGAAAAAGTTTTCGAAGAATATTTCTCAAAATTACCGAATAACCAAAGTAAATACGTTATAAATGAAGGGATATCGAAAATGATTTCAAGATATTTTAATGGAAAAGTGAACGCCTTCCCATTGTTCAAAGTAAGTGTTAACATCGACCGTAAACCCGTCAAGATACCTTGGACTTTGGACAAAGCAGATAAATTCAATGAAACCAAATTAAAAAAGAGATACCAGTACGTTAAGATGGAAACAACTAAAAATGAATAAAACACATACATCCAAACGTCATTTTTATTTTTCAACAATATTCAGTATTTTTGGTTCATACAAATTATAGTCTGTTACAAGAACTATTGCACCAAAGTATTGAGGTGTACAAACAGCACTTAAATAAGTTATAACTAAACGAATATCGAAAAAAGTATTTAATAGTGCATTACAACACAGCCATCTTGAACAAGTTAGTTAGTAACTGTGTTAATAATTTTTTGTCAAATTAATTATTAATGTTGCAATGACACAATGGTCCAATTATATCCAATTTAAACAAAAGTTTGCAATAAAAACCTAACATTCAATTTCATAAATTCCTTATCGACAACAGACAATTTACAAAATATATATGTCACTGACAGATATAATTCAAAATATTATCTGTAATGCAGAACGCATCTTTCTAAAAACTTATACATTGTAAAGTGGAAACTTAACATTCTTGTTTACACAGATTAAGGTATTATCACAAACTCTGTCTTAATATTTTATTAACAGAAATATGATTTACCTCGCTATATATTCAATGCATACTTTTGAAATTTGTTTTAAATATGAATACGATAATAGAATAGTCTATATTTGGTTTATATGAATTTAAAAATGTGTTTTTAATATACATTTTTACAGTTTTACATCACAAAGTTCATAACAGTACATCAGGAACTAAAAAATATAAAAAAATACAATATGTATTTATTACCAAATAATTTTTAAAGTAAGGCTTGGGGAGCGTTCAAGTATTACGTAACGCAATTTGGGGGAGGGGGGGGTCTCGTAAAACGTTACGACGCGTTACAGTAAAAAATATTAATAAAAACCCCCAAACTGGATACTCTTTTCATATACGTTACATAATACATTATGTTGACCAGACTAAAACAATCCCTAGATTGTATTAGTCTGGTCGATATTTTTATTTGTTCTCCCAAGTTTGCAAACCTCTTAATTGATATTTTACGGGGAATACCTAGATTGCATTGTAAGTCATTTAATGTTGGTTCTGTGGTCAGTATTCGTAAGTATTTATCCGTGAGTTCATATACCTAGTGTTCATGCTGTAATTTCTTCAGAAGAGGGAGATTTGTATTAATGATCTTTTCCATTTAATACATTAAAACTATACCAAACTATTACATATTGTTTTACGACTTTAGGATGAAATTGATCACTTGAGTGTTACGTAGCGTTTTGAGAAGGGGGGGGGGGGGGGTACAGAACAACGTTACTGTGAGTTACGAGGGAGGAAAGGGGAGTCAAAAATCTTCGAAAATTGCGTTACGTAATTCTTGAACGCTCCCTTGATAATAAATAAATAATTTAGAAAATGACTTGTGGTCGGTAATGTTTCTGGAACTTATTGTTTTTCATGGACATCTTCATCTGCCACTTAGATTGCACCCGTTTCATGAAGTGAATATCACGAGCTTTCCTAAAAATAAAAATCAAAAATCAAAAAAAACTTCTTCACTATTACAAAAGGACTTGAATTATAAAAATTCTTATTGGAATAAAAGAAGTAAAAATTCATAAAGTCTTATCATAATGAATGTTTTCTGAAAAGTCAAGAACAAGAATATACACAAATTGCTTGGCCACTACAATACTATATTAACTCTAAAAATGTACTTCTTCAGGAGAAGCAATTAAAGTATTTAGTCACAAATATTTCAGTATTTTTGTAAGACAAACAGTAGTTTCTTTTTTTTTAAGTTATTAAAGTTTAAAACATAATTATCTCCTAATAAATGTAATATATCAACACAATAGCATAATAAAAGTACTTAATACTGAGAAATAAATGAAAAGTTGCAATTAGCTAAATAACTTAGATAAGGGTGTCCAAAAACTTATTTTATAATTTCAATTATTTAGATGTTAAGAGTCACTAAAGTTTCTACTTACTTGGCAACTTCCGCCCGCTCCTTTGGAGACCATCCCAATGCTCTGTAAACTCCCAGAACACGATGAAGTTTGCGATCAGATTTCTTTACTAAAGCCCGACTATCATAAGACAGATTTTGCTTGTAATATCTGAAAAAGATAAGCATCATGAATACATGATATGGTCAATATGAATAAAATATATAAGTGGTCTTTATTTCATATCAATTACAATAATCACATTAAATTAAATATGAGTCACCTCCTCACATATGTAAACAATGACATGGAACATGATGCATCTCACTTGACAATGACTGTTATAGAAACTACTACTTAATAAACAAGATAGTTTAGGACAAAAAAATCTACAGATAACTAAGAATTAGCACCAATGCTAAAGTCAATTGTCTGACCTTTTGAAAATATTGCTTTAAAATTAAGTGAGTGATAACACCCCCATGTGGGTACTGCAGAACTAAAAGTGGTAGTAAGAGACCCAGAAAATAATGGGGACATTGTGTATGGCCTGGAACTGTCCAGGAACCACTGGATTTGCCATATTATTTACCTAAGAGAACTTAATACATAATTAATTCCCAAAGTGAGCTATAGATCTCTACTTTAAATTGTTAACCATTCATCATACTTACTTCATAAGTGACCGATGTCCTACTGTGATGCCTGATGGCAGTACCAGCTCCATATAACTCGTGTCCAATGGTGTAGGACCTTCAACTTCCTCATCCACATCCATATTCTCGCCATCTTCATTGTCAGGATATGATGAACTAATAACATTTTTGTTATTATATTAATACACTATTGCTATTGCTCCTATTTTTGTTATAATTTTTATTAAGTTTAAGTAGCTTGAAGTTTCAAAACATATATATTACCGCAGAACATTATTATCAATTTTATTGATGTGTTTTGACATGATGTATATTTTGTATGAAATGCTCAATTACTATCTCTTATTCAAAACCAATTAAATGGAAATAAATATGTATAATCAATATTACAAAGATATTGAAATATATATTAATGTATTTATAATACCTATAGTCATAATAGTCTGAATATTCAGCTAGGGCAAGACCTTCATGCAGCATTTTACAGTGTCCTTTATCTATCATGTGAGCTCTAGCTGCCTCCATCGAGTAAAAGGTTTTGCCGGCTTCATTGCACCATAGACACATAAATCCTTGAGATATCTAAAAAAAAAATAAGGAACTTACAAAATAATATGTGTATATTTTTTACAAATTCATATCCATACCAATTTAAGATGGTTCTTTTGTTGATTTAAAAATCTTATCTTTAAGCTATTTAACCCATAATAATAACTTGCGTCTTAAAAAATTGAACAGTGATAAGTTTACTGAATGAAGCAAAATATTTTTGTGTGCTAAATTCATTTGTATCATATTCTACCTAATTAGTCAATTTATATAAGTAATGAAATATTCAAGTAATAGTATGGCATATTTCAAATTACTCCTAGGAAAATCTATCCTTACAATTGAACAATGCGACATTTATTGATAGACTTGACACTTATGTCAGGAATTACATAACATACCTTTTCTCCTAAATATAAGAGAAGACCTTTCATATCCACACAGTATTCCACATCGGGCACAAAGAATGAGTGCTTTACACCCATATGTTCCAAATTCTTGACTATGCTGCGGCTGTGATGACCACAAAACAGGCAGTCATATTGATGGATAAGAGAGTCACTACCCTTGATGCGACATTCTTCCCATTCATCAGAGTCAAGCTATGGACATAAAGATTTTGAATACAATACATATATGAATTAATGTATTATTATCTATTAGTATACCTACTATATACTTTACTCTATTTACTGTAAAATAAAGTCCAAGAATATCTACTTTTACTTCTTTAATACAAGATAATTTGATTGGATTTTGATAACATTTTAAAATATTGTGAAATACCACAAATCACTGTACAAAGATTAAGATGTAATCTCCATACCTCTTCAATTTCAGAGTCGGTGTCAATTTCGTCTTCACTAGAATTCTCTGCATTAATAACAACAAGCTCACTAGATTGATTGGGTGTTATATCAATTTTCTCAAAACTATTTGAGTCAGTGTGACTTTCTTCTTCTACTTTCTCAGGGCATTTAGGCACATCAGACAAATTTCTTTCTTCAGCCAACTTGTGCTTCTTGCTATTTAAATGGTTATTGAAAGCATTTTTGGTATTGAACGATTTTGAGCAATATTTACAGTATGCGGACTCATCGCGTTCAACATTTTGTGCTTGTTCTCTATGTTCTTTAGCTCTTTGCTCAAATTCTTCCAATGTCACTGGAGGAATACCAGCTACTTTTCTTTTTAAATTATATCTGTGCCAATCTAGTTTATAATGTTCACGTTGTAGATCAGCCGTTTTAAAAATCACTTGGCATGTTATACACGTGTATGTGCTCGACATTATGGAAATTATATTTATCACAGAAAGCTTTTAAAATATATAGCAAACAAATGAACACGTAATGTTAACAAAAATGATGAAATAATAGTATTTTACGATCTTTACTCGAATTAATCCTTAGAACATTCGCAGTGCCTTTGTATGAATTATAACCAGACAGAAGTGACATTGACATTAGCGATTACTCTCGAGTAAACTAATCTGTACCAAGTGTGTCAATCTCAAACAGTCCTTAAAAACATAATAGATAATACATACATTTTCACAAAATATTGTAAAAATTTTTTGTTACTTGCCTAAAAGCCCGACTACTTCTTGAGACTAAAATTTATAATTCTATTTTAATAGTAACTATATTATAGGTAGTTATGTATAACTATTGACTAAGAGATGTCTATTATTATATGTCAAATTTTTGACCTATTTATTACAAATAAAACGTTTTTAAAAAGAATAATAGATATGATTTTATAAACTAACTCGTGTTCTAGATACGTTGTTTAGATTACTTTTGATAATTACCAATATTTTATTAAATAATGACGTTAATTTTGGGATGTTAATTATTATGTATACTCATCTCTACTTCCAATCTTTGAGTTGTTTAGTATTTTTTGTAAGAAACTAATTAATAAGTAAATGTTCGACAATGCTTGAAACTGAAGAAGTTGATATTGATTATTTTACTCCGGCATCTAGGTAAATACATACTGTCAACAGTGTTTCTAATGGTATTGCATTCATATTAATAAACATTTTGTATTTTACTTCAGCACATCTTTAGCAAAAATTTTTAGTAGTAATGAAGTAGACAGTGGACAAGATACTTCATTAAAATATGTGCCTCCTGTGCCAACCCATACTACAACTAAGCCTGAAGAAAATAAGCCAACACAATGTGTATATGCAAGTGCTTTCCATATTTATGAATGGTAAATGACACTACTAAGTACTACCGCATAATACATATTAATAACTTTATTAAGAGCTGATTCCAACTTGATTGTTTTAGGTGTAATAACACTCACATCCCCAAGGGTAAATTGGGATTTGCAATAATGAAGATATCCCAAACTGGTTTTCACAACCTTGTTATATATAATTCAGAGAAAATTACTTTATCATGTCTTGTCCTCACTTCTGATGTAACTCTCAACATAGATAGAGATTGGAGGATATCATATTATGACAATAACAAAAGGTATTGGAGTGTCTGTGCAACACAACCAGAAGTGAATAAAATAATAGACATTGTAAAACCTTTAAATGTTCAGATTAAAAACTCTATTCAAACTGTAGAAGACACTCCTAGTAGTGTTGTCTCTGAAAAGGTTGAAGAAGACTCGGTGAAAAATCTAAGTCAAGATAGAGAAAGTGATACTGACTCATCAATAGCTAACAAAAGAACTAAAGAGACAATACTTAAAAGGATGGCTTCTATGGGTCAATCTGTTTTGCCTCCTCCTCAATTGACGTTCCAAACCAGTGATTCATCAGACAGTAACGACAGTATGAATGTACCAAAAATAAGACATAAGCCATTAAAACTAAATCCAAAAAAGAATATTGACAAAAAGATAAATGAAGAAGACTGCAAAAGTGATACAAATTTAAGCATAACTACTATGAAACCTATAACTCATACAGACAGTATTTCACATATAAACAGTCAGGAAATTGTACCATTAACAACTTATAATATCCAAACAAATGACTTATATGTTTCCGAACAAAGGGTAGCTAATACTGAATTGAGAATGAACATGAACAAAATGGGAGACAAATTAGATTTAATATTAGACAAAGTCAACAATCTCAGAAATATGGAACCTCTTCAACAAAGTTCATCAACATTTCAGAATGAGATTGTATTGAAACTTTTAGGTGAATATGAGACAAAAATACAAAGGTATGAAGAGTTTCTCAAATTGAAGGGCTTTGATTGCAATAAATTTGAACCTTCTACTGTAAGTACTAAAGAAAAACATGTACAAAGCCCAATTGAAACTAATACAAACTCTATCTGTCAAGATAAAGATGATGAGATATTACATCTCAGAGCTGAAGTTCAAATATTATCAACAAAATATGAAGAAAACATTGAAATTAAAAACACTGAAGTCAATAACATGTCTCAGGAAATAAATGAATTAAAAGAAGAATTGCTCATAAAAGACAAAGAAATCAAGGATTTAACAAAGAAAATTGAGAGTTTTTCAAATGTAAATATTAACAAACATTTTAAAAACAAACTGAAAGAAGTTATGAATGATACATTCCAAACTATAGCTGCAAATTTCGAAAATAATGATGAATATTCTGGCGCTCATATAAAAAATACAGTGGCCACAGTCATTAAAAAAACAACCTTGAATGCAGTAATAAATGAATAAAATATATTAAATTCATATTTCATTATTTCATTTTCACATAATTGAAACCTTATTTAAGAATTAAGTAACCATATTTCATATGATAAACAAATATGTAAGTCAATATAAGATATGTTTGCGTTTTGTTTTTATCAGTAGCATGTTAAATCTACAAAAAATATTAAGAACTTATTTTGGTTTACTTGATAAAATCAAGTCTGGATTCTAGAAATAATTTGACATATTATTTTCATAATCAATAGTAATACCAAAATGAGACAATATGTAATTAGTAATGACAAAAAATAAATTCAACTATAATAGTAATAAACAGGGTTGTTGAAAATTGGTCTTGATGGTTTCGTGTGATAAATCAGCTTCAGACTTAGACCTCTGGTCACTACGACTGGAACTTGCTCGTAATGTAACTGCTACAGTCGTTAAGATACTCAAGGGGAGGAAAGGGAGTCATAAGTCACACTTTCTGAATCTTGCAAATGTCATGGGAACCCAAAGCTTTGTCAACTACCTGGTTTATATCTGTAAAATCACGTTAAATCGCTTTTGGCATAACTAATTTTTTAGAGAGGATGGAGCTCGGAGTACAATCGACATATTATTTTTCCTCTAAATATTTCATCGGGAACGGTTTCGTTGTCTCGGTCACAGACACAGTCGAAAATGTTTTTCTGTCGAAAAGATTCGGGAAAGGGATCTGCAAGAGTAAAATTCTAAATAAGCAATCCAAAATATGATACAAGATATCATCAAAAAGAGAAGGGGAAAAGTTCATTAACTTTTAAAAAATACCTTTATTTATTGGGTAGGTACGGTTCTGTGACAGTAATCAAAAGTAGAAAGAAACTTTTGTCATTTATTTTGTTTTATTTACACACGATGAAATAAAAAATAATGCTATTTAAAGAAAGAAAGTTACCTAAATAATTATTTATTGATTGATTCTTAAAAAACTAGAACTCAAAACCTCAAAAAATAGGAAAAAACAATTTTTACTGTCATCACTCATCTATCAAAGAAATAAAATTACTTAAAAATTATGGTTTATTATGAAATATGCATTTTGAAATAGTACTGTAGTATGGTTTTTTCAAATTATAAGATTGAAGTTAATTTATTTTCTACGTTTTTTTGACACCAAAATTCAACATTTTTGTACAAGTACAGCCTTGCTATATTAAAATAATGGAAGATTTAGCTTCCTCTATAAATCAATATGAAGACCAAGTAAAGAGTTCCTTGTGTTTTATTAATTCCGTTTTTTCGCTTCAAATTTCTTCATTTTCTATTTGCATTATGGTTTTTCATAGCTCTCAGTCGTTAGACAAGCGCTGCAAGCCACCCAGGATGCTAATGAACGCGAATCACTTTCTGTATTGCAATCAGAACTACAAGAGCTTATCAGTCTTACTAAGGAAAGTATGAACGTACAACAATCGACTGTAAATGATAATAATCAATGTGAAAATGCAACAGAATCTAATGGCCTTGATGAAGAATATGCACTGTTTATGGTATATAAGTAAAATTGTATAATTCTCTTTGTTTGTGCATAGTCCACAATGTATTTTATTTTCAGAAAGAGATGGATGAAAGTGATGCAGCAAATGTTAAGGGCAAAAACGCTACAGAAGATGACAAAGATAGTGATATAGAAGTAACTATTTTCTCCCATTTTATATATTATAGTCCATTAAATATTTACAATTGGTAATACATGGTATTTAATGTTTTGTAGGATGAATTGGCCAGTCTTCTTGGGATGAAATGTTCTGTGTATCATACACACACTTGGGGAGGTCAACCAACTTTACACAATGCGATGGTGGGATCTGTAGTACCTCGACAAGATGATGACCAATTTAGTGACTTACAAGTATTGCACATTTTTAATAATCCTACTAATATTATAACTGCAAAAGTTTGTGTGTGTGTATGTTTGTTACTTCTTCACGCTCAAACCGCTGAACCGATTTTGATAAAATTTTGTATACAGGAAGCTGACGTCCAGGAATAACACATAGACTACTTTATATCCCGAAAATCACGGAAATCCCGGAAATCCGCGGGTGACACCGCGGGGCGCAGCTAGTTAATTATAAACCAAATATGTTACTTGAGCAAAGTTTAAATCATACTGAATATAAGTTATGTTATATTGTTTAGATATGAGTAATAATTGTAATTTTGTTGTTGTTTAAGGTTCGAGTACTTTTTACACATCCAACACACACTGAAATGTTGCCATGCCCCTTTTTCTTGAATGGAGAATGCAAATTTAGTGATGAACAATGTAGGTGAGTTTTGAAAATAATTTAGATTATTCCTGAAATACATATATATAAGTATATAAATTTTTAGATGATTAAGAAATTTATGTAAAAACATATTCTTTTGTAATACTTCCAGATACTCCCATGGAAAAGTTGTTCAACTATCCAGCTTAAAGGAAGCAATTGAACCAAACTATGAAGGCTTAAAAGTAGGCAGCAGGATTTTAATGAAACTTAAACCGCCAGATGATGAGGTGTTTATTTCTTTATACATTTATTTCCAATTGCCTTAGAGCACAATTAAAATAATACTATATTATTAAGTAAGACAAGACCAGTGTAATATAATACATATATATTTTCATATTTCAGGATATGAGCACAGTTAAAAAGTCAACAGAAAAATATCATCTTTGGCAGAGAGCTATAGTAACTGGTGTGGATTTAGATAAGAGGACATGTGTTGCTAAGTTGGAACATGGTGGGAAGATTGGAGAGAAAAGAAAAGTTGTTTCAGATGAATTTCATCTGAAGTTTGAAGAATTTTTTCCACTTGGATGTTAGTAGATAAAGAAAATACTCATATAATTCTTACTAACCTTATTGATATTATAAAGATTATGGAAACTGTTGTATGCATGGGTGGATATTTGTTGCATGACATAAATATTGTTTATGAGTGGATAGTGCTTGATAGTCTCAGCCTATTTGCTCTAGCCTTGAAGAGACCCAATTTATAATAAAAAAAAACACAATTTGCAAAAAAAATTCTAGGTAGTCTAAAACTGCAAAGGAGATATCAATTATGATTTAAAATCATATAGATCATACATCTTGTCATAGGGGCTATGATATATTTAGAAAGTCCTCTGACAATAGGGCATAACAGTTGTATGAGAACCAATGTCATTAATTATTGAAAATTAGTTTTTGGTAGTTTACTATTATAAAAGTTAACTGATATACCATGTTATGTGTACAAACCAGTAAAGTGCTTATAAAAGCTTTATATATTTACAATATAGGATTTAGGGTGTCTGAAATGCTTTAAATGAATTTTACCATTATCTAGTTTGAAGATTTAAATTTAATTGCCATAGAATTTAGTTTTAGTGTATAAAATATGAATAACAGTATAAAAAAAATAATATTTTAATCTATAATTAATATTGTATTACAATAAATTATCTTTCCAGCTCAAGATGACAATGACTCGGACTCAGACAGTATAAGTGACACAGAGTATCCTGAGTTAAAGAGTAGCAAAAGAAATGATGACAACACCACTTTGATAGGAGACAATTTACATATTAATGGTCCAGCAATGGGGGAGTGGGAACGTCATACTAGAGTGAGTATGTATTAATTTCATTTCCTTGTATAGTTCACGTAACAATTTTTAAGCACTTCCAGTTATAGATAAATAAATAGATTTTATAAAAGTAAAGATTTTTTTATTTTTAACAAAAAAAAATTAATTGATTGTTTAAAGTTTTTTTAATCTAGTTTCTTTATCCTTAATTTGATATAATTTATTTACTTAAAACCTTTTTCAATCTTATAATAAAACAGAATGTAATGCATTACGAACAATTAGTTTATAAATAAGATTTGTTTGTCTTTTTTAGCTTTAACAATATATTCTTTTAGGGCATGGGGTCCAAGATTATGTTATCAATGGGTTATGTCCCGGGTACAGGCTTGGGTGCAGCAAGTGATGGTCGTTTGTTACCGGTTGAGGCTCATATCATGCCTTCTACAGCCTCCCTTGATAGGTGTATGGAGTTAAAACAAAAAGCTGCTGGGAAAGACGCATTCTTAGTAAGTGTGTACGAGACTTATTGTGTGTGAATGATTTTTTTTTAATAGTAACATTTATTTTGATATTGAAGGTTGAAAAGAGACTTAAAAGATTACAAAAGAGAGAAGAAGAACGCAGTAAACGTGCTTACGAAAGGGAAAAAGAAATGGAGAGAAGGAATGTTTTTAATTTCCTCAACAATACATTAGGCGATAAAGTTGATATTGATACAGAACAATCAAGAAGGGCCCCAACAGTTGACGTTAAACAATCGTCTAGCAAAGATTTGAACATAGAGAAATTCAAGTTGGAAGAAGATAGCAAACGGATTGAATGTGAGATAATTAAACTAAATTGTTCATTAGCAAAATATCCATCACAGAGTAATGGCTACAGAAGCATTAGCAGTCAAATAGCAGAGAAAAAGAGAGAACTCGATCTGCTGCAGAAGAAAGAAAAGGAAATAACAAAAGAACAAAACCAGAGGAAGGATAAGCAGAAGATGACGGTGTTTTAGTATATTATGTTACATTGTATGTAGAAAATGATATAAACATTTTGTTTTTATTACTTCCTGCCTTTTTAATTTTTCCACATTCTTAACTCTTGTTATAACAACAAACTTTAATGATAATTTTCATCTCAATAAAAACATAAATTGGCGATTGATCTCTTGACATGCTTATTTATAAGCAAAAATTTATAATGGATATATATCTGATATTTATTTCTAGTTTATAATAAAACTGAGTAAATGTACCAGATTTTGGAAGTCATTGCATAAAATTATTAAGAAAGCACATATAAAAATAAGATATAAACCATTATAGGGGAATCATGAATAAGACACAGTGATAATTACAATTTTTCTATATTTACATGTGATGTTTTAGTTTAAAATAAGCGTACATGGCATATAATTACAATTAATATATGAAATATTTTTCACTATAAATTAGATTTTTGTACTATCAAACAATATTACAGAGTACTTAATAATGTTAATGGATAATGTGACTAGCAAATAATATTTGCCGATTATATCAAATTGTAATATTTTAGCGACAGTGGGTCAAGTGTTTTACAACTTAAATCCTAAAGAGAAATATTATGTTACCTATGCTACCTAAATAAGGCATGGAATCGGCTTTAAAAGCCTGACCAAATATTCGTAAGTAAAATTTTGCATATGAATTTTTTTAGAAGTCTATAAAAATCATTAAAACTAAATTTAAAAATGAGTATAATGTGATAAAAGATTAATTTTGCATAAGAAATTTATTCCGTATAACGTTTACAACATACTTTTATATTCGCTAGTTGCTACATGAGCAAGACATATTTGTACTTTCCATTATCCGAATTTGTTTAGTAAATGTTCGCATATTAATTAACAGCACTATGCCAATACATTTAAAGATCTAATTTGAGAGAATTGTCTATAAGACCCACTATACATCCTAAATAGTACGACAAACAACACTTTAAGATATAACATCAGTCAATTTAAGCTCCCGTTCCATGTAAATAACAAAGGATTTCTGAACGTGCGCTCCACTCACTCTGTACTGACATGTGCATTTGTCATGTTAAGATTCACTAAAATGTTAACATAATATTATCATTCTCCGCCTGCATTTAGATCCTACATTATTATTACACGCTAAACTACTTATGCATTGAAAATACAGCAAAATAATTCCCTAAACAAATTCATCACAGAGATTTGTTGAACTCAATGTTATTCATTATCTTCCACGCGGTTACTTTCATACTTTATATATATCGTATTTATATTATTGGCTACACTTTCATTATACATATAGAGAGTGACGAAGTATAAGAGAGATTTGTTTGTACTAGACTAAAGTGTTCGAAAATCGAAACTATCAACTCGTGAGATATAAGTACATGTATGTGAGACTCGTTGGAAATGCCGGCAAAGTATCGGATAGTTTTGTGATGTTTCCGTTACGTAGTATTGTGATAGAAATTCTATAGAGTTACGTATGACTTATGAGGAACCCGACTTACGTAAGTCCTGTGAGATTCGCGATAGCATAGATACTATTTTATAAATAATATGGGCCGATTTTTCAACCAACTGGTGTTTGTACTGAGCATAAAATTCTTCGTTAAAGCGTTCTAGTTTATAGGCTAAAGAAATTTGTATAGTTATGTTAAAAAATTGTATAACCTGTGATGGCTTAGTGTGAGCGACCGGGATACAGTTCATTAATATGTACTAACATATCATAATAAATAAATAATAACGCGTACAGACGTATCTCAGTACTCGGGATGGTCTAGCTTCAATGCTATGATAAAACTTAGAGATGTAATATTATATATAGTTGTAAAGGGTTGCTAGCAAGATTTTCAGCTAGACTTTTTTAATCTGTGCCAGTATTACGCTAGGATTGTCACTGGCTGTTTATAATTAGTTGGTGGTCCTCAGTTTGTCTATGACGCAGGCCATGGCCGCGTCCACGTTGTCGAACACAGGCACGGCCGCGCGGCGAGCCAGATCTATAAGGTAGTGTCGGCCGCGGTTGTAGTCCTTCACGGCCGCTTCACTGTACTGTAATGAGAACATCTCGTTATGATTTAAGGTGTTAAAAACATTATATGCGACTTGAAATGAAACTAATATTTTTCGTATTACTACGCCTATTTTATTATTTTAAAAACTACATTTCGGTTTCGGTTACTTTGTAGCAGCCGTGATTACGGGCAGACGAGATATCTGTAGTTTTTAAAATACCTAATAAAATACGCGTAGTAATCCGAAAAATATTAGTTTCATTTCAATGAATACTCGCTAAAGTCTTAGATCATTATTATATACGATTATTTAATAAAGTCTTGTATAGAAAACAATATACAAAGACTAATGATAATCAAAGTTAATACTGTAAAAACACAATATAAGATTTAATGTGCTATTTTCAGGAAATATATAAGATATTTTAGCGTTTTAATGCATTATACCTTAGGCGCTCTCTCTCTATCCATGGTCTGCACTAGCAGCACAGTATTGTTAGCCCGTAGGCCCATGTGGTGCGCCGCTAACACCATGGCCGCGAACCCCGGCGCCTCCGCACTCAGGCTGAATAAAGCCACACGAGACCCCGCTAACTGCTCCTCATCGTATGTACCTGGGTGGAATTAAATCATCATTTTATATAATTACTTTTTTTTTATTTATTATGTGATCTGTAACATGTGCACGAAATATACTGCCAATGTATGATATGTTCTATTACAAATATATATATATTTTTTGATTTTGTAAATAGAAATTGTTTTCTTCTTCCTTTAAATAATCTCTTTGTGGATACAATTTTTATATAACTATAATTTATTTGCAATTTCTTATTATTGATAAAAATTAACTATACATACTGTATTTACAAATTCATTATATAACAAACCTTTGAAAGGCTGCGGCGTTATATCCTCCGAGACTTTATAGAAGTCTGAAGCGCTCAAGCGATCAGCTGTTCTATCATCAGCAGTCTTCTCCCTGTACACCACATCGGTGGGTGAGAGGGCGGTAGGTGAGGGTCGTTCCGTTCTCTCAGGGTTGTGGTCGCTGTGGTCACCGTGGTCATCGTGGTCGTGGTCGGGCCGCGGCTTCTTGTCCCTGCACGGTGAGTCCGTGGTAGGCGCCGTCCGTCTCGCGGGTGCTGAGAACATCCGCGTGTAGTCGTTAGCCCGCGGGACCACGTACGTGTAACCCTCACGGCGGAGCACTTCCTCCGGTCTAGTGCTGTTCGTCTGTAAATACAAATGATCGTTATATTAGAAAACAGCAATAAACTCTACGTATCGTTGGTCTTAATTTCATTTTATTTTATTATAGCAATCTCATAACACAAAAAAGAAAAGAATTCCTTTATTTGTCACAGGAATAGAACATCAGAAATACCATAAATATGAATTATGAATAAATTGTTCGATACCACCGTCAAACAAACAACAAGACGAACTACAAAAATGATAAACATCCGTAATATGAACAATACGAGCACATGACAGTCTCACTAACTGATTAAACTGGGCTTGTTTGAACGCATTATGCTAACATTCTAGGAAATTGAACGCATTGTATGCTAACCGGAGACCATTCTACTGACTACTGATTACCGTCCCGTCGCTTAAGAGATCATTATCTTTTATATGAATTGACAATACTTCTGACACGATTCATATACACAGCTCTTGAATTTTTAGCAATTTAAATTTCGAACGCGTCCCAAACAGTGAAGAAAATATCGCGCATGACATCGTTTCATTTGAAAGTCTTAGTTGGAGCGGCATTGAGGTTATCGCCGACAATAACGTTTGTAGGTCAATAACACGAGTAGGATCAATAAAATTGTACGAATATGGCCCAGTATTACTGGACGTGCTTTAAGAAAGGACATAAAAACATCGGTTTATTAGAAACTAACGAATTACATTTACATTGAATTTAGATCGGAAAGAACTAACTATAATCAAAATAATCGTAATCCTACGGGAATTTAGGGAGTTAGTTAAGTTTTTTAATGAATGAAAATATATGAAAAATGTACATCTAACCTTTTAATACAGGCCATTATACAATAAATAAAATCACTGAATTATATGATATAAATATTCACTTTTACAAGTATTTAAACAACCAATTCTTTTAGTAATTACAATATCGTAATAAAATTGAATTTTCTGGAAATGTAGTATATAAACAAAACCCTTCTTACCGGGAAGTTTCCTCCTAGGTATACGTCGTGCGTGTGCGCAACCATAGAGGGTAGACGCTCGAGCCGGCGCTCTGTGCCCGGCGTTAACACTGAATCACCAGACTTAGGAGTTGAACTCTCCTCCGTACGACTGACGTTCTGAAAATAAAACATTTAATTACATATTCGATAGAAATTATTTTATACTAGCTGCGCCCAGCGGTGTTACCCGCGGAGTTCCGAGATTTCCGGGATGTAAAGTAACCTATATGTTATTCCTGGACGTCAGCTTTTTGTATACAAAATTTTATCAAAATCGCTTCAGCCGTTTGAGCGTGAAGAAGTAACAAACATGCACACACACTCACAAACTTTCGCAATTATAATATTAGTAGGATTTTCTTACTGATTTACACATGTATATTAAGTCACCTTAGGTATGTATAGAGATAGTTTCTGCCCGTAAGCCCTCAACCGGGCGTTGTGAACCCTGAGTCCATTTTCCCGGGACCTCTCAGAACTACTGGCTTCAGGGCGATCTGAACGCTCCTCTTGACCGTTACGGTAATCTGGTAATACAATATAATATATTAAAATAGAATTAAATAAAAAAATAATTCCTGTCTTGTAAATTATACCGGTTATTTTAAATCAATAAATCATAATAGAAAGCGGACACTGTTACTTAAAATATAAATTATTGATTTATATTAAAAAATCTGAAAAGCGAAACAAACAATACACCAAAACTCAATTCAACGAAGAAACGAAACGATATGACGTTAAACGCTGTTGTTACGAAACTTAAAATATAAGCAAATCAAGACGACGACAAACTTATAAAACAAATGGAAATTGCGTGAAATATTTACAAGAATGATTGACGATAACTTCCTAAGCGTAACGTTAAGGGAGGTAAAAATGCTTTGTGTAATTCATTATCTTATCAAGATAACATCTCGATTTTATAACTTTAAATAACGTCACATCGATATTTAGTTATAAAATTAATAATTAAATCTATGATAAATTTTATCAAGGTCGCATTTTTGTACAAATAGTATATATACATATATTTATCGAATTAAGCTAATGACCGATAAAATATTACAATTAAAAACTAGGTTATAGTAGGTATATATTATGTTTGACTGCAAATAGACAAAGATATCCATTTACTCGGGCAGATTTTTAAAAAGAACGTTAGTGTTTTTTTTTAAATTGAAACTGTTATGTTTGACAGCAAATAAACAAAGCTACTCATTTACTCTGGCAGATTATAAATATATAATTTATTTGAAAAAGGAACTTTAAGTAAAACTTTTTTATTTGAGTAGTTTTAAAGGTAACGGTACGCATAGGAAGTGTTGTAGTATTGTAAGCGCGTCGTGCAAACGCACCAGACGTCAAAGTAGATGACGTTAGTAAATCACGGAGCGAGCGGAACGCGCGGCGGACACGCGAGGCGACGCTCGACACGGACGGCGACCGCGGTGTGTGGGGTCCTTTAACAAACACAGCCTTACACCAACGTATAGACCCGAAACCAACACACCACTTATTAATTATACACAAATAATTATCCTTTAGATCGATGTTTTGTAATAATCATGAACGAGATGATGATAAATGTCACAAATATTCCTTGGAAGCGATTATTTGGACTTCGAAAATAATAAAGTTTTATGATGGCAAGACCTCTCCAAAACCAAGAGATTTAGAGTTAGTATAAGTCAATATTCTCACCATTATCAGAGGCTAATTCGGCAACAGCAGCACAGAATGTTTCAAAGTCCACAGTACTAGCGTTAGGCGGCAAGCAGCGCTCGGCGACGTCACGCGGCGCCCGAGTCGCCTCCTTCAAAGCGTCGACCGCTCTAGAGCGCGGCAGACGAGCGTTCCTACCGCCGGCCGCATCGTACGCGCGTTTCAACCGCAGGATTGTGTGGCCCAACGAGTGTCGCGGGTGCGTACGGGCGCCGCGAAGCACTGCGCCCGCGCACCTCAGCGCCGCCGGTATATCTGTGAAGGCCGGCAGACCGCGCCGCTCTACAGCCTCTTGCAACGTGGCTCGGGCTCGAGACAGCTCTACGTACTCCCTGAAATATGAACCTCATTCAGAGAACTATGACATACATATCAACAAGAATTGTATTCAAATCTGTGAATATTTTTGACACTTAATATATCATTTTTTGTCTGTTCGTTAATGATTCAGAGCCAATGTAAATATAGAGGAGGTCAACTAACAGATCGGATATAGTCTCTCGTCCTATAGTCTGATGTCTGGAGTAGGGCCTCAACACTAGCAGCAGGTCCCGGGGCGCGGCCGCGAGGTGTGCAGCCTCCACGCTGGCCGCCACTGCCCTCGTCTCGCTGTCCAACACGAACAGTAACGCTCTCGCCTCCGCCTTCGCACGATGTTCTACTTCTATCAGCTCCGTAGACCAGTCCTCTACTTGCTGCACGTTTGATAGATACATATTACTTTTTTCACTTCTTAATATTCCAGCTTGTATCTCATTTGGTGGATGTAATATCTTACTATTGATTTTGTTTAGGATATTTCGTGTTGTGGAATGTAATTTATAGTATAAAACTTTTTCGGTGACTATATTTTTCTATATACATATGTACTTATACTGAAGATCAACTTAACTGTTTTTTAAATTAAAGAAATATGTTTTTGGTCAATATATTCGATATGTTAAATGTTTGGATAAGTTGCTCATCAGATTAGGACGAATTATACATGGATAATGTACACAGAAATACAGAACTGAAGCTGTAGCGGAAGATAGTAAATTATATCTTAGATTCATAAATCATACGTGTTATATCAATTGACTCTAAACCTCTCATATAATCACGTTTATTACTTAGAAGTGTACATAGAGTACATGCACTATCGCTCATATAAACACTATATTGTGTTAAGATATAATGTAGGCAACAATATATTGTTTCTATTCGCCTACAACATTTTTTAGTCGACAACCAGTAAAGGAATGTCGCTGAGCTCATAAATATTCAAAATTGTCACCGCCGTAATGTTGCCTGGTTTGTGAATTGAAAATCGTTTAAAACAAAATCTATAAAGGAGATAAGTTAACTAAGTTATTAAAATATGAATATCGGAATTGTATTACGCCCAATAGTTATATAAAATATTATTTAGTTCTTCAACGTTAGCTATGGTAATACTTCATTTAACTGAAACTAATATTTTTCGGATACTACGCGTCCTTTATTTTTGTAAAAAAACTACATACTCCCGATGTTTCGGTTACTTTTCTGCAATAGTTATCACGGTTATATTAGTTTCATTTAAATGAAAAAAAAAAAATTGTTTCATTTAAACGATTAAACCTCGCGAATGTCTTAGATATCATTATGCTAATACTTACTGGATTGAAATACGTGATGCCCATCTTCTTGAGCATCGGTATAGCGATGTCTGACCGCCATGTGGTGGGATTGCAGGAGCCCCCGAGGAAAACTTCGCAAGGAGGTGGCGCGGCCTCGCTGCCTGCGACATAACCATTACATGTTAATCCACTCCATAATCTATATACTATTGTATTATGTATAGAAAGAGATGAAACTATTTCTTTTAATTACTTTCATAACACTCAATATGTGAACGGATCGCTTGAATCTTTCTACAACCTTTGTTATATACGTCACTTATATGACGACGACCAAATTATACCAATATTAATACCTGATATAACTTTTTTCATATACATATCTGGCATAATAATATAAGATAGGACTCTCTAGTACAATGATTTTTCATATCCCCCAATGAATTGAGTGAAGGTGCGAGATATTCGTATTTAAGTAGCATCTGTGTTGTAAGTTATCTCATATCTGTATTACGGTATGATAAAAATTATATCATTCTAATAACTATCGTCGAATTTCTTAGTATTTAATCTGAATGTAACATCGATCCCTGGAAACTAAGATGTTATGTCATTTTTAAATTCTACACTTAATAATTGCACCTCATGCAACGGGCACGTGAGGTCAACGACCCCTTCACTGACATCATCTATATTTCCAACAAACAATATCATTTTTAATAGCCGCAGGACCTCCATATTAAATGATTGATGACAAAGAAGCCAAATACATTATTTTCGTACATCAACAAAACATCTGATTTGACTGTGAAAGCATAGTACAATATACAGGGAGGGTAGAAATTGATTTTATTACATTAGAAAAAATATTATGGGTTTTTTTGCTTGCAATGCTCTAACGAGAGTTTTCTAACGCCATAAAGCCTTCTTTATTAAAATAGCATTTCTCTTAATTGAATTAAACCTGATCATATTTCAACAATCGTCCTTCATTTCTACACATAACGAAGTTATGTTATGTATAAGGTCATAAGGTAAGCCTATCCTTGAAAACACGATAAGCAATTTAGTGTCAAAGATTTAATATGATTGCTCTGATTTAAGCCACAGTTATACGATTTTTAGACAAATTTTCAGCAAAATATATTATTGTAATAAAAAAAAATGTCATTAGATAAACATAGACATAGATATATCTGTTACTATTAATTCATGTGTGGGAGTATTTACAACCCACGCTATTCAACGTTACGACTACGTGTCTAACGTAGAGTCTACGTCACTTGTGAATACTGCCATTTATAGTCATATGATAAGGGGGATTGTCTTGCAAATGACTATTGTTCATTATTAGTTATGGATAAATTTAAATATCTTCTGTCGTATGTAATGAATCGCTTTATGTATAGGGCAATATTAAAATACTAAAGATCAGCTGTAACAAATTATTTTATATTCAAATTTTGGGGAATATATAAAGATTATTAAGTTCAATAGTCTGTTTAAACTATGTAAATTTTGTGTAAAAGGATACATATATTATTTACATTATGATTTTTGTACAGATTGAGATTTATAAATATTTTCCAATAAAAAAATTCTAACACCGTAAAACATCACCCGGAAGACATATAAATGTATTTGGGTTGCTAAAAATAGTTGTGAGTAATGTTACAATACTCCTTAATTTAGAAAGTGTACTGTTAACGCGTGTGGTCAGTATAACCTGGCGCCCAAAGCTAATGATCAAGCATCGACCAACACGTCGCGACACCTACAAATACAACAGATAGCAAGATGCCAATAGAAAAACAAGTTGGAATAAAATCAAACACAATCTATTGAACACAGACTCACATAACAGACGGTATATAGAGTTAAACTAGCTTAATAATAAATATATATCAAAACGTCGACGCACTATCCAATTGAGTAACAACAACATCACATGAACGTAAACACAGACGCGTGACCAACAAACTATCAACATCCCTTACTTACGCCCGCGCACTTATAATTGTGTACATATTCTACTATAGTGAATGAATTAACTAACACAACACATTGTCTGTATGTAGTTATAATCAAATAATAAAACGTTTACGATTATTCCGGACGCACAGGGTACTATCATTGTTGTAGGCGGCATGGCTCCGTGTATGAACAATCGCGTCGAGGCGCGCTCTCCCGGTTGACGGTCGACGGCCAACTAACGTCCACACTCCACAGTACACGGCCAACACAACGTCCGACACTAACAGCCAATTCCGCATTTTAAAATATTCCGTTATTTCTATACAAAACATGACACACAATCATTACTATACGAATCATACACACCATAACATCAGCTTATTATCTTATTAATCCGTTACCGATTCATACATACGCTATCATTATAAATTGCACCCATACATGAGAAAATCATTTAAAATTGTGCGTATAGAGCAACAAAATGTATTTCAATTAATGTACATTGTATATAGAGTTATTTTTCTAGTAATTATTTATTGCCTTCGACTCTAACGGTGCCCTTAAATCTTAATTGATTACTTTTCATTCGATGATGTCATAAATTTCGATTACAATACAATTTGTTATAATGACGATACTAAGAATTTTTTATAAATATTGAATATTTATACTATATTTTAATTTAAGCAATGGTGATACAAAAAGAGAAAACAATTAAGGTTCCAATGTTATTATGTACTAAATAATCAATTTAAATCATTCCACTGAAATCTATTTCATCTATTTTAATACACATAGTTTATAATTATATTTCTTTACTATAGCATAATTTTAGTTTAAAATAATATATAATCTTAAATAAAATTATTTTTATAGAGCTATTTTTATACATGGTGTGTTTAGCTTAAGTCCGCTTTAGGAATAACAAAATATAACAAAAAAAGGTAAAACGTATGTATGTTTTAATCACGACATATTTGACAAGGGTTTGATGACGGTATCGTCCAACAAGAACAGAGCATACGATTTAGAAACCATATAAATAATTTAAAAGATAGAAATTGAATACGAATACTATGACAAGTATATTTATATAGAAAGGTCGAGTTTAATATAACAATAAACGTCATTTATCAATATAAAATATAATTAGATTTGATTTAGTTAACATCGCAGCGTTTCCGTGCTCTGTTTATAGTTTGTACGGAAGAGCCAGGAAGGTCGCGACAGACGTTTATTTGAGTTTGTTTACTTTTATGTAGCGGGATTATGCGGAAACGAAGGGTAAGATTCACATTGTTTCAGAATTACTGTGTCATACAGAACGTCGAGTTTGTGTTAACTATAATGACTAATGTTTTAGGAACATTACACATAGGCGTCTCTCGAAAATGATCTAAGGAGACGAAAAAGGAACGGTGCCTTTTAAGATTTTTTAATGTTTATTTTTTTATTATTCACTTCCTATTAAAATACTCGTAATATCAGATAAGGTATAACGAGAATAAGATCCGGAACTGATTTAAGACATTTTTTATATTTAGGCATTTAAGGAAATCATGTAAATTATGTGAATTAATAAAACAATGAGTCATCGCTATCATTATCAACCTGTGTTGCCACACGTAAAAAATTTAGGTGTGTTAATTTTTATATTCGAAACCAATTAATTTTATACGACCATAAAATGATACACGAACATGCAATTAAAGGTGTTCGGTCATTTCTTGATTTGAAGATGCCTTACGGTCATTATCGACGCGTTCTGCAATGATAGTATTTTTTTGTAACTTATTCAAATGTGGGTGAAAGGAGTTTATATGTTAATCTGGAACGAGTTATAATCTTTACGTTCCCATACAGAGTCGGCGCCGGCATGTCAGTCCGTCTGGGACGTGAGTCTCGTGCGATCAATGCGAAATCGTCATGGATTTAAAGATGGCGGTCACTTACTGAATAATAATTTGTTTTTAGAGTGTATTCCGTTTTTCATATAGGTTGAATAAATATTACCTTAAACCTCTCCATTATAACAATAGCGCAAAGCAATTAAAATTTTCTATATACAAGGTAAAACCGGTTAAAATGTTTCAATCATGTACAGCTCTTTAAAGCACTTATAATTAAGTGACGACATTTTTATGGCGACTGTGGTCTTGAAAACAAGCAAAACTATTAAATAAACAAAGATGCGCCGCACGATGACGTAAATTAAGAAATTCCCTGCAGCCAATTTAAATTCCAATGTATCTGATGATTGTTCCTACTACACTGGATTATATTAATGTTACTCACTCACAAACAAAGCTATTGTACATAGTTCTACTATTTTCATATCTACTTATATGTATATTAATGATATTAGGATAGATGTATTATTTTCTTCTCTTTCAATCAAAACCTAGACATCACCTTAGATATCAATTCAATATTTAAATGAAACAAATAATATTTTCGGATTTACTACGCGATTTTTTATTTTTGATTATAAACCGTGATCACGGGCAGACGAGATCAATATTTAAATCATGGCTTTCATCCATTCCTTGTGAAACTCTACGGTAATGGAAATTATAAGAAAAATAGAAACTACTACAAATAAATTTATTCATAGATGAGTTGACAATGTATACTCTGCCTTAGCCGTGAATAAAGTTTATGACATATAGATACAGTCATAAAATCCATTGTACAATCACGGACATAGCTGGTGGAGGAAACTAGTGATATCATACGAACCATTTCTATCAAGATATTTAGATGAATCAATAATAAAACTGTAACCTTATTTTATCGTAATATGCAACTTTAAGGTCAGCAACGGATCAAGTTAGTCAATTAATCAAAATGAATAACAGCCTGCTCCCTTTCGCTATAGAAAACGCTCCTTATATCGGTAATCGTTTTACAATTAGTTTCAGTGTTAATAAATCATTTATAAGACATAAAGTAATGTATTTGATTTGTTACTTTGATAATACAACTGATGTATGATGAGAACTGTTGATTACTGAACTTTTAACTTTATAAACTTTCCAATGAGAGACGACACCGTTACTGTAATGAATGACAGAAAATTATTTTACGGTTACATGAAATAATTCACAATACAATTTAAGTATGCTATACTTGTTCCTTAATATCTATCTTATATGCAATTTCTATGCCCAAGACAAGAAAAATATAATCATTGACAGTTTTGAGACGAATTCTTTCATAATAAATAACCCTATGAAAGGAGTAGTGTTTGGTAGATGAAAATCCTTACAATACTTCTTCATAACTTACGAACAAAATTTACTTTAACAGATTCATGAAAATCTTTTCATAATAAAAGTCAATTTAGATTTAGCTTACGGCAAACGTTAAAGTTTCTAGAAGACGGAATATTATTGTTAACTAAATATAATTATATGTCATAAACAATAAAACCTGACCAATAACTCGCGACACTGAACTTACGTTTGACCGCTATAGATCAGGGATGGTAGAGTATTTCTGGATTAGTACCGTGCGGAAAGTCACTCAACGTGCATCACGTTAGTACAGGTCTAACTCCTCCCAAACGATTAACATATATGAATAATACGTCACATAAATATGCAATACTAAACAATATTACTAATTAATTATAATTACCACTTATATCTCATGTAGGCGGGAAAACTGTCAACGAACTTTGTTATATATAAATGATAACTGTCATCAAAGGATATGACAAACAGTGTTTACCAAAAATAATGTGTCGGCATAACAAAGCAGTTCAGAGGCAGCTTGCCAACTTTAATCATTTGGTAGGATGAATATAGAACGGTTATATGAAAATTGTTCTTACCGTTAACATATTTGCATATAGCTTCTTTATCCCGTAGTTCTTTGTCTAGATTCCTCACGGGCGAATCCGGTTTATTTGATGTTCTGTTAACAAAAGAGATAAATTAACTTACATACATTAGTAATGGGCCAGAATAAGTGTAATTTTGTCCATTATATATTGAACCTAGTAGAGATTATAAATGCAAGTTGTTATAAGCACGATTCGGTGCATGACCAACATTTTATGCGACATTCATGGGTCAACGCACGCGAACGCTGCGGCAACCGCTGGAACGCTGCTTGGTTCAAGTACCCTGACTGTTAGAACTACAGTTAACGTCATCGACAGAATTAACCTGTTCGAAAACAAACCGGAAACGGACACAGAGGACTCTAATTACGATCGCACTTAGTTATAATTGATATTTTTACGATAACATAATACCATTACATCGGTTCGACGTTCAGAATTCCGTTTTACTGCCAAGACTCTATGCGCACGTCGTTCAAGTGCTTCTTATATCAAGGTAATTATGAGCAGTCATTAAAGTCACCTGAACGTAACGATATATTTATGCGATGATCTAATCGAAGAGTTAAATTTGTGACAAACCAAATAAGGTTAGCACGTAAATATGTCGCTGTTTAATATTCAAATATATATATTTATACATACTGTCTTGTTTGTCTGGAACAGCGTCGTAGTTCAGCTGCGAAAACGCAAAACTCCCCAAACGTAAGGATTAATGATTTTCTGCGTGCACACTGACGTGCACAGACCAGCATCTCAAAAACTGTAACAAATGAAAAATACAATAGGATTACCGACATATAAATAATAAAAAATTACGTTCATAGATCAGTTGTTTCTGTTAGCGGTATTGAACTTTAGTAACACTTTATATATATAATATATATTCCAAATAGTAAAATTCCACAAAATCCAGTTCCTGCCAACTCGTGACTGGCACGTGAATACGTCGGTAACGCCCAGGAGTTTGGAAACATAAACACAAACTGAGTATATCATAACACTTGAAATTGTTATCGATATTTCGTATTTTATTACTATTGATGCGTTAGTCATATAAGAATTCACATTATTTTTTTATCTTTCTCTTATCCGTTGTTTTATAAAACTCTATGTGGAAAGGCATTTTATTTTATTATTATTTATTCTGCAGTAAATAACCTGACATTTTCAATATTATGTCTATAAAAAAAAACAGGTTAAATTCTTTATTTCCCGGTTTTCCTCGAAAATAACGTGTCATAACTCATAAAACGTATGAGCAATAAGGAAAACCCTTCATTAGTTTTATTCGCAAACAGGACGATTCATCATTAAATTAGTTAAAAAAAATACCTTCGTCTTTGTTAATCTGTGACTTCATGCCAAAGCATAAAATGGAATGACGTATTATAGTACGTACAATAAATATTATTAGAAGTTTGTTGCTCGCATAATTGTAAAAACTAAAAATGCATTAGGAAATTCACGCTGTGAACTTATATTCTTAAATCACCAAGTATTTTAGTTCCTATTTTAGTTCCTAATTACTATGGAAGAGACTAATTCACATTAGTCATTTTCTTTAACATTTACTACATCCCCTCCAACTCCCTACAATTACATTTCATAGCACGTTTATTGTAAATTACTAAACTATCTGACACATAATTTGGTTCAGTGCCACGTAGAACAATTGAATAGTCACTAAATTACAAAATCCCCTCGTAAGCTGTAATCTACTGCTATAACAAAATTTGTTAATATTTTTAAGGTGCAATGAATCATATTTATTTGACACTCTTCGAAGTCCCTTTATACGGGGAAGACCCCAGTACATCACATTTCTAAAATACTAAGAATAAAATAATCAAATTTGTCACTTGTTTTGAAGATAAATAATTTAAATTGTATATTTTTTAACTATTTTGAAGTCATCATGTTTTTAATTTAACTTTATATAAAACTTGACATGTTTTATAATGGTCAAGACAACCCATTTGATTTAAAATGGTCTCTTCGGTATTAAAAATAAATGAATGATAATAATTTTAAAATCCATCCAACGTTTGATTACATTTAAAACCGCTACCTTATTAAAAGAGTTGTTGAAGTATGACTGTATAAATATTTTTTAACTATATATAGTACACACCAAAGAACACTTACATAGATAAATGTAACAAAAATCTACTTCTATACTATACTTTATATACTTTCAGGTCGTTTTAATACTTTCAAAAAATGTTCTTCTATAGTAAAATAAAACGTAAGTATGTCTAGGACATATAGGTATCTTTAGGACATATTATCGACATAGAAGAAATTAGTACAAGAAAATATACTCTATAATAGTTTTTATTTATCATAAACCTAAACTATATTGTATATAAATGTGTAGGTATATATATAATGCTGTCATCACTATATCCGTATGCTCGACTAAACTATTCTCTATTATATATAATTTATTTAATACATTTTATTATATAGTCTCAATCATTTACTTCCTATTATAAATTATTTACTGAATAATGTGCTGTCGAGATTTTTCCCGTTCCTATGAATAATATAAATTTATTTAAAAATAAAAATAATAATAAATGTTCAAAACATATTTATTGAGTAAAAACCTTTCCCTTGATAAAAAACAAATCATAAATTAGTTATTTTTACAGCTGTATTTTAAGTTAAATTATTTCAACAAATGTTTTTATAACCGATATCAATAATGTGAGCGTTATGTATGTTATTCTCTATATAAAATCTGCTCTATTTAAGATATAGTTGTTTCTCTGTATATATGTAGTATCTCTATAGTTGTTAATTAATATATAACAATAGCATTTAATAAGTAAATAACATGTCTTTTATTTGATATACATATGCATTTATTATGTTATCTATTATTAAAAATCTACTATAAATCTAACGAGAATTGTATTTTTTTCTATTATTTTATATATCTAACAATAAGCATGATAACACGAAATTTTTTATATATTTTAATCACGTTGAGGATATTTTAAAAATGTTATCAAATTTACAACTAATTTGAAAACATTATTATTGTTGTAATAATAAATAATTATCAAACCAACGGAAGTTGACCCTTTGACATTTATTCTTAGTAATTAGATCTCTTATTTCCTGTAATATAAAAATAAATAACTTTATCAGTTACAGATTATTAGCAACAGTACAAACATTACCACAAAACGAACTAAAGAAAATAATTTTAAATATAATTAATTGATAATACACGAAAATTTATTTTGAAGTAAACTAAGTATTATAAATCAAAAAAATCATTACATTCCAATTATAAAATTGTTACATATTAAAATCAACATTAAAAAAAAACTTACATTCGCTATTCATAAGTTGAAAACAAATACTCGACAATGTTTATATAATTGGCACTCAAATAAAACGGATAAAAAAAACTTCTGTACATGTTCATGTATTGAATTTAAAAAAATGATAACGTTCTCTACATGTTCACGTATTGAAGGGTAATAATGACAGCTCACCACTTACGGTCGTTCCACTTATGAACAAGTAGGCATCATTTGTGAGCAATAGATGAGATCATATGGAGTTACACCTGGTACATGGAGCGAGCACGTAAACATAACAGTTTCATGAGACTCGAAAGAATTACTACTAATAGGTAAATAGATCTGTTAAGGTATATATGTATATACTACGAGATAAGATAGTAGTCAGACTATAGTCTGATTCATTCATGTTTTGATTTTATTTCCTGGTACGCATTCTTAATTTATTTATTGATATAGTAAAAATATATCTCTATACAAATATTGGTTCAGTAGGTTATATCTTATAGGAAAATAATAATTCCTACTACTATTATAAATGCGAAATTAACTCCTGTCTATCTGTCTGTTACGCTTTCACGCCTAAGCCACTGAACTGATTTTAATGAAATTTGGTACAGATATAGAATTGACCTTGAGAAAGAACAGGATAGTTTTTATCCCAGACTTTTGAAAGGTTCTCTTGGAAACGCGATATAACCGAACTCCACGCGGGCGAAGCTGCGGGCGGAAAGCTAGTAGAATATAATAAAAACCATCCGATATTATCGTAATTATAAATAAACTTGTTCAGGTCTATTCACCATATTAGACATTTACTGTGAAATATAAATAACAGCTCAAAATACACAAAACCAGTCATATATATCATAAAAAATAATAAAAATAAAAACACTATTGTGGTATAAGGGAGTGGTTTAAATTTATGATTCATAAAATTACCATAGAGCATAACCTGACACTGCGAACCCGTAAATTGTTTTAAACGACACGCGTATCGTTCGACGATGCAATCAAATCACATGGAAGTATCGTACATGTCAATTTATTTTATTATTGTGGCATTACTGATAAAGGTTTTAATATTTTTTTTATATATATTTCAATATCGCGTTATATGAGAACGCATTAATTAATTAAAATATTTATATAGAACACATCAAAGGAGCAACAGAGGCGGAATCTTCTCGACTGTCATGATTACTGTGTGAGTGATTGATGTATTTAATCTTCCTGGTAGGTATCTTAGTCACTATAAAAATAATTGCTCACTTATTTGCCTTTTTGTAACACTTGTATTCGTTCGTTAATCGATATCTTTAATAGTTTTGTCCTACAAATGACTAGAATACTGTGACTCGTAATAGATAACTTTAGATAACGGTCGATATTTATTATTCTTGAAGGTTTTTTCTCTCTAAGGGCTATACGACCTCGTCAAAGGTGATATCATTATTGAAATGAACGTAATGAACTAGTTTTTATACGATGCCATTATTGGTAATGCCTGGCCTGTACTACACAAGTTTCTATTAAATTTCGCTTCTTTACATAATATTATTTAAACACGTGTTTTGAAAGTTTAATGTAAATACTTTAGTATTATACAATTCAATGGTAAATTAATTTTTATTCGTTTGAGGGTTTCAGTATTGTCGTGTCCTGCTTTAAAAAAAATTCCCACTTTGTGAGAACGCCTAGTTTTGTTGTGTTTTTTTGCATCAAAAAATATTCAATATGTATATATCAACTTGCCACAATTTCTACATATGAAGGTCTCAATTTTATGTATGCAAGACGTCAAAATCTATGAACCACAATATTTTTGATTCAACTATATCCACTCGGTAGAAATTGAAAGCAATCTTTTTTTCTCACACATCAATAAATATTTCTTTCTAATACCTATCTCACATCAACAATCAAAGAACATTCTTTGGGACTTCTTTTAAGAAATCCATGATCTTAAGCATTGAATCATTTAATAGTTCTATGAAGTAACCATATGGTTCTATTAAAATGTTATACTAAGAAACGATTCTAGATATTCTAAGTATCTTTTTTCAGTTCGGTTGAAGATCGTCGAGTAATTAATGAGCTATCAGCTACCTGTATTTATATTGGATTAATATATTATATAAAAGATTAATATAATATTATATATAAGTAATGGCTTTTATCTTCTTAAGTCTTAGTAGGTATATCCTTAATCAATTTAAACACTTTCTACTTTCATTTCTACACCTTCACATGGCTTTGTATGTAACCAAACAACGTATGACAAAATTTGAAACTTCTAAATTGATATGTACCTATAATATCAAAACATGTTATATATAATTTAACTGCTTAAAAAAGTTAAAAAAAAATTCGGTTTTAAATTAAAATCACAACACGCTGATTCAGCTATGACTCGTATTCTTTATCTGATATCGTGGCATCGTCGGTCTCTTTAATTTGTAATTATTATTAGCTGTAGAAGGAACTGGAATGATGAGTAACCGAACATATCAAATTGTCTTCTTATAATCTACTAATAAACTATTATGATAGAATCGTTACTAATTATGATGATTGACTGTGGAACGTTCGTCAGTGTAAGTATTGAAGTCACATCAAGACTACCATTTATACAATACGAGTATTATCGTTTTACTAAATCGTCAACTTAACTATGCCCAGTAGGGAGCACGTTAATGGACACCACATTGTAAATTATGTATAAAAATTTTGATGGCTTAATATAATGATTGTTTTATTTTTTCTTTGTAATTTTATAATAAATAGACTTAGAAAACATCATTCGTTTTAATAAAGCGCTAATATTTGAACACCTGGTGAGTTCGGACATAATCAGTTTACAACCTGATCGATAAGATTCACAATTAAGAGATAACAATACAGTTCCCATCACTAACATACCTACTCGTAAGTGTCAAAAAGCTTCGCGTATACAAATAGTATAATGTCCCTTATATAAGAAAATATATAATTGTTTTAAAATATTTTGAATCTGAGAATTACCCACCCTTAAACAAATTCCATATACTATTTTTGAGATAAGTAAAATTCATTTACTTCGTTACAGAAAATCCATCAGCAATTTGTTCTAAAGCAATCAATTTTATTGTTCGGTATTTTCTTAAAAGGTTCTTGTATTACCTTGTAATGGAATTTAACATTTCGGAGTAATATACAAATTTGTATTAAGGCTTTATATAAATTGTTTTAGATTATACAGAAATATACTAGGCCGATTGTTTTTTTTTTCAATTTTTATTACTTAATAATAATAATAATAAAATAAAAATAAGAAAACTAATTGAATATGTATATCCAAAACTTACCATTAAATAGATCGGCACTATTTCACTGAATCAAATATTACAAATACAATTTATCATTAATCGAACTCTTTTTAGGACAAAAATTCACATAAAAGCATAATTTATTTAGTTAAATCCTCTTTGAGATAAATTCAAATAGTCGTAAAGACAGAACCTTTAAAATTCATTAAAAAATCTCTTTGTCCAAAGAGCACATTTTCTCTTAAATAAAACCAAATTAAAATTACAAAAAACGACCGCAAGAATAAAACGCTTCATTGATTTTCCGACACTGAAACTATAGAGTTGTAGTTTTTTTTGTTTTGTTTTTCTGTAAAATCGTTTCATAGAAAATTAAATACATATCAATTGAAATATTTTTGAACGATGTCAATAAACTTTTTTATATAAGAAATCAACATTAACATCAGAAATTATGTTTAAGAATTATATATATTTTAATAAAAGCCAGATTAGGAGGGTGCCCAGCGTACTACGAAGGGATCAGCATTTAACTCTCAACAATAACGAATTTAACATAACATATTGAAAAACTTTAATTTACTTTAACTAAGGAACCGAATTTTTTCATTATAAATATTAAATTCATTTCCAATTACATTCCAAGTGGTACTGATTCATTATCGTCTATTGTGACATCATTCATATTTTACAGATGTGATGAAATAGAACAGTCTGTTCTCTGCTCACGTTGTAATAAGTACTTAAGTATAACGCCGAATAATGTTCACATTGGAGAGTACACTCTAATAATAACTTTTTACGTTATCGCTGACGTCATCGCTCGATAAACTATAAGCTATTGATTATCTGTGGACATTTGAAAGTAGGATCGTTTGTTGCTAATTAAAATCAAAATTATAACTGTATGATTAATGCCGAGTGATTTTATTTAATGTAGACCAATGAACAGTTGGATTAAAAAATACAATCGTAAAAAAATCATGGTAAACTTATGTATTAAGTATGTTTTATACATATAATGTATTCGTTTTAGAATAGCGTCTATAGCCTGTAGCGTTGTAAGCCGACACAAATATCTGCTGAATCAGACCAATGATAGTTGACCTCTGTTAAATAATAAATGTAACTCACCCTGTGTTTTAGTTGGATACAATTCGATATCGTTGAAGAGGCTCTGCACACGGTGGGCGGGCGCCGGATGGTCGGGCGGGCCGATGCGGCACTCCCAAGCGTGCGCCACCTCCCTACGGAAATATATTCTATTTGTATTGATGCAAAGCTCAATTTGCCATGCACATGTCCAATTAGAGATATCCCTCAAGTTGATTGCTTTGATTTGCACTGTGAATTACGTTTGAAATTGTTATTTGTCGAGACAGATTCACACTTAACAACACCTAACTTTACATAAATAACAAATAATAAACTTAAACGACACACCAAACAGAACAGTTTTATATATATTTCTGGAGCTAATTTTATTCAAATTAAAACATGCATTTAATCACTAACCGACCTTCCAAAAACGCGGCCATACGCATTATATTTAGCCATCTTATCATATAAGTCCTTTACATCTGTCCACTGATCTATGAGCACTTTATATGAGCACTTCACTCCTCATCGAACGATCTGACCTAACTATGATGTGAACAAGTACATTTCTAAGCTCTCGGTCCCACACTTTAAACGTCGTGGGCACGGCTTGCTACCTCTACTATTCGTAGACAAAACAAATTCCCGTGGTCAAGTTTCTTAAAGGGAGCGAAATACGGGGTCGAATTACTGGGAAGCTATTTATCATCGTATAGCTTCCCAGACTCTGAATCAAGCCGTATTATAATGAAACAAGCTGTGTCTTTGCAAAATATTTTAAACACCTTATTACGCTTAATTTTGCATTACCTACTGTATGCTCATAACTTAGGTCCTACGAGCAAAAATATGTCACGTATCATGTCAAAGAGTTCAAAAGGACAACTATTTATTGTAATATCTTTAATACTTTTTGTTATAAAAATAAAATGTATATTTATTGCATTTTATAGGACATAATTTGTTAAGATTGTCAAGTGATACATATAAATACTGCAACGAATACCAAGGTTCCGATTACACTGGTCGGTCCCACGTGAAAGTAAATGTAAGATACAAGATTATTACGGTTACTTCCAGTTTTTATTAACGTAGCGTTAACAGTTTTCCATTCATAAATGTTCACACATTATAATATCGTCATCAGCCTATCAGAGCCCACTGCTAAGCAAAGACATATTTCTCACATGGAGATTATAATATGAAAGTAGGTAATTGACTAACAAGAAACGCTTCGTAGGTAGGTAATGAGAATGCACAGATGCTGAGCATACTGGAGTCTGGATCTATTCTCAACAAACTTAAGAGTTAAAATTATTTATTTAATCAATCATCATCAAGAATCACAAAACCATTAAGCCACGTCGATACGAAACATCAAATTACCTAAATCAATTATTTACGATAACAAAACATCTGTTTAGTCATTTCGTACAAGGACGCTTCTTGTTTAAATCGCTACACCTAATCGTTATTACTCAAAACCACTGACATCGAACCTTTCAATATCTAATAAAAAAAATGCAATTTAATTCATAACTCATTATCTTTATTAACGTTGTATAAAATCTATAAATAATGACTGCATCCGTAAAATATCCGGTCTGGCTAACATCCAGTACACGAAAAATATAGTTCGACCTTAATGAAATGCACAAAAATCTTCCAACATAAATATAACTTACGAAGAGCATTCGATAAACGAAGCCAGTAGATCACAGTCGCATGTAGTGACGATGGGTAAAAGAAATGAAGATGCCAATTCACAACACATGACTATAGTGAAAAACTTGTATGCGTACATTACAATATTATTATAAAAACAGTACAATTGTATAGAGTAACAAGGAGTAACTAACTAACTGTTTGTAATAAAATCTTAGAGTATTCGATTGATGTATGACGTGATGGTCTAGAGTCGAGACGGTCGCCGGGGCGTGATCCTGACCTGACCGATAACATCTGTATTTGTTATTTTCATACATATAAAGACATTGGTTCCGTATCTTTTGACAATTATATCATAAACTCTCTGAATACTTCCACATTCAAAATTATCTTTAACATTAAAACAATTCCCAATATCGAAACGATTCCAATATGAACACATGAACAAAATGTCAATTAAATAAATAAAAGTTAATTTCGTCAATATATTTACATTACAAAAAAAAATCCCAATAATATAATTGATTAAAAACAATGCGACGATGAATTTCACGATAAAAATTCAGGTATTTGATAAGTTTAGTGATTACATTGTTTTATGTATCGTTTATATGAGCCGAAAGGAATAAATCTTTGGAGTATTTTTATATATTAAGTTTTTTTTTGTTTTAATTTTAATGTTAAATATTTCCAAATAGTTTTATAGCTTCAAAGAGACAGAACAAAGAGAATAGACCGTCGATCGTTCATTGGTTATTAAACAACGTAAAAATGAGTGATGAGGTCAGTTTGGTAGTAATTCAATCAGAATAGGTACATTACACAGACGGTTGGTTTGTGTCCCTTATCAGTACATCTAATAATACTATGAGGCAAATATTAAAAATAATATAATATGTTTTAGAGTAATTAGTTTATCATTACTAAAATATATTCTTTTTTATCTGTAAAAAGTTTTTTTTTTTAATTCAAACGTTTGATGAAAGCTGTCTACGGTTTTAACCACACAGCCTTTTTAATTTCATGTCAAATATATAATTTACTTATAAGTAGATTTAAAAGAAGAGTATCACAGAGGTATATTAAGGATTGTTTAAAAAAATAGTAAAGGTCCAAAATCCTTTAGTTTAATACAATAATGTGTAAAATATTTTTTTCAAAAACTTTATTATTATTATAATGAAATGTATTTAGAATAAATGTTACGCCGATGATGTAATGCATGAATATTTATATATAAAAAAAATATACATATGATATCATACAACTACAGTTCAAAGGCGTGTGTTAATGTCGCACGTAACTTAAACACTTTTACAAAAACTAAAGGAATAATTCTCAATATTAAAACGGATTCATTATTTACTAACAAAATAAACATTTTTATTAAAGACAGGTCCTTTATAATAATATTCTAGATTCCAGAATTGGTTCCCACCCTAATTAGAGCCATCTAAAAAACCAATACCAACGATGGTCAAGATGTCCATACTAAATGCTAAAAACTTGTATGACCCAGGCCGGCGAGCGTCTTAAAAATATACCATGACATCATGGTGTGCGAGAGAGACAGCATACAACCGTCTCTCTCGCACACAACACGCTCATTATAAATACACTAGCGAGTGCATTTACTACATTCGCGTTCAATTAAGTTCGATTTTTAAAAATTCGACGTAGGTAGGTACGATAACAAAAAAAAAAGGCTTAACCAAACACAACGAGATAAAAATGCTTGAGACATTAAATTACAATAAATTAGGATTAAATATCAACAGGCTGTTCATTAAAATTTTTATTATATCTCAGCTTATTATAAATATTATTATATCTCGCAAACTGGTCACGCACCGTTAAGCATTACCTCCCCAAATATTATTCAGTATCTAAAAATATATTTAATTAACGTTTAATTTTTATAGTCGATAAATAAGCGTTTGATCGGATTTTACTTCCTTGTACATGAATCATTTTATTTTTAACAATTTTGTTTACAATGACTTGCTATTGCAATGAAGTTTAAGAATTTAAATATTTCCCTATTGTAATCAGGAGATAATTTTAATTAATGATTTGAGACGTCCATACAAAGGAATCCATTGATTTCCTTAATGAGCTAGTCAAATAATCGCAGAATGTGTTAAAGTTTTAAACACATTCAATATAAATATTTAAAAAAATAACATTTCATATGACATTGTTAAAGTACTGAGAAAAAATGTAAGTATTAAATTTTACGTGTAAATAAATAAAAAATAAAAATAAAAAACTTAATACGCCTGTAAATGCTACATATATAATAAATTCGTATTTCTGTTTGAACATGATTGTTAAAATATTTCTCAGTTACTTAAAAGCGTCTATACAAAATACTATCAACTTATTTTAATAGTATGTGACAAAAGCGATGCCTTACACATGACTCCCCCGAATATATGTATATATATATATGTATATGTATATAAGGCAAGTACACACGATGTCAATCCGGAGCCAAGAGGTCTTGACTAAGTGCAAAGCTTTTGAGTATGACGTCACTCAAAGGTGATACAAGTCACCTACTAGAGTGATTAGAATTACATATAGTTTTAATGACTTTCAGTGATATCAAATATTAAGGATGACGCAATAATTAGATATATAACATTTGAAAAGTCTTTGACGACTGAGGAGGCATTATGAAATAATACATATATACATGTGTGTGTGTATGTATGTGTGTGTGTGTGTGTACAATCTTATTTTTTTATTATTATAATAATTGAAATTTTTTCATATTATAAATTTGAATGCGCATATATTTTACGAGCCGTACGTAGTTTGCGACATCACCTCCGCCCTGCGGTGCGCGGTGTAAACAAGCTAACATGATGTCATGTTCATTTGTTGACCCGACCGCAATCTATAGAGGCATTCATTTTTTTAAGCATGCCAGCAATTAATGACCGATTTGATTACGGCGTTTGTTTGAGAATTAAAAAAAGTCATATTAAAATTTAACTATTTATATTTAGTTTGTTACGAAAGTAAGAGACTGGTAGAATGAAATGTTATTGTTAAAAATACGAATACTTACTGTAAAAAAAATATCTAAAAATATTTTCACAAAACAGCACTTATATTTTGTTTACCCAAAACCAATTTAAGTGTCCACATTACTAGTGGTTCTTATTTTATAGTTTTAATGTTTAAGTACTTATAATAAAACCACAAACTTATTCAAAATATTCAAAAAAAATCTCACTTATAAACAAAAGTAGATACGTCTACGAACGGCGTAAAATACTTAAAAATCAAATGATATTTAGTTAAATTATAAATAATTAAAAATTACCAACTCTACTGAAACAAACAAAGGTATTTTTCGATATTCATACTCTTGTATATATGTAAAATAATCGAAATGTTTAAAATCTTTCAGTGAGCCTAACCTTATCTTCGTCATTTATTGGAATAACATCATAAATCAGATTATAAACATAACAAAGTAAAAAAAAACTATTCAATAAAATGTTCTTTTAAAAGAAACAGTCCTTATAGTATTTAACATATTAATATTCACAAAAAAAAGAAACAAAACATTAAGCTTTATAAGCATGTAATTATTTCTGTAAACGATAAAATGTAATTTTAAAAGAGATACTATCTGAATGCGATTAAGATTACAATTGCTCTGTCACAAAGCCTCGGTTATTTGATCATATTTATTTTTAATACCACTGTGTAATGAACAAGTGTTACGACATACGTTCAGATAAACTTATATAATATTATTAACAACATAGAAATATAAAATAAAAAAATATTCTTAGAATATACATATTACAAAGCAAGGTGTAGGAAACATTTTGAATAAATGTTAATATTTTACAACTGTTTAATCCACGTCGGAAGAAATAAAATGTATTTACAAGTAATACGTATTAAAGCTAAGTACTATGTTTTGACGGGTTTCGTAAATATATTTAAAAAATAATATAAGAATGGTATGAATAAAAATCTTGTAAACAAAAACTTTATATTGTTAAGTAGTGAAAATTCGTAATAAACTTCAGTATATTTTCTGCAAAATAAAAAAAGATCATCTCTTTATCATAAACTCACCTAGCGAATGTTCCTTTCAATTTGACCCCATTGGGTTTGCTGTTCGCCGGTGTGACCCGATGTATAGCATCTGTCTGTAACGTCGGCAGTTCACACATGAGTGGTTCCATCCTGCACGGTATAGCAGCTCTCTTCGGAGGAGTAGTCCTTGGATACGTGTGATGTCGAGCTGAACTAGCCGACTGTTCGCTGCATCTCGACTTAGGCAACGTCCTCGCGCACAAAGCCGTTGCCGCATTCTTCAAATGAGTACGAAATCTACTACTACTTGGGGTGCTCAATATAGCACCCTCCATTTCTGTTTACACTATTTTATAACACTACACTTATTGTATGTTCGAATCCATTTTTATATTTCACTACACTTAATAATTATCTTCTTATATATATGTCATAGATTTCTGCGTATATCTTATTATGTATAGTATATCAGCTACGTACATTTTAATTTCGTTATCCGTCTATAATAAAAAGAGAAAATAAAGTGATGATTTCAGAAGCATGATATCTATAACAATAACAATCGGTGTGAGATGATCAAAATAACTGTATTAAATGACGAATACACAATTAATTGAACGCATTTTTGTTCGCGGTTGTCATTAAATATGTTATGGTTGTTAATAATAGCATTACGGATATACATAAAACTAAATGAAATTAACATTATTTTAATAAGATTATCATTTTGTTTTTCTTCTCAAGTATCATTTAGAAACGTTAAGTAATACTTCTGTATATATACAGGTTATAATAGTAAGAAAACTTCTCTAAGTTGTTGTAATATTGCATAACAACATTTCAAACTATCCAGCGAGTCTGGTTTAAGATTAGAATATTTAGATTTGCGGAAGGCTTCGCGGTCAGTGTTCGTAGTGGGGGCGGGTTGTAGGCGCGCTGACATCAGCTTCCAAGCCGATCTAACATCTTAGGCTGCCTCCCACCACTCAATAGGTTTCATGCTTGCGCGACTTCATATTACCTATTTAATACTAAGAAATCAACGATCTGTGAACATCGATATTACAAGCTATATCCTCTATAGTATTAAAGACGAACTTTGTTTATATATTTTAATTATTTTACTCATAAAAGTATGAGTTTCGAAATGAAATTGTTGCCACAATATAACATAGGATGTACGTATAAAAGTGCAACAGAACAATTCATCACCGCCCACGTCTATTTACTGAGACAACTCAACATCGTTGAAGTCACATTATGTCCTGGGACTGCTAATGCAATTTATTAGAACATTTGTCATCCAACAATAACTTTATAAAGACAAACATAAAACGTGAGATATAAGGTGTAAATTAGGTAGTAATTATTACATAGAATGAACGCAACAATAAACATTAAACACCCTGTATATAAAGTAACTAGCTGGTAATTGTTAGTCTAGTACCGTGTCGTTACAATAACGTGGCGTTGAAACCTGTACTGAGAGATCAAGGCTGAATATCGCCCACAAAACATCTGTAATTATTTCTACCTGTTACTCGATTTCATGTCAGTTAACCGGTAATTGGTCTAATTGGTTTCTGTTCAGTATTATGAGCACCACATTACTGTTCAGTACATGACCTATTCACAGATAGTATATTCAGTTGCCATTTTATCATCGTTTAATTCAAATAACCTATCACGTTATAAAACAAATGGAAACGGCTTTGATTTAATTTATGTATGCTTCACAGATCGCTATCGTATAGCGACGGTACTGTTGAGTATTTTTTAAAATCCTATATAGGAATATATATTACATTTCCCACGACAATATTTTAAATTGCTTTATCAATCACAGCGGGACGGATGTGTTGTGGTGTCGCTGGCCGCTAGTCGACGTGGGCGGAGGGTCCTACATACGAATAAAACCATATAAGTAAAATATGTCGCCATTATAAACATTCAAACTCATTATATACTCGTAGATAATATCGAAATTAGGCTTGTTGAACATATAAGTAAATTAGTAACTTGTAAAAACCCAGAATGCAAAATATATCACCATTTTTTTGGATTATTTCTATGTTGTTTTTAAACCATACCTTCGTTTATAAAAATCAGCCAGAATGTCACTGTTTGGCGAAATATACAACGGCTATGGCTTAGTCGAAAATTGAAAAATATGACTTGTATGAAAAATACAATCCTATAAAAAATTACAAGTGAATTATATTTATATAATTATAGAAACAATAATATTCAGCGAACATTTTATACCAATGTTATGAACGAGATTGTTGTAGATTAAACAATTTATTGTACTAACAACAGCAGTAATTTTCTTATGAATTACGCTTTAAAAATAATAAATATATTAAAAAAACTGACTACTTATATCTTAACAACAAGAGCCAAGCAACAACAGCTATCTCCTAACGGTACTATTCAGTCTTAACACCAACGATCATACGGAGACCGCTCACCAGTTCGTTAGAACTGGTTCAACAATACCTACCGTAAACCCGGATACATATGATTGAAATATATGATGATATATGTTAGCTTACAATAGAAAAAGGTCAAACGTCTGATATCGATTGTGATCTCATCAATGGAATTGGTACAAGACATCCTGACAAAGCTTTTACTGACGCTTGTTACATCCTGCCTCTTCATCAAATCACTAAGCCATCATACACACTGGCGACAAAGATCTTAAACCGAGAAACAATGAGTTCATTTTATTATGTCAAGTTAAGATTTATATTTCAAAAATATGTTAAGTTATAACTCATTTTTTTTCTATATAATGAACGAACTCATTCACGACAGTGTAAAACCAACCTTATTCTTCAAGTGTCAAACGAATTAGTGACATATCATAACATACACGCGATTATATTTTAATCAATCATTTCACAACGTTGAAGGTCGTTTAGTTTTATTTAACTTTTCTTGCAAAACTGTATTGTGTAGGATTAATTAGTTAATTTAATAATATTATAAATTTAGTTTATAAAACGAGATAGGTATGATTTTATAAGATAACCCTTTCAGTAGCCAGCATAGTAAATATATAACATTTATAATATAAACATTTAAATACATAGAAAAAAAGGTGATATTTAAAAAAATCGATTTAAACTATCGATATGTACAAATTATTAACATTCAAATATTTAATGACCAGCACAAATTTATAAAACTACGTGAACTTTATTTCTAAATATAATTGAACAAAGAAATAAATATTTACATTACAATTTAAGTTAGCAACCTTCGACGTAATCGTATATTCAATTTTAAAAAAATACCTTTAGCCTTTTCTAAAATAGCTCTCATATATACCTACATAATACATAAGAATCATGTAAAATAATTTACTCGGTGGAGTAAAATAAACTCAATTCTTAATACCTATTCCTCTCGTTTCGTAACTTGTTTACTACAGTTGCCAGGCAACAAGCGAGTTAAAAATAAAAATCTTATTAAACGTACAAATAACTATATGTATCCGAAACACGCGGATTCTAATCTCGATGACATTTGACTATTAATTTTATATAATATAATTTATTCTGTCAAATCTTATACGAAAATGGATGATATATAGATATACATATATATAAATATAAAAAGGAAATATACATATATAACGTTTATTATAAATAACGTATGACATAATTAACATGTATGTTATGTATTCACACAGTACATATTGTATTACCTAAAACAGCACAAACATCAATAATATAATCGTAAAATGACATTATATTGTAAATATATAGCACGACACGATTTCACGATTTACGCATCCCTTTAGGATGTTCGATAACGTTCAGTGTATGGGGCCATGATCACCGCGGACAGTTCAGGAGTACGAATCAACGGTTAACGTATCAATGGGAAGCTTCCACTGGTTACAACATGATTGTTATATACACAACTGAACCGTAAATAACGTGGAATGATTCAATTAACGAACGTTTTAATATGCGGACAGCACCACGCTGCGGCGACGGTAGCGCAGTACTGATGACTGACGAACGATAGCGTTCGCCCGACCCTACACTTGTACCACGATATTTCACGAATCACGTTCGAGCTCTATTATCGCTCATACTCAAAACGGAACGCGAATAGCAACGCTGAAAAAATATATTCCATCTAACTTGGTAGGAGTCAGTATTGTTGACTAGACACTGATAACAGGTACGCTTTAACGTTTAATACATAGTATTGTTTTACATAAAGTAAGTAAACAAACACGAGTACAATTCGTTTACATTATACAAGAAATTCACATGCAATCTTAAAACTGGAATATGTGGATTTCTTTTCTAGCCTATCAGAAAATATTAGCCCGTCTCCTTTGTACTCCTAGCGTAATGTAGGAGAGGCTTTTGTCAAAAAATTCCACTCAATGTCAAAGACCCTAGATAGATATAAAAAATATATGCTAGTAAAATTTTAATTATCTAGAAACTAAACTTTAACCCGAAAATTAAGCCTGAAGCGTTACAAATTACAAAATAAAAATTGCTAATCCTGAGTAAAAATATAAAAAGAATTCGGTACACTATATTCAAAACACATATTCCAATTTGTAAGACAAGATTTATTTAGCGTTACGTTACATACAGGCCACTCAAAAATATCGAGTCTTTCGAAAGACACTCGCTCTCACGTCGATTGTTTACTATTCATACAACCATTAAACAGTCATACAAAACAGATAATTATATAAATTAGAACGGATTAAATATATTGCGAGCCGGGGGTCATTAGTGTCATGAGACGCGTGGGGTGAGATTTGTATTCGACAATGACTGGATGAATGACCAAAATAAAGCCGGTCGCGGGTGCTCCGTGCTATATTTTGGCTTGTCGTGTGCGTGTCGCTGTATGATGCCATCGCCGTGGTGGAGTGTGACGTCACCGCCGCATTTTCCAAACGTGGCCGCCAGACGAAAATAGTCCCCGTCCCGCCGCAGGCCCCGCGCCGTCACCGACAGATATAGCAGCCGACCGGACAGCCTTCCTTCACATGTTTGACAACTCACTTGTCATTATTATTTTTTTATTTAATAACTAGTTTTTGCCCGCGACTTCGTCCGCGTTAGTTTCGTCATTAGTAATATATGTATAGCTGAACGGGCGAACTCTATTCCGTCTTAGAGGCCATAAATAATCAGGTTTTTCCTATTTCAATCAAACAGAATGATTGACATATTAGTTAGTTGTCAAATCTAATGTCAAAAAAAGCGTTTGTATGGGAAATAGAAAAGGGCTGTTTTTAGGGTTTTCCCGGAAATTATTCCAATTTTTCTCACCTTTTATACCTTCCCTGAACCTCCACGAACATTTCAAGACTAAGATAAGATAAATCCGTTCAGCCGTTCTCGAGTTTTAGCGAGACTAAGGAACAGCAATCCATTTTTATATATATAGAAGATAGAAGATAAACTTTTTCATCGACCGTTATGCGAAGACAGTGTTTTTTATAAAAAAAATATCCATATTGGCACTATATGAATTTAAACTTAGACGTTTTTCGCTGCTCTTAGTGAAGTAAAATAAGTTAAGTAGTTAGAGATGAAAATATAACATCTAAAATATCTGATACTAGAAGACCTGGCGAACTTCGTATCGCCCTATAATCAAGAAATATCTATTACGACAGAATGATTGACATATTAGTTAGTTGTCAAATCTAATGTCAAAAAAAACGTTTGTATGGGAAATAGAAAACGGCTGTTTTTATGGTTTTCCCAGTAATGAATCAATTTTTCTCACCTTTTATACCTTCCCTGAACCTCCACGAACATTTCAAGACTAAGATAAGATAAATCCGTTCAGCTGTTCTCGAGTTTTAGCGAGACTAAGGAACAGCAATCCATTTTTATATATGTACTAGTTTTTGCCCGCGACTTCGTCCGCGTTAATTTCGTCATTAGTAATATAGGTATAGCTGACCGGGCAAACTCTATTCCTTCTTCAATAACCCGGTATTGGTATTTATTATATTTCTACTGTTTCAATCGAACAGAATGATTGACATATTAGTTAGTTGTCAAGTCTAATGTCAAAAAATCGTTTGTATGGGAAATAGAAAAGGGCTGTTTTTAGGGTTTTCCCGGCAATTATTCAAATTTTTCTCACCTTTTAAACCTTCCCTGGACTTCCAGGAGTATTTCAAGACTAAAATTAACCAAATCGGTTCAGCTGTTCTCGAGTTTTAGCGAGACTAAGGAACAGCAATCCATTTTTATATATATAGAAGATATAGAAGAAGAAGATTAACATTTCGGACGCAGAATAAGAGCTCTCATTTCTTTTTGTAGACAAAACTTTTTTTTTATACCTACTGACCCCAAAATAAATTTCTCAAGCAAGATTTAAGTATGTATTTGAAAAAGTTAATGTAATTGAAGTTTAATAATTAAATTGCACATGACAGGCGATCAATGATTATTAGAGAAAGTTCTTTCGAAGAAAAATATATCGACAACTTTCTAATGACACATGTACATACTTGAATGAAGAAAAACTGATGACACTTAACAAAAAAAAACAATTATTTATTCAATTATTTTCTCACAATCCAAATTAGTACATGTATATATTTTTACAATGTATTTAAGTAAAAAAAAGTATGTAAGAATGAAGAGATTTAAAATGTTTGTCTCTCCTTCGAGTGTAAACTATTTAAATTTACTTTATCAGTATTTTCAATGCCAGAGAGTAGCTTGGAAAGTGGGGGTGAGCGTTTAACGTCCGTTAGAAAAGAGTCCTTTAAACCTACACCTGGGTCGTAAGTCCCAGACACTGTTAAAGCTCCTCTCTCTGTAACGTAATGGACCCGGCACCCGCACGGTGAGTCCATTCAGTGCTAAGAGGTTTCGTCTCAACTCTCATAAGACTACCTAATACTACATGACCTCTACCGTTTATAATTCGTTAAGTTTTTAATTTTATTGTATTAAAATCACAGTACACTGATATATTAAAAAATATAAGTTTTAAGCATGATTTTATAACTTCAACTTTATTAAGTTCCAAAAAGCGATGATTTTGTTAGGTAACAGTTTTGATTTTGACAAGTTTTATTAGACACGAGGAAATCATCTCCTAAGAGTATTTAATTATTAAAATAAGTGCTTGATATTTTTTTACTAACGTAAGCTTTTTGTATAGTCATAGTATAATTACTTCACACATTTAATTTTAAACATATGTTTGGTCTTAGATTTCTATGAAAAATTCTTTAAGCATATAAACGAAACTTCATTAACATGACAGGTTTGTTAAATTGTTATTGTTCATTAATTTTTGTTATATGCTGTTACCCTAATCTCAATATATTATATTCTTGAAAATGACAGAGCTCTGGAGGAAAAATCGGGTAATAGTACCTAATAAAAAAAACAATTGTTTGGAGCGTAGCCCGGCTGTACCTAATTAAATATTTATGTCGCCTATTTGTTATATTGAAAATTAACATAAATATTACTACCGTACTAATAATCCATTAATTTACTTATATTAATCGATAGATGTTTAATGTATGTATATATGAAAAAAAGATTAATAAACGAAGACTCAATAATTGAATTGAAGGTCTCTGTGAAATCGATAATGACGTATAAAAAAAATTAAAACATCAATTACACACACGTACAAGAACAATAGTATTATCGTGTATAGTTTTTTTTTAAATGTTCTTAATGCGAAAAAAATAAAGCGAACATCCGATGGATCAGTCACGCGAAATACGGCCTTGACTCCTGACAGATCGCACCTGGTGTGTTTTTTTCCGGAAGTCCATATTCATCGATGACAAAGATTTAAAAACGATGTACCGCCGTACTTGAACCGTATCGAGGAGGTTCAATTATTAATAAAACATATACAGATCGATATCACATAATATATTTGATTAAAAGCATCTGAGTAATAATTTAAATGCTAAATCTGTCAAGATCGATTACGACAGATGTTTATAATAATTTGAAGCAGAGTATTAAACAAATTTTATAAAAAAAAATTGCTACTACATACAGTAATCGTCATAAAAACAGATGTATCCAACTTTATTACATTTAAATTTGATTAAAGCGAAACTCGTTTCATTGAATAGATACAAAGGAGGACGATGTTTATACATTTCATATCTATCGTGCGTTGTGTCAGATAAGATAACTCAGCGAAAACGGCATGCATTTCAGCCGTTCGTCAGTATCAGCGTTTACAAAAATTGTCTTGCTATTGTCATTCATTGCTGAAAACGCGCGCGACATTCAATCGGTTCCGAGAAATCCGCTCGTATTTCCTGGAAGCGCTACTATTGCTGCACACACGCGCGACCGTCGTATGTACGGCCACAGCACACTATCGCACACGGCCCTGATAACACAGCCGTGACGAGCCGTATCGGTACTCTCATTAACTAACTCATATTGCGTGCCCGGCTCGGCTTACATGTAATCAAACAATTTACTCGACAACTTATGATACAGTCAAAGGACTAAAGGAACGCGGCATACATTTGATGGCATCCACTAACTATCCGCGCGCTAAATTGTTATTCCTTGAAATATCTATTATATATCTAAGTTGGAAATTCTCTGGGTACTTATGTAATATTTTCGCAACGCGCAATATATATTTTTTATTCCTTAATAAACACAATTAAGTTTTTTTAATAAGCATCACTTGCTTTGACTTCTGCTTAACTAAAAGGTTTAAGAGCTTAAAGTACATAATGAATTAGGGAACAATTTAAAATACAAAAATTCTATTGAATTTTAAAATTAACCTTTCAATATCAATGTTGAATGATATTTACATACAATATACCTATAAAATAGAACACCAACCACACCATAGACAAGCACGTTGAATTACTAACTTGGTAAGACTGGAGGCACTTGTGTCTCGGTAGCCCGCGGCGGCGGCCTGGCGCTCCGCTGCCGCGTCCACCATGCCTCTGCATCACCGCGAGCATCACTGACTGATCACCATTCACCACCACCGTCCACTACCACACGCACACACATCACTAACTACCCCACTGATCTACAAACTTGGTAACAGATCGAAATAACCTTCTAGTATCTACACCGTGAACATCCGCTTCAAGTTTACTGATTCTGGAACAACGAAAACATTTAATTTATTTGAAGCGTTAAAACTGTAGTATCTCTAGTAAAATAAGGTCCTTACTTCACGTACGATGCAACAACGGCTTTTATATAATTTATTCCATGTAAAATCTTATAATGGGGTTAAAATCAATGTTTTATGATACAAATGCGATTTAACGTTTTAGACGACTTAGATTAACTGGAAATACTGAAATTTAAAAAAATGACTTTTAATAAGTTATTGCGAAGAAAGCTGACGACAGAAGAAAATAAAAAGATAAGACATATAGGAGCTTTTCATAATTTTTTGTCTGGACATCCAAAAAGAGCAAAAAATATATAATACACTTTTGTTCTGTCATCATTAAAGGTAAAGATACAATGGGGCTGGTCCAAAAAAAAGTCCTCAGATAAAATAAAATCATAATAATAATAAAAGATATCATGAGAACGGTTTTTAAACCTTATTAACTAACTGTGATATAAATTTTATTTTTTTTATTTTATAAACCTATCGGGGATTTTAAATTACCAGTGATAACACAAAATTTATTTATTTAATTTTTTTATTTCATCTTTAAAACCACGAAAATTTGTAACGGAATTACCAATAGCTCCAATATGAATTCGTTGTTTTTTAAACTTTAAAAATGAGCACATTAAATACAAATATAAAAAGACTATAAAAAATATAAAATTATAACACCTCTTTTTATTTGTTTTTCATCACAATAGTGGTAAAAAACTAAAGGACAAAATACTTTCTTTAAAATATTAATTTAAATAACATCGCACATTTTTGGCCTTTATACGTATATTTATTACGTCCTGGCAACATTTCTTACGTTTGAAAGCTAAAAACACATAACATATTTATTATTTTATTTATTACAATAGGTGAATGGAAAACTACTGTATTTGATAACACATTAGTTTCTACAGAACAAAAGACATTAAAAGACGATTCATGAAAATTGGATACATGTTATTGATTATCAAACTGTCTGTGTAAATCGTTGGTCTTATAAATAATCATGTGTATTTTTAATAGCTAAATTGATTGCATTGATTATTTTTTTGAATACAATCCTGAACTAACAATTAGACCACTTTTCATTTCAATTTCAGCGATGAGTCTTATTTTCCATGGTTTTCGTTTTGACAAAACACACAACCTTTCATTGTGTTACTATTGCGCATTATGATAAAAACCAAATCGTATCCATCGTACTAATCATGGCAATGATGTTAGCAAAGTATACCTACAATATTATGAGATCATCGATACAGCAAATAAATTTAAATATGACTCACCGCTTATATACTGGCTACAGAAAGAGCGTGTAGGTTATCATTATCACACACAGTACATAGGACACACGCGTCATAGATAGAACACATTACAATACTTTTACAGAGGTCAAAACCTTAAACATTTGTTTAACAATAATGTTACAACGCGATCACATCATTCTAAGAGCAATGCGGTATAATTAAGAGCAAAAAGTACAAGCCCTAACGTTAAGAGAAACAACAAAAAATATAATCCTTTCAATATTGTATTGAATTTCTGTTAAACATATAAGTGCTGCCATCTCTGATTTATATTTAGAGTCTGTTAAACATATTGCCTAGCTACACAGCAAGTTTGTATTGTGCGCAATTAAATAATTTCTCAATTTACGAATGTTTCATTGGATAAAATCTATAACCTCAAAACCTTCACCAATAATATACTTCAAGAAAAGTCAAGACGTGTTGCTATTGGCTATATTTGACTTGCAGTGTTACCAAATTTAAGTTCACTTTTGTCATTGTGTTGACACAAAAGCTATGTTTGTTACGGCGTACAAAAATATTTCTTTTAGGTTTAATATTTATTTACGTTTATTAATAAATTAGCACCTTTTACATAATAATAAATAAAATATATGTTAGTTCAAGTTAATTAATACCATATCAGTATATGGTAAAAACAAATATTATATCATAACAAATGTTATGTACGCCTTTTCAAAGACACTGTATTCACAACAACCAAGAACAACCTTTGTGACAATGTCTGCATCTGTTGACTAAAATTTGAAACCTAATAAGCTTTTAACAAGGTCAACAGTTTTCATCAACTTGTAGTCGACAAAAATAATTAAGAATTGGTATATACACACAGAGTTACAGTATTTAGTCTGTCCTTAGTAAAGATTTAGTGTTGGTGTCTGCAAAAATGATATATACTTTGTTTTTCGCAATCACAACGTTACATGAACATGGATGACCTAAAATGCGAATACGTAAAGAAAAAAAGATGCTTTGGATTGTCTCAAGAAGTGCGAGTTAAAAAATGTAATTATGGTCGTTACGTCGATTATCGACAACAAGACGTGATCGTGCTTACGTTTAATTATTCGTATTTGCCACTGTATCAAAAGTGAAAATGTGATGTGTCAAACTGATTGTTTACTTCACGACGGACAGGTGACGGTGAGCGGTTTGTAGAAGTGGTACGCGAGGGCGGCGGGAGGCGGGCGGTATGTCGGGCCGTTCGAGTCCCGTAAACGGCGGCTACGATGCTGCTGAGCCTGCTATGAGGCTCTCGGTACGCAAGGATCTCTTTCCAGAAATTCGCTTGCTGAAAGGAACCTCCGATTCAGATACAGAATCTGAGACTGCACAAGACGAGCTCGAAGCTGTATCTTGTGTAAAACTGGAGACTGACTTCGAGAAGAGCATTGATGACATTGCTCAACAGAAGATGCAGGTGGTTAATGGAGCGCTGCCGTCCCCGACACGGCCTCGCCACAGGAAACATAAGCAGCACTCCAAACGTGATTCAGACTATACGACGCATAATGGGTGTCCACCTAAGGAGAAGAAGAGGAAAAAGAGTTCTCATGACTCTCGTAAATGGACACCTTCAAAAAATAGTATAGTGACGAAAGTGAAAGGTGGCAAAAACTTAAACTTAGTGAGTAGTAGTGAGTATCAGGACGGTGATGAAGGTGAAGTAGAGGAAGATGAAAGTGATAGTTCTGAGGATGAAGTGTTAAAGAGTAGTGTAAAGTTACCGTTAATATCACGACAAAGTGGTAAACCTTACAGTCATGAACTTAGTCAATTATCAACAAAAAAGAGTAAATCTAAGGAATCGTCAAAGGAACAAAGGACTCGTATAGTGATACCTTGTAGTGGTAAACCTCGTTCCATGTTGGGATTCTGTAGCTCCCGAAGCAAAAAGAAATCCAAGAAGTCTGAAGTCACTCCCCCCACATATCAAAGCCAGATAGTGGATACTAGTACTAAACTAAAGATTAAAATTAGAAGGACAAGCATTCAGGATGTGGTAAGAGTTAATAAACCATAATATTATTACATACTAAGTAAGAACTCAGAAACTAAAAATAAACTTATATTTACATATATTCCAAAAAATATTTTGTTATATCATGGATCATGAATGTAAAGGGCAAGGCGTGTTAAAATACTTTCACTTAATCTTAAATATTGTGTATGTTAAGTGGAGTTTTTATTGAAGAATGTTAAATTAAAAATTATAAACCATAAAAATAGTGTTCGCTATTCACCATATAGATGAAGGAAAGGATCTGATTGAAAGTATTATTTACTCTTTTAAATTCAAATAATATTCAATTATAATTATCAATAAGTTTGAACAAAAAAAATTTAGGGTTCACTAAAGACATTTTAGAAATAAATGTTAGAATAGCTGAATGCCTCTTTACTTCAAACATTATATAACTGAATTATTTTTGTTTTCATAATATTTCCTTTTTACATGATTAATAAGTAATTACTTAATGAATTAATTATCAAATTTATCATAGGAAGTTTAATTCTATCATAACTTTAAACTTTAAGAGCAAGACTTAAGTCTAATAAAGATTTCATTTTAAAAACAAACAAGTTTCAAGTAACCATACAGTATGTAGTTCTGGGATACATACATTTTAAATGTTTAGTTAAAAACTTTTATTATTTGCTACAACAATATGTTTTATTTTCTTTCTTCCTTTCCTTATAAATATGAACATTGCTAAAAAACCGAGTCAAATAGGAAAATCTTGACTTACTTAGTACTGAATAAATTATTTATTCTAGTATTGACTGGCAATTCATAATTTATTAAAGTAAAACTATGAAGAATCAGAATAAATTTAAAAATATTATCATAACGTCATATATTATTTTAATTTCATAAATTCTTTGAAAGATATGGTTTGTATAAAATAAGATTGAAAATATTTAGGTCAATTTCATGTTTGTTTAAGATAGTATATAATATGTAATCTCATACTAATTATATATATTTCGTATAACAAAATTAGTTATACAACATAAAAATAAAACATAATATGATTATTTGTTTTCCGGTCTTAAACTAAATGGAGTTAATCTCTACTATGTATTTATTATAATTCATGATACTTTTTACTTTCAAAGACTTGAAAGAAATAGAAAGTAATAGAGACTAAAAAATTAATATTCCAATACAGAGTGAAAAGAGAGTAAGCATTATTTACAAAATAACTTTCTGAACAATTACGAGACATGGCAAAAACATTTATAATTTTAACTAACTTTCTTGTAAACTAATAATTGGATAAGAAAGTTATGTATATGGATCAGTTAACTTCATTCAATAATTTAAAATCCATATGTACAATCCTTTTAGGCCACAAGTATACCTACGACAACCACACAATAAAACTAACCATTATACCTATGGTGCTAACACATTGATATGTGGTTTTAATGTGATGTTGGTAACTTCTATATTAAATTCTTGTAATATGTTACTATGTCGCTTAAAGCATTGTATCTTCTCAAAATATGTCTGATAATATTATGTTTATGATCTGTCCTGGACATACAAGTGGACACATTAATATTTTTGCAACTAAATAGGTGTATTAACAGTTTCCATGAAAAGGTATTTATTTTATAATATACACTTAAATTCTGTACCAACCTTTCGTATATCTTGTTACTGAAATTTTAAGCAATTTCACTTCTATATTTTAGTATGTGCAAGTTACCCATGCACTCATATTCAGATACTTAGGGCATCTTGATAAACCTTTTTTATTTAGCTTAATTTATCTACTTTATTAATTTTAAAAGCAATGAATAGTCCCTACTATCGCTGCAATTCTGATCAAGATATCAAATTGAAACATTATTTTATGTTTATGAAAGAATTTCAACAATTCATTAAAGTTTTTGCACTACATAAAAATATCTCTGATTTAAGTAGGTACAATAAAAACTTAATCAACTTTAACAAATGCAAAAATATTTAAATGTATATGTGTCCATATTGAATTTTATTTCAAAAATCTAAATAAAATTTGTTGTGTGACATTTCGTAAATTAATATGAACAGCTTAATTTTTTTTATTGTAATAACATTTTTTTTTGTAAACTCAGAAAAAAATCACTTTATTCATACTCTCACAATTATCAGATAACTATATACTTAATAACTTGATAATTGTATTTCCTGATTAAAATTTCCAATAAAGAATATATTGTGTGTTATATAATATATAAATATAGATATATATACCAATTTGGTCATATCCTATTAGAATTCTAACAGGAATTCTTATATACTTTAATTTACGGCATAATTTAGGTCGGATATTACTTTTGAAAGAAGTATAATAACACGTAAGTACTATAAAATGTATCATTAAATCTTCAGATAACTCCAGCCCCAGTATCAATAGCTGATATCGGTCAGAGGAGGTCCAAGAAGAAGCGTGCGGTGTCACCGGCGGTGAGTGCTAGTTCTGGTGAGGAATATGACCCCACGCGAGGTGACACGGCCGCCGTTATGAGTGTCGCAGCTACAAAATCAAGGCAACCAAGGGCGAAGGTCAAAAAGTCCAATAATAATAACTCAAAAACTAAAGGTATGCCAAACGGTCTTAAATGGTATACTAAATATTTTATAACTTTTTTTATGTGTATATTTCATATCGTTATAGATAAAGCTCAAAAGACTGAAAGAACTAGAGGTAGTGCTGTGGATAAAGGGAGTAAACCACAAAGTCCGTGGGCACATTCCATGCCTGAGGAGATATTAGTGAAAATATTTGAATATGTTGTACAGCAGGGTAGCTTACCTGGTATTGTAAGGTAAGGATTTGACAATAAATATATGTAATTTAAGACAGTAATCTATAAATCAGTGGAATCGAATATGATATTTTTTCATTCGAACTACGTATATTATATATAAATTAATTTGCAATGTAATTTTAACTTTACCTTATTTAACGAACGTCGTAATAAAACCATAAAACTTATTATAATTGCAATTTCGGTGTACATAATAAATATGTATTTATAACTTTATGATAAGCGTTTAGCCAAAAGATGTTTTCTCATAAAAAAGCTTAACCTCAAAAATATATAAAAAACATTGCTTGCTTGTAGTGAATAAAAAAAATATATAAATATTTTCAGATTGAGCAGGGTTTGTAAATTATGGCACACCGTCAGCTGTAGGCCAGAGTTGTGGAAGAATGTGGACCTTGCACAATATACTGTTGAAAAATGTAAAACTGACTACAAACTGGTCTGGCTTCTCGAAAATCGTTTATCTCTTTGTCACAGTTTAAATATTGGTGAGTATTGAATGATTACTATTTATGTCAGCTGTTATATCACGAGCGGAATATATGTTAATTAGTTACTTCGTTTAAATTACTTTTTAATTATATTTAATTTTTATGTTTATGACGTTTTAATATTTAAGAATTTCTTGTATGTTTTTAATAGTTACTAATTTGTTTTAAAAATGTTTACAAACTATAGTGCCTTATTTTAATGAATTTCTATAAAACAAAAATTTTAAATATATTAAATAGATAATTAGACATTTTACGAATAACTAGATGATTTTTGAAAATAATTGTAAAAATCATGTGATTGTTCTTATAAACATAATTATAATACAAATACAACAAAATGTCTCCATATTTAAAGTATTGAGATAAGGAGCTCAATTCCTAATTATCTTAATATGTATATCTATGATATGTTATATAATCTGTATGATATATTTCAGCTCAATGGAAGGTGTGTAATGTGTCCTGGGTGTTAGCATGTGTTGTGGACTACTGTCCTGGTCTGGTCGAGCTGAGTGTGGCTGGCTGGAGTCGTATCACACCGGATCAGCTGTTCGACCTTCTACAGGGACTCCCACAACTGCAACGACTAGATCTCTCCTTGACGGTACTATCATATATGGAATTATGTAATACAGTTGTTATAATGGTACTGGTGCATACAAGTTACAACCAATATCAAGCTATTGACTGATCATAAGACCATTCCCTGTTAATAAAGTTAAAATTTTTATATATAAATTTAGTTCTAAAAAGTAATTAGTACCTTACATCTATATATAGAATAATTAAAAGAATGTCAGTCAATTAAATATATAATATGTAATTTAAAACTATATTAATTACTTACTCTGATAATGAAGATGTAATAGACTTAAGTTTTTTCTCATGATTACTGCAAATATGATTGGGTAACTTTATCACTATTTATCTAAGTATTAATTTTAACAGCATGCAATCTGTTTTCCATACATTTACAAGTTTCCCACATACTAGAGTGGAACCACAAAAAATTTATGAATTATACAGGACAAATGTGTCTGATGAATGTTGCAATGCATTTTGTCATTAATATTTCCTTAATTTACTTATATTATTCCAAATCAACACAATTATTGCGACCACTATGTTTCATTGTTCGTATAAATTTTTGCTTGTTATGGTTCTGTCATATTTTTCTAATTCCATATTCGACTTTCTGTGCTTTATTAATATTGGTCTCATCAGACAATAATTTTCACCTATTTCTTAGTCGGCCAATTTTTTTTTAAATTTTTCTATTAAATTTATATCTAGCTATGATATTTTTCTTAACACGTCGATGTTTTTTCTTGTTCTTGATGGCTTGCATATTTGTTTTGTGTATTGCCATTTATTATTGATGTCTCATTGTAGTGGCTTAAAGTGACTGCTGCTTCGAAATTAGATTATAAGTAGTATTTTTTTCTTATATGTATAAACTAACAGAGACATTAACATTTAGGTGTTACTCTGTATTGTTGATTGAGTTAATTTTAACTTTTGAATGTCATGTGTTGTCGATTTCCTATTTTACACGGTTCTTATAAAGCTTCACTAGTTTGTTGGTTCGTATGTTTGTTACCTTCTCCCTACGCGGGGAGTGGGTATTTTGCGCGCCTGCTGGCTAGAGTAAATAATAATGATTATTACAGTAATTTATTAAAATAATTTCAATTAATAATGGTTTACAAAATAATAAACCACCCAAAGGTATAAATTAGGCGAACGACAAAGATTTTTTTTTAAATTCAAGTTAAGGATAAAATGATAAAAAAATACAAGTTCAAACTTATTCTTTTAGCTATGATGAGTTTTTACACATTTTAGTTTATTTATTTTAATATACATAATAGATATTTACTTTAAACCTAACTGTGCATTATACTAGTATGAGAACTTTATAACTAATATGTATATCATAATACTATGATACGTCATAACGTCCCTAACCTGTGATATTTGTTTTACCCCCAGTCTGAGACCGGTGGTTCCAGTACTTGTCTCTCAGCAGCGTCTATGGCTCGCATCGCCAGCAACTTCGGCGATCGTCTCACACACCTCACGCTAGCTAACAATAAGTTCTCCGCTCTACCGCAAATACTATCATCAGTAGCTGTGAGTATAACCAATAAAAATAGTTCAGGTTCAAACAGTGGACGTAAATTATGATGTATCTATAATACAGATAATGTGATCTAAGAATTTCGCGACTACTCATTTAAATGAAACTAATATTTTCGCATTTATTCGCATTTTTATTTTTAACTTTAAACTACATACTCCCTATAATACAGATCTCTAAAAGAAACATTTTATATATATATTTTTTATATCTATTTAGTTGAAAAAAAATGCATATTAAAAATAAGAAAAAACGCATATAAAAGATTAGAAAAATTATATGAATAATTATTTTATGATGTAACTAATCTCCATTAATATGATTATAATTATATACAATCTAAACCATCCAATACGTATATGACAATGTAATTGAATAAATAATACAAATATTCTTAAATAAACAGGCTCACTGTCCGAATCTCGAAGTGTTAGATATATCAGGGGCTCTAGCGACGTCACATCCGGCGCCCATACCGCTAGAGGCGTTGCAGAAAGGATGCCCTAAGATGAGAGTCTTTAGAGCGGCGAACGCTCAGCTAGTACTGGCCTCCGCTACAACATCGCAACAGGTACAAATAATTCGGGTTGTAATCATATAGTTTGTAAATATATCAAACAAATGACCGAAAAGTTTTGAGCTTATATGAGTGTGGTATATTATGATTATTTGTAATCGAAAAGTCATTGTTAAGATATGCCATGTTAATGTAGTTAAACTTTCCTTCAAAAGTATTGGAAAGAAAAAACAAAGATGGTAACAAATTAATTTATACTTTGAAATTTAATTTATTATCCATGTATAAAAATCTTTATTTCGTAAAATTTTACGAAAGTTATCGTTGGTATTGTAGATGGAAGCCGGAGGTTGGACTCTATTAGAGGAAGTATCAGTTGCGTGTAGTGCTGCTGAGGAGAGAACCGCGGTAGGCGAGTACCGGCTAGGAGACGAAGCCCTCGGCCGGCTAGTGAGGGCTGCTACCAGACTCAGACTGCTGGACCTGCGAGGCCTACAACGACTCACGGACTCAGGCCTCGTGCGGGTCCCCGCATGGGACCTTCAGCATTTATTCCTTGGAGGTACGTTTTTCTTATTGGCATTTTTTTCAATTATGTTCATGAAACATATGTACTGGATCACAATGATGTACTTAAAAATTGCTATACGCAACACTTTTTTTGTTAAATAACGTATATTTATGCATCCTAACCTTGAATAATCTTCTTCTTCTATATATATAAAAATGGATGGCTGTTCCTTAGTCTCGCTAAAACTCAAGAACAGCTGAACGGATTTATCTTATCTTAGTCTTGAAATGTTCGTGGAGGTTCAGGGAAGGTATAAAAGCTGAGAAAAAAATGATTCATTACTGGGAAAACCATAAAAACAGCCCTTTTCTATTTCCCACACAAACGTTTTTTTTGACATTAGATTTGACAACTAACTAATATGTCAATCATTCTGTCGCACTTCAAAACACGGAGATTTATGGCTTCCAGGTAAACTCCAAAAATATAAATAAAAAAACGTAATAGATATTTCTTGATTATAGGGCGATACGAAGTTCGCCAGGTCTTCTAGTATACTATACTTTTGTATACCGTTGATATTGTGACGGATAATTATTATTGACAATACGTACCAGGTTGCAATGTGCTCCGTCAAACAAACGCGTGTCTGGAGTTGATCTGTGAGAAGTGGTCTCACAGTTTGTTAGAGCTGGACCTGTCGTGGGCGTCCGCTGCTAAAGTCCTCCACGACGCCGTGTGCGCACTCGCCGATGCACCAAGTAGCAAACTAAGGTACTGTACATTTTTCAATACTATAATAATAAATTGATGGTTGCCACTCACTCACACTATGATTTTGGAAATGTCAATATTTTTTAAACAATTTTTTGTAAAATTGTCACTTTATTTGCGAGTCATTATTATTATTTTTATTGTCTGTTTAAAAACATTAATCTTCTTGATTTTGAGCGTTCATATATATTCGTATTTTTGTTTTCAGAATACTCAATTTATGTGGATCATCGGTTTCTTTCGAGGCCGTCAAAAAAGTGCTGTTAAAGTGTCCCCACCTAGAGTCTTTAAATCTAAGTTCATGTCGGGCTTTGCCGAGAGGCATGAAACGTCTTTATACAGGAAAAGAACTTCAAGACCTGAAAGATAGTTTAGACCCGGAGAAAGTAAAGACCAAAGAGAACAAAAGTGAGGAATCAAAGAAAAAGAAGACAAAGGCTGAAGTAAAATGTGATGATAAAAAGGCTTCCCCAAAAGATGATACCTCCGAAAGTTCAGGTAGTAAAAGTGTTATAAAATCTACAGATAAGTCTTCCGCGGGTGTATTTCAAGAACCGAAAAGTGTATCCGATTCAGGGAATATGTCTGACAAACGTACCTCTAACGATACACCAATTAAGTCTTCTCCTAGCAATAAGATTCTAGAACAGTCGAAAAATATTTTAGAAAACGATACATCGCATTTACTTTCTAGAGGCTCGACCACTCCCAATTTGTCTAGCCCCCTCGCTCAATCGAAGCCAGATTCTTCTTCAACTCCACGGTCGGAACCAACTAAGTCTGATATAGGTAGTCCTCACTTTAGTCCAGTCCAAAAACCTGATAGTCAAGTCCCTAGTAGTCCTGATATCCAACGAGATTCGGTTAAAAGTAACCACTCATGGAGTCTAGGACAGTTTAAAAGCACACCCACTCAAAAGTCTGAGGCGAGTCCAATCAATCGGTTAGATAGTCATTCGAAATTAAGACATAGCAAAATAGTAGAGCAATGTAGTCCAACGACTTCTTTAGAGAACAAGCCGAGTCCGGAGACATTAGGTATGAAACATAAAGAGCAAGATATAAAACATCCTAATAATTGGAATTACGGTAGCTATAGCCCCATGCCACGACAGGACAGCCAGTTTTCGTCTCAAAGAAGTCCTTACTCAGCTCAACCGAGTCCTGCTCAGCCCAGTCCGTACTCGACCCAGCCCAGCCCCTACTCCACACAGCCCAGTCCGTATTCGTCTCAACCTAGCCCCTACTCTGCTCAACCGAGCCCCGACACCAGTCAAATAGTTAAAGCGGAACACCAAAAGACTGGCGGGTGGAACACCGGCAACTTTAGTCCAATGCCAAAACACCATGCGCCCTTCTCACCACATCCCTCCACACACACCAGTCCAGATCCCGGCCTGGGCGTCAAAAATGATGGTCTTCGAAATAACCCTAACAAAACGCCCGGTCAGTATAGTCCAATGTCACGACAGCAACACCAGAGTCCATACTCACCGAGACCGAGCGTGGAAAATAATTACAACAACAAAAAGAGCCCCGGAGTAGGCAAGTACAGCCCTATGATGAGACCCGACTGTCATTTACCGAGCCCGGATGGAGGTCACGTGTCTCGACCGCATCTGAGTGGACGAACGCAGGATATGTACGGACGGCAAGTGTCCAAGGTCACCGAAGTTCCACAGAGTGTCCCACCGCCTGAAATACCGAACTCGTGGGGTTTCAACCACATGGGTACACCGACGTCCGCTATCGACTCTCTCGTCTGGGGGAGCGGTTCGTTCAACACGGAGCCGGCGCTGCAGTCGCCCATGTCGCAGTCGCGCGACAACGTGTCCACGATGCTCACCACGCCGCCCCCCCAACCCTGGAACGACCTGACTCCTTTCGATAGCACCTTACGAAGGTCCACCGACCCTAGTGACCCCTGGACGTTTGGACAGTTCCGAGTGGAGCCACCGAATCAAGTGCACAATACTTTCGTAGAGCAAACAGTGAGCTTCGATTCTTTGAGCGGCCATCTCGGTCATCCGTCGCATACGCTCCAGAGTTACTTGGAGGAGAGCTTCTCTGAGCCCTCGCGAGTGGACTGACGCGTACGGTGACGAGACTCGCGTGTTCAGTTCTGGGTGATGTAATTATAGTTTTGAACAATTATTGTTAGAAATTGTAAATAAGATTATCTAGTTAGTTCTTAAGTATAAGGAAGCTAAGTGCATTCAAATTATTTTGCAGCCCATAGTTTATGAGAGATACAGATAATTATATTAGAAGTTAGAGAAATCATTAAAGGTAGATAACGTTGTTTTTTATCCGAGTGCTAGTATGTTCTCAGTATGTTGTACTTCGGTGAATATTAATAGTCATAATAAATGAAATAGGTAATAAATTTATTAATTCAAGCCAAATATTGTTTTGTACCGTTTTCTGTATGCTATCAGAAAATTCAAGAGACAGGTTGGATAGATTGACTGCCTAAATTTATGTATGATGGAATGAAATTTTTTAACAAATGTGGCCTATTAATATGTTCTATTTTATTTTTTTATATATCTGTCTTATGATGGCAGATAAATTATGACCCTGTCATTTGTCATTTATTTAATCTTGAAACATTGTACAATACCTGTGGCATGAATTGACAGATAAGCATACATCGCAACACTGACGTTTGCCGCGGTGTCAATAGAATCAACATTCCTCTGATAGATTATATATAATTTAAAAAACTTCCTTTACATTGTTATGAGATTAAATTCCCTTAACATGAAGTTTCAATCGCTTTATACTTCGACTGTTAATATTGTTGACAATGCACGAGTATGACCAGTGCTCGAAGTGATACTTTGAGCAGCTATTGAGTGTTCGCTAATGTTGCTGATATTAAAATATTTATGTATGTTTAAATCTAAATTCGGTATATATTGAATTTCTGTTATTTATGTACAGGTTTAACGGCTGGTGACCTATCGGTTTCTTTAGGACTAGTTATATTGAATATGTATATATAATTAATTTGTTAACGAATTGATATCGGATTTTTTGCTTTAGTATTAATTTTATGTAGCTGATACCTGTTAATAAATAACGTAATTTAATTAAACCAAATGTATCATTAAAGATTTATCTTTACATCTATATGTCACAATGTATTGGTTATGTAATGTATTTACTTAGTTGACTTTTGTGTTATAATTCATTTTTATCCTTTGCTAGGTCATCATAAGTACAATTTCTGACGTAGCTTTTTTTGTGGAATTAATGAAATTATATTTTCTAAGTGCTATTATATTATTTTAATATATCGATCATTTTGTATTGTTTTATATATTTTAATATTATTTTTTTATATAAAGTAAATATCAGCCAAATTATCATGATTTAAAATATAATTTTAAGACCGCGTTAGATACAAAACGTTTATTTCGAAACTTCAATATTTAATTTAAAATGTAATGTCAAGTACAAAGTGCTTTGTAAGAAAAAAATTATATTCAATTAATTATTTGTATTCAAAGAGAACCGCGAAATCACCAAATATTGTTTTCATTACCTACATTAGCCTTATTGAATGCCTATACTGTAACTGAAGAGAATATTTTATAGTTTTATTTAACTTATTACAAATTGGAGAATATTATCTACTATACATAGAATGTATAAAATATAATATTAGGTAAATATTAATGTTAAATAATCGTGTACTATAGAATGTATAAAATAAAGTTGACTAATATCTGTAAGTTCTGTTATGTAGAGATTTTTGTTTGTAATATTGTTACATTACTGCGTGGACTTCACACAAGTGGTCCAATTTTTATAATCTAACCAATAAAATATCGATGTGGTTGTATATTTACATTTTGAATAGATTGTAATCTATTTATTAAAACTCTTATGTTGAAACCAATATTACACCCGTCATTAACGTTCCTCCATTCCCCGTTTTCCTTCCATTTGTAATAAGTTTTAACTTTTCGATATAACTTGTTGCACTTCTAACTCAAATGTTTTTTTTCTGTCACTCACTGATTGACTTATCATTCGATTTGTGTTTAAATTGCGCTAAAACCGAATAGTAAAGGTAATCAAACACAGATAATAAAAGAAATTTTAAAGGAATGAAACTAGTAAAGCTGTAAAAAAATGGTTTATTTCTATAACAAGCCATAACATTTATTACATATTAATAAAAAATTTGATATATAAAATTTCAGATCGATCACATTTACATCAGCATTAATGTGATGTTAACACTTCTGTAATCCACTCTCATATTATATTAATAAATTTTGATTTATTCAAAGAATTTAAAAAGCTTTCTACACAACGCCATCGTCAAATATAGCAAAGAAAAAGTAAATATCATTGTAACTGTAAGATAATGATTAATATAAAATTCATGTAGAAGGAAGTTGTTTGGGAGACATCAGTTACTATACTTTATCAATGACTAGAATATATTTATATAAAAAACAATTTCAATTTGCATTTATATGTTTTTATTTTAAGTTTGAATCTCTTTCAAACTAGCGACAGTAAGAAATAAAGAGATAGTATCATATAACAATTGTTTGAAAGGAAATAAAGTATATTTGATTTTTTTAAGTAATTTTTTAAAGTGTTTATTCAACCCACAATGAAGCAGCGCAACTATTAATAAAAATTATAATAAAAATAATCCTACCATGGCTCATTACCGTATTTTTACATATATATTGTTTATATAGTTGTTAATAACACGAAATTCACTTTAAAGCATCTGCAAATTCCATTATAATTATTTTATAGGTAATTGCATGCAAATGCAAAGATGTACGACATCAAGACACGAACATTTATAATAGACAATATACATAATATAACGTAAATAAGACTGTAACATAACTTATATTTATTTATTTATAGTTAATTATATTTATATTTACTATGTAAAATTGTTTTTTCATTGAAAAAGTAAAATAACTTAACTACTCAACAATATTATCAAATCTCGATATTTAAATATGGCGACGTGTTCAAGGTACGAGTTATAAATCTTCATTAATATTCGAAATAATTTTTCTTTTAAATTAACTGGCAAGGTCTTTTTAAAACTAGTGCATACATTTTTCAAGTCATATCGTTTAATATAATTCCACATTAAGCATCTAGCAACATCTAAAGCTCATATAATTAATACATATTAGTATATATATATAAATAGATATCTTTTGAAGAGATAATTAAATATCCTTCACAATATAATATATTGTACATTAATTACCGTTTTATATGTGATCCATATAAAGGAAAGGTAAAAAACGTTCATTATAATATAATAATTTCTGTTATATAATCTATCAAAACGATTATAATTTAAATACTATCATATTCTTCATAATTAAAGTCTGTCGTGACGGATGGCTCCAGTAAATCTCTTTGAGGGTTCGGTTTTTCTCCTTTGGATTTTTTATGTTTATGTTTCTTTTCCTTTCTATCAGACTTATCACTGTAGTCACCCTTGTCTTTGTCTTTAGACTTTTTCTTTTTGTGTTTCTTCTCCGCCTGCATAAAAATATTGTGAAAATATTATTCATAATTAATTAATGTATTTAATAACAAAAATATTCCTACCTTAACATCAGGCTCTTTAGAATTATCTGGATCCTCACCACCTGTTGACAATTACATTTTAGTTTCAAGCTATTTGAAGGACTATTAATTATAAATAATATGATGTTACCTTCTGGAGATCGTCTAACAGTTGCATCTCCAGCCCACAATGGGTAATCACTACTCATATTATTTAAACCATCATCCAATATAGAAAAATCATGTTCATTATATTTGACTTCCTTACTGATGGTCGCTTGACTAATAAACATCTTTTCAAAGTCTTCTGTTTCTCTATTAATATCTCTCTTTATCTCTTCAGCACTTGTTTTCCTAGGAACAGTTTGTAGGACTGGTGGGCTATAATCAAGTTCTAAGTCATCTTCATCAACAATCACTTTAGGATTGATTTTATTGTCATCATCACTGCAAATAAGGGAAATATGGTTATTTCAAAATACTTTCCATATAATATGGTTTCTGTAAAACATATTTTGTTACCTATCAGTGTCGTAGGTAATTTCTTGACTGTTACTATTCATAGGTTGTAGATCTTCTAGAAAACTGCTATCAAGAGTGCCTGCATAGAACTCTTCTAACGCGCCAGATGATCCCATAGACGCATTTGTGATGGGTGTACTTGGAACGCTTTTGAAAAATAATTATTAATTAATATTTAATTTTCATTAATAAGTACACATATCTACATATGTAATGTTTACACAGGGCTCAAAAGATCTTACCTATCTTGAACTTTCGAAGGAGTCATTTCCATGCTGACAGGAGGTTTAGGCCTCATTAATTCCGGACTTACATATTGAGATTGTGTTGTCGATGTACTTTCATTTGATGGCGGCTTAACGATTGTAGGATTAATAGATTGTGCTAACTGCAACAAAAAATACAAACTTACTTGGGTAATTAAAGAAATGAAAGCAGTACTGAAGTAACCAATGTCAAATACTCTGCATCTCATTTCAGATATTCCATTTATTAATAAAAAATACTGTGTATACTCATGTACATTTCATTTTAACAAGACCTTTCAGTTACAGTGATTGTTTAGTTATTTCTTTACATATTCACTATTTGATACATTAAGAAATTGTAATAGTAATCAAAAATAATAGTAAAAGTAATCAAAACATGTCAGAAAAGCTAGTGAAAGAGTTGATAAATAAATGAAACTTAAAAGTTTACTATTTGATATAAAATGTCTACCTAATTTTATATATTATTGTGTATATAATATCCTATTGCACATATTAGGTGAGGGTAGCTTCCGAACATCTTTAGGTTTAATGCCTTTTTTGATAGTACATAAACTGATTTTTTTTTCCCTCCCTACCTAGTTGGGACTGATCCTACTAATATTATTATTGCGAAAGTTTGTGTGTGTGTATGTTTGTTACTTCTTCACGCTCAAACGGCTGAACCGAATTTGATATTATTTTGTATACAGGAAGCTGATGTCCAGGAATAACATATAGGCTACTTTACATCCCGGAAATCCGCGGGTAACTCCGCGGGGCGCAGCTAGTATATATATAAAGTATTTTTAATACATACTAGTGGGTTAACGCCTGGTGGTATGATGGGCTTCCCAGCTCCTAGCACTATACTCGGAGCACGTTCGATCAACCGCGGTGGATCGTCGTTCTGCCGACGTTTACTGGCGAGACGCTCCACAAACTGATCGTAACGGGATTCATCTGAGTTCTGAAAGTTTTTATTATTCAATTGAAACTGGAGGTAGGAAAACAAATCCTAAAGTGGAATTGAACAAACTACAAACATAAAATCTTGGTCTTACAAACTAAATGGTAATGGTAATTTATTATGTTAATGGGAGTTTCATACTACCATTTGTCTTACATTTTTTTATATAACATTGTTTGTAGTTAAATTAGTATAATATTTATGTAACCTCACTTGAAAATCATCAAGTTCCTTCTCAATTTCCTCCATATCTTTTTGATTTCTTTGGAGTTGTTCCAGAAGGCTGGTTTTTTGTAATTTCAAAAATGGAACACTCAGAAACTTGTGCAGCAGTCTTAAGCCAAAGCCGTTTCTCATTGATGATTCTGCATATCGTATTGGCGCCGCTCTATAAAAGTAAACGAAAACAAATTCCTGAAGAATATAACAACTTCTATGTAATATAGCAACTCTTAACTAAGTCCATATAAAAAAATACAATATCATTGTTGTCATGTATCTTACCTTATTAATTTCGCATGTTCCAAGGCCTGTTCAATGTGATGGGGATGCACTTGTCTATGATGCTGCATATCACAATGATTGCCGAGTATCACCACTGGCAGGTCTTTTGGTATGTTAGACAACTCCTTCACCACATATTCATATGTCCTAAAAGTACAAACAAAAGTATATACAGTAGGACCCCGATTATCCGAACCTCGGTTATCCGAATTCGCGATTATCCGGACTGCCAATCGCGACGAGTTTATTCTAACACTAGCTGTGCCCGCGACTTCGTTCGCGTGGAATAGTGACTATGAGCAGCGTTTTTTTTAATATATACTTATTTTTATTTTGGATCATAATCACAGTCATTTTGGGTAGCTAAAAAACCTACTTTACTAATGCTTCTCTATATACAATATTAGACGTATGGCCATCGGGGGTGAAAGCATACAGGCTGCTGGGATTGCTAACACGGGACAGAGCCACATACAATTGACACACCCGGTCGAATATTGAACGCAGTTCTTCAGTTCTTTAATTTGACATAACTTTTTTATTTATGAACCGATTGACATGAAACAAACACTAAATCATAAATTAGTGAAAACCTCATCCAACTCGGATCAGCCGTTTCTGAGATTAGCGTGAACAGACAAACACACAAAAAAAAGTTAATTACATTTTTTTGTTCGACATCGACATAACAATAACCCCTGATATTTTTTTAATTTTTATTTTCAATGTACAGACAGCACTTTTCTACAATTTTATTATATGTATAGATTTACATGTCAGAACTTGCATAACGCCACGCCACTTATAATATAACACTTATACGTACATTATGTACAATTTCTTAATAAACGTTGATTTTCGCTCATATGTATTTGTTGTTTTAAATAAACACCTAACATTACATATGTATGGTACAGACTACATATGTACATATGCAAAAAGCCCGTTTTTCTTCATATATTGGATTATCCGGACTTTCAATTATCCGGATGCCTACCGACAACAATTAGTCCGGATAATCGAGGTCCTACTGTACAATAAATCAATATAAAATAATTATATTTTTAAAGTAATCTTATACTTACCATGGCTTTGTAATGTCCATCATTAATATAACTCCACTAGCATTCTTATAAACATCTAGAAATGTTGCATCCAGTACTGGTGTTTCATATTGTTCTTCAGTTTCAACGGGAGCTGTTTGGTTCTCCAACTTGAGACCCAAAGGTGGCTTCTTTTTTGCACGGCCTTTATCAACTACTTCCCAAACTTCAACCTGTAATGTTTATTTTTTTTTTTAAATACTAACATTTTGCAAACAGCAACATATTTTTAAAATTAGAAAAATTATTATATAGGCAATATTAAAAGCTTTTCTGAACAGATATACAAACATATGTATAGTGCGTTTGATTTAAGCTGAGCTTTGCATTTGTGTGAGTGCACACGGATGGTGTAGGTATGATGTCAAATTTTTGAATGCCACATTCTTTTCTAGTTTTGAACCGGTTTATACTGCTTTTACTTGGACCCGCACCTTCCGCACTTCACCCTTTGTACTGATAGCAAAATCAAATGTTGAAAATGCAATGTCAAGTGAATAAGAATTTGTATAGTTTTTACAAAATTTTTATTAATCAATAATTTTTTTCCCATAATATTCATAATATTTCCATCTGGCCTCTTACAAGATTTGCTTATTTTATAACATTTATGTTATGTATCAATTTAAAATATAATGAAATTGAATTCTAAGTTTTTTGTCTAACTCTACTTTTACTTTCACTCACATAAATGCAAAGCTCCGCTTAAGTCCAACTAACTACAGTTGAATTTGTATATAATATTACCTTTATAGATGGATAGTCACATATACAGTGATTAATTTTGGATGATTAATATTTCATTTTATTTATATATGATTTTGTTTACATTGATTCATTGCATTTTGGTAAATGGTGTAGACTATTGCCAAGATAAAATTTTAATAAAATTCAAATTCCATTTCCATCCATTCTTGACATTACAGGGTATCAATTACTTAATTCGAATTTCGAATATGTATATACTGTTAAATATAAGATTAAAATTATAGCTTTTACTGTTAAAGTGTCTCTTAGTGGTTTTTCTTTAAAAAAATCTTTTTAAAAATAGACACTGGTTTACTTATATTTGAGGTAACTTTTATACACCATATATTTTATGGTTTCCTCTGGATTTAGAACTTCTTTAAACTTAAATTTATTTAGCAAAGAGTATTATTGAATTTTAATAGGCTAAGGGTCCAACAATAATTTGTAAGATATGTAACAATTGCAAATAAATACACATATTCATTTCATGTGACTCTTTTTAGGTTCTGTACTTTAAGGATGCAGAAGTAATTAACAGGTAGTTGATTTATACCGATATCTAATGTGTATCCTCAATTTTCAGTAGAGATGTGATAGATATTTAAAAATAATTAAGCTTTTTATTTATTGGTTCTTGTCTTATATTTAAAAATTATCAGCAAAATGAAAAGACATGTAATAATAATTGAATACTTACAAATTAATGCTACTGTTAAACATACCTTTACAATATAATCAGTATTTTTGTATGTCCAATGAATGGGTGCTACTTGTATTTGTTCTGTTGGAGTATATTTTTCAGTAAATGGTCCGCCTTGTAAACGTTGTAGAAGACATGATTTTCCCACATTCCTATCTCCTTTGATCAATATTTTCACTAAAACGAAATAAAAGTTAGATAGTAAGTTTTTTATAACTTTAAAAGATGTCATAAGAGTTGTATATTTTTCTACAATAACATAAATATTAATTCAATTTACTATTAAAATGAACTCCTCTAGAGAATTTTTTCTGCAATGAAGAGGACATGGGCATTGGGGCTGGACACCGGTCATCTCCACTTCTCGTCAATTTCTTAAGAGCGGAAAACATTTTAAGGCTGATTTCCTTAAAATACTCATATAAACACTATGTTACTTATTTACAACATCAAGACTATCAACAATAATATATGAAAAAATAATAACACGACGACAGTCTCTTTACATTATTCAACTGTCACTTGTCATCGTTTGACAAGTATGTAAATAAGTACCAAGGGCAACCACTAAACCTTTATATAATAGCGCAATATACAGTCTCATAAAATTACAATATTAATAATCATATAAAAAAGACTTGAACGAAATGTTGGACAGAACAATAAACATATCTTGCCTATCATTTTAATAAATTTTAATCAAAAACTTGTTTTTGATTTTTGACAACATTTTCACATAGTATGGAAGTGAAACACGGTGGTTGGTTTGAAGAAAAACATTTCTATACAATATATTACAACGAAACCACTATCTCATGTCTAGGACGCTATAGGAATAGTAAAAGGGACTGGGGAAACTCGTATGCATTCAACTATAATCACTAGAGTAATATAAGTTGTAGCATTTTACACTAACTGTAGAGTACACGTTTCTTTCAAAAATTCACCAAACTTTGATTATATGAGACAATTGTTTAAAATAAACTTTCCAAAAGAGATCCAACCGTTAACTACTAAAATCAAATCTTTGTACTTGTGATGTTATTACAACTTTTATAAACTAATCATATTTAAATATTTACCAAAATCTATGTCACTATTAATGATACGATAGCAAACAGCAAACGGCAATACTAGTTGTATCCGCGACTTCGTTCGCGTGGAATAGTGACTATGAGCAGCATTTTTTTTTAAATATATACTTTTTTTTTTGGATCATAATCAGTCATTTTGGGTAGCTAAAAAACCTACTTTACTGTAATGCTTCTCTGTATACAATATTAGACGTATGGCCATCGGGGGTGATTAAGCATACAGGCTGCTGGGATTGCTAACACGGGACAGAGTCACATACAATCGACACACCCGATCAAATATTGAACGCAGTTCTTCAGTTCTTTAATTTGACATTACTTTTATATTTATGAACCGATTGACATGAAACAAACACTAAAGCATAACTGAAGTATACCCCAATATATTCGTGAAAACCGCATCCAACTCAGATCAGCCGTTTCTGAGATTAGCGTGAACAGACAAACAGACAAAAAAAGTTAATTACATTTTTGGGTTCGACATCGACATAACAATAACCCCTGCTATTTTTTTTATTTTTATTTCAACTAGCTTTTGCCGCGACTTCGTCCGCGTGGAATAGTGACTTCCGGCAGATTTTTGGTTCTTCCCACATAGTTCCCTTTCTTGCGGGGTTTTCGGAATGGTCGAGTTCCCGTAGAATTTTCAGGATATAACCTATGTTTTTTTTAATTCACAATGAAGTACTCTTAACCAACAACACATTTATTTGTTTATTTGAATAAAGGTTAATATTATGTATTATGTTGTACAACTTAAACAAATTATTTCGACCAAATTAGGTACCATAAAAACGGTTTTCGGAGTTAATCTTAAAAGATGGACATACACTGTCGCGGACTGTTTTTTAAATCATTAAAAGAGCTATTATTCTTGAATACATATTTTATGTGTATCTTGAACCGTTTTCACGGCGCACGCAACGGAAGGCTTCAAAGATGAAATAATTTCTCCCGTTTTTTACACATTTACCACTATGTCTTTGCTCCTATTGGTCGAGGCGTGATGTTATATAGCCCACAACCTTCCTCGATAACTGGACTATCCAACACAAAAAGAATTATTCAATTCGAACCAGTAGTTTCGGAGATTAGCGCTTTCAAAAAAACAAACAAACAAACACTTCAGCTTTATAATATTAGTATAGATGTACAGACAGCACTTTTCTACAATTTTATTATATGTATAGATTTGAACTCGTATCTTACTTTTCTTTTGAATAATAGGTAATAAAAAAATTATATATCTATTTATTTTACATTATTTACATAAAATTATCTAATTCAAACAGTTGTACTATTTTTTTTTAACATCAATCCCATTTGGATTTCTTTTTTTCAAATATTTCCTTTCCATCTTTATCGACTGCAGCATAGTAACCCATGGATTCATATTTCTGTCTCATGTATGCAATATATCCCAACGCGAGTCCAAAACATGTCACACCAATGCTCATTATCACGATATTCTGAAAACAGGATAAGATTTAATTTAAATATCTCCAAAATATTTTCTAAAAATAGAAAAACAATTCAGACGAAAATTAATGAGCCAATATTTAATTTCACTTGTATTGCTTTCTTTAAGTTACAGGTTAAATTTAAATTTTATACAAAAGTAGATAGTTAGATACTCCTGTGCATTCATTTTTAAATACGGCAAAAACTATTAATTCTATTTGTATTTAGTCAGATACATTTATTAAACTTGTTTGATTGTTTGATAGGAACAATATTGATTTGTTATTAACTTACGGGTTTCGCGTATAATTCAAAGTTGATAACACGAAATGCGTTAGTAGAGCGCATTGAACGGATTCCTTCACCAGGCTTCTCATTGCCAGAAGTATTTGAAGACATTGCTGTGTTAGTTGTGGACACCTATTATTACCTCAAATCTGAAAGATATCAAAGTTATATAATAAAACTACTCTTTGAAATAATTTAAAAGTAATGCATGCATGTACTTGACTGTATTGGATAATGGGTACTACTAATTTTCAGACATGTTTTAAATTTACATCTCAATGGTTAATGTCCTTTTTTTAAATAATTAAATAAAGTTTAACATTTTTAAATTTATTTCATTAAATTCTTTAATAAGGGTTCAACTGTTCTATATTATATAATATGGTATGAAAAAGTCGCTGCGCGTCAGCCGTCGAAGGCGGACGTGTCGTTCGATCGCGTCGCGTCCGTGACTAATGTTCGTAACATTCAAGGTTATCTGTCGTGTCGTGTTTTAAAAACGCTCTGACTGTGTTTGTGTTATATGCCCAAGGTCAACTGACTTTAGACTTTGATGTCTGTGACGGGCGGAGTTGATGTGGTGACTGAGATGGACAGTGATGGGGCTTCACCCGCAAAGATTGTGGGTGGCTCCATGTTGGACAAAGGCTATGGAATAAAGGATTACCGAGTACGTGTGCCGAGGTTGTCGGATTCGGAAATGTCTGACTGTAGCGTGCGGACAGCGGAGTCACTTTCGGACAGTCGGCTGTGGAGGAAAAGGTCCGCCGGGAGTGCGCTCAACTCTCCCGAGACGGCGGAAGAGACGGCCACTGAGGCGAGCGTCGCTCCAATCAAAGGAGCGGCGCACAAATCAAAAAGAGGGCGGGGAAGGCCTCCTTCTACTGGCCAATACGTTGGCTTACACCGTGCCAAAGTAGAGCTGGCCAGGGCCCAAGAGAAAGAGGCGAGACTCCAAGCAGTGGCCTGCTCCACGCGAGGAAGCGGAAAGCGGGATGAGGAGATCAAGCTCTTGCGAGAAGAGAACGCTGAGCTACGCAAGCGTCTGGAGGAGATGGACGCAACGATTGCCCAACTTGTTCAAAGCGTTAAAGCTTCTACTCAGGAGTTCGATGAAGACAGAGTTGTCCGTAAGGTTGTGGAAGCATTGGGCCGTGCGAATATGCCAGAGCTCCGGCTCAGGCCTCCGCTAGCTAGTGATGGAAGAAGGACGGCGGTGACGGCCACTACCTCGACGGCTCCTGGACCTCTGGCTCCAGCACTGCCGGCTGTAGCGGGGGAAAAGGGCCATTCAAAGAAGGTCCGCAAGAAGGCATCTATGGCCGCAACTGAGGCTGCACTGGGATCATCGCTAAAGCCCGTAGACGCGTCTCCGTCAACAGAAGCCCCGGAGAAGAACAAAGCTCCGTCTTGGAGCCAGGTGGTTAGAAAGAAGAGCGCCCCAAAACCAAAAACGGCGCCACCACCCCCCAAGAAGAAGACGGTGAAGATCAAACCGCCGAAGACTGCGGCGGTCGCTATCACCATCCTCCCGGAGGCAGGAGAAAACGCCACCTATGAGGCGGTGCTGAGGGAGGCACGCCAACGCGTAGATGTCCAGGCGCTGGGTCTTGGGCCCTTAAAATGGAGGAAAGCGCAGACCGGGGCTCGGATATTTGAGATCGGTGGGGAGGGCTCTGCTGCGAAGGCAGACCTCTTCGCTGAAAAGCTCAGGGAGGTAGTGAATCCCGAGGCAGTGAAGATCCACCGCCCAGTGATGCGCACTTCAATCCGAGTCGCTGGTCTGGACGAGTCCGTTACTCAGGCTGAGGTAGTGGCAACGGTTGCTCAGGTGGGCGGCTGCCCCGCCGAGCTTATCGTTGCAGGTTCCCTCTCAGCGTCGGGCGCTATCCTGCTGGGAGTCCCAGCGGCAGCCGCCAAAAAAGTGGTTGACGCGGGCCGGATCATCGTCGGATGGAGTTCCGCTCGCATTTCAGCAATGGCACCGGTGGCTCGGAAATGTTTCCGGTGCCTGGCGACCGGACACTTAGCGGCCATGTGCAAGGTCGCCCAGGGAGTTCCCCGGGGCCACTGCTATCGCTGCGGACAGCCGGGTCATTTCGCACGGGATTGCAAAAACGATCCGAACTGTGTGCGGCGTGTACCGCACTAGAAAAACCAGCCACACACGTGGCCGGATCCGAAGGGTGCTGCCTCAAAGCCCAGACAGCGAAAAAGGGCAGTGGGGGGGCAAGGCTCCCTAAGCCCTCCAGCAGAGGAGACATGGATACATCCTAATCCATGGATCTAGAAATACTGCAAGCGAACGTAAACCACTGCGCCAGGGCCCAGGATCTTTTTGTCCAGACCATGGCGGAGTGGCAAACACAGATCGCAGTGGTCGCTGAGCCATACGTCGTGCCCCCTCGGGATGACTGGGTTGGGGATACGGAGGGACTAGTGGCCATCGTCGCATCGCGAGTCAACGGAGCCCCTCCTCTGATATTTACAGCCAGGGGCCGAGGTTATGTGATGGTTAGCGTGGGCGGCACTGCAGTAGTGGGGGTGTACTGCTCCCCTAACGAGGGCTTTACTGCTTTTCAGCAAGTTCTTGTTGAGGTGGGAGCTCTAGTCAACAGAGTGCACCCTTGCCCCGTGCTAGTCGCCGGGGATTTCAACGCCAAATCTCGAGCGTGGGGATCTGCGGTGACGAACGCACGGGGAAATTTACTGGAGGAGTGGGCTATAAGCCTCGGTTTGGAGGTCCTCAACAGGGGAAGCGAGTTGACGTGTGTACGTCACAATGGAGGGTCGGTGGTTGACGTCACATTCGCCTCTGCCCCCCTGGCGCGCCGTATCGCAGATTGGACAGTGGTGGTTGACGCTGAAACCCTGTCGGATCACCGCTATATCCGATTCAGGGTGGCCGCGTCTTCTACGTCACAAGTCGGAGCTTCCCCTACTGGAGATGGAAGAAAATGGGTGCTGGGAAAACTGGACATTTCCCTGGCCAAAGAAGCGGCCATCGTGGAAGAGTGGTCCAGGAGGTTATCGTCCGACAACCTGGATCACGAAGTTGACGTGTTCTGCGGTGCGCTGGTCCGTATATGCGAAGCCTCGATGCCGAAAGCGCGTCCGGTCACCCCACGGCACCGGGTGTACTGGTGGCGAGACGAACTCCGCGATTTGCGTCGAGCGTGTGTCACCGCCCGCCGTCGCCATGCCCGCGCCAGGCGTAGGAGCGTACGGGACGTTCAGAGAGAGGACGTCCTATACGAGGAGTACCGGACTGCACGCAAGGCTCTGCGGATGGGGATCAGCGCTGCCAAGGAGGCGGCCTGGAACGAGTGGCTAGAGTCACTGGATCGGGATCCGTGGGGGCGGCCCTACAAGGTCATCAGGGCCAAATCCAGGCCTTGGACCCAGCCGATCACGACCACTCTTCAGCCACAGTTCCTGGAGGAGGTGGTGGAGGCGTTGTTTCCTCGAAGGGAGCCTTGGACGCCTCCAGCTATGGCTGATAACTCGCCAAACGAGTCCGGTAGTCCGGCGGTATCCGAGGAGGAACTGTGTCGTGCGCGTGCAAAGCTGCGGAGCAAGAGGACCGCCCCGGGCTTGGACGGAGTTCCCGGTCGGGTGGTGAACATAGCGTCTGAGGCAATGGAGGCATGGATACGTGAGGTGTTCTCCATGTGCCTGGACCGAGGCCGGTTTCCGGCTTGTTGGAAGGTGGGGAAACTGGTCCTACTACGGAAACCAGGCCGGGACGAGGTCCTACCGTCGGCATATCGGCCGATTGTGCTCCTGGACGAGGCGGGTAAGCTCTTTGAGCGAGTGCTCGCGGCTCGTCTCGTCCAGTCGATGAGCAGAAGTCTGCACGAGACCCAGTTCGGCTTCAGAGAGGGCCGGTCGACGGTCGACGCAATCCTGCGTGTCAGGTCGCTCGCTGAGGAGGCTGTGTCTCAGGGTGGGGTGTTGCTAGCGGTATCGCTAGACATCTCCAACGCCTTCAACACACTTCCCTGGGAGACAATACTTGCAGGCCTGAGGTGGCACGGGGTGCCCGAGTACCTGCAGGTCGTAGTGGCGGACTATTTTGTGGGCCGCAAAATAGTATACCCCACGCAGGGGGGCCGTTGGGTCTATAAGGCGATGTCATGCGGTGTTCCACAGGGGTCTGTCCTAGGCCCCCTCTTGTGGAACATCGGCTACGACTGGGTGTTACGGGGAGCTAATGTTCCCGGTGTCTGCGTGACTTGTTACGCAGACGACACCCTGGTCACGGCTTACGGTTCATCTTATCGAGAGGCGTCAATCGTCGCAACAGCGGGTGTGGCTCAAGTCGTGCGACGGATTCGTACCCTGGGATTGGAGGTGGCTCTTGACAAGTGCGAGGCCATTTCCTTCCACGGTCCTCGGAGGGGACCGCCGAGGGGAGCGTGTATTGTGGTCGGAGGAACTTTTATCTCTGTTCAGCCCTGGCTGAAGTACCTAGGGCTGGTCCTCGACAGTCGATGGACGTTCGGCGAGCATTTCCGGCAACTGGAGCCCAAGTTGGTCGCGGCGGCTGGCGCGTTGGGGCGCCTGCTTCCGAACGTCGGTGGTCCCAGTGTGGCATGTCGTAGACTCTACACTGGGGTCGTTAGATCGATGGCACTGTACGGTGCGCCTGTATGGGCCCGGTCTCTCGGCCCGCGAACGACAGCCTACCTCCGCCGTCCGCAGCGTATCTTGGCGCGACGGGTGGCGCGGGCGTACCGTACAGTGTCTTTTGAGGGGGCCTGCGTGCTGGCCAGCACGCCACCGTGGTACCTGGAGGCCGATGCGTTGTCGGCTGTCTATCACCGGCGCGCGGAGGCTCGCAGCCATGACGGAGGAGTTGCGTCCGGGTCGGTCGCCGAATGGAGAAGGGATGCGGCGGCCAACGTTCTACGTAGATGGGGTGAGCGACTGGCTTCTCCGACGGCCAGTTATGAACTGGCCACCGCTGTCAGGCCTGTTCTTTGCGAGTGGGTGGGTCGCACGTTTGGCCCACTGACCTACCGCCTGTCACAGTTGCTGTCGGGACACGGATGTTTCGGCAGGTATCTGTGGCGGGTGGTGGGCAGGGAAGAAAGCCCCGCCTGCCATCACTGCGGGGGTGGCGTGGAGGACTCGGCGCAGCATACTCGCGAGTCATGCCCAGCGTGGGACAGCCTTCGCGCTGCTTTGACTACGGTCATAGGGAGGGACCTCTCGTTGCCGGCTATAATCTCGGCTATGGTCGGCAGCGAGGAGGCATGGGAGGCGGTGGCCGCTTTTGCCGAAGCGGTCATCAGCGCGAAGGAGGCAGCGGAGCGGGCCAGGGAGAGCAACCCGGAGGCCCCTGCCCTCCGTCGTCGGCGAATTGGTCGCCGGCGCCGAGCCTATCTGGCCTCTTTACAGCCATAGGTTAAGCGCCGGGCGACGTGATCCTGGGTGGCAGACGGGGACTTCTGTCGCCCGTTGATAGGATCAGTGCGGTGCTAGCCCCTCTTGTTCCGGGGGCGGCTCGCGGTGGTGGTCTGCGGGGGGATTTGTCCCCCCTAGTTTGAGGTCCGGAGTGGACAAGCGCCGGCAGGGTCGCGAGGCAAGCTCGTGATATACCGTGGCCCTGCCTAGGTGGCGTGGTTGAGGAACACCCAGGGGTTTTAGTGGGTCGAAACCCCACATAACCCGGTCAAGTCCCCGCTTGGCCGGGTATCTGTGAACAGATTTCCCCTGGGAAAACAAAAAAAAAAAAAAAAAAAAAAAAAAATATGGTATGAAAATACACATAATTTGAATCTAAAAAAGGAATATTGGTAATGATTAATGACTAAAAAATAACTTATACATTTTTAAATCTATAACTATAAATGTATGTAGTGTTTTAGTCATAATTGTCTGATTAAAATTAATAATTCATCAGTGAATTATAATTATTGTAATAATAGCAATAATGATTCATGATGAAGTAATTGAGGCTTAGTTTTTATTCAACAAATATTTAATATATAGCTTTTCTGATATTATTGTGACTTTTATGGAAATATTAATATTCATTAACATCAGAAAGACACGTGAAATCCTGACATTGTTATATTTTTGTATTAGTTATGTATTTATAGAGAAAACTTTAAAACCCTACCCTACCCTGAGGTAAGGTAAGTATGGAGTGTTTTTTTAATATTTTACTACAAAAACTTAATTGAAAAGATACTAGCGATACTCCAGCAGATTTTTATGCTTGTTGTTACTTATTTCATTGATATTAAAATGATTAGACCAACATTCCTTAAATTATGTTTAAAAACATATTAATTTGGAATTACATTAATGTAATTAGGCACTTTGAAAAAGGTTTGTCCTTTCTTTACTTAATGAAACTTATGACAAAGATATTTATACCATCATTGATTTTATTTAATGTATTTATAGCCTACATTTATGTAAAGCTATTTGTCCAAAGAAATTATTCTAATTACAGTCACCTAGACATGAAATAAATCTGGCTCTCTGTTTACATTACAGTTTCATTAGAGTTTTAGTCGTTACTAATTCTTACAATTTATTAAGTTAAAAGATGTATAGAAGATAAAAGATTAATGTAACAAAATATTTAGGGATGAGTAGTTTGAAGCAAGGGTACTCATTCATGTTAAGAATAACGTTCATTCAGAAGTATATTTGTTTACAATTAGTAGTGATAAAACTGAAATTAAATATTTACCAATGAATTAAATGGGTTAGAGTTATGATAAAATATAATGTGATTATACCAAGTTAAGTAATCTTGTAATTATTTGCAATAAGCAAATACCAGCGGATAAATGTTTAAACACCAATTCACAACAAAATTTAGGTCAAAAATATTTTTTTTGGTGTATTTTTTTTATTGGTAGAAATTCTCCCTTTTAAATTTTTACTGAAAGTATTTAGACTTGTTAACTCATAACTGACATGCTTCAATGTCACTCATGAGAACTATCAAACTACAGTGTATAAAACTACAAACTTTTAATAAATAGGTTTAACTAAATTTTAAATAATTGCATTAGTATTATTAAATATTTTAAATGTTTAATTTCATTGCGATAATTGGTTTATACATTTTTGTATTGTTTCTTTCTTCTCTGAAAAACCTAGTATCTGTCAATACTTTTAAAAATTTAGAAATTCAACATGACGCCGAGTTGGCTTGGCAGGACCGCAGAACAGTACTAGTAAACTGTTAATTGTCAAAAATATTTAAAAAATCTTAATAATTATGATAATATTATATTGTTACTTCTAGAACTATTCGTATTTCAATGTTTATTTGTGCTAAACAAAGTGTGATTGTTTATTTTATCTAAAATGGAGTCGGACTCTGCTCTTCACGGTGATGTTCCCGATGGCGCGGAAATGTCCCCTCTAGTAGAAAACCCAACAGAAACACTAGAAGAAAATGGTGATAACAATGGAGCAGCTGAGGAATCAGAATCTGTACCTACAGAAGAAGACGCAGGTGTGTTAAAATGAGCAAAATCGCATGTAGCAACTTTTTTCTTGTTTGAATATCGTGACCGACCACAGTACGTATGAAAAATGGTACATTATTATATCAGTATTGCTGTGCCACAAGTAGTTACAATAGTAGTAGTCATAGTGATGGTATTTAATTGAGCTTGCAGTGTTTGCGTTATTGGTAATGGTTCTCCCTTATATGAATATTATGTTTTTTGAATTTTATCATGTAGAAAAATATTATTGCATGTAGCAACAAATGGTGGTGCTCCAACTAGTAGCAGTGATGTTTTGGATCTAGAACCTGCTGGACAGCCGGTAGAACATGAAGAACCACTTCCGCATCAAGGTAACCTGGCTTCAAAGGTTTTTGTTTTCCGTTGCACACATGCTATAGATTTTGGCTTTATATCAGGTATGGATGTAGCATAAAAGTTTGTCTATTACTGTTTATGAGCTTTAATTTTTTTAGCTAACGCCGAAGCTGAAGAAGAAATGGACATAGATGAAACTACCCCGGGAACTGTTGACGAATCAGCATATATCGGAGACAATTGTTTATCTACTCCAGTTAGTATTAAAATATCTTATTAATAAGATAATATAACTTCAATATTAGATCTGTAATAAAAGGTAAAATAATATGAATGAAAATTTCACGAATGTAAATAGAACCTCAAGTTTTAGTCATTGAACATTTAAAAGATAAAATTAATTATAATTTTCACATGATATTAATAAAACATCAAATTCAGGCGGAAACTGAAGATAATTCACCACAAGAGGAGCACTCGTTACTTAAGGATCACATGTTAGAGGGTGAGGGTGAGGGAGAAGGTCTTGAAGGAGCCCAGGAGGAGTCTCCCGACCAATCTATAAGTTCGGCTTTACCAATAGAAGGTGACGGCGCCCCTATCATACAAGATGGTAAGTATTAAGAAATATTTATAACATACTGTTACAAAACATCACTATAAATAGTTGATATAACACACTTAACTGATAATTAACTTGTTTTTACATCTTATATATGACAAATAAAAATAAGACAATGAAATAAATGCAACTAATGAAACAATTTTGTAATTTTTAATAACAGAATAAACTGACAACAAATTTTAGGAACATATATAATATATAACCTTAATATTCTAGAAGAATCTAGTACAATGGATGAAGATATGGGTGGAGGCGAGGGTGTCGCCAGCAGTGACGATGTCAATGATATAAGCAGTGCTGCCGCAGAAGTCCTAAGCACTGGCATAAGGTGAGCCCAACTATATTATGGAATATATCATTGTAGAGAAACAATTTTATATCATTAATGTCTTTATAATTAATAATAAAGCGAAATCTATGTTCAGTTCAAGTACCACAGAAGGTGCAGACATTACAAGCAGTGGGCAAACTGAGGCGGCCCTGATATCATCTACGGCTAACGGCCCTGCATTACTGCATTCCTTCTCTGTACTACCTCAACAGCAGCAAGCTAATGAGTTAGTTCATTATAATATAAAGAAAGACTTTAATCAAATGTAAAATGATTTTTCTTACAAATGTTAATGAAATTTTATTTATTGTAAAAATTTGTTTCATAATATTTCTTTATATAAATTTGTATAACTCTGTACAGATTCAGTGATGCTGATACATCAGAGATGGAAGGTGCTGCGGACACAATGCCCTCAGTCAGTGAGTCAATGCCGTTGATCACTATGACGGCGAATGGATCAGCAATACTTTCACCAAACTTACTACAAGGTTTGAAAAAAATTGATATTATACTCAAATTTTTCTCAAAGAAGGTTGATGTCAGGCAGGCGGCCGGTCGTAAAAACAAATAGCCAAAACTATTTACAATAAGTAAGGCAGACCCTGGCTAAAGCTGGGAAATTGCCAGGTCGAAGAAGAAAAAGTCTTCTGCAATGAAGTGAATTAATTTTTTTATTATGATTCGAAAATAGATAGTGATGTTAGTTTGTCCATATTGATAGTGGTATGACTAAGAATGATGAGATCTAAGACTTTATCGGGTATTTATTAAAATGAAACCAAAGTACAATGGTTTATTTTATTATTTTTAAAACTACATACTCTCAATTTTTCGGTTACTTTGAATCAAGTGTGATCACGGGTTAATACATGTCTCTTATAAGTCTTTTAAATAAAACTTGTTAAAAAAGAGTCTTGTTGTATAATCCGAAAAATATTACTTTCACTTTAATGAATAAAACTGGTGAAAATTTTGATCTCTAATAAGTGTAAGTTTGAGGTGGTAGAGCCTAGCTGTAGTCAATTTACTACAGCTCGAACATGGGCTGGCTCGACCGGGGAAGTACCACCCTCTCATAGAAAATCGGCGTAAAGTAGTCTTTAAAGGCTGCGTTTCGTCCGGTGAGTGAGAGAGCCGGTTGCCCTTTCCCTTTTCCCAACCTTTCCTTTCCCTCCCTTTCCCACCTTTTCCTCCTCCTTTTCCCCAATCAAGGGCGGCAACACATCCGCAAATCTACGTTGCGGATGTCCATGGGCGACGGTAACTACCTACCATCAAGTAGGCCGTCTGCTCAGTTGCCCCCTTTTCCCATAAAAAAAAAAAAAAAAAAAAAAATAAGTGTTTGTTATAAATGTTCAGGTGATGAGAGTGGTGCTGGTAACAAGACGCGTAGTATTAGATTCATTTAAATGAATAAAACTCGTGAAAATCTTAGATCTCTTATAAATGTTTGTTATAAATGTTCAGGTGATGAGAGTGGTGCTGGTAACAAGACGCGTAGTATTAGATTCATTTAAATGAATAAAACTCGTGAAAATCTTAGATCTCTTATAAATATTTGTTATAAATGTTCAGGTGATGAGAGTGGTGCTGGTAACAAGACGCGTAGTATTAGATTCATTTAAATGAATAAAACTCGTGAAAATCTTAGATCTCTTATAAATATTTGTTATAAATGTTCAGGTGATGAGAGTGGTGCTGGTAACAAGACGCGTAGTATTAGATTCATTTAAATGAATAAAACTCGTGAAAATCTTAGATCTCTTATAAATATTTGTTATAAATGTTCAGGTGATGAGAGTGGTGCTGGTAACAAGACGCGTAGTATTAGATTCATTTAAATGAATAAAACTCGTGAAAATCTTAGATCTCTTATAAATATTTGTTATAAATGTTCAGGTGATGAGAGTGGTGCTGGTAACAAGACGCGTAGTATTAGATTCATTTAAATGAATAAAACTCGTGAAAATCTTAGATCTCTTATAAATATTTGTTATAAATGTTCAGGTGATGAGAGTGGTGCTGGTGTGTCTTCTTCGGTGGCTGGCCTCAGTTCTGAGAGCGGTGCGGGCGAGGGTGAGGGTGCTGTGAGCAGCTCCGGCGCCGCTCAGTCCGCTAACGGAGCCCCGCCTCTACCGCCCACGGACGCCGCTCACGCGCTTGCTACCCTTGCTAGTGCAGCGCTGCATCATCAACATGAACAGGTTTGATAATAACAAAACTAATATATATAATGTAAACTCTTTATAACATCATCCTTTCTTCTTCTTCCTGGCAATTTCCCAGCCTTAGCCAAGGTCTGCCTTCCTACATAAACGCCTCCACTTTGCACGGTCTTTGGCCTATATAACAATAAACTTCATGTAACATTGAAGTGAGCCCAACTTGGTTGGTTTGCCTTAAAAACCACATATTGAAACACTCTTCATAGCGATACTACATTCTCTATTACGAAGAAATGTGTTCCTATTTTTAGACAGTAAATATTTTTTACCGGTATTCTTTAACTCAACAAGCCCTAGATGTCGCTAAGTTGGTAGAATGTTTATTCTTTATAGAATGCATAAAATAATACAAAACAAGTGCTGGCATAGTAAAAAACGTCAGACAAAGTTATCAGACTATATACGTGTAAACAATAATTTGAAAGTATTTATTATCTACGACATACATATGTATTAAAAATTCTTATTAATTTGATTGTTCTTTGTTCACTCCATATAACGATAACTCTCTATAATGACAAAAAACTCTCAGTCCCTCAAGTTTCGTTATAAAGAGTTTATACTGTGCTTACATATTGAGTTCCTGCTTGTAGTTATTTATTTAAAATTGACAAACTTTGAACTACCAAGTGACTTGGATTTTTAAAAATAATAAGGATATCTGGAATTAATGACAATAAAATAATTTACGAGATATAGATAAATAAGCTTAAATAATATCAGTTAAATTACACTTGTAAGTATGTAAAAAATATACATACATTTTTTCCCATGACTAGTACTTACTAATCCAAAAATTAAATTATCATTAGTGGTATATGAATAACTGTTTGTTCCAGAATGAACCAGAAGACCAAAAGCCACAAAACGATGAGGATGTCTGGTACACAGTGGGCTTTGTCAAAGGAACCACATTCACAGTGAGTATTATATAATAATTTTTGTTTAGTATAATGATTAATAATATAAAATATTTAATATACATAATTTTTCAGGTACAAAATTACATATCCGATGCAAATGTGGATCTATCAAGTCTCTCGTTGGACAGTTTGCCAGATCTGTCGAACTTACCGACTACCCCGCTAGAACATGGGACGGCATATAAGTTTAGAATCGCTGCCATCAACTCGTGCGGGAAGGGAGAATTCAGTGAAGTATGTATTTGTGAACATTTGTTTGACTGTTTGTATTAACTAATGACATCATTTTTGTGACTTGATAGCCATAGCTCACTTTTGCTATCTAACTAAAAGAAATTCTCGATTTAGATAAAATACAGAAAAACAGACACTTCATATGAAATTAGCTTTATTAATTATTAAATATGTAATACTAACCATCAGTAAGGTCATATAGATTGAACTATTATTTTATTTTGCAATCACGAATAACTTCACATTCTATTATATTCACATTCATTAATTGTTCTATATGTATATATTCCAGGAGGCAGCGTTCAAGACCTGTCTGCCAGGGTTCCCGGGAGCGCCCTCTGCCATCAAGATATCCAAGTCAGTAGAAGGCGCTCACCTGTCGTGGGAGCCGCCGCAGGTCGCCGCTGATGGAATCTTCGAGTACTCAGTATATCTAGCTGTGAGATCTAATCCACAACCAAAGGTAAGTTCATTCAAGATACATATTTACTATCGTTAATAAAACCTTTGGTAATTTTTTCTCTTACTTTATATATTAACGATTTTTTTTATAATTTTACTAGAAGACCCGGCGAACTTCGTATCGCCCTATAATCAAGAAATATCTGTTACGTTTTTTTTATTTATATTTTTGGAGTTTACCTATTAAACCCTTAAACCTCCGTGTTTTGAAGAGCGACAGAATGATTGACATATTAGTTAGTTAGTTGTCAAATCTAATGTCAAAAAAAAGTTTGTATCAACAACTACTAATAAATTAAAAATTAACTAAAAAACGTTGTCCAGCGGACAAAATTGTGAATCTAAACCATACCCAGATCCCCTTGAACACACAAAAAATTTCATCAAAATGGTTCAGTCGTTTGAGAGAAGTTCAGTGACTGACATACACACTCACAGAAGAATTATATACAGGGTGACTGGTGAATTACTATCGATACTTGAGGACGTGATATTTGACGATCATATATGACAAAATAAAAATTAATATAACATAAATATTAATAAACTTCTAAGTAAAGTTAACCAAAAGTTATGTAATTAATGACGCATCGTGTGAACACCCTACAGATTAGGTATACACTCACACTCACACATACGCGTGTCGTGACGTGGTGTTGTATCAGCACGCCGCCGCACGCGTCCACACTTAGAACACTTGGAACGTGTCAACACTTTATTTATTTATACGGAAATTTTGTCAAAAATTAAGTGCCTATTTTTTTTACATAATTCGAATGAGAATCATGTACCGAGTATTCTTCTTAAATATTGATAGTAATTCACCAGTCACCCTGTATATTAAGATTTGCGTTCTAAAGATTAGTTCGATCAAAATAGTGCGCAATATCATTTCAGTATCAGATGTCTTTTGTTTTAGTGATCTGAAACGTATATTTACTAGGACGCAATTCCATAATGATAACCATAACGTATATAAAATTCGCGAGATTGGTTTCCGTAATGTTTGTAATCATATTATATTGTGATACAGGAGGCCTCAAAGTCTCAGCTGGCGTTCGTGCGCGTGTACTGCGGCAAGGCGAACACGTGTGTTGTGGGTCAGGCGTCGCTGGGCGCGGCGCATGTTGACTCCTCAACCAAGCCAGCCATCATCTTCAGGATCGCGGCTAGGAACGACAAGGGCTACGGACCAGCCACGCAGGTCAGGTGGCTACAAGGTACGTATCATACTACTCACTAATACACATTTATAGTGACTAACTTCATGAGATTTAAGACGAGTATTCAGTTAAATGAAACTAATATTTACGGATTACTACGCGTCAATATTGATGGACCCGGCACCCGCACGGTGAATCCATTGAGTGCTAAGAGGTTTCGTCTGTATTATTAAGTCGTTTCAGGTAATTTGCAGTAACCAAAACGTCGGGAGTATGTAATTTTAAATATAATAAACTAATGCGTAAAAATTTTCGGAAAATATTAGTTTCATTTACGTGATTAATTTTTCAATTGCTATTACTGAGATAGTTCTACCTATTAATTAAACACGGAAGTTACCAAATCGGCTTATTGTATTCGACATCAGAACACTAACTAAATAATAAACAGTAAATATATATCTAGCTTTTTATTTAAACAGAAATTATTTTAATTAATAATTATCTCAACCGCAATCAAGGAAAATATTTATTACACGAATGTACCAAAAACTTGATATTATTTCAGATATATTTTCATATTACTTTTTTATTATAGTTTTTAAAACTCTCGTTCCAGATATAAAATCTACGGGAGTGAAGCGAGCTGGTGAGGGCCGGCTGCCAGGAGCCTCGCCGTCGAAGCAACCAAAACAACTGTTGTACTAATTTTAATAACATTTCTGAGGTTTTACTTAGAGTACATTAGTAATGTATGGAGAAACTATAAACTATGATTAACGTGCTTGCACTCTTATTGTAGTACTGATGAATAATATTTTTTATTATTAAGAATTTCTATGTAATATCCCACGAGCTATGACGATCGCGAGGCGTAATCTTGAAATACATAATGTAAATGTTCTTTAATGTCGGAAGACGTTAAACGACTGACGAGGTGTTGTAAGTATTGAAGCGAGTAGATTAAGTGCAAAATTATAACTGTTATGTAAAATATCCTTACAGAGAATAAACATAATTTTTAAACATATCGTATTTTATTATTGTCATTATTTTTATTATAAAACTTAACACTACCATCTCCAATAAATACCATTTCAATAATTATATTTGTTACTATTAGAATTATCACATTGTATTATATAACAGTTAATTATGAGTGGGTCATAAAAAAATAGAGGATATTGCATTTGGCTTTTAATACTTAATTACATATTATCGAGTACACTATACATTTTATTTTCTTGCTATAAAATGCTATCTATTCAAAACTCCGGTAGGCATTCCAAAAGAAAATAAATATAAATAATTTACATATAACTTCCGTTTTATAGAAAATTTACTATGTTCAAGATATTTGCAGTTTATTATGATATTAAAGCAGTATCACTAAAGTATTTATTTGGACAAAGTTAATTTTGATTTGTATATATAGTTCCGCGAACACACTAGCCACTGCCGCACCTTGGTTACTGAAATGAAAAGTATTTGTAACTTTATATAGAAAGGATAATAATCTTCAACAAACGTTAAAAAGTGATTATTCACAAAACGAATGTTTATAGTTTTTATTTATTTTTTCGTTCAAAAATAGAATATGGTTGTTAATATAATAATAATTACCAGGGATGTGGTTCCGAACAACTTGTACCATCCGATGACTATATTGGAGAGGTTGAGGTCGTCTAGCATTATTTGGGCGACGCCCATAAATACTTTTTTTCCTTCTATGCGACCATAATCACCCCATACCGTGACCTTCAAAATAGAGGATACTTTAATGTTGATAGGAAAGTCAAACAAATAACTGGCTATAATATTGTGCTGTGTTATGTTATATGAATTAAAAAAACAATTATCAGCAGTCCAACCGAACGTATAAAGCGATATTGCTGCGTGCCTAAATATGTATATTAAAAAAAAAACAATATGTAATAATGTGAATATTTCTTACTTGCAAAACACATCCCTTAAAGTTTTCTCTGAAGGTGAGTGTTTGTTGGTAGAGAGGGTCGAGGGTCCTCCTCGCCGTACTGGTCTTAGCTTTTGCTATACATCGTTTGCCACTCACGAGGTACACTTTCACGTAGGGCGCGGGCAACGTGCGACTGCCCTGTCGCGCCTGTAGCCCGCGCGCCCTTATCACCTCTACCTGGTTAACAAATTATCTATTCAGTAATAAATATATGTGTATACATACTTTAAGTTTGTATTGTTAGTTCACAAGTAGAGTTTGTATGATATTGGTCATATTTTAAGTTTTAGCAAAAGAAAAAGGCTTTTATGCGTAAAATATCAAAAATGGAGTAATTTTTTGAGTTATTACCTCAAGGAATCCTTTTTGGTAGCACATGGACAGTTGCACGTCACCCAGAGTGGGTGCTCCAAGCAGTTGTCTTCCCACGAGCTGTCCCGGGCCCAGACCGTCGATGAAGTCCGAGAGTCCTCCGCCGTCAGAAGACCCTGACCCTCGCATACCGGGAGACCATCTGTATGCAGCGTCTTATTAAAAACTTACTATAACTAAGATTTCCATAGCTACCTTTAAATATGACTTAACGCTTCTTGCAAATATCTACTGTACTTTTGTTATTATGAGGCCCTCGTTTAATTAAAATCATTGCCATTTTGTCGAAATTATATATAAAATAACTTACCTTATTTGTATACTGTATAACTTTAATATTTTCAGTATCAGCTTTTTTTATTGTTATATCAAAAATTCTAATAGAAACTCAATTAAATTGGGCCATTATATCTTTTCAATCCAAGGATACCGTGTAGAACTTAGACATCCAAACTTACAGGATCAAAAAGCTTTGTAGAGGAGGTTCTGCAGCAAAACTGCTGGTTAAACTTTAGTGGACAGGTAAAAGCAGTTAAATTTGTTATGACTAAATAGGTACTTGAAAATCCAAGTTATTTAAAGCCAAGTTTGTTCTTTAAAACGAATATACTCGTTTGTAAAATGCAATGACTTGGATTTCCATGAGGATATTATAAAAATCAAGAAAATATATACTAAAATAAAATATTAAATAATTATAACATTGATACAATAGTGAAGAAAGGGGCGGTAGATTTCGTATAGAACTAAATTAAGTAGGTTTAATACATTATGGAAACAAGAGATTATCGGTAGACTTCGGGGAATTATATGGGAAGCTAAAACAACACTTTATAATAAAAGCAGACTACCTGTCTGATAAATTTGTTTGCGTAGAATACTTCAGATCTATCCGTTTTAACACAAGATACATCCTTGAAACGGAATTGAAATTTTCACTACTTTGTGACGATAATAATCTAATTAAGTATATTCTAAATGCACAAATATTTATTTACAATCTTCTGTACCTACCATTTAAAATTCTATACAAATAAAGATAGAAATGAAGTGATGGGATTATAATAACAAAAATGTTGAATACCTTTAGAGTGTGATGTGTTTGTAATCTGTATGTAGTGGGCTGATAATACCTAATATATATCTGTTCTATTAAATAATTAATGAAATAAACAAATAATGTTTTTTTTTCGTTGACTTAATTGTCTTTAAAATCTTCGGTCTCTAATTTTATGTTCATTATTAGTAGCATAAAGATTTACAACTAAATTAAATACTTTATATGTATCATAATTTAAAGAATACTTTTGAGTGTAGAACAGTTTAGAATTTAGAATATTTATTCGAGAATGTTTGTGTCTTTAACTAAATTGATTGAAAGAAAAATAAGAAAAGACCAGCCTAAAACATGGAAAATGGTGTAAAATAATATAATTTTATTGATAAATAATGAAGTGTAGATACTAACAGTAAAATTATTGTGAGACATGCATGGATGACATATCAGCCTAGGTTAAAATTGACAAAAAAAAAAACAGATGAACAGTGCAAACATCGTAAAGGCTTTCAGGCAACATTAATAAGTCAATCACAGTCGTGCAGCGAAAGTAAAGCGCCATTATAATATCTAAAGTATCTGCAACAGTTTCGCAATAACTTGTTAACCTGTTAATGAACCGTCAAGAACACAGTTCACATGGGTCCCGAGTGAGTTGCCAATACGTAAGAAGACACGTGTGCGCTGAACAGAATAGAGTGAAGTAAAAACACCAACACAAAACGGCGTCATGCGTACAAGACGGAGGCGTATAGAGGGTAGAGGAGAAGACGCGAGCAACATCGATGCACACATAGAGTTAGTGTTGGGGACGGAGCGGGCGAGCGAGGACTTACGAGGATCCTTCCGAGCTAGATATGGAGATGAGGCTGGTGGAGCACACCTCGTGCGAGCGCTGGAAGGACGTGGCCGCGGGCCCGGAGCGCTTGCGACGCGCGCCGCCCCCGAGCTCTAGGCGACAGACAGAGGTCACGTGACCGACAGACACACGCGCACACTAGGACTACCCTCGGACTGACGCTCATTAACATAGACAATAAATACATGTTACATCTATTAATATGTTACATTATACTCGTGATGGTTGTTAGTTGCTACCTACGTAATGGTTCGGTATGAGAATATTTACATTACAATTCATAGGACGCGTGGAGAAACGGATTCGTTTAAGCCCATTTCCTTTGTCATGTAACTCGCTCGCATAGAGGCCAATTACATTTACCAGTAAAAGCTCTACATAGCCGGTTCTGCGTAAGCCACATTGCACATAGGTACATCTATCGCGGTTGATACTTGTAGCATGCTGTGTCATGTAATCGCTATTTAAGAGTCTCCCGTAAGTCATGTGAGGGCCGTAACGTCGAGATCTACCGCCTCGGAGCCTCACTATTGTGTCAAGGTGTGTGCGAGGCTGAACGCCAGTCGCCAACCTGTCGTCGTCGTTCTCGCTCGAGGCGGACGAGGCCCGCGACACTCCCGCCCCGCCTCTCATCTCACCGGGCACCACTTCCTCGCTGCGTTGGACCGTAAACGAATTTTTTCCACGTTTACCGAAACCTAACCTTCTTTTTCGTCCTGTCGATCATTTCAAATAACTTAAACATGAGTAAATTACTTTCTGGCCTACTCGAGTACGTTGTTCACTCTCCAGGGTATTTTAGATACAGTATGTGCATAAAAATTAAAATTAAAGGATCTATAAATTACAAATTTACCTGTAGCTGATAGTTGTGAGGTGGAATTACTCTTCTTTCCCATTCCTGGGCCGAAGTAATCTCTTGGTTCAGCTTTAAGTAGTGCGTCATCACTGGCGGGCTCTATTTCTGTGGTTCCGCCTAGCGCAGTGTCACTCAGACTGCCGTCTTTAGAAAATAAATTATATGTTTAATATTAACCGTGTTTTATGTACAAAACTTTCACTAAATGTCTCAATTCAACTTAATGTCTCGATGCGTATAATATGTAGGTATATATATTTGTTATTTAAATAAGAAGTTATTTACCTGCTTTTTCATCGGGAGGCACGTCGGCGTTACTAAGGCTGCGTGTAAACTGTCCCCGTCGCGACTCGCGCCTCTCTAACGGCTGCGTCTGGTTGTTATTCCGTCCATTTTCACGTCCTCCGTAATCATTACTGTTTTGTTGTTTAGCAGATTCGTCGGAGTTTTCGTATCCACTTGTTGCATTATCGTATTTTCGTATAGATTTATGATGACGATCACGTTGTTCCAATTTTGTTGATTTCGATATGTTTTCGGATGATCCCGTTGATGTGTGATGAGACATCAGTCGTTCGGTAGTCGTGGAGTGGTAAGTGTCGACGGGTGGTAAGTGCGGGGCGACGGATGCAAGCACACCACAAGACGAGCCGAGGTTCGTGGGAGATAGACCGACAGACAAATCATTAGCCATTTTACTAGTCACAGAATCTAAATGATTATTTGCGTCTAAAGGATTTAGTGGATTATGAGAGCGTCTGGTGTGATATGACTCATCTATTTCACGTCTATTTTTTGGTACTGAACGGGGGGCGACTTCGAATTGATATTGTTCATTATTATCCTTTTCTAATTTATAATGTCTATAAGTATTTGTTTTAACCTTGGTATGATCTGACCCGATATTTTTAAATGGATTATCAACATCTGTCTTGTATGAGGTGACGGTATTTCGTTCACTTACTGAAGAATTTAAATTAACCTTACGAATTTTGTGACTTTTAAATTTATCAACTTGACCAATTCTCTTCGTTTCACGCTCTAAATATTCTTTATCATCGTGATAATTAACAATTTTTGTATCATGTAAAGGCATTAAATGGTAATCTTTTTGCTTATTATATGATCTAAAATTTAAGAACAAATCTTTTTTTCGTTCTTTGTTTGCATGCAAATTACGAATGCTGTGTTTGGGAAGGTCTACATCGAATGAATTTATTTCCTCGGGTGTATTGTATTCATGTTTATCTCGTATTGATTGGTCTATGTCTACGTGAATGGTGGTTTCAGCAATACTATCATCACTAGCGTATCCATAGCAATGATAATGATTTACCTCATCATCTATAGTTTCAAGGGATTTTTGATTCAGTACATCTAGCTGTTTCTCAAATATAGACTTGTTAAGTTCTAAATATGGTATACTCGAGAAATTATGACTCTGATATTTTTTAAAACGTTCTCTTAAGCTCGGTATGATTTTAAACTTTAGATTATTTCTTTCTTTATAATCAGTATCTCTAAAATAGTTAAACGGGAGGCTAGATTGTTTTTTTAATTTATGTTTCATGAAATATTTCTGTGAAGGTATTGTAAATGAGAGATCTGATTCTGATGTTTCTTCCACTGTATTATCAAGGCAGCTGTCATCGTCGTCAGGAAAAGTGTTACTTCTTTGATATTCAGGGAATAGTTTATAATGTTTCGTGTTACTACCAGCGGATAAACTGCGACTAATTATACGACGAAAACGACGGGCAGGTAGAGTGCCGTTAGAAGTTTGTAAAATAGATGTTTCGTATGGAAAACATATATCGCTGCTTTCAATATCTATTTCCCCGCCCGTCGCATCGTCATAATGACAAATAGACGCAGGGGTAAAGCTATTGCGGAAGGTAAAAGTGCTGTCAACAGGAAGCGTTTGCATCCGGCTGTAAAGCATGGAAGCAACCAATAGAGTTCACATGCAAATCATATAACATGTTCCGTATTAAAATATGATATAGATATCGTGATGATGATACAATGATATTTTGTGTAAGGTTAAATGATATAAAATATTTATCTGTATCGAATACTTGTCCTATATCTTGCTGGTGGTACCTAGTTGGGAGATTTATTACGTAAGATATATTAATAATACATAATGTGATAGTGTTATAGAGTAATATATGCTGCACTATATCACCTGAGCATCCTTGTGGGTCGCGGTCTTTCGGACTGGGTGCTGAAAGCGCTGGAAGTAACCGAGGCTACTGATTCCAGGTCTGAGTCAGCAGCTGTAGCGTCTGGAGAGAGTCTACGTCGAGGAGCCCAACTGCCTCCACGAGCAGCCAGCTCAGAATCAGACAAGCCTGCATAATGCCTCTCCCATCCTATATCGGTGATACAAACTGTTGCTTATAATATGTTTATACTAGTTATATTAAGAACCTTTGTTGGATGAATCAAATATAAATATTTCATAGTTATATTGATGTTATTTCTGTATGAAGAAACCCTTGATGTATTTAAGACAATATTTTATCATTTTATAATCGTTAATACCATTACATTGGTATACTAAGATTGTAATTCGACCATTTTCGTGTCGATTATATTTTAATGATACTTAATACATACTTTTATATTTAAATCAGACATTTTTGTTGCAAAATATTTACTTGAGAATCATAAATAAGGATGTTCACATTTTATTGCTATATTAATTTCTATTTCATATTTGGTACTAAAAAGTTACCTGCAGTACGTATTGAATCTTCAGAGTTACTCTATTTTTAAACATTTCATTTTTAGATAAATACATACTTACATATATTATATTATAGCAATAATTAAACAGCGTTTGGATGGGTTCTGATACTATTTGGAGTCTAGGCAGAAAAACTAAATATATGTATTTCATCTAGGCTATTCTAAGTTTCTAAACTGCTACACTATTAGGCAAAGCAGTGTCGTATAGTGTATAGAGAAGACAAACCTTTGTATTTCACTCAAATATAATACAGGAGATACTAAAAATTCTTTAACTATACAAGATTGGGAAGTGACCAATAGGTGACGTCATTATCCTTTAAAAATTACGTAGATTTTGAAGGGGAATGTTTTTGTAAAGGTAAAATCAGTCTGAACGTCTGTCGATGAGGGAATGGCGGTGAGTGTATTGACCTTGTGGCGTGCTGCGGTAGGTGAGTGTGGCGCCAATGTGGTGCGGGGCGATCCACTTACGTTCTTCAAGATCCGCGGACACTTGAGCGCGCATTGCCCTCTGGCCGCTCTGCTATAAAACACTTTTTATGAGACATCTTATTGATAACGATAATCGTCTATACAAATAACTGTCAACGTTATATATATATATATATATATATATATATATATATATATATATATATATATATATATATATATATATATATATATACAGGGTGACTGGTGAATTACTATCAATATTTAAGGAGCATACTCGGTACATGATCCTCATTCGAATTATGTTAAAAAAATAGATACTTAATTTTTGACCAAATTTCCGTATAAATAAATAAATTGTGGACACGTTCCAAGTGTTCCAAGTGTGGACGCGTGTGTGTGTGTATACCTAATCTGTAGGGTGTTCATACGATGCGTAATTAATTACATAACTTTTGGTTAACTTTACTTAGAAGTTTATTAATATTTATGTTACATTAATTTTTATTTTGTCATATATGATGGTCAAATATCACGTCCTCAAATATCGATAGTAATTCACCAGTCACCCTGTATATACGAGGTGTGTTCAAAAAGTATCGCGAATTTTGAATTTTTTCGGGTTGCGTATAATCGAATTTCGATTTTTTTGTGGCGTTATGTTGGTACTCATGTCTGTCACTTATGCCGACAAGCTCGGCCATTTTGAATGTTCACCTAATTGTTGACACCTGTTTTGCTTGCACGTGTTTTGGATCGTCTTCGATTTTTACCATGGATCAAAGTGTGTCTCATGCCCAAAATATTGATTAAAATCGAATGGCACGAGCCAATCGATATCTTTAGGTCCTCAGCAACTTCTCTAACGGTGATTCGACGATTGGCCAATACCATTTTCTCCACTTCATTAATTTTTTCGTCTGTTGTTGAAGTGTTCGGGCGTCCGGCACGCTCTTCGTCATCCACATCTTCTCGGCCTTCTGAGAACATTTTGTACCACCGATAAACGTTGCTTCGGTCCAACGTAGCTTCGTATGCCACAGTCAACATTCGGAATGCATCTGCGCACTTAATTCCGTTTTTCACACAAAATTTGATACAGGTTCTTTGATCCATGGTAAAAATCGAAGACGATCCAAAACACGTGCAAGCAAAACAGGTGTCAACAATTAGGTGAACATTCAAAATGGCCGAGCTTGTCGGCATAAGTGACAGACATGAGTACCAACATAACGCCACAAAAAAATCGAAATTCGATTATACGCAACCCGAAAAAATTCAAAATTCGCGATACTTTTTGAACACACCTCGTATATATGTGATGATGGCTGTATTAAAGGAATTTGAATCGAAAGGTATTAATTTCTGATTTTATAATTCAATTGCTCAGAAGAAGTTGTAAACGAAGGGTTCATAATTGTTTGGTGATTGAGTTCTGTAAGGCTGGCTACAAACCTGGTGTGGTATTTGTGGTAGTTGTCTCTTCTTGGGGCTCGTGGTGGGGGTGGCTGTAGCAGACCTCGACTGGAACCGCGGCGCGTACGCGTGTGTAGGCAGCCTAGACCCCTCGCGCTCCTCACACACTGCAACGCAAAATACGCTGCTTTCCCTCTTTTAGTTCTATCCTTTATAAAGCTTTCGAAATATTCAAGGACATTATTATCGAAAACAACACTGAATGTCCCTCATATTAGTTAGTTTTTTCAGAAGTTAATTGAAGGAACGATAACATTGTACTTATCCACACTTGCCTTAAACGACAATAAAGATTACGGCATGCAATTACAAACATCGTGATACAATTAACAAGTGGCTTTAGAGCTTACGATACCAGAAGTTGAATGATTAATAGCGTGCTAGTGGGAGGATAGGTACGGAATTGAAACAAAAATGAAAGGAAGGTAGAACAGTAGGTGGCAGTAAAGTGGTGATGAGAGGTGCATCGCGACGTGTTCCGTGCGGGGTCAGGGCTGGCCCGTCACCCACCAGGCACCGTGGCTACTGTGGCGAACATGAGACGCCACAACCGGGAACCGCTAACGTCGTTGCGGTTCCAGAACATATACATTGATCACACAACGGTATAATGATGTCAATGTACTCACACTGATAGAACGGTTTGATTATAGAATTGAAAATATTTATCATGCTTCGTTGTACGCTAGATCTCTTATGAAATATATCATGCAGACATCAACAGCGATAGAAGTTTGGAGGTATTTGGTAGAAGAATTTGTTTATTGAACACTCGTGTGTTTCTGTATGTGTGTGTGTGTGTGTATGTATGGTGACCTGTGTAGCGCGGGGCGGAGGCCGGCGGGGACAGAGACCGTCTGGGAGACACACTGCGCCCTCCCGCCGCTGACTGTGACCGTGCCACGTAACCACTCTATCAATAACAAACATTACATTATCAATATAATTAATCCTCAATATTATTATAATTAATCTGATTCTTACTCGTTCTCTCGACATGCCGGCGGTCCTCACCCTACCGGCTGGCGACATATCGCGTCTACTACATCGTGTGCCTTCGATCTTTAAAGAAAAGTTTATCCATATTGAAATACTTGAAACAAAATGTGTAAGTTCTGCTATAAATTTTTGTTGCAGAAACAAATTGATTAGAAAATTCTCAGCAGACAAAAACTGATTAAGCTTTAAATTCAAGATCCATCATAGTAATCCTACTAATATTATAATTGCAAAAGTTTGTGAGTGTGTGTATGTTTGTTACTTCTTCACGCTCAAACAGCTGAACCGATATTGATAAAATTTAGTATACAGGAAGTTGATGTATAGGAATAACGCATAGGCTGCTTTACATCCCGGAAATCGTAGGTAACACAGCGGGGACAGCTAGTATCATTATAGAAGTATTGTAAATGTGTGATATAAGGATATATGACCTCGTGTGGCGGCGGCGGACTGGAACTAGAGGCGAGGCTCGACAGTGAGTGGTGTCTGCGGAGATCACACTCACTGGGAGTGTCCGAATCCGACAGACGAGATGTGGAAGTCGATGGAGGGGAGAGGTGCTCTCCATCCACCTCCTCGTCATGGTATCGCTACCAGGGACAAACATCACCCATATAACATACATATAACGTAGTGATATCTAAGATTCTCGCTAGTTTCATTTAAATGAAACAAATATTTATCGGATTATACTACGCAACTTTATTTTTGTGTAAACCTATATGCTTCCGACGTTAAGGCTGCTCTTAAGGCAACCGTGATTACGGGCACAGGAGATATCTAGTTTAAATATTAGAAAAATATTAGTTTCATTTAAACCTTATAAAGTATTATAGAATCGATATAATATATCAATTAGGTACACGCAAGAATCATACTTGTAACTTTCATGATGTATTTGTTTGGATGTACTTATAGTTTTTCACAACTGAGCAAATATTATTTTTTAACTTTATGTATAATATATGAAAAATTTGCAACACATATCACTGAGATTTATTAGAGTGATGTCCTAACAGATAAAAATATTAATTTTTACTTCAAAATACCAATAAGTATTTGGTTTCTCATTCTATAAGTATACGAAATGTGACCAATAAAGATACTTACGCTGTAATTACCGAGGTCTTCGTGTGGTTTCAGTAGATACCAGTTTGGTTCATGATTCATCATAACGCTGTCGAGATCCAAAAGCACTTCACCCAGAAAATCATTTGGTCCGTAACGATTTAAGTCCCATACTGTTACCTGAGTCGTAAAAAATTAATCACATATAAACTCTGAAGCCTTAGAAGTTCAAATTATCATTTAAATCGATATTTTACCTCTAACGTTCTCTTTTTCAGATCTGTTATTCTTATTCCACAATAAACAAACGTCTGGTTCCACCTCGGTTCTAAAGTGTTTGCTAGAGTTTTTGTTCGTCGTTTACTTTTCTCGCTTTTATCGGGAAGAAGAAATATCTTCGCGTAGGGACATCTAGGAGAGCCGTCTATACGAGGACTGAGGTTACTCGCTGATACAACGGTCACTAATAACTGAAGAGCCGCGATATCGAAATATACTTTAAGCTAAAAACAACAAGCAATTTGTTATTATTATGACCTAAAATGTACAAAGATACTCGCGATAATAACTAATCTATCCTCTAAATGAAACTAACATATTGGGATTACATAATATTTCATTATCTGGAAAAATTTCGACATTAACTTCAAGTTTGCCCGTGATCACAATTTCTTCAAAGTAACCTAAACTTCGGGCGTATGCAGTTCTTACTATAATATAATACGTTTAGTTTCATTTAAATGAATATGAAAGTCATAAATATCATTAATCTATCCTCACCTGTATCCTTCCAGCCACACTGACGTTATGAGCGGTGTGCCTCCCTGAACGTCTTCGAGAGTGCATGTCAGGTGATCCGGGAGAAGTCACCAGTACACTAGGCTTCTCACACCCACCCATAATTTCGGTATACACTTCTAAATTTAACATTACGTGTTATAAAACTATCTATCATCATATCCTAAGTATTAGAAACATTTAATAACAATACCTTTGTGTGCACGCCAGGGCTGAGCTGGTGCACGCGAAGGAGCCAGCGGTCGGGACACTACTAGCTCCACGTGTGAGTCGTGTTTACTGTTAGCAACAACTAAAGCCACCTCCTCCGCTCTACGACCCTGAAGTGGAACCCCATTCCATTGTAGCACCTCATCACCTAAAGCAATTTGTATCAAAGATGACTAATAATACTTACTCACGTTAAATACTTCCCGAGATAATTGTTCAATTCAATTATTATCTCTTTGCATAAATTGTATTGGATTATATAAAGACTAGTTTTTTTGATAATTTAAACTCTCATTACTTAAGTTCACTCGATGTATATAATTATTTTTAATTTTACCTATTCTAAGTTGTCCTTCTAAATCTGCAATTGACCCTTTCTTGACTTTCTCGACAATGGCACCCCGTGTGCCGTCTGGTAACATCTTTCCCCCTACTACTTTCAGTCCAAGAATAGCTGCCGATGAATGGGAACTACCCTCCACAACGCTTTTCCGTAGAACCATATGACCCACCATACGCGTCCCGTCAGAGGAAACTTGCCAGCTCAATGGGAACTGTTAGTGATAAAATAATTTGAAACATCGTAATAAGAATAATCATCACAGATACTCAGCAAAACGGCAAGAAGTGTGTCGCAAAAACGAAAGTGCACACTCAGTGGAACTAGAACGAGACATGCCTGCCAATGCATCATGCTGCAGCCAAACAGAAATATGCTTTCTTATATAGCTCAGGAACTAACGAACCTGCCTAATACATTATATAACCAAAATTATCTAGTCAATTAATAAACGGCGAATTAGATTCCTAATACGAACCGAAAACTTTATTGGTATTTATAGTTATATTTAGACAAGTAAAAGTATATATATTTTAGTATACACTTAAAATATAGTTATTTCTTTCAAAAAGCAAGCTAAAGTACCGATAAGGTTGTGTAATGTATTACTATGTACCTTAGGGCAATCGCCCCTGTTCGAGTCTTCACTGGAAGTAAAAGTGCTAGAGGTATCGATGCCTGAGTCTTTGGTGGCCGAGTCCTGGCTGGTTTGTCTCTCGGACTCCCAGCGCAGGGAGGCCCAGTCGTTGGGCGCGCCAGACGCGTCACGACCACCGCGAGGAAACGTCGCGGCCCCCTCGTGCCCATCGAAGCGAACAGTTTTTTTTCTCCTCTCCGTGAAACGTCTGTTATCGGAGGAATCCTCCCACAAGTAAGCACTCTTATAAATGGCACGATCGGGACGCGGGACCCCGTCGGGCACGTAGGGCCGCAAGTACGAACCCTCGCCGTCGTCGCGGGCGCGCCACCGACAGTCTGTCACCGAGTCGAAGCTACGGCCGCCCGCCGGCGCCGACCTCGACGGATCGAAGTATGACGCCGGTGAATGATTAGTCAAATTGTAATAATTGTTGGCAGCCACAGTGGAGCTACGGAGTTGTGGATGCCGCAGCGATGAACACGCCTCGAGTTGTCCTAAGAATGACAACGTATAAACAGCAAACATCGACACGGGACAAAGGCAGATTCAAACGGTCCAACGACTTGCGCGCCCGTACGCGCCCGGAACCGGTCGGTTATCGGAAATAATACTCATCACTTTGTTTGCACATGTTTTTACCGGAATATTTCTACGATATTCACAATTCACAATGTTACGTTGTTTTAATTATTAACCTAACCTACCCTAACAAAATTAGCTTTGATAAAATTAAACGCATTTAAAGCGGTGATCACGCACAAGCGGAAAGAATGTGTAACAGTTTATTTAAGTCAAATAATAAACAACATTTACAAAATAAACACGATCACGAAATCTAAATTCATTTTCATCCCCCTGTATGTAACACTTCTTTTCGCCCAAACATGCATTGCTTGAACCAATCAGAAGTATGGATGTAACAAATTGTTATTATAAAGTAGAACCTATTAAATTATCTACAAAATGATTTGATGACATATAAAATAGATAATGTTACATTAAATATCAATATATAATTCTTCTAGTATTTTTTGCAATTAAAATAAAGAACTGGTTACTCCAGGATCAGATTGGATTTTTAACAAAAAAAAGTTACAAGAGATTTTTATTTCAATATCTCTAATAAATAAATAAATAGGTCATACTTTGCAATAGTACTACGAAATATTATATAATGATTAGAAAAAAGTCAAAGAAGAAAGAAAGAAATATACGAAAAAGGGGGAAAATAAGACAGATAAAGAAATATATATTGTAAGAGATGGTTAAGTAAAGTAAGTAAGTATGCATATTGTGCAAAGTAAATAAACATAACATTAGCGTCACATATACAATTATTATTAAAGAACACGACTAGAAAAAAATATTTAAAGCATAAAATGGATATATCGTTTGGTTCAAGCAATATAGTTAGAAGTACATAAATGTTTTATAATTAAAAATGTTCTATATGCTCTGTCATATATAATTTGAAACTGTAATTATTGTTCCATATCGTAACGACATTTATGTAATTCCTTTAACATAAATAACTTCAGTAACCACAACGTTTCAAGTACACGAAGAAGGATAGAGATTCAATGGTCAACAGCGATCACAGTTTGCCTACCAGAGAAGTAGATCAATTTACGTACGAACAATAACATAACTCAAACATCTATATATAGTTTAGCTTAGTTACAACGCATTTATCCCGAAAGCCCTCTCACCGATAAGAATTTTTTCATTTTCTCATCTAATATAGCTTGTCTCTGGTTTCTGTTGGCCGCGGGACCGCTCCTATCTCTAGCATTACCTGCGAACAGTGCATGGCGAGGTGAGCTTCGGACTCTAAGGGTTGGCGAACAACGCGGCGGGGCGGAGCACGGCGCGGCGCGGAACCGGGCGTGTAGAAGACGCGCGAGACGCTCGATACATTTATAATAACAATTAAAAGGAAACATGTTCAGTGTTCGATATATCTTGATATATACTCATGTTATATGTAGTTAATCTGAAAAAAGATTCCTGTTTATACATAAAAATGATTACACATCCTCCACTATACTTACAACTGTCGATAAATACTTACTTCTGTCACAGATAGGTACTAAATGATCAGACATGGTGTAAACATAAAATATGTATATGTACCTATGGATGACTTTACTGGCTATATAATATAAAATCCAGTGTAATTTACCACAGTTAATCATAGTTAAACATTACCAAGTGATTCCTGACACTAGCATTTCTACATTTGTATTATTCTAATACCTCGCACGGAACACCATAACCTCAACGCTGCTAAATTTTTGGAGCTAAAGTGACAAATAGTTAATTAAGGTCTTAGTGATCGAACTTATCGAATAACTAATTTAAAGTTACCGTTGAAACGTTGATTGCGTGTTGTATAGTGTAGCTGTTGTGTAAGGTGACAAACAAAATTTTGCATGGATGGAGGGGATACGTGATGGCTGAGGAAGGAGGGGTCGGCGGCCGGAGAGCGTGCCGGAGAGCGTGCGCACTTACCACGGTCTCGGTACTCGTCGTTCTCATCCGATACGCACTCCGGTACCTCGTCGTCCGACGACGATGAGCGAGGAGGGAGCGGTGGATGGCCGCCGGCCAGGTGAGGCAGCGGCAGCAGCTGTGACGCCTGCGGCGGTGGGACCATGGCCGTATCTTCCACTCCGTATGCTGCCTTTTGTCTGGGATGAACTAGATGCGGATGGGTTCGAGCGAGCCCCTCTAACTCCCCGTAATAGCGTGCCTCTTGCTGACTGTACTGTCGTCGGAGAGCACTGCCTGATCTCTGTAAAGGTTGATTCTCTTTTTCTGCGGCACTATGTGCTCTTTCTAACTTTGGTCGCTTGTCTAAAGAAGTTTCAACCTGTGGCGGAAGACCTCGCATATCGGATTCCATCCGCCATAACATTGAGTCCTGCCCAGCGCTCTTGTGTATCCACTGGCCAGTTTTTGATAAAAGTTCTTGTTTTTTGCGACAGAGAATGCAAACCCATATAACCTGTAAGTTTATATTCAACTGTATTGTCTCGGCAGATTCTTCTTATAAAGATACATTCACTGTAGGAAACGCGTTTCCTAACTACGGTATAAGTAAATAAAGATCAACCAATACTACAAATGTTGATATAAATTATATTTTAAAACTGCTAAATACTTAAAGTACAATTTTGTGCTTATTTATTTTAAAAATGGCAGAATTCTGTGATAATAATATATCTTGAAATAAGTGTACATGCTTGAACGGCTACTTTGAACAACATCAATGAGAGAATTAGTTTAAGTGCAATAGTGTGCGTTAATGTGAACTCATAGTTGAGTTATGTCACAAAGCCTTGACTTTGCATTAAATGTGTAAGGTTGCAAGCAAATAGAAGCGTCGCAGAAATTATTACGATTGCTACGATGTTTTTCTTGTTGTAATCACCTTATTCGACCTTAACGTGACCTTGCCGCCACATCGAGCGCAGCACCTGACTCTGCAGTAATGGCAGGAGTGACCGACGCCGTCTGCGAATTTTGTTTTTAAACAGATGTGACAAGTGGCGGCTAATTCAACGCCAGCTGCCCGTTGCATTTCATTCCTCGTACGAATGGTCTGCTCCAACACTGCGACCTCATCTTGTTTCCGTCTGTTATTAGATAAAATAATTTGGAGGTACATAATATAAGGTATTTTGTTAATATTAGAACGGTCGACGAATTGACATCGAACGTTCTGGAATTGGGTCAATAACGTCTATAGAGAAATGAGATATATTAAAATATGATTTCTAAACTGGGGTAGTTGGATTTCTGAGGAAGATGATTGATAGTATTCTACTTCCGACTTTTGTTTTTTTTTAATATTTATTATTTTGATCTATGAAGATAGATTGAAATTGCAATAAAAAGGAATGTACATACGATGGAAAAGGGCTACTAGCGAAAAGTCACAAATATATCACCGAATCTTTAGCAAAACTGTTAAAACTGGGGTTATGTATAACTGGAATAATTAAATAATATTTAAGATTAGTTACAAAGTTTAAATGAATTTTATATTTCAATATATAGATATATAATTCAGCGGGTATATATAAGCAATCTGTACATATTTTAACCAAATATTTAGAATGTTTTTAGTAGTATTAGATATACTCAAATTTTAAAGAGTAGAATCAAATTACAGATTCCTTAAAATCCTGTTAAAATTGAACTCGAATATTTTATTACGAACAACATTTTATTTCTTGTTTCTCATTTCTCTTGCAGTTTGATATCTTTGTTACTTTTTACTCAAGAACGTAAGATTTTTGATATAGATTTATAGATTTTTTTATTTGTACTAAGTTAACATTTTTCTTCAGTTGCAGTTGCCTTTAATTCAACCTTTATTTCTTCATCCTTACTTTTTTTTTAATTTATTAAAATAAAAGGGAAAAGATAATTTTCTGATTCCTAGTTTTTGCTCAAAAAGTAAAACATCTAATACATATAAAATCCATTTTGTATGAATTTTAGAATAATATGTGATTCTACGTATAGTAAACATGTGTGTATAGACACAAAGAATTACATAAGTGTTATATTATAACAAAAATATTTATCATATTGTAATATGACAAAATGGTCAGCATAGGATACGTCGTAGGAACGTGATGTAAGATATTATTAGAACATCAAATTCAAAGGACACTAAGAGACTGGGTAAAGGAATTAATGTTGTTAGTTTCTCTTCACTATTCCTACTGTATATTGACTATTTACCATACTCAATATTTACATTTTACCTCAATAATAGTTGTACTAGCAAGGAAATAACACGTATATTACCCCTTACTATATCATATTTTAAGCTTTAGTTTGGTCCTAAGAATAACAAATTGTTTCAAGACAAAGAATCTTACAAGTTTTTAAAACGTAGCCATATAATTTTTCGTCTGAAGAACTGAATTCGAAATGTAATTTTTTTTAATGTATTTTTGCTATATCTTATATATTTACTCCTGTTTTATATTATTTTAACTTTAATACCCTTAAAATATTAAACATAACGGTTAAGAATACCTAACTGTTACTAAAGGATGGTGATGTTGAAAGTAAGTAGTCATCTACTTATATGTAGAGAAATCTTTATGTAATTCTATATTAATAAGGTAAATTCTATAAATATATATCTTATTTGATAGATTAACATGAAAAAGCTATTATGTAAACAATCAAATCACACAAAATATTTTAAAAATTAAATCACAGTTTCAAAATATATCATAATACATCTTTGGAGTAAAATTTTACTCCAGCTTTCGTCTGGAATATTTATATTTTTCTTTTCATTGTATATATTTTACCCGAATTTCTATGCTAAGAGTAAGCTTTACATACAATGGACTATAAATATCATATTGTTTGCAATCTCCTCTTTCATGTATAGAAAAACAGTCAAATGGTTTCTTTTATTCTATAAACGTGTATTGATTTCGCGCTCGGTTTGGGACGGGAATAGCTGATGAGACGAGGGTCAAAAAACCAAGCTGTCTTTTCAGTCAGCCTTCGTATATAGCGACAGAAGATTTCCCAATAGTTTCATACTATATTATTGTAAATCTCTCGGTATTTTGATATTATTTTCATTAATGTTCTCCAAATTTTTGAATAGTAGTCGTTTTTTCAGTACCTACTAAAGTTCTGCTTCAGTTTTTTTTAAGATTTGTTTATATTAAACCAGTTATAAATGACTAAATCAATAACGGTGGACGTTAGAAAAAAAAAAATAGAACAAATTTCAGAACCGAAACTCGAGTGGTGGTGTTAACAAGATATCAAATATCGGAAAAAGCTTTAAACGACCACGTACCTACTCTGTAGTGAAATCAGAGTGTTATCAGTGATATCAAATGAGGTGGGCGGATGGTACTTGTACACTGTAGTGTCCACTGACGCGCGCTCCGACCTTCAGTGCGTAACACTCAATTTATTTGCCCAATAAATAACTTTCACCCAATAGGATATTGAGAAGGCAAACAAGAATCATGAAATGGCCATTTAAAAATATAAATCTACATCCAAAATTGATATCAAAACTTTGGACGTAATCCTAATTAAATTAATATCAATCAAAAATACATACTACTACATTTCTTTATTTTAAATTAATTAATATTTGCAACACTACAAGGAGCTTAAAAAGTAAAAGCTATTATAAACACAAAGAATTCCTTCACCATGAAACAACAAAATGAAAACTGCAAAGAAAGAGTTTTTTCTACGAAGCTACGTAATTCTCGCTACGTCTTTTACATTTCGTAGCAATTCATTGTAATTTATAAATGTTAAATCTATGAATTTTACTATGTATAGAGGAAAGTTTATAAAACTACCACAACAATTAAATATGGCTCTTCAATGTAAATGGCAGACCACCGACATCGTTAGTAAAAATGGCGTATTATGCAGGTTTAAAAGTAGGTCACTAAAATTTCTTACTGCATCCACACTCCTACAACCAAAGCGCGTACTTTCCGACGGCAATCAAATATTCTTTGCAAAACGTTTTTGATAATTTACAATGAGTGCTAATGTTGATACTATTATATAAATTTCATTCTAACACAAAGTAATTAACAAAAAGTTCAATTCAATTAAGTTTTTAGTTCTTGCCAATTGAATTTAGATATTTTTTCATACCTTGATTTAATTTTCTATCGCTGTTTATTCAAAGCTCGTTTTTTCGAAACAAAAATGAACTTATTGGTCAGAAGACACTAATCTCACCCTTCTTAGGTATGTATTTTATACGTAATCACGGTTGCCGGAACGCGCAGATGTGACACTGAATTTACGTCAATATCAATATTGCAGAATCAAACATCGAAAAGAAACATCACTCGTGTTTCCAACATTTATATTAACAAAACGACAGTACGTGTATACGTTTAATGTAGAATTCAAAATAAGAAACACTTTTAATGTTGTCACATAATTATGGTGCATTAGGTGGGTAAATAGCGAGGGTTGAGGGTGGGTGTAAGCGGAGGAGTGGGCACACCTCATAATCTCGTGCTCCCGCTGTTCCTCCTGTCGCTGGCGCATGATGACCCCTTCGATGATGGCGCGCTCCTCGGGCGTGAGATGCGACAGGTCCGGCATGTCGTCCATGGCGGGCGCGGCGAGCCGCGAGCGTGCGCGGGCCCGCCGCCTGATGCGGTGCTGTGCCCGCGGCGCGACTCCTCTCGCCCCGGAGGTTTATTTAATAATGCCGTGCGGGCCAATGGCGGACGACACTACATTGACGTCAGTGTCACTATTGATCGTAGGCTCTAGGCCAACCCTAGCGCACATTCGCCCACTTACGCCCTTTTTCGTTCCGATGCGTGCGCATTTCTTCTTAACAGACCCTAGGGTTCTATTTTATTTACTTTTTCTTCCAACTGAATTAAAAAAATATTTTATTCTACTTTAATTTTTTCTTCTCCAGCAAGAAGATAATTTTCTAAAAACACTAGTCCTGTTTATACTGCATAGACCAAATATTACATGTTATTTCGGGTATAATGTGTTTATCATTCAAAAGCTCAATCACAATCTAGAGGTGGGGGCGTACATTCACCCGGCACGTGGTTCACTCTGTCATTATGAAGAAAAGTCTGAACACCATCTCTCCAAGGATACTTTTTATAACGTAGGCGCATATATTCGAAGTCTCGACATTCACCCTTATCAGGTGTTTTATGTCCATATGTATTAAAACATTGAATAAGGATTAACGGTAGACATACTAAGAAAAATAAAAGCTTATACTTTCTCCAATTAGCTTGATGAAAACGTGGACAGCATGGGTTTGGTGGTATTTTAATAGGTCGACATTCTACTGGAGGTCTGATTTGGCTGCTGGCTCCAGGAACCATCGGTGGACAACCGCACTGCCCCGCCGGTCGACGTGGAGGACAACAAAAGCTATAATATCTCACATAACGCCGAGATATTAATTCATTAATGTTTGGTACAAAAATAGTCATATTATTTTTATGTTTTATTGATTATTTTAAAAAAACTTACATTGTTATATTATTCACTTTAAATTTCTGGCTTGGTTGTTGACAAAGCGTTATTCTTTTTTATTAGCAGTCTTACAGAGTTAAATCTGCCAGTATAAATGACCTAATAACCAAAATTAGCAGTAGTAATATTTTTTACATATTTCTCATAAAATTAAATAATATAAACTCTAAATATATGTAAACGCAATCATAGCAGGAGTTTTTTTTGTTTACTTAGTATTTAATTATATTAAGGGCAAAAAGCAAGGATACTCGTTACATCGTGAAGTAAAAATGGAAGCAGCTGTTACAAAGTTTTTTGTACAATGTTTTTTTTCCTTGAATAAAATTATATTTATTTAGTGAAAATTCACATTCACAATCCGGTAATTGTAGAAATAGCAACACTGATAGTGACGTTCACGTGAAACTTAAATTTCAAAATTTAATTTATTTTCAATGTATGAACAAAACAACATCATTTAATTATTTGTATTTAACATTTAAATTTGTTTGTTTCTTAGATCTCTCGCTACACATTATTTATATTATAAGGCAGTGTCCATTGTTTTAATCATAAGTATCTACAGTATATATAGGCTCGTAATTTGTAAATGTTGACTGACTCATCTTCCTGCGAATTTCGGCCTTAATAGACCATTACAATATGTTACAATGGAGTGACCGACTAGATAAAAACGATCGCCCAAAATGTTGGTGGGAGTTTACCTACAAAAATTATACGCAACGAACGTTGCCGCATCGATCAGTTTGTTTCCGAGTATCGTGAGTCAGACACCGCTTGTTGTTGAGGAAAATTTTTTTTATTTATTAAAGTCTAACTCCGAATTTCAAGTAAAATTTTCACTATGGATATCCAATCATTATCTTCAGCGGTCGCTAAATTCTCTGCCAAGTTCTGTAATGTAAGTTGAAATAAAATTTATATCCTCTCCAAGTTCTAGTAAAAATATTAAAACGGTACATATATTTGTAAGATTAAATGGGAAATACGTTTTTATTTTAGGAGTTGAATAAATCTCAGAGTGTTGTTGCATCTCCACTTTCGGCTAAATTTTTATTGGCTCTTCTTACTTTGGGATCTGAGGATCCAGCACATTCAGAACTACTTTCATCACTGGGCATTTCTTCTGATGATGAGGTAATATAAAATAATGAATACTCAACTGCTTTGTTTGTTTGAGTAAATTTATAACTACTAATATGTGTTTCAGATTCGCTCATCATTCAAATCGCTGTCCAAAAACCTGCTCTCTATCAAAGGTGTTACACTCAAAGTAGCTAACAAGGTGTACATTAAGGAAGGTGACTATGATCTCAATGAGGATCTTAAGAAGGATGCAGTCTCAGTATTCAATGCTGCCTTTGAAAAAGTTGATTTTTCACAAAGCAAAGCAGCTGCAAACCTTATCAACAAATGGGTACACTTTCAGTTTTATCTTATCATCATTTAAATCAAAAAAGACACACCAATGTTTTTTGACATATTTATAAGGTAGTGTTATATGTTAAATATATATATATATGTATTTTATTTCTGAACAGGTGGAAGACCAGACCAATAATAAAATCAAGGAACTAATACCCGCTGATAGTCTCAATGATGGCACCAGTCTTGTGCTTGTTAATGCCATTTATTTCAAGGTAAATATATATATACATATAAATAAAATGCAAACCGATTAATAAAATTTGTACATTAAAAACCATGACACGGTGATGATAAAAAATAATTTCTAGATTAGTTGTTAGTCATCAATGCAATTATTATAATTAAATTCTGTTATCACTATATATGTATATTAGGTGTAAATGTATAATAATATTTTATATATTGTATTTTCATACTTTAGGCACCTTGAAAAAGGAAATGCTTTTTTTTTATTAAAAATAGCCCTAAAATCGTATTTTTACTTAGCAATACATTCTTAATAACTGTTATACAAACATTACTAGAGGCAATTAAATAAACAATTCTGAAATAGATTCTTTTGAAGAAGTGGGTATAATGTTGGTGTCATTATTGTTACCTTTGAATTATTTAAACACTGCTAGTTGATTGGAAAATTTGTCCTTGATACCATTACATGGCTACATTAGTCATAATCAAAGTACATAATGTATAATTAACAAAATTATGATGTATCATAGTATATACATATACCTATATATGATAAACATGTGTGATTAATATCTATTATATATTAGTTACAGGAAGTTTTTACATATAGGTATATAATTGTAATGTATTATTTTTTTACACTATAAAACTGTTTTACTTTATATCAATATTCTGTCAGGGATAATTTCTTTGAAATAATTATTTTATAAATAAAAATGAATGACATGTCTAAAATTAGAAGTAGTCATACAACTTATTATTTTGTCAAATATCTGGTACTGATTGTCCTATCAAAATCAGTCTGGACATTACAAACTTTAACTAGAGCAAGGGAACAAAAACTTAAAAAGAATATTTATTATATTGGTTTATGTGTATGTTTGAAAATTCATTAAGTAAAATCTTTTATCAAACAGACAAACCAATTTAATTAAGTTTAATGTTTTAACTATTTCATATTCATAGTTTATTTGATAGCATTAATAGTGACCTCTTTGGAATGATCTTTTTTTTCGTATGATTTCATTAATACCTCTTTGGGATGATTTTTGTTTATACTTTAGGGTGCCTGGAGAAATCCATTTGACCCCTTAAACACGAGTGACCAACCATTCCACATCAGTCCTTCAGAGACAATAGATGTTCCTATGATGTACAAAGAAGATGATTTTTTCTACTCAGAAAGCAAGGAGTTGAATGCTCAGGTAATAACCATATTATATATGTATAAAAAGTTTTTTTTTTAACAATGTCTAATGAAACAGGTATTAGTGATAATGATTTAACTTAAAAGTGAGATATTATCATAATAAATTTATCGCATTTTTTTTTCATATTAGAAATTTATAATAACTAATATTACAGTACTTATAATTTAAACTCCAAAACATATGAGATGTTGCATAAATGAATTAGACATTATTCCTATTCTTAGCAGTTTTTTAAACATATCGAAGCATACATCTGTAAAGCATAGATCGCGGTTCGTTAAAATAAACATCCAGTTATTTGGATCGTATCCAACATATTTTTTTAAGTAAACAAGTTTGAAATATAACGGCTACTAGAAATTTTCGATCGTTTTTATAAAAGTAATTATTAAAGGAAAACTTGAACTCTGATAATAATTATCACCTGTTTGTTGTCATTGATAATATATATTTTTTTATTATAAGGAAATATTCGATTTTATTCAAACTAAATTCAACTTATCGATTGACGATACCATATCGCCTATAATGAATGTCTGTCTGATAAAAAAAATTAAACGACTTTTCTTTATCCTTGATCGTAATTATAAAGACAAAATTATTCGAATATAGAAAATTATAGTGTAAAAGAAATATTTTTCAGCGAACATTACAGTTTTTTTTTATTGATCCAATAATGATGATAGGTGATTGATTATAAAACCTTTTTTGTATATTAAAGTTGAAAGTCGATACCTATTACTATGATTAATTGTATACAAATGTAACAAAGAAAACGTGTCTACGTCAAGGACGAATTCTTTTTGTAGTAAAAACTTGAACTCCTTTCATTATTTATTAATTAACTTTAAACCTATTTTCGGATTAACAGTTTATTGGATTACATTTAAATGGTTTAACCCGTCGTTTCGATTAACTATATTTAAGTGTTTAGTTTAGTCATGTTGTTTGTCATCTTACACCTTAGACTATAAGATTTTTTTTGCTCGTTCTTTTGGATTCACGTAGAGGAAACAAATCGTGTCCTAAGGTCATGCATTGTGGTCACGGTCATGACTATTTTGATTGTCTGAAATCTTCCAAATTGAAATTGCGATGTTTCATAGTTTAAATCCCCCACAGTACATACGCCTGTGTTCATGACTTGTTGTTTGTTGGAAAGAATTCCTTATTACAAGTTTACATCGTCAAACTAATTGAGATACTTGTCCCGTTTCTCATTCAATAATACATGTTTATATATTATATGTGAACATATATGAATGAAAAACTCTTAACGCTCTGTATTTGGTGTGACGATGCCAACTTGGGGTAAGCAAACGAGTCTAAACCGATAGTTTGTCTCTAAATGGGTGGTATTAAAATTAAGTCCTCACTATTAAATAAATCTATTTATAGTTTATAGATTTTACATTCCCATCAACATTGCATAATATAATCAATTCCAGTTATCGCGATAAGGCTATCTCTCACGTTCTTTTCCTTACTTTGATATAAAAAAAATATATGATGTCATATAGCCGGCTGACCAACGAAACGAGAAAAAGTTGTAAACAAACAATTCTAAATATATAATATGTAAACTATATTGTTAATACAAAATCAAAAATCCTTCGTAGTTTCTAAACTACAATTACTAGGTACTTAATGTCAAATTAAAAAAAAAATTGTGAGTAGATAAGTTGTAAAATAAATTTTATTATCATTTCTCTGTACAACAACCATAATCACGAGCAGACGACATGTTTCCTCTAATTTCGGGTGAAATCCAAACAAAAATTATCAATAACATTTTCTTACATTAAGCAATAGAAAAATATTTATTGTTATCAATACCGTATAAAATTCTAGCATACAAAAATATGATTTATAATTTGTTTTCTAGCTGCTGTGCCTGGAATATGCTGAGGCTGAAGCCAGTATGTTGATTGTTCTACCAGAGAAGATTGACGGTCTTAATGACGTCATCGCCAAGCTGGCTGACGGGTACGACTTGATGGATGACGTAAGAAATATGTTCAAAAAGGAAGTCCAAGTGACCCTACCGAAGTTCAAAATCGAGACCGAAATCGATCTCGCTGAGTTATTACCCAAAGTAAGTATAATTAATCGATTTTAACCTAACATTACACACATAAAAATTACATGCCATCACCGTGATGATAAAACATACATTCTCTCTAACAAAATAACTGTTCAGATTTTACGAATGACTTTATAGCTATTAAGAATTCTTAGCGATAACGGTGACATTTTAAATGTGTGATGCTTGACATTTTAGAATAACATAGATAATAAAGACATGCTTGTTGTAATGTTACAAGTGAACTTAACTCTTAGAACTTTATATCAAGGTCGGTATACTTAGATGTTAGACAAGAAAACCTAAAACAAAAACTCTCCTATTTATAATTTGTAATAGATATTCATAATTTACGTTGTGACCAAAAAGGAACCAAAAAAATATTTTTCTAGGAAATCTTTATATTCACTATTTGTAAGGTATAATAGATGTTTTTAATATTTTCAGCTTGGTATTCAGTCAATCTTCGACCAAAATAACTCCGGCTTGACAAAAATATTGAATAACTCCGAGCCGCTCTCTGTATCAAAGGCTGTACAGAAGGCCTTCATTGAAGTCAATGAGGAGGGCGCTGAGGCGGCCGCCGCTTCTGGTATGATTCATAATAAACTATTCATATACACTTCCTATAAAAACGAAAAAAAGACTATATATACAAACTCTGCTTGGTGATAATAATGAACAATGTAAAATAGAACCTGTTTCACATAGAGAACTTTACCCCAAAGGGGAAAAAGTGATATTTTGTGTATGAGTTAATGAGTAAATTCTTTAATTGCAACTTAATATATTTAAAAAATATCTTGATACATTTGAAGAGAGGTAAAAGTTGTATAGAAATGATAAAATATTTTTAGATTTAAACTGATTATTTTCTATTAATGTAATTTACTTAAATTTTTAAATAATCCTAATGTAAATTATTTTTTTAGCCATGGTCATGGTGGGATGTTGCCTCACACTGGATGAACCCCAAGTGATTCAGTTCACAGCTGACCGTCCGTTCTTTGTGGCCATCATCTCCAACGAGACTATTTACTTCACAGCCACCCACCGAGGAAATTGAACCTCACATACAATAAACACACAAATAACACGTCCACATAATAGAATGTACTGCATTTAAAACATAATAAATATAAGTACAACCTATTTTATATATATATTTTATATTATACAGATATTTAATATTACTGACAATAACATAAATCCTATTTTTATATACTTTTTTCTCCTACTACAAAAAAATTATGTTGAACTTTGTTATATTTTTGTTATTTGAGAAATATATTTTTTTATGAATTCATTTAAGCACAAAATCTACATAAGTCGTTAAGAGATGTTATTTATTTATACAAATATATTTAAACCAAGATGCAATTGTCTTTCAATCATCTCCTTTTGCCAATAAGAAGAAATTCTTATTATTGTGCTATTTTGGGTTTGATTTTAATATTACTTTAATTTTTATTCAGATCAATACGAAATAATATTTGTAACTATTATATATTCTTTAATTTATGAAAACAACTTTACCGATTATATTTATACAGATGTTTGATATCTGCCTATTGATTTATTTGTTTCTCCTTAAAATGTTTCAGTCATGTTTGTATTGATAATGGATTGATTGTTAATTGTGAGGTTTGTGTGTGATTTGTGTGTTAATGAGGTTGTTAATTGTTTTAGATGTAATAGTAAAGAAATGTAAAATGATATTATAAAAGAGTAATATGTTTTTAAAAGAATTCTTCAGTATTTAAAGAGAAGTTAACCATGCAGCCAAGGATGTGTTTCATTAATCTATAGTCATATCGAAATTAATTGATATATGCGAACGGAATTGGAAATATGCGTCATATTATATAGAATGATGAATAATAATGCCTGCAGCCTATCACTGAAAACTCATTATCTTTTACAACACACATCCTTTTTAGATTTCATAGAAAACCTATGTTTAGGAGTGGACATGTTTTAACTTATTATATTATTATACAATAATACAAAAATCACTGTTCTAAGAAGAGATTAAATTACAATTTTTCGCAAATATTCTGCTACTGATTGTTACTCTCATGTGGCATTACGATTTATAATAAACATTTTTTGTTTTTATATATATTACTATATGTTGTCATCAGATAAAACAACGAGCAACACTGATTCACGATGACGTAAAATTTATTTATGCTTTTTCATGTAAAAAAGTTAAGAAATGATTACAAACTGATAACAATTCAACTTCGATAATATAAATACAAAAAAAAACATTCTTTAGATATTGTAGATATATATAGATGTAAGAGACTTCAATTTAGTCTAATATAATTTTTTCCTTATCATTGTGTACGAAGGTTCAACGTTATAAGTTGTGTACGTCAAATTAATATATTTTCTCTAACTCCGCTAATGCAGAAAACAGTCAATGTGGATTTACAAGACATTGCGTAAATATAATAATTACATTTTTGTATATATATTTACTAATTTCTATTGGATATTAACAGTATTGTAAACAGAGTAATGCGCTCGTGAGTCATAACTTTGCTTTTTTAAATGAAACAATATTATGAATAAGTACATAAAAACGAACGATCAAGTTTGTGGTGGGAATGGTGACATCACTTTACCATACATGAATAGATAGTTATTAGTTTACATACAGAAATCGTGCGATTCGGCGGGTTGCGATTCGGCTTTGGTCAGTCGTACTGTGTAAATCACTTTTAACGCACTTCTTATCCTTTCCACAGTTTTAGCCCAAATTGTGAGCTTATCTTTCAATATGGATGTGAAAACTCTACCTTCATCGATTTTTAACTTTTCCGCTAAGTTCTGTAATGTAAGTTTAATTTTTAGTGTATCTTTTTTATACTCTTAAAGAATTATTTGCCAAATCACAAAGGTATGTTTTTTTAATAATCTTTTTCAGGAACTAGACAAAAGTAAGAGCGTTGTGTCATCTCCACTTTCAGCTGAATTTTTATTGGCCATTCTTACTTTGGGATCTGAGGATCCAGCACATTCTGAACTACTTACATCACTGGGTATTTCTGCTGATGATCAGGTAATATTTTTTCTTTTTAAATCTTTATTTCACTGTTTATATTTATATTATATTGGCTTTATGTATAACTATATGTTTCAGATTCGCTCATCATTCAAATCATTGTCACAAAACCTTCTCTCCATCAAAGGTGTTACACTCAAAGTAGCTAACAAGGTGTACATTAAGGATGGTGACTATGATCTCAATGAGGATCTTAAGAAGGATGCAGTCTCAGTATTCAATGCTGCCTTTGAAAAAGTTAATTTTTCACAAAGCAAAGCTGCTGCCGACCTTATCAACAAATGGGTTAATATTTATTATATCATATTGCTCATCACATAATATAACTTCATAGCTGTGGTTATTTGTCTGTTTGAATAAAAAGTTTGAATAGGGGTATATTTAAAATAACTTATTTTGTTTTTTTAGGTTGAAAACCAAACAAATAGCAAGATTAAAGACCTAATCTCAGCCGACAGTCTCAATGATGACACCCGTCTTGTTCTTGTGAATGCAATTTACTTTAAGGTAGGTATTTACAAATTTAAATACATAAAATTTTAAACAAAATTAAAAGATACTGAGTATTATTTATTATAATTATGACTAAATACATATATATTTTTAAAACATTGATATTGAACACCACTTATCTTAGTCATAATGGTTTATATGATGTGTTTTGGTTTTTCCATGATTACTTTCAATATCAATTCACATGTGATATAGTATGCAAACATAATTTTAAAAGTGTAAAAGCAAATAACATATCTCTCCATGGTTTTTGTTTATGCAATTTTTTTGTTACTGTACATATATATTTAAAATTGAAGACTTAAAGAATTAGTTAATAAATTCCAATATAGTTTCAGATGTCATTTAAAATGTATGACATTGTGATAACTAACCTTGGTTATCCTATTGCTGGTTAACAATAGTTATAATTTTATTAAACTATTGTTCTAAATTATAGTTCTATTTATTTTATTAATGTGTGGTCATTTTAGGGTACATGGAAGAAACAGTTTGATCCCGCAAATACAATGGATCAACCTTTCTTCATCACATCCTCGGAGACGGTAGATGTTCCTATGATGTACAAAGAAGATAACTATTATTATGGTGAAAGTCGGGCTTTGAATGCTCAGGTATATAAGATATATTTAATTTATTGCGACATATATATTGTATTATTGTTGGGTTTTGTTATTTTGCTGATAAATGGTAGAATGCTTCTCAATTATAAAGTGGTATTTAGCACATTTAACATTAATTTATTACTTGATATTTACACTTTAAAAGTACAATATTATGTCCATTAGTTTTTCTGTACGTATAAATATATTTAATGGCAATTTTAAATTGAAATAAGTCATCATTATGTAGGCAAGTAATTCTTTGTTTGGTATAAATAATTACATACATAAATAATTTAAATGTAGAACATCTCAATTCTTATCTCAAAATTTTTAATTCAGATCTATTCAATATAGCGAATATTCTGGAACGAATCCAATAGTTTCTTTTTAAATAAACATTTCTGATATATCACCAGTTTGAATTAAAATTTCTTGGACTTCGTACAGAATTTAAGTTTTACCTACTTAGTGTTATCAGTAGAATCTTAATATTTGATTATTACTATCACATCGATAAATTGCACTTAATACATAGATGTTTATATCAATTAATAAGAGTGATAATGATTTTCTTAAGAAATTCAAAAATATATGATTCAACGCTCCAATCGCAACATTTCTTCGAATTATTAGCAAGTTTCATATAGAATTATACCGCTCGTTTGTTTATTAGATTTATAGATAAATTTCAGCAAACAAACTAAATTTAGACATGTTATAATGGCTAGAAGGTAGAGGGAAATTCTGTTGGCCTTCAATAAGTAGGACGTGTTTGAATATCGATTTGTTGAGACTTGAGAGTACAATTAACCATGTTTCGTATATTTTGGGAATTGTTATGTTTCATATATTATAAGTACGTAAACAGTGGTTAGTTTTGACGGCCATATATTAATAGTTGCACAAAAATTTTAATATATGTACTCACATTATGTTGACTATTACATACACATTACCTAAAAAAATATTAAAAAAAACTGCAATATGCAATCGTCATCATTAGGAGAAATAAATAGATGCAATTACTTATAATTATGTATATAATATTTTTATTAATTGAAATGCTATTGCTAAAACAATTTAAATAAATATGTATAACTAAACAGATCGTTACAAGCACTTCCATACGGAACTACTACAGAGTATTCAATATTCGTCTTTATAACAATTAATTGTCATTATATATAATTAAATTGTATTTTAATTCAATTATTTTGTTGTTAATAATAATTAATGTAACATTTCAGCTTCTACGTTTAGGTTACGTGGGTAAGGAGGCGAGTATGTTGATAGTGTTACCAAATGAAGTGGAGGGTCTGAACGGTGTTCTCAGCAAGTTGGCTGAGGGTCACGACTTATTGAAGGAGTTGGACGATATGCACAACATTAAGGTCCAAGTGACTATACCTAAGTTCAAGATCGAAACAGAAATCGACTTAGCCGAATTACTGCCTAAGGTATGTCTGTGAGAATATTTAAGTATCTTTTTTTACATGAGTGCAATTTTTCTATGAAATTTCGTTTAGCTTTAACTAAATTTTATTTCTAATCACATGAATACAGAATTACAGCCAATAGTATAATCTATATAATAGATTTTTTATTTTTATTTTATAAAGGTAATTTCGTTTTCCTTTAAGTAATTTTATTCAGATTTAAAATTCAATTTTCATAGAATATAGTTTTATGGAAACATTCAAACCACACTATAGCGTTGACATATATTTTTTATCATTAAGTATTCTTGTAAACCCACTGTACTAAATAATTACTGCATTCCTTTAGATAGCAGTAATGTCTTTGGCGTTTTCTAAATTATAAATGACGATATTTTGAAATCTTTTTAAATATGTAATTTCAATTTTCGGTTTACGAATGAACGTATTAATTTGAAACCCACCGTTTTTGAATTTAACGGACCTTGTACTTCATTGGTCTTGTATTGTATTGGTCATTCTAAATGTTCGGTGAAATTTTGAGGAACATTATGTTTTTTTACGTGATATTGAAATATAACAAAAAATGTTTCAGCTGGGCATCAAATCCATCTTCAATCAAAGTGACAATGGATTGACGAAGATATTGAACAAGCCAGAGGGTCTGTTCGTGTCGAAGGCTGTACAGAAGGCTTTCATCGAAGTCAACGAGGAGGGTGCTGAGGCGGCCGCCGCTTCTGGTATGATTCATATTCTTCGTGCTATTTGGCTTAGTATTATGTTTATTAACCATACGAAAACTTCTATTAAGCAAACTAATGTACGCAATCAATGAACCATCTAAAAGGCAAAAGGTTTAAATTTGTATCTTTTTTTTCTTATTATATGAACAGGATATTGTCTTCACGGTAATTTTGTTGCAAAAAAATTTGACTGTCATATTTTTTTTATGATTTCAGTAGTATACCTAAATACTTGAAGAGTAAGTTAATTTAATAATATACATTTAAAAGTTTATTGCCGCTACTGAGAAGTGAAACTACCTTGTAGTTGATGTATTTAAATAATCAGTTTAATATTATATGAAGATACATACAAAAGGAATACATTTTTTTAAAATTGTTTTTGCTTAATAGACGTTTTCGATGTTTATGGATATTTGTTTGAATGTGGTAAAGGGATTTTAACATTTCATAGTCGTATTTGACATTGAATGTTTTCATATTTATAACATCTATACTTCAACTAACACTTTGCTCGAAAATGAAACAAATCTCATATTAATTCATAATAAACAATTTATTAACATTTTAATATCGAATTAATATATTTTTTTTAAATAAACATCAAATGACTAAATCAACTAACCAGAAAATCGATATATATACAAATTAAAGGGCATTACAATGTCATATAATTATAGGTAGCCAATGAAACGAGATAAATTTAGTAAACAAATTGATTTTAACTCAAATATTGTGTATTTAGTTAAAGATTATATATGTGCTTAATTTTCCCAAGGCAATTTAATAATGAGGTTTGTTATACTATACTTATATTTACAAATTACAGTAATGAAAAGTAAAAAACAACAAACCAATACCATACTATTTAATATAATATACGAGACACATATACGAAAACGAAAAAAATCATAGAAGAAAAACAATTCAAGGCAATGTTATTTTTTAATATTTATCTCCTTTCGTTTAGTCTTTGTAAAATTAATGTGGAAATAACAATTTTTGTTGCGAGCTAGGTGATCAAAATGGCAAAAACTTTAAAACTGAGTTAATGTTTACTGAACCACGTCATTTTAAATTCTATTTTACAAATAAAAGTTAATAACAACATCATATATTACTGAAATGCATGTTAAGTTCATTTTTAACGTAGAAAATAAAACTATTACCAGTAGCTACAAACTACACTATCATTAACACATGGGTGGTATTTATCATTAAACGCTTCCGGTTAAGGTTTTGTGATGTTTGTGTTTATTTATTTGATGTCGGGTTGCCGGCGGCCAGTGGGAGTTTCACGCAGGAAGCGTGAACTGACGGTGGAAGTGCGTGTGGATCGTCCCGCGCTCTGGTGCTTACTGGCCGCCGACGTGGTGTTGATGGCGGCCGTGCCTCTCCCCCCACCCCGCCGTCAACCGAGGGCGGAGCTTTAAAACGATACCGCACTCCCTCGCTCGTGGGAACTGGGAAGCTTGCAGCTGTCAACATTGCCCCCCACCCTCGCGTTAACATATATAAGGGCATTCGGGCGACGGAGTGCAGACGTTCAGAAGGAGCGGTAGTGAACGTAAGTGTTCGGTGCAGGCATGGTGATGATGATGCGGTGCGCGCCGATGCCTCCGGTCCGCTTCGACGCCAACAAACCGTTCTTGTTCGTGTTGATGGACTCCGGCACCCCAATATTCTACGGCACACATCGCAAACGCAGCCTCTAATTATATTCATCGCACTAATGAAGAAATCTTATTTATAAAATAGATAAGGATATTGTTGAAATAATATTTACATATACATATATAAATAATAGCACCTGATAAACTTGTGACCGAATTTTTATTATTTATATTATTAAACCGCATACTGTTACTAAGATTTACACTACACGAAACACATGTCATCGCATATGCTTATGTATCCGTGTTTACTCACAAATTGTATTGTTGAAGGTGCTTTCAAATTTAAATTACTTGTGAACGGATGTTTTGAATTATAGGAAATTTGTCTTACAGCAATGAGCGTCATGTTCTGTTCAGCTATGATAGATGAACCCGAAGTGATTCAGTTCAGAGCTGACCGTCCCTTCTTCGTGGCCATCATCTCCAACAAGACTATTTACTTCACAGCCACTCACCGAGGAAACTGAACCTCACATACAATAAAAACACACCAAACACGTCCACATAACAGAATGTACTGCATTTAAAACATAATATATATAAGTATAAATAAGCAGATTTAATGTTAAATATATTTTGCTAATAATTGACAATAATTACCCGCCTTCATTACAAGTACATTGTGTGGTGCAATATATTATATGTTCAAATACAAAAAGCATTTAGGATTATTGTATACTCTTAAATAATGAGATTTTATTTATATAAATATATTTATACTCACAGTATGTTTTTTCTTTTGTCTGACTAGTTAAGTTATTGAAGTAATTTTTTTTACCACCCTGAATAACCCTTTTTAACTAAGGAACATATATTTTTCCTTTGGGTCAAGGGTTAAATTTGAAATTTTTATAAAATTTGAGTAAATAGATTCAGATATTTTGTCTAAATATATAAGGTAATCTCACTTAGACAAGTCTTTCATTTCACAGCTGGTCAAGTGGAAATGTTGTCAGAAGATTCCCTTCCAGAAATTAGAGCCGACCACCCATTTTTGTCTATAATTTATATCAAGAAGACTCTACTTTTCTGGACTAAATATTCAAAACCTTAATCCACATGAACTATAAAAAATAACGGAAAAAATCACTAAAAATTTCAAAACATAGATTGCAAACTTAAAGATAATCTAGAATTTATATTTATTCAGAGTGAAATGTTATCAATGAAAATTTGACTGTGGCCATACGTTAAGTGAAAGTTATTAGTGCATACAAACGACGTTGCTTGTTTTCTGCTATAGTTACAGTTAGAACAAAATATATCAAAAGTAAACTTACAAGTGCAAAAATGGCCAATCTATAAAAATCAGATTGTTGACGAAATTTATCTTGATTGATTGGACATACTACCAACAGGAAAGATGTGTCATTGTTTTTCTAGTGCGTTAACATCTTGATAGATAACATTGTTTGATAACAATGTTGCAATACGTTCAATAATATCTGCTGAGAAATGTAACAATCAGTGCATTAAAATCTTGATTAAGTTGTTTTTTCTAGACGTTTCTGAAGTTGTATTAAAATGATAGTTTAATATTAAAGTCATTTTTTGTATTATTATCCTTTTAAACAGTGACTTGTAAAAATAAAGTATAAATAGAACCCCTTCAATGGAATGTAATGTAGACCTAGAAAAGTTATTCCCTACTGTGACGTCACATGCCATCTTGATACATTTGTATAGCCTGAAAATTAAATATTTCAATGAAAAATTCATGTATCAATAAAAATAAAATTGATTAAAAAAATTTAATTAGAAGTTGTAATGGTTTTCACATTTTGTTTCATATAACATACATTTAGAATATTTGTAAGTTTTGTTTGGTCATCCGTAACAAGTGCGAATGTCAAACATGAGTTGCAAAATATGATTCATCATTAGTTTTAAAAGCCCTAGAATTTAAATGAAAATATAATTTAAAACAATTAAGTAAATCTATTATTATTTTGTGCTGACAAAGTTGATTAGGTCCCCACAACCTTACACAAATCATAAGCTCCTAGAATTCTTAAATTTACCATAACGTCATATTTATTTATTATTTTTTATTAGATCACCAACAAAATACACACTAAAAACATTCCAGATACATGGATAAAAAAATAAAACTAGTGGTATCTTAATTAAAGGTGATAACAGCATACACAAGATAAAAGTTAAGCGACAATAAGCAGAAAATAAAAAAAGCTAATTAAATAACAAACAACAATTTAAAATTTATAAAAATTCACATTACAAATCTTATAAATTTATAAGCAACTGGTCGTTTCATAAGTTCATATTACAATCAGTCTTGACTCATTTATCTAAAAATATTTTAGATACAACAATTTTACAATTGTCTGAAATAAAAAAATATTCATGGAACTAAAATGCAGTATCTAAAAAAACAGTTTTGTCAAACTCATGAAAATATACCCCCAGGGCAAACTTCATTAGCCCATTGAAGCATTTCTGACACTATCCATATTTCTTTTTCTCTGTATTTGAAAATAGCTCTTAACATCAATGGCATAATGATTCTTTTTCTTAACTGTCTTCATTTGCTGCTTCATTCTCAACAATCTTGACCCTTTTTAGTTCTAGAGGCTAGTTTTGATCTTTTTCATGTTTTTGTTTGTTCTAGTCCAAGTTTTTCCTCGCCGTTCTAAGTGCTTTAATTTCAGCTAGGTCATTTACAGGAAAGTCAGTTACCATGGTAGAATTTACTGTGTCCACCTTCAGTGGTAAGTTATTTGTACTCAAAGAAGATCATAGCGCTTGTTCTTAATTTCTTGAAATTGCCACAAAGATAGAGCTGGATAGATTATGACTAACAGATATCGAAATATGTCGATAAGTAATGTCCCTTGGAAGATAATTAGTTTTTATTGTTATTTTTAATGGTAATTGGCTTTATCTAGTATGAAGGATTTGAAACACATTTTGAAGGGTTTAAAAACTAGATGAAATAGTGTTTTTATTATATAATAAATATCATAAATAGACATTCTTTTCATGGATTGAAAAGCTTTTTGTTTCTAGCTTAGTTAATAGATTTTTCAGTGAGCTCAGTATCAGCTTTGTATATTAGTTGCAAATGATGAATGCAGTACGGTAGAAAAGTCAATACAATTATGATAGTTTCCGTGCAAAGCTCAATAATCTAACTGCTGTGTGATATGTGGTTGTTTAATAACAGCAATGAATAAATGAATAATTCTGATGGCCTAATTTGTTTTTTCAATTTAAAGAAATATATAGAAGTTAGAATCCTCATATTTTATGAGACATTGGGTCCGTCGTATATAAAATGATTACTAAATCTTTTTCGCAGAAAGATGAACGTCGAGGGTTTTTGATACTCAAACTCATTTCCTGCTAATGCTATAGGTATTAAAGTTTCTCCCCTTTACGGAAGTCAGCTTTCAGTTGTCTCTGTTCTTGTTAGATAAATACAATGTCCTAGTCCTGGTTTTTGAACAGTTTGTAACCCAGATTAGTCCAATGTTGTGATCCCATGCAACTTGTGAACATTTGCACTTGAGACAAAATAGATGAGATTTTACAAAAGGTTTAAGAAATACATCTTCAGTCATTTCATTTCGGTAGAACAAAATATATGTTTTATTATTTTACAAGGAACGGGTCTGGCTTTCTTAGCTGTTAAACTAAAGTTAGCAGTATCGCAGTTCACAAAATAGCCACATAATGACTTCTCCTCTGCAGCTTTTTGGGATACGAAAAAGTTCGTGGTATCGTTCTTTAATTAACGAAAAAGCATTTTTTCTTTAAATACATATGGAGGGAGAAATGGATAGGATATGAACTGGACGCCGTATCAAGGAGAATATTGTGTCACAGCTATTTTTAGGCAGCATGATGAAATACAATATATGTATTTGCAAGTTGCCTTTCCTTTTTTGCTCCTTTTATAATCATGATATACTGTTGAATTACATCTTCTTCTTCTATATATATAAAAATGGATTGCTGTTCCTTAGTCTCGCTAAAACTCGAGAACAGCTGAACGGATTTATCTTATCGTAGTCTTGAAATGTTCGTGGAGGTTCAGGGAAGGTATAAAAGGTGAGAAAAATTGGAATAATTGCCGGGAAAACCCTAAAAACAGTCCTTTTCTATTTCCCATACAAACGCTTTTTTTGACATTAGATTTGACAACTAACTAATATGTCAATCATTCTGTTTGATTGAAACAGGAAAAACCTGATTATTTATGGCCTCTAAGACGGAATAGAGTTCGCCCGGTCAGCTATACATATATTACTAATGACGAAACTAACGCGGACGAAGTCGCGGGCAAAAACTAGTAAATAATAAAACTTTCTTTTGTGCCCGTTATTTTAAAAAAAGAATAAATTGAGTTAGTATTTATTTAAAATTCTAATACAGTTCAAACCACCTGTAAGAAATATCTCAGTAAGACCAAACCACCCATTTTTAATCAGCAATGAAGAAGCAAAAACAAAGAAAGCAATTGTACCAAACACATTAAATATATTCTACATGACCTTTCGACACTAAACTGTTATCAAATATAGAAAAAGTAAAAATTAGTTTCAAAACTTACTATTCACGCCGTTTGTCACATGGCAAAAAAAAAAAACAGTTCGCGACAGTATATATCTATCTTTTAAGATTAACTCACAAAAACCGTTTTTATGGTACCTAATTTGGTCGAAATAATTTGTTTAAGTTGTATCAACATAATAATATTAATCTTTATTCAAATAAACAAATAAATATGTTGTTGGTTAAGAGAACTTCATTGTGAATAAAAAAATATAGGTTTTATCCTGAAAAATCTACGGGAACTACATAATATGTGGGAAGAACCAAAAATCTGCCGGAAGTCACTATTCCACGCGGACGGAGTCGTGGCAAAAGCTAGTTCATAATAAGTACCATTATGTTATTTTAACCAACCAAACCATAAAAAGATCAACTAAATTGTTTTTATGTTTGTTTTACTTTTAGAGCAAAGAGAAAATAAATATACAAGTTGAATTCTAACGTTTTTGACGTTTCTTAAGTGATAGTAGTAAAATTTTAACTATAAAATTATAAGTGGACTTCTTCAGATCTTAGAATTAAAAATTATGAGTTGGCAAGTCGCCAAGCTTACCATTTCCACAGTTGATAAATCAATATTGAACTATTGTATAGCACTGTTGTTTTATGCAAACTTGCCTTATATTATAAAAGAACACGGTATGTCCTTTAATAATCTTGAAGTCATGAAGATCAAAAAATGTTTACTGCAGTCTACGAAACAATATATTCTTTAATCACTTTTGAGTCACTTTATTTCATATAAATATATTCATTGTGTACGTGTTATGCACACGAGAAAAGACAACATATGCAAATGTAATGCAGTAGGTATAGAAATCCGTATAAATCACATGCAACCGCACTCGTGTATAAAATCTAGTAAGTAGTAGAATTAGCGTTTGTTATCGCATTTAATATAAATATTTAGGGGTCAGTACCGACTAGTAGTAAAAATACCTAGTATAAAATAATAAGTAACAAATATATTTTTTTAGGTTTAATTGGACATGGATACATGGATATTTCTTTTTAACACGTAAGCGGACATAAATCGATTACAATGTCGATATAAAAATTTAATAGTTACATACAGAAGTCAATCAGGATATTCAGGCTTAGTAAATCGTCAATTAACCATAACCGAGACTTCGTATTTTTACGACGCTTTCAGATTATCGCTTTGTGTCTTGCAACGAATTAATTATAGCCATTAATTGAATGTTTACTAGTTTATTACAGTGGTTTTTGAGACGAAAATCATACGTGTGTAAATAATTCGCCTGTGTTGTATGCATTTGATATTAAAAATTGTTTCCCCACACAGTAAAGATATCTCAATATAAAAGTGAGTCGACATAATAGTTCTAAAGCGTTACAGTTTCGGCAATTATTTAAATTATTCGTATAATTTAACTATAACTATCGGATTATTACAATAAATCTCAGTCATGAATATGTACTTAGTGGCCGTTTTCATTTTGTTTCAATTGAATAACTGTGTGCGATCAGAAAAATTGTTCGTTGTAAAACAAAATCCAAGTAGTGCATCTGTAAACTATTCCTTACAAGTGCTAAAATGTATTTTAATGAACTCTGTCGATGAAAATATGATGAAGTATCCTGTCGCTTCCTATTTAATATTTGATTCAGCTGGTCATTTCTACATCAAGAATCTGTACCCTAAAAGAATTCTGCCGCCCCTTACGACAAATTCTTTACAAAAATTATTAAGGCAGCCTCCGAAAAATTGTTGGACACCACCTACAACTGTAGGCGAAGTTACTAGCAGAAACGTTGAAATAACAACCACCACTAAGCTCGACGATGAAACTTTTGATTACAATACAACAATACAATTTCCTGACAAACAAAATGACAGCATTACTACGAGCAATGTAATATCAAAGGAAGACAAAATATTAGATCATAATGAAACTTCTAGCGAATCTGCATTCGTGAATACTACAGAGGTCAAGGTGAAGGAGATTACTAATGACTTACATTCTTTCTTTGATCAATATAAACAATCGCTGGTGGAATTTAATAGAATATTTTATAAGGTAAGATCTCGAAGTACGTAATTTATTAACTATCTGTTTTTCAAGAGTTCAAGTTCAAAGATATCAATTATTATTTTACAAATTGTAGAACATAATTTTATTTTGCATGGGTAACATTGATAATTTGCCTTGCTATTGATAACATGTGTTTTAAACGGTTGCTATTCGCATAGCTTCGACTTCATAAAAGATTTATGTAAAATAACAGTGTTTAGTTACACTTAATACAATCCCATATAACTTCTCATAATCCTGTACACTAAACGACCTAATCCCCCAGAAACAACAACTTCAAGTATCAGGTAGAATATGTGGTCGTAATAAAAATATCTATCCTTATATTTCAAAGGAAATTAACCTCAGCTATATGCTGAAATATGGTGTGTTGATCTTGTAAAGTATTCGAGCGATTTGATATTTACAAACCTGAGAGAACAGAATTGAAATCACGTCAAAATCGATACACTTTTCTTTCGTCATTTCATATTATTGAATTCAGTAAGCCTAGAAATATTATACAATTAAACTTTTCGAAGTCAAATGTACGTCATCGTGAAACGTTTTGAAACATTCCTTTTCAAATTGGTAATACCTTCATGACATCAGGAATATTAACTTCCATGGTAATTATGATTTATAAGAAATGCTCTGATAAGTTTATCCTAAGGTGACGTTTTTTTCGTTGTTCCCTCGACCGTTAATATTCTTATGTTCCCTTTTCTCCAAAACTAAAAGGATTAACTTAACATCGAAGTAACGTAACGAATTCATCAATGTTTGTTTTAGATTTCAGTAACGAAATTAATGTTTTCACAAAAAGAAAAAGAAAATGGGATTAGCTTCGTACAATCTGGGTTGCTCCTATACATGGCACTATTGGCTTTATCCACGGAAGTGGATTTAGAAACGAAAAATGAAATTGATTTTCGCTTGCTGTATGCAAGCTCCAATGTGGTAAAATATATGATAGTCTCTACTCTATGTATTATCATTCGATTATTCAGATAAAATAATGTTGTTTCTAATTATCAGGAAAAAATAACAGACTTTAAACATATAGTAGCTTGGTTACCAGAGTCGAATAGTGATTTAAAATTCCGTTGGGCTTTTCGCCTCGTGTTAGAAGAGGGGCTTGAATTGAGCCAGCAATTTCTTGGTGGCATCGAAAACGGAACCAAAATAGTGATGGAACATTTTAACAGCACTACCAGTAGGGAAAATGCACACGATACACTTAATCGTATGGTACATATCGATAATTTAATTATAATTCATTGTTTTTCTGTAAACGTCTCTGGGACGTGTGTATTTTATAGGTTGAAATAGATTCAGGTGGTGCGATGAGGGATACATTTATTGAAGATGATTTTGTTGACGGTTTCTGTTCAGTTCTGATCATTACAATGTATATCCGTAGTCGATGGCGTAGTGCGCCGACCGTACTCAACGGTACATATCCCTTTAAAGACGGTTCAACCGTTGAAAAGTCAGTTAACATGATAAAATTGAATGACATCATGGGTTACGGTGATTTAAAGGAGTGTGATGCAGAGGTAAAAAAAGGAATGTATTGTCTCTTATATTCTACAACATATACTTATTATGCAAATAATCAATTTTAGAGTTTTGATCTGTATAGAATATTTAAAGATAAACATTGACCATAAGCTAAAGTACAGTATAAATAACTTCTCGAACACATGTATTTACAAACTATTTCGAGTTATGGTTACGAAAATAATGTTAACAAAACAATTTTGTAATTGTTAGACCTATTTTTGTTATCACAAAAACTGTCTATTTTAATACCAGATGCCTAACATGTTGCTGATTCACGATCAACGCCCACAACATGTTTAATTCTTATAAAATATTTCAAACTAACGAAATAAAATTTCATCTCATCAATATTTAGAACAATAAGAATATTAAAAGCTGTGCATGTATGTTAAAGGCTATTGAAATAAATTACGCTACTCCTGGTTTGAAACTATTGATGCTGATTCCTCGTGGAAACTCTTTAAAAAATGTGACTACTTACATGGAAAATACGACCCCACAAGAAGTTTCGAATAAATTACGCTTGACAAGAGTAGCTGCCATTTTACCAATATTCACTCTTCGTATGACTCTTCTATTGCCACAAAAACTTCAATTGGTAAGATTCTTATTTCATTAAACTATCATTTCGTACACTGGTTACCTTTTTTGCACATCAAAACTTTCTACTGTTATTACTTTAACTTCTTAAATTAATGTAAGTCGAAGAATATTCTAGACAATATTTCAAAATTTTATGCAAGAATCTTTTTTATTGATTCAATATCATAACGAACTACGAATCTCTCCCAAGTATAGGTATAATTTGAAAAACACTGAAATGACGAATAAATGACAAAACTATCTTTTTATCGTCAAGCATAAACTATAGCGCTATTATATTTTCAAAATAAACTATTAAATTCATAGATTGTTACTGCTTAAACTTCAGATATAATGTTTGTGGTATAGAATCTGTTGAAGCTTTTCAATGTAAATGTATACTCATATTTTAACCTTAAAATATTAAATATACCTATAGATGAACATAACTCGTTTGGTTGACGCTAAACCGAGTCCCGACAACAAATGCGGTGAGTTAAAACTCTCACACGCGGTACAGAGACTGATGTTCTGGGCTGAGGCGGGTAGTAACGCTTTTAAAGATGATGGTGAGTAAAAACCTTTTAACTAGAAAGGTACTTTTATAATAAAGTATCACAAACCAGGTACACTTTATTTCTATGATAAACTTTATTACAGGCATCGAATGGGACGAAAAACCGGAGCTACAACTGTTGGCCGATCGGCCTTATCTGTTTTACGTCCGATGGAACAATGTGACTTTGATGAATGGAAACTTTGTATTATAGTGCAAATGTACCTACAACAAATTTACAATTACAATTTTTGATAGCCATGTTTACTTCTTGTCAATGTTTTTGTACATTTGTGCCTTGCAATATAATCAAGATGCAATTCATCATGTTTTCGTGGAATTAAATGAGGTTAAAAGGTAAAATATTCGTTTCCTATTATAGTAATGTTTCATTTCATCTATTACCTAATGACATTATTTTTTATAAAATATTCTGTGAACTATGCCAACATAGCAAAACTATTCTATGCCATATTAATACTAATACTTATCAAATGAACGTTGTTTCTTAAAACACAACTTAAGATTGTCTGGTGTTAAGCCACACACCGCTTTCTACGAAGGGGAGAATGAGCTAAATAGGTCAACGTTTTAACAGACGTATCACGAAATTTAATAATTCACGGTTCCCACACGGTATAATGGATTTCCCTTGAGTACAATGCGGAATAAATAAGCATGACTCATTAATAAGTCAGTACAAAAAATAATTAAATAATTAAGATAAGCTGAACAGAATATTTATTGTAAAAACACAATGTTTTAGAATATTTTAAACTGGTTTCGATTTTCGACAGTAGATCAACGTTTTACCCGGACAACGAATTTATAGATTTATAGATACTAATTTCGCGCTGATTGTGGAATACTCTTTAGTTATCTCATAAACGGTTGTTTCATTTTAGATAAAATCTTCAGGAGATACGTAGATGTAAAACTTACGATGTGTTTGTAAAACTTTAAAATACTAAATATATTATATGTATAAGTAGACAGTTCATAAACTGATAGCGATTAAAAAAAGGGTAAATCAAATAAAGAAATCTTCGATGTGATTAATTTTATTGAATTAATCATCTCTAGGAATATAAGTGCACACCAGAATCAAATAAACAACAAAAGATATTATAAATACACAACTATTTACGAAGTTGGCGAAGTTTATCCAGTCCATATTAATTCGAGTTCGATCTTCACTTGTATTGGCTGTTCCTTCGTCTGTGATCGTTTTTCCTTCTAAACCTTCACACGGATCAAACTCTGTAAACACAACGTACTTTCCCGGGCCACTGGTCACCAGCCGATTGACAGATACAATCCATGTTGGCGCGGGGACTACTCTTTTTCTTAATGACATAAGCAATAACGTCTCCAAAATCCCCACTAATGTCACGATCATAGAATCACGCACAAACAACAAAATTATCGGCGTGTCAGAACTCAACTTGGGCACAATATAACCTATTTCTGTAATAAATGTGAAGTGCCCGAATAAACTAAAACATACCAGCATTAAACGAATATTGTCTTTAACGTCCAAAAGCAGTGAGGAGAGCGTAATCAACACTAAAACAATGGAAGGGATAACTACTATAGCAGCTGGTCCCGCGGCCTCCCTCCGCAAAATAAATGTATATTTCAACATAGGATATGTACTATTTGGACAGCAAGTATACTTTCCCGGCAAGCGCTCGTTGACGACTTTCAATAATTTCCAACCTGGAGCATTCTGGAAATCATCAAGCACTACGGGTCTACTATTATAAAAGGTAAAGTTCACCTGCTCTCCTGTATGCATCCATGAACCGAAGTATAATGTACAGTTTTGTTCATCATAAGGCCAGCGGCTGAGACTTGTGCGACATATTCCTGTATGAGCTAGCTGAGGAACACAAGTCATTAAGCCATTATTAGTCAAAAGGCAAGTCGTATAAATCCTATCAGAAGGGTACGAATTGGCGTCCGCATTGAATAGCGCTAAACGCGGCGACCAAACCTCGTGGCTCTCCAATTGAATTTCATTAATATTACCATAATCGCTAGGATTCCACTTTAAAAATTCATCCTGCCAATTCAGAGCAACCCAACTATGTATAGTAATTTTTTCTTCTGTAGAATCGAATGTCATATATTTCAGTGCTAGTCGTATTTTAACAACAACAGTGTTCTTGTGATCCTTCACAGGTCGATAGTCGCCATTATATGGGCAAGTCAAATCTCTATGTAGTCTTGCTTCATCGTGTAGGTCAATATCCCTGTCAACGGGACATTCAGAGCTCGCCAGTCCTGTGACTATTACAGTCACCAAAAATATAAAAAGACTAACGTTACTCATGATTGCTTAAATCACAATGATTTCATTTAGTTTTACATACACTACGTGTAATTGATATACGTTCCCGCCCCCAAAAGATAGTTTTATTAACAATGCACAGAAACTTAACACCTTCCTAATCATGTGTCAATTGGTATTTAATTTTAATTTACGTATTTGAATAAATGGACAAAAACGAGACGTCTTTTTTAATTTATTGTTTTGTTAATTATAAAATAATTACATATTGCAATATTTTAAAACTACATATACTCGTAATTAGGCAACTTAATAAGTGTATTTTGATTATTTATATAATTTTAATTTTACAGGACATTCCTTTTTATTAATATTAAAAGCTAATGGTAGCTACAATTCAAAAACATGGGACAGTTAGAGATCTTTTTCTCTTAATAAATTAAAGTTACGGGAGTGTTTGCCATTTCTTCTTTTAGAATTAAGATTTTTTATTCTATTTTCAATATCTTCTATTTATTGATAGCTGTTATTGAATTAAAATAGCAAAAATAAGTAGATGCCCTAATTAAGAAATTATTGTAAATGTGTGTTCTAAGCAACGACGATTTATTTTCAGTATAATTAATTCTCAATTCACAATTATAAAAATCAAAAACAAAATCTTAGGTCGAAAAATAATTTTTTTTGATATATTTCTTTTATAGTTCTTGAAAATCATTCGATACATTATTATCTTGTCAAAAATATAAATCATATTTGAGTAGGAATGGCTATACAATATAGTGGAACTTATGAATGGAACTGCAAAAAAGGTTGATGTTACTTAAATGTTCAAAATAACAAATTGAATGTAAAGGAAACAGTTTAAATTTTAAATATATGATTGCATTTGAATTATTTTGTTTTCAGAGAAGGAACAAAGTTTACATGGGTCTAGGAATAGAACTTTTTAAATTACAAATAAACATATCTTACATAATTTAGCAAAACAAGTTCTCATATTTCATCCAATTGAATACATTAATATTAACCTAATAACAAAAGTTTTAGATATTTTTATTACCTACACCTTTGCCTTTTTTTTCCGTAACACTTAAGTTTTGCCAGAAATCGAGAAAAAATTATTTATTTATTTCCTTTATACATTTGTAAAAACTTTACAATGCAATCCCTACTAATATTATAAATGCGAAAGTAACTCTGTCTGTCTGTCTGTCTGTCTGTCTGTCTGTCTGCTACGCTTTCACGCCTAAACCACTGAACTGATTTTAATGAAATTCGGTACAGAGATAGAGTTGACCTTGAGAAAGAACATAGGATAGTTTTTATCCCAGACTTTTGAAAGGTTCTCTTGGAAACGCGATATAACCGAACTCCACGCGGCGAAGCTGCGGGCGGAAAGCTAGTATACAATAAATAGTTTGTTACTCTTAAATAATCACCCCATACCCTTCTCGACTCCAGATCGCCTATTAATTATTTTTCCTTTAATTTTTATAATATTCCCCTCCTTTTCTATTATGAGTTTCACTTACTATATTTTTTTTTCACTTTTTATTATTTTTAAAGACTTCTACACTGGTCTAATTATATGACAAGAAAATGAACTAATCTTCAAAACAAGTATATTGACTCAAATCAAATAATTTCTAGAATCCTTTTTATCACTATTTATTCCTCTTATTCTTAAAAAATTAACACTTATTTATGGATACCTGAGAAAAGTCAAGCATGTCGCGTTAAATTATGCTCAGGGTTCCAAATCTAACGGTTAGGAAAGTTTCAAAGGTTCTTTAACACTATATTGTTTAAATGCCGTTTATTTCAAATTTATACAAGTTTAAGATGAACTGTTTCATTATTCTGGCTTATTCAAAGAAATTCATAGGTATATTTTCACGGCAAATTCCGTATGTATTTAAAGCCTCTTCACGCAAAGGCGATAATCAATAGGTATGCTAAAAATTTTGTATATAAAACTCCGATCTTTCAGAATAATTTCTAAGAATAAAAGAATCTCCAACGAAGTTCGTCAAAAACAAGGTCAGGCTACGAGGCTTTCAAGAATTTCGGTGAGATATTGTATTGATAATAATAATCAATTCATTTACAGACTGGAAGATCTTAAATTAAGTAATTCTTCAAGAGGAGTACCTAAGAACTATGCACCTATCCGTCTTCACAATTCCCTCGTCCTATATTGTATGAAAGTAAATTTATGGCTTTCTAAAAATATTTTCTAAATTACCTTTAATGACAATCGTGTTTAGTCATGTATCGGATAAACATCTCTTCGTTAGGAATATAAGATTTAATTACCTATAAAATGTGAGAGCTGTTAATATAACATATCAAATATTAACATATAACCTATGATTTTTATTTTATAAATCTATCGGCTTTGATTTCGTCCAACATTATGATACTGGATTTCTAAATACTGTTTTCAAAACAATGTATCAGCTATTTGAGAAAGCTTAACTTGTCGTGAACGTAAAGCTTAATCCTTGACGGTTTAAGACTACGAGGATATCATCAGGGCCTTCATTTACATAATATTTCATATATAATTATTTATATGAATGTACCGTAACACTGTATGTCATTAGTCTGTTATAGACAAATAACAAAAAGCATATTTTACTGTCCTCCGTTGAAACAATACGAGAATTCGAACATATATTTTTAATTTCAGCTTTCCAGATATCCGAAATATCTGAAAAGTTTGATTTTGTCATATCTTAAAGAATAAATTTCAATCACCTCAAAAATCTATGCTACGGTCCAACCACATTGCTAAAAGGGTGAACTCTGTCGTCCATTTGTCGCCATTTAGATGACGGGAACAGAAGATAATTTACTCAAATTCAGTCATTTCTTCTTAACATTATTTAAACTAAATTCTTATCATTGTTTTTATAAATTCTTAAAGATATCGCAATTTAAACAATAAGTGCTAAAAGTAATTCCACATAACACGTTCACTATATTTTGGCAGATAGACAATTGAAATCCTGTACAATTAAAATTATTAAAGTATTTTAATAATATTTTTTTTATTTAGTTGTACTGATTGTATTTTTTAAATATTATATTTTGCAAACTTGAACACGTCTTTAAAATTCTGAACCTACGTAAATGTTTTTTTGAATTATCCTGTTATGTAACGCACCCAGAAAAATAAACTAGTTGGAGCAATATCATACTTATTGTAGGTCATGGCCCATTACACAATTTATGTTCCAACTCACATAGCGTAGGAGTGAACCAGCCAACTTTAAAAGTATTATTCATGCCAGTAATGCAATTAATTACATAGTCTCATGATTGTAAAGACAACAATAAAAGACTTCTTAAAAATATCAGGTTACTTAGGACATCATCTGAATATGATGCTACTTTTTTATAATTTTAGGAATAATGTTATAAATAATAAGATATAACAAGCAACTTTGATACTTCAGATTTTTTTATCCAAGAGAAACACAATTTTAGTTTGTTCAGGGACAGGCAACAGAAAATTATTTTATTTCGTAATTACATTCTTAATACTGTGTCAAATAGTAATGAACTGACTAACAAAAATTTAAATATGTATTCAAATTTAAATTTTGACGGTTGTAACGACGGATGAGTTAAAAAATTTAAAATCCAGTAAATAAAAACTTGTTCTTAGGAATGTTCCATAAGCCCATTGCATAGTATTTTTATCCTAATTAATAGAAAATAATCAGTTCTTTCAATTTTTGTTTCTATAATACTCTCGAAAAATCCAACGATTCTGCTAATTTCTTACACTGATGTCACGTTACTGGACACTTCTTATAAACACTAGCTCTCTCAACTCCACATAAAAACTTAACACTAATAGTTTCAACGGTTTTAATTTGTTCATTGTTCGTGAAAGACGAAAAAGTCGAAGTAAGAATATTTTTTTATGAAGAAGTAGCATCAGGTGACATCCGACTTTGATTTATACGACACTCGATAGCGACACTTTTATTACATCTTTTAAATATTCAGTTCTGAACTAGATAACAGCCTTAAATTAAACAAATAAATGCAATGTATCGAAATTTAAAATACTGATATAACCTTTTAAAGTATCAATTTTAAGACTTAAAACAAAGAAATAAAGATAAGAACAAAAAATCGATTAGACTTATGTAACGTTATTTTAAAAATAAACTGACAAGTTACAATACTACTTTATTATCTGTAGTGCAAATCTTTTTTTCTATGCGTTAGTAAAAAAATCCCTATGTTCCCTAGCGGACTTTGAGTGCAAGACAAATAAAAAAATTATCTGAATTCAAAGAAGTTATATTTAATACTTCATATTCAGACGACACATTTATATACATATCTAAAGCTTAATATAATTACGGAAACCGGTTTATGATCATAAATATACTTTAACAGGGCCTCTAATTATCAATTCAAGATTTCTAACAAAAAAACCGGTAACAGTGAATTCGTGAACATTGTATATTAAATTTTTTCTCATACATATTATATAGTAGGACAAAACAGCTTCGTAACACGTTTGAGTAGACGTAACATATAAAATATATCGAATTATTGAATTTCTGATACAGTATGCAACTTTGAGCGTAACTTTTATAAAAATTCTAGGCCAGACTATATTAGGCTAAATAAATATGTGGGATAGGACATTACAACAACAATTGGTATACTTACATCAAGATCATTTAAATCGCAAAAAAAATTCTAAGCTGCTCAATCTAACACGTAACTATATGTCTGTTATTCATAGGCACGACTTTTAATTGATTTAAGATTAGATATCTAAGTATTTATAAGTTATGAATATAAAGATTACACAATCTTAGGAATTGAGTTTTCCAGTTTCCTTTTAAAGATGCATGGCATGTCAGCACTAATGCTAGAAAAATATTCCGAATTTTCATTGCCATAACTTAAAAATGCAACAATAATAATTTTATATTATATAATATGTATTTAAATATACACAGACATAAGTTTAGAGTAACATTAAAAACAATGGCAATCTTTTCTATGAAAAATATTAGATTATTTAATTCGTTATAAAAAATTAATGGAATAACTAACACATTACAATAAAACTAGGTCGCATTTGCTACGGTGGCGTAATACCAAAACAGTAATCTCTTCAAACCCATCTCCTCTCTAAATGTAATACTTGTGGAATCAGCATTAAGAACATTGATATTAAAGCTTTGACTGAATATATAACACATAGGTTCAACAATCAACTACTTATACCTACAACATTGCAGATTTTACACTCAAACTTTATAATCAATATAACGATAAAAACAAAATACAAATCCCTTTTACAATAATGTTTAATAAAATTAAAGTATTAAAGAATAGTAAAAAAAATATATATAAACTATAAAATTTAATAAAATAAATAAATAAATATTTTAGGCTTACAGCTGAAAGGTGCATTGTTGGTGGTAATAAGTAGTCAGTTCCTCATTTCTCTTACAAATAATGTTAGATTAAGATGTAACTACTTCATGTGTATTTTGGAATACTGCCCCCTGGAAATAAGAAATGAATACATTTAAAATTGAAAGAAAAGAAAATACTATTTTTTAAATATCAAACGAATAAAGGCGACGGTTTTATAATAATAGATTAATAGTCATTTGCATAAATTTATTTGATTTAATGAAAGAGTGTAATTACAACATTTAACATTTTATAACTCGACTCACACGTCATTATAAATACTCATTGACTAGTAATATAACATAAGGATATTATAGAAACTTTATATTTCCATAATGAGATTTAAGTTAGCATCAAGTCAAATACACAATTTAAAATGTCTACACTATCATAGGTCTAGCTAGTCATGTTGAGAATGATCTTATTGTTATAGATATGAAAGCTTCTAGCATTCCTTCACTACTTCATGATGTGAAAAATCTAAAACAACAATACTTTTCTTGATGTATGTATTATATTCTTCCCTCTAAACGTATCCTAACGAGGTATATTTTATAATTCAAAATTCTCATGAAGTAATGAAAGATAACAAGATTATGTACCTTATAAAGAGCACATCGATCTAACTGCATGTTTCTCATGTAATACTTTAGTATACATAATTTAATAGAATAGAAATTGTGATGTTAAAGTAAAAAAAATTCAAGAAGACAAATAATTTAATAAAAATCATAATGACACATTTATACCTAGTTCTCCTGATGAATGTAATCTAAACTTAGTAAACTAAATTAATTAAAATAACACACACAATTAATCCTTATTAATAAAAATATTTTTGTATCATCCATATTGAAATAAATCTGCCCAAATTAATATCATCTACCACCATGTGACATTTTACTTTTTCAAAAACAAGAACAAATTACAAAAGGAAAGAAGCTTCTTGAATATTTTACAGCTAGCAATATTAATACCAACACTATTTTGGTATGGCAACATCACTTTTACATGTATGTGGTCAATCCTTTGAACATTCTCTAACACAGTAGTAAATTTTAATACTCCAAACTGATATTAAATGTAATGACAAAAATATCTCAATTTAATGATCAGTAAAAATATACTTGTTTAGTAGAATGCATTTTAAAAAGCTTAATTTAAAATTAACAGAATATGATATATGATCTATATTTGTTTTTTTTAACAAAAGCGTTATTAATACTGGAAATTTTAATTATATATGAAGTAATATCAAAAACATTGCAAATCAATAAAATATATGATTTAATGGTTATTATTTTATCTACAGGAGACAAAGCGTTATATATATTACATATAAACAATACTAGTGTACTTTATAGAGGAATGTTGGCTAATATTATTTGCAATAGAAATAAACTAAAATCTAGTAAGTAGGGATAATATGAAACTCCCAACATGGCTAAGATGTCGAATAACTGTTAGCCAAAATATAATCATCATTATAAGTATAATAATTAAAGTGATTTATTCAACAAATACTAATATTTAAATTTTTAAATACATTTCCGTGGTAATGATAAAAACACATCTAGAAAAAATTGTGTCAATGTTTACAATGTACAAGAATTTTGATTCTTTATCAAAAGATATAAGTTAGTGCTTAATTTTGAATTGAATAATTTACTTGTAGACTAACTTTGTGTTTTATTAAAGTTTTCTTATCCAAAGCAATAATAAGAGAAAAGTAATTTTAGTATAAACAGATTTAGCAATGATTGTATTTCATAATCATTATTTTGTCATAACTTTATTTTGGAATATTCTTGCTCAGGTTCCTTTATAGTGCTTTTTTTAAGGCCATTATACAATTAATATGATTCTTAATTGTTACTAATATTGTAAAGAAGTCTATTACTATACAATGAATTCACTCCTAGTACAATCAGGTATTTTAATACATATATTATGTAATATCAAGCTTACTGAGAGCCTCACTTCTTGACTTTACTATGCCAACAGTAACTAATGTAAGGATTTATTTATTTGTAATTATTTTATACTGTACAGTTCTTGTAGATAGTGTGTTGATAATATTTATTACATCATCATAATATTTAGCTAGTTATTTCTGATTTATTTCTATTTAATTAGTGTTCTTACATGTATTTGAACACAGAGCCATAGATTTTTAAATCAAAATGAGCTCACCATTTTGTTATCTTCAGATTATATGCATATCTTTTAAATGTGTGTTAATATGTCACATCAGTATAATTCACTAGTTAATAGACTGACTGTATTCATGATTGCTGACTTGAGAGATTTAAATTTTAACTTAAGAAAGCAGTAATATATATAATATGCAAACTACTTTTTTGATAGTAAATGGACCTCAGATTATAAAATTCTGCGATTTATTTATATATAATTCATATAGGAAGCATTATTGACATAATTGTATTGCATGAAACAAATGAACAGTCAATTAAGGCTATAGCAAAACAAGTTTTGTTTAAATTAATTAAAATTATTAATGTGAAATTCCATAATTAATCCCACCTGTGTTGAGCCCCGTATTTTCGGAGGCGCCTGACGCCGGCGCCGGCATGGGCATCGGCATTGCGATGGGTGGCGCCTGTTCGCCGGTCGGGCGGCCTTCACCTCCGGGCTGCATTGTGACAGGCTGAACTCCGTCTGAATCATCGCGCTCCAGGGTGTGATAGTCACCGGACTCCTCAGGCGGGCGAGGTTTACATTTGCCGCAGCAGCAATTACAACAGCAGCAGAGACAGCAGCAAAAGTAACATCCAGTTAGGATTCCACAAATTAAGCACAGTGCCTTGCACCAAGTGCTTGTGACGACGAAATAGGCGTTAACATTTTCTTCGCCGAATTGTTCGGCTATGTACAGTCCGAGCGAGCCGTAATTGTCGTAAATATTTCTCTTCGTAGCGTCACTTAGGATAGTATGTGCTCGGTTAACTTCTTTAAATTTATCGGATGCTTCTGGGTTATTAGGATTTTTGTCGGGGTGGTATTTCAAAGCCAATTTCCGATAACTTTTCTTGACATCATCGGCCGTTGCAGTTTTAGGCACTTGCAAAATTTGATAAAGACTATCGCCCGCAGTCGATAATTTCCTTTTATCCATTGTAGCACTTGTATTTTAGGTAGTGCTGAAGAAAGTTTTGATCCACGACTTTAAAAATATACGTTCAAAGGACCATTAGACAATCTTATCCTCCAACCGTAATCTTTCCAAAAATTTAGGATTACGATTTATAATACACAGGTCCAGAACATCAAATGATCTAAATGTAAAATGCAGACTATATCAAACATTGAAAATCAACTACTTTTGACAATTGGAGAAAGGATGTCTAAACAAATATTAATATAAGGCGGGAGCACATTTTATTCATTTCTTTGCTAAAATTAGTTTAAATTAATAAGAAATTTATAAATCCAAGGTGTATTAAAAGATTCAGCTATACGTTAAATATCTTTAAAGACTAACAGCAAAAATAATTTTAATAGAAAATGTTTTAGGGGGACAATTACCCTAGACCTATTTTAAATTATTGTTTCATATATTTTATAAAATTTTGTGACATATTTATCTTATAATAAAAATAAAAAAAAAAACATTTAAACATTATAATTTTGATCACGTTTATCCACGGCATGATTTACATTACGAATCAAAAATACTTTTTAGCTAGAATTTAGAAAAACTACATTCAAATTAGAATACAAATTAGCATATTCATACATCTTATCATATACTTAATTCAATATCAAACAAAATGAAAAAATTGTATATTCTATGTAGTTCCTATCTTGTACCTACATATTATGAAAGGAATGTGCTTATAGCCTATAGTTATATTTAATTGTCAATATTAAACAAAATATTGGAAGCGGTAATCTCGATATTTTGAATATTTCGAAAGGCGAAGTAATTAATTGTTATTATTAGTACTTAAATAAATATTTTACTGTAAGGGTTGTTAAGTTTAATATCCGTTTTAAAGTTATGCAATTCTAAATTTGTTCTTATATATCTTATAATAGTGTGGTTACGGAGATATGATCTTTGAAGGTAGCCCTGCGAAGTAACGTTCATGATGATGAACTTAGCCATGAAGAAAACTCGTGGAATTTTCCAAATATACAAGAGGCTCCTCAGTCGCCGCCCATATTTAGTTCAGGCTGTCCAAACGGGAACTCTTATGGGAGCTGGTGACATTATTTCACAAACTGCAATAGAAAAAAAATCTTTCAAGAAAATTGATTACAAACGAACTCTACAATTTTCGTCAATAGGATTTTTTGTCGGTGTAAGTATTATTCTATTGGTGTCGTAATTTTAATATAACAATCATTTTAAATATTTTATTTTAATTTAGACAAATAACTTGGATTGTTTAAATTTTCCAGGGTCCTGCTTTAAGAGTTTGGTATGGCTTGCTAAATAAGCATGTAGGTTCCAGTGGAAAAATGGTAGCATTGAAGAAAGTATTTGTTGATCAATTCATATTTGCACCTACATTTCTTTTATTTCTTTTAATATCTGTAGGCACCATGCAGGGGAAATCTTATGATATAATAAAAAAAGACATAAAAACAAACTATTTTGATGTATTAAAGACAAATTACTATATTTGGCCTTTAGTGCAAATTATAAATTTTTATTATATACCTCTACAATACCAAGTATTAGTAGTACAGTCGGTAGCATTGTTTTGGAACACATATTTGTCATGGAAAACTAACTACAAAGGTTTAATAGAATAACCATAGATGAAGAATTAGTATGTAGAAACTATAAACATTTAAATGCAACAAATTTTTAATTTTGTATCCGATAATATGTAATTTTATGTGATTGTTTCAAATAAAAAATTGTATCAATAGCTGTGTATATAATTTGTATTCATGAAACTTCACAAAAGCGTTAAACTATAGAAGTTATTAGCTAAAATAAAATACTTTATCATGATGAAGTATTCTTATGACTATCCTTATATCTTTTATATACATCATTTTCAGATTTCATGGAGTTAATAGTAACTAAAATGACAACTATAAAAAAATAAAAATACTGTCTCAAATATTTTCTTTTTTGAATGCCTTTAAAAATATGTAATTGAATATGGTCTGTAGCTATCGGGTGTGGTGTTTAAGCAATAATTCATTACTTATTTCAGATAATATGAATTAGGATGTAAAATAATACAAATTTTATCACTTCGTTTATATTCATAATAATTAATACATATAACAATTCAGTCAGAATTAATTTGGCATAATTGTTAACTAGTCTTTTATCATAATTATAATCATATTTGGAATAAAATATTTACAAATATTAAATTGTTCTGAAATACTTTAATTAGTTATATATTACCTGCTTAGTTGAAATGTTATATTACCATACAATAATGACAAATTTTTAAAGCAAGTGGAATCCCATACTGGCGACTCAAGGTGTTTTGTTTCATAGTATAGTTATCTGGGGTGGTTTTTTTATCAAAAAATAATATTAGGTCGACCCCGATTACAATTTGAGAGCCGAAAAATGGAACCCATGTCCACAAAAACGGTTCGACATCGAAACGGTAGGGTCGCTTCACTCCAATTGCATCGAACGCTTTTTTTGAACCGAAGCGACCAAAAATGTGATGGTTTTTTTTAATGGGAAATGGGGGCAACCGAGCAGACAGCCTACTTGATGGTAGGTAGTTACCGTCGCTCATGGACATTTACAACGTAGATTTGCGGATGTGTTGCCGCCCTTGATTTGGGAAAAAGGGGAGGAAAGGGTGGGAAAGGGAGGGTAATAAAAGGATGGGAAAAGGACAACCGGCTCTCTCACTCACCGGACGAAACGCAGCCATTAATGACTAGGTACTTCACGCCGATTTTCTGTGAGAGGGTGGTACTTCAACGGTCAAGCCAGCCCATGTTCGAGCTGTAGTAACTTGACCACAGCTAGGCTTTACCACCTGAATAAATCACCACCACCATCATCACCACCTAGCACAGGAGGTAATAGCAGCTTATGAACAAGAACGTATAAAATGGGAAACATCATTTTACTTGTGCCTGCATTTTGCCTTCATAATGATTTAAAACCTGTCCCAATTTTCGCCAAATGGATTGCAGTACTAGGCCAATTCTAATAAAAGAACTAGTTCGCTTTCTTGTAAAATAAAAAGACAGTTTACGGTTTAATTGACGGCAAGCATAACACCGTCCTTTTGATGATTTTGGATGATGGTGAAAAACCCTTCAATACTCACTCGTGATAACACGCTAAGGAAATTAAATTTATTTATATGTTTCTATGGAATGCGATTTGTGTGAGTTGAACCACTTAGCCTTGAGTAGAGAACCATAATAAAAAAAAAACCATATTGACTATCGATACACTTGTTCTCTCCAACAAGAAATATATGTTTAGAATTACCCATTTCTTAGAGAAAACTAGATCTTTTTCACCGATAACAATAGTTTGTGTTTTATTGACCATATTAGTAAAATACATACATTCTTAAACGAGACTTTATTTAATAAAATTGAAATGCAATGTAAAGTTATAAATAGAATTAGGGATATTGATCGCATATTGTAGTAAGGTTCAGAAACTGATAATAATAGATAGGTAACTAGTATTGTAATAAGCGGAAGGACTAAACAAAAGAAGATTTCAAACGTACCACTGTCGTAAATTTTTTCCGACATTCTAGGTGGTAAGGAGGGCGAGGAAGATTATATGTGTATACTTCTAAAGTACAGGAAGCAAATAATGAATAATGTTAACTACAGCGCTACCCGTATCTGGTGAAATTTTTGTCTAAGATTTATAAGTACAGATTTTTATAAGCTAATCACTGTCACAATATAATATATCATAATAAAAAGCACCCCTTAGACACTGAGCTTTACCCAATGATATTCAGATATTAGCTGTTAAAAGATTTATACTATTAATTAATATTCAACCAAATTCTGTTTTATCCGTTCTAAAAAATTTTAAATTAATTGACCCAATGCTTTTGGCAAAAAGATTAAGTTCAGAAAAAGGTATCTTTATAAATAGGTATTATATCTTTCAAAACGGATTGATAACTTAGTTTTTCAGACCTCCAGGACCAGCTCCTAAGAAGTTTACCCACGACTTATAACCCAAAATGATTTTTTTTATCTATGACATTTTCCTTTTCCACAAATTGTCACACATTTCTTAAAAACATCAAAATATTTGACACATATCAATTCAGTCAATCATAAGTCATTAAAGTTTTGATATAAAATTTTTGGATTGACTTTTGTGTTATCTATACATTATTTAATTCGATCACGTAACAGGTTACAGCCGCCACCGGAACGTCTGCCGGCCAAAATAGTTTTGTGAAAAATAAACTGCCGTTTGTGAAGTATTTTATTAAGTAAGTAATTTAGTCTACAGTGGTTTATTTTAGATAGAATCGCTAAGTTTTTAATAAAAAATATTAATGCTTATTTTGTAGTATATATAGAAAAAGATAAGTAGTGATGGTTTTTGTAAGTAAAGTATATTATACAAATTAGCAATTCTAAATGTGACTTTTGCCCCGTTTCAAAAGTTTGGATTTTTTTTACGTAAGGTTACTTTGCATTCCTTCATGTAAAAATCTTAACTGACAAGTTGTAAATCACAAAATATAGCGGGCAAATTTTTCGTGCCTGACCTTGACTTATAGTCTTCAGTAAACAGTGTGCCTAAAAATTCTGGTGATATAAATGAATTATGTGATAATTAAAATATATATATATATATTTTATATATATATATATATTTATCCAAAATAAGAACAATATTGACTGGGTTAGACATTTGTAACATGTCTATTTTTAAATACTTATAACTTTTTAATAATATTACAAAATTTACATTTATAGTCAAAACATATAAAATGAATTTTATATTTAATTTTAAACCACAATTGGACAGCTGGTAGAGATATTAATGAAGTGTGAAGCAATGTGCTGATCTGAATTGTGACATTGTTATAATATGATACTGTCTTATAGAACAAAATTAAGCACTGTGGTCTATTTTGTGCATAAATTCCCACCCCCCCCAAAGATTTTATAGCATTATAAGATCTAAGACTTTCACTAGTTTTATTCATGTAAATGAAACTAATTTTTTTTTTGGTACACTGTGAATGAATCACATCTCATCTTACCATGATCACAGTTGCTTAAAAGTAACCAAAATGTTGAGAGTATGCAATAGTTTTACAAAAATAAAGCACACATAGTATATCTGAAAAAAAATAGTTTCATTTAAATGACTTAATAGCAGCTAAAAATCTGCTTATGCTATCCAAAAATTTTCTTAATCAAAAATATTGTGAATAAAATAACCCAAAAAAGTTTAAATGATAAGTATGAAATTAATAAATGAATGTTTTTCTTTCAGGAAGCTACAATGGACAAGTTAGAGCTAGTATCATGTAACAAAGTGTTCGGAGGTCTCCAGAAGGTGTACTCCCATTCATCCTCTGAATTAAAATGCAAAATGAACTTTTCAATATATCTCCCACCTCAGGCTGAAGGTGGAGATGTAAAACTACCTCTTGTTTACTACCTCTCAGGTCTTACATGCAACGAACAAAACTTTATAACCAAATCAGGCTTCCAAAGGTTCGAGAAATATTTAGTTTTTGATAACATACATTACAATTTTTTATATGAATAATTATAACTTATCAATTATTTTGTTCTGACCTTCACATTTGACAAGACAATTTTGTTTTTTTTTTTATTGTCACATTATAACTTTTCATTTATCAGACTATCAGAGGTCAATTTATTATAGGTTGGAGACTCAAAATTAAGAATGTTAATATTTCAAGCAGACAGATTACTGAAATATATTTTTATTAGGTATGCAGCTGAGCAAGGTGTTATTGTTGTCGGGCCAGATACTTCTCCAAGAGGAGTGAAGGTACCTGGGGATGATGAATCTTGGGACTTCGGAGTATCTGCTGGGTTTTACCTTGATGCAGTTAAAGAACCTTGGGCAGAAAACTATAGAATGGGAAGCTATTTAAACAAAGAGTTGTATGAACTGATATTACAAGCCTTTTCCAATGTTGTAGATCCTGAAAGGATTGGTATCATGGGTCATAGGTATTACAGCTTTCTTTTATCAAAATAATTGTAACATATTTGACATTGAATTCTTAAAATAATTGTTATTGTAATTTTTTGTATTGGTTAATAAGTTTGCAAGTAATAATTTATTTATTTTAGTATGGGAGGCCATGGAGCACTGGTTTCTGCTCTTCGAAACCCTGGTTTATACAAATCAGTCAGTGCATTTGCTCCTATTTGTAATCCATCTGCTTGTCCTTGGGGTGTAAAGGCATTCACTGGCTACTTAGGTGAGGATAAGAGTCTATGGGCTGAATGGGACGCTACTGAGCTGGTGAAAAAATATGATGCTCCTCCTTTGACCTTGCTGATTGATCAGGTAAATTGACGTTGGTATTCTCACTTTTGCAGCTAATCAATTAGTTTTAGGTATTAAATCTAATAAGAATATTTTTTCTTCAGGGTGCTAGTGACAAATTCTACATTGAGAAACAATTACTGCCAGAAAATCTAGTAGAAGCTTGTCGTTCATCAGGTGTTCCGGTTATTCTTAACTTACGCGATGGTTACGATCATTCCTATTATTACATTTCCACTTACATTGGAGAGCATCTGGCATTCCACTCAAAGATACTTAAAGCCTAAATGTACAGAAAACCAATTAACAATATTTATTATACACTGAAGCAAATATAATTTGTGAATGTGAAAAGATTGCTGCTATGACTGTATAACAAGTTTTAATTCTTCCATAATGGATACAATCTAGTTATACCGTCTGTGAAATCAATGTTCAATTTTACTTGTTATGGAATAAAGTGCATTTACAATTTTTTTTATGTTTATAAATAATAACAACAGTTTGAAATATTTGGTTTCATTTAAATTTTAATATATATTTTTTCTGAATAGTTTTTCTTCATATAAGACTAGTCATAATCAAACATCTTCATATCAAAATAAGGGCATAAATTATTCTATAATAGTTGTTTATCTGGAATCTTTTCTGAAGCTGTGGTAATACTGCTGTAACTTTTCCCTCTTCGCCCAAATTTGTTGAGAACCCCAATAACACCAAGCCCTGAAAAATAATATAATATGTATAAGAAATGTAAGCCATGGCATGATATATAAGGGCATGGCATGGCATAATTTGTGCAAGATTTTGTAATAAGTAAATATATATTGATAGAGGCAACCGTAGCTTTGTCTGTTTTACCATAAAGTTATCAAAAATTAAGACATCAATATAACTAGACATGTAAGTAAAAACATTTATGTATATAGTACAAAATCGTTAAATGGCTGCAATTTATCGGGTGATTGATTAAAAATGCATGCAAACATATTAAGACAGTCCAATTGTTATTCAAATAATAATTTTCATTTGCTCCTAAGTAGATAAATGATTTTTACTCGATCCTAGCATAACAAAACGACAATATATAATGAATACTCACATTCCAAATAGAGCTCCGCCGAGATGAGCGGCATGGTCAAAGAATTTCCATCCAAAAAGAACACCAGCAAAATCCACGCTCATTATAACTTTTATTGCCTTTATCAAAGAAAAATATTTAATATTAAACAACAAATAAGTTTAAAAGAGATATCACAATATCGTACCATTAACTTTATACTATTATTATTAGTTTTGAATGCAAAAGGCATGACACAACGTAATTGTAACCATAAGTTTGGTTCATGTAATATAAGTTTAAAAAATTACAAGCTATTTTTACAAAATTACTACTTACATTGCCGGCAGCAAATGTGTACATGGGAAGGAATATAATGCTGAGTCTAGTGTCAGGGTATTGTACACAGACGTAAGACAATACTGACATTATTGCACCTGACTGAGGACAAAGATATAGAAAATTATTAATTTGTAAATATATGAATGTAATGTTGGATTAAAATCATCTCACCGCTCCGAGACTGAGACCGGGCTGATTGGAGATAACTTTATAGATGAAACTAGCAAAACTGCTGATAACACCAGCACTTAGATACATTGCAACAAATTGTTCTTTGCCTAGAGATGCAATGGCAGCTGAAAATGTAAGTTTTATTATTAGATAAATAAAATAAGTATAAGTCTCAACTTTGTTTATGGAAAAATCAATTGTCTAGTTATCAAATAGAAACGCATTTACATCTGTTAGTTTATCATGTTATATTTTAGTAATATAAAATATTTGTGCTTTTTTAATTCCTCACTAGTCGTTTTTGATGTGCAAAAAAAAAGTATCAGTTTTAAATAGATGAAACAACAATTTTTTGGATATGGGGATTATGGGCCCATACATAGTTAATTTGTAAACATACCTGGCATAAAACTATACAGAACATACATGTTTGCTGCTAAATGCAGAGCCGAATAATGACTAAATGTTGACAGTACCATAGGCAGACATTTGACAACTGTAATAAATAAATATTACAATAAAAAACTATTTATATAAAAAAAATATTTGTATATAGTTTAATATTGGGCAAACAATTATTTATATTATTTATTTAATTACAATTTAATTTATTTTACTTTATGCAATTTACATATACATATTTAAATGTTATCTTTTAACCCTAGGCAAATTTTAAATTACAATTACTTCATTATTTTCTTTATACACTCTAGTATACTTACTGCTGGAGGGGTTTGAACAGAAGTATTTGATCATGAATGGCTGAAATGATCTAACTCGCCAAGCACCAAACACTAGTACATTTGCAGCGAGGATAGGGTAGAAAACTTTCTCACTTTCTTTTAGAGATTTCCACCATTTTTCTATAGGACCAGGCTCTGATTTCTGAAACACGATAGAAAAGCCATATAAAAATCAAATTAATATTTTATTGACCATTTACAGACCACTGTGCTTATAACTTTATATTGTGGTATTACATTCTTTCGACAACTACAATCATTATTTCATCACTCAATTGTCGAAATTAAAATAAACACAGTATATTTTAATAAAGCCACATTAGTTTAGCAGTTGCTAAATTCAGCAAAAGTAAGTTGTAACACTCATAATTTGTCTACAATCAATCATTATCTCATATATTTTTTGTATGAATACATGTATTTATACAAAAAAAATCCCAGAGAAAATTTCCCACTTACAAGTTATGCTACATCAATTTAAACCTAAAGCAAATTAACATAACATATAATATTTGCACTATTACTATCCATATTTATTACTGAGTCGGCTAAATAAACATTCTTCTATAAACCAATATTATACATCTGAAAGAAAATAATTTTATGTAACAAATATTAATTATCAAGAATGATGTTCTTATCTAAGCATAATATAGAACTATAATTATCGTCCTTATTTTTTATGTATTTGAGAATGTAAATAGTCAATTGACCAGTAGTTAGCAAGCTGTTATTTTTAGTGGTCAAATGGTAATATGACAATTGACAATTATATATGAATAAAATCAAGGGCTTACATATTACAAAATATATAAGACCTTCATTGAAAATTAACAATATCTTCATACTATGATGTGAACAAAGGAATGTTTTAAATATCTTTCAATGTAATATTTTTATCATCAGTGTATGATTACCATATGTGCAGTAAATCTCTTTTGATGAGCATGTAACCAAGTGCCTGGCCTTCTGAGAAAAGAAGTAGCATGAGCTCTTAAGTTTTCATACTCCCAAATCACACAGCCAGCTAGACTTATTGAGGAAACCTAAAAATGTTAAATGAATTTCATTTATTACATAAACTAAATAAAGAAAAGTGCTTATTTGTTTTCATCCAAAGTCTTACCCCTATAGTGAAGAGAAATGGTTTGAAAAGGGCTCTTGCATACAATGGCCCTGATTCAACATTTATACTATCTAAAGGATTGGTATCCGGCCCCGGGCGACGCGCACTTCGTCTTGAATTATGAAACGCGCTACGGATTTGTAATCGAGCATTACCCAAATTTTGCGAAGTCTGCTTATAGAGTAGTGGCTTGCTAAAATAAATATATAAAAAATCTTTGTTAAGTAAAATTAATGTTATAACAAGATAATGAAGTAACAATAACTAAAATATTTCTTATTGCTACAATGCTCACCAAAGAACATTTATCTCCGCCGCAGACCAAACATTTCTGAAGAACATATTAATTTCAATTCTTTAATTGTCTCAGTTACATTATTTGCTATTGTGCAGGAATGGTTGTTTCGGTCAATTGTAAAAGGCGCAAAAATAATAAATCTAGATATTTTTTTGAATCATGTGTATGTAATAATTTATTTGACAAGCTTCAAAATTGACAGAGACACAAAAGTCAAAACTGCAAGGGTTGCAAGGTTCTAGAACTTTATAGATTTTTTCTAAATTTTTTTGAGCAATAAATAAACAAAATTCCTGGCATTCAACGTAAGTATACTTTGCTTCCTGTAAATATATTTATGGATGTAAGTTGTAAGAAAGTAAAAAGAGGGCGAAATAAACAAGTGTCATGTGTTAATATGGAACAACGATTTAAGTGAGATCATTATCTTTTGGAATATGTAACTTAAGTGGACATTTGACAAAATATTAAAGGAAAATTGTAGCAAGGAGACTAACAAACTGTTTCTGAAGAATTTAAGAAATCAAACACACTTGTTTAATTTTAGCTAAATGTGTAATTGAAAAATGGGTTCGAAAATACGTAATGAAAAATCAAAAGTAGACAAGATATCCAACGATAAATTTAAACGTCAATAAAAATAAATGGAATAGCGAATATATAATACATTTTTAAAAATGAAGCCCTGTGCCCAATAGTTATTTAAAAATAAAAATAGCCCGAAACACCAAGAGAGATAAACGATAATATAAATATTAAATGTGCAGCTGATGTGATTTGTGGGAGCCTTCATATTGGCCTACCGAGAGCCTCTTACTTTATATTTTCTATTCAGCAGTTTGCTGTCGGCTGTAATGTGACATACGATTGAGTGATAAGAAATATTAGATGATGTACTGAAGCATTTGGTTTAGAAAGATAAATAGTAAAACAGAAAACAATTTTGCTTTGTAACTTTAACGCAATAATAATTATGGACATAATGTTTAATTAGAATCATTTATTGTTAAACAATAAATATACATCTCTTTATTCTTTGCTTTTACTTATACAAAGTGTTATTTTTGGTTTACTGAACTAAGAACCTGAATATTTTTAAAATTGGGAAAAACGAAAACCTATCGGAATGATTGCAAATATAGAAGTATATTATAATTTATGCAACTTATGAGTTCCTTAAGCTTTAAATTCAAATTCCTAATAACTGAATTTAACTACTTTAACAAATTGTCCGTAGATAGTTTCATTTTTTTGGTGAAGTCAGTTTTATTGGATACCATGAAAATCTGAAAAATCGTCTTTAAAGATGATGATTTTAAACACAAAGGATTTCGTTTTTTTTTAGTCCATGAGCATGACACAAGTTATTGTGTAGGAAAGAAAAAATAAAAATAATTTTAATTCATATAAAAGTAATTTTCGGTGCTCGATGTGAAAATTCATTTGAGGGGTCATTTTAAATATTTATGAAATTTAATAAATAAAAGAGTAACGAAATACTCAAAAGGTCAAATTGATATTAAATAAGAAATAGTTGATTAAGCAATACCTACCTTTTTTCCGATTTCTATTTGTTCTTTGGGAAACTACTGTTTAATGATATTATGAGATAACAAATTAATTTTGTTTAACCGCATATTAAAGAAAAAAGCAAAATTGTTAAATAGTTTGTAATTAATTTAACTTATGTTTCTTTTATATAATGTTGAAAATGGTCTAATAATAGTTTTTTTTGGTTCAATTTAAAAAAGAAAATTTAAATTTTTTGGTAACTGTTGGTAAAATCTCGAAACCCTCTAGGCTATAGGATAATCTTTTTACGTTTGGAATCTTATCACTTCCTTAGCAAAGTCTAAACTCCAGTGCGTTTGTTAGATTTCGAATCGAAAAAGGTTCAATATAAACAGACAAGCTTAGATTATAGTTTTAAGTCAAGGTGAAAATGCCAAATTGCGACTCAAAGCAGACCATATGAATTCTACTGCTTATTGAAAATAATACAATATATTTCAAGACCTTCAAGGTTGTGAGTGCTATTATTAGTATCAATATATCAGATTCAAGCTGAAACTGGAACTAAGTAAATTAGTAGACAAAATCTATTTAAGTTAAAACATTTTCAAGTTCACGATATGCTGCTTTAAAAACTAATTGTTTCCCTTCTTTTATGTATGATTTTTGTTTCCTTTAAATTTACCTTAGTAAGTTACCTAAATAATTTAAAAATATGACGTCAAACGTACAACCTAAGCGGGTAAATGGCAGGAAGTCAAAATAAATCAATATATGTTCAAATAGCGTTATTAAAATCTGTCTTCTTAAAGGGCACTACGTAAGCCTTACAATTACCTACAATCAAAAGAATATTTGTATGAATAATATTTAAAAATAAAACAATTAAGTACCCTACTTAGAGATGTAATCCAATTTCATAACGTCCATCGTAACAAAAACCCTCAGTTTGATCAAGGTCAAAGAGTACCTATTTCGTATTCGGTCGTAAACTCGTTATAGCTTGAGAAAGCGTGTTTCCAGGGGGTCTTTGCAAATACACGAGACTATAGACTATGGTACCATTATAACGATGGGAAAGGGGGGTTGTAGAAGTGGGGTGGCGGAGTGCGCATGCTCTATTCAGACGACAGGACAGCACGACCCTAAGTAACTTCAGTACACAGCTGAGTTGTTTGAGACGACAAACTACTATTTAAATAGCAGTTATTTATCAAAGGACCAAGACTCCACATTTATATATTAGTAAGTGTTATTACTTTATCAAATATTCCATATCATCAATAACAGTTATTACATGATTTATATTTTATACAGAGTAATTAATCTTGTAATTTAATCTCAATAACCAATGTCTTGTACAGTTCGTGAACGTAAAATGTACTTCTTGTTACATAATATTAATGAGAAAAGAGTTCGTTGTGTTAATGGAAAACCAGATATTGTTCTCTTCAATGTTTTATATCGCACTGTTTTAGCGCGAAAGTCGGCTTGAATGGCGTCAGCAAATCGATACATGAAAACCATGTGGTGTCTTATAAATAGTATTGTACCTTCATCATAAGTAAATTGAAATTAATTAGTACATTTAAATATTTACTAACACTATTATCAGTAAATTTGTACAAATATATTTAGTTTAATATAAAAGTGAGTGATGTAATGTAACGATATTTTTCCCTTTTTCCAGAAATGAAGCTAAAGCCAATAAAACCACACCACCTCCCACAGTTACTTTTCGAACATCTTACATTGTGACGCACAATTACGATCCAACTTGTTACACATATTTTACTCAATATTTATTGATTATTTCTATTAAACAAACACTTGTTTAAGTACCCTAATAATAGTAAGGTTTTTTGGGTCATGAATTTTAACATATTTTTGTACGGAATTGTTTGGATTGGTTAAATTGATCGGAGTAGTGTCCTTAATTATTAATTTAGATATTTAAGCCAAGCTTATTTGTTAAAAATAAAACATTATAATTAGGTGCTACAAATATTAAATATTCTCACTTCAGACTTCAGTAGGCAATGTAAGGTGTATCTTTTACAAAAGATAAAAGAAACAAAATGGATCCGTACTCGAAAGACTTACTGTGGTTAGTTATATGTGGTTTTATAGTAGCGTTTATTTTGGCGTTTGGTATTGGAGCTAACGACGTGGCAAATTCCTTCGGTACAAGTGTGGGTTCGAAGGTCCTCACACTTACACAAGCATGTATTCTAGCAACCATTTTTGAGATCGCTGGAGCTGTGTTGATTGGTAAGTTTTAATTATATTATTGAAGTTACTGAAACATTATTGCAAATGTCTTTAAATTTTTAATAAATGTATTTGTTTACGTACAATAAAGTCATCCTTTAAATTCCTTTCGTTTAGGCTATAAGGTGTCAGATACAATGCGCAAAGGTATATTGGATGTATCATTGTATGCGGATGGAGGGGAACGTTTGTTGGCTGCTGGCTGTCTAGCAGCTCTGATAGCGAGTGCTGTCTGGTTGATTCTTGCTACAGGATTAAGCTTACCCGTGTCTGGGACTCATTCAGTGGTAGGAGCGACTGTTGGTTTTACGCTAACAGCAAAAGGTCCGATAGGCGTTAGGTGGTCTACACTCGGCGCAATAGGTAACAATTTTAATTATTGTAAAGTACATACACTTAATTTATGTCAATTATTCGGATTCGAGTTGTTTGATAAATAATTTATATTTTTCAGTCTTATCCTGGTTTATATCACCTGTGCTAAGTGGTGCAGTATCAGCGTTTTTATTTTGGCTAGTCCGTAAATTCATTCTACGTTCTCCTCAGCCAATTAAGGCTGGATTGCATTCACTTCCGTTCTTTTATGGAGCAACAATTGCTGTTAATGTTCTGAGTGTTGTACATGACGGCCCAAAATGTAAGAAAATACTGTATTTAATATTTTCTTTGTCTCTTTATTGTTTATAGAGCTGTTTTTCTGTTTTAGTGTTAGAAATGGATAACATACCGCTTTGGTTGGCTTTAGCGGGTTCATTGACACTTGGGGCTATTGGAGCTCTATTAGTGCGTGTCTTCCTAGTGCCCTACTACCGTCAACGTCTTGCACCGCCACACGTTAACTTTACTGTAGGACTTTCCAATGGTATACCTATATGCTTAAAGTATTAATAACAATTTTATTTCGATAATTAAATTATGTTACTAATGAAAATATATTACTTTAAGAAACAACACCAGCCAATACTCCAACACATAGCAAGAACAGCACCGCCCAACGCCCAACTTCTTTGTTATCTGAAGACGGAAAACTTCTTGAAGTAATTACTGAAAGTGCAGAAATGGTAACACTTAGTGACGCTGACAAATCATCAGTCGGGGTTAAAGAAATGAATGCCAAGAATCGAGCTTTGTTAGCCACAATGGATGATTGCAGTATACTCTCTCGAAGTTTAAGTCCTCCAAATAAATCCCGACTTCAATTAATAGACGCAGACCCGCAAATAAATACACTCAAATATATAGACGAGACCCTTAGTTGTTGCAAGAGTTTGGATTCAAATCAATTGGTAGGAATGGGCGAGAGTTATGATTCAAAGAATGGATTTTTAGGTGATTCATGTGATACAATAGCACGCGGAGAGTTTGGGCGATTATCGGCTTTGATGGCACTACCAGCAACCGTAGAATTCGACACGCCACCACCAAGGTTGGATAAGGTATATTGTTTAATTTTTAAATTTATTTATTTTTAGTAATTTATATTCCTACTAAACTTTTTTTGATCAATGTAACCGTCTGTGGATATTAATTATCGGAACTTAAAAAAACTACGGAAACTATTGATGATTTTTTGAATATTACGTCTCTCATTTACGGAGTAGCTCAATTATAAGGTGCAAGGGTCATAGATATTTTAATTGCTTTATAATAAGCATTATGAAGCAAAAAAAACTTTGGAAGAGGTTCTGCAAAATCAAATATTTATAAGTTCACACCGTAAAAAGAACTGACACTTTATAGTATTTACAAATGGATTTTGTTCCAGGATCCGGTGGTTGGCAGCGCTTGGAGTATCGAGTGTGATATGCGCAGGTCCCGTTTAGCTGCACTTACTCCCAACTCTAGCGCTGCGCCCCTACTCCGAGCGGCCAGTCCTCCGCGCGCCCCGCCGGCTCCTCCACCAGACACCTTCCGTCTCTTCTCCTTCCTACAAGTTCTCACAGCCACCTTCGGGTCGTTTGCTCACGGAGGAAATGATGTCAGGTACTTTATGAAGAAACTATAACAGTATCGAAGACTCCTCGATTAATGATATGCGGTTAGTAGGTGTTCATTAGTAATAAAATAATATATGGGCCACAATTTGGCCCATTAAGATTGAGTTGTTATATGGCTTACTTAAATCTTATTTTGTATATAGCATTGGCCTACTTCCTATATTATGCCTTCAAACAAGGATCAAAGTATTAAGTAGCTTATGAAAAATTATTTATAATTTATATATTCTTATTCTATTCTTTTAAAGTATTCGTCACCAACATCACCCGTCATAAACAGTCCACAGTCGCTTCTCCTGTATCACGCTACTGAGTTCTACCTCCGGTTTTTCTTTCAATCTCGTCCTCCTACCTCACGAATATGCCACCACTTAACTAGAGATCATTTTACACTATATTTACCGGTTCCTATTTTTGATGTTACATGTTTATATTTGACAGCAACGCGATAGGACCACTGGTGGCGCTATGGCTGTTATATTCTGAAGGCGGAGCTCACGCGAAGGCGGAGACTCCACTCGCAATACTTGTGTTCGGTGGCGTGGGTATAGCGTTGGGACTTTGGCTGTGGGGTCGACGAGTCATTCAGACCGTAGGAGAGGATCTGACCAGCATAACACCCGACACGTGAGTCACTTTCAGTAATTCATTGGCTGTTCAATTTCTATCACATTATTACGTCTTGATGAATGTACGTCTCTTTTATAAATGTCTCATAACATATGTAGGTACATAATCTAGTTTTAAAGTGCGTTCATTCAGATTCAGGGGTTAAACTTCCAGATGTAACATAACTTTCGTATATGTTCTTTTGTATTCACATAACACAAGTTTAATTTGAAAGTAATGATGTCTGTAAAGTTTTGAGCGATAGAACAAAACTATTAAAAGGCAAGGATATTAGCGTAGGCGGTAGATACATACCTAAGGTATGCCTGATTGCTTTTTTTGTCATTAATAAGATGACAATAATAAAATCCAACTATTATTAAATGTAAAACTATTAAAGATATTTCGTTATTATTCTATTTAACTATAAATCATTTTAGTAATCGAACTTCTAAATCCAACAACCGTAGCTACCTAATATTTTCAAAGTGGTGGTACTAGTGACTAAGCTGTTTATAACGAATAAAAATATCAATTGGCTAAAAATTGGGAAACCTACATTTACAATAACCATGTCCTCGGCTACCAATGAAGGAATCGAAACGCCATGTAACAAACAAAAACTCTTAATTTTTTTAAATGTTTTATGACACAAGTGTATTTATTCATGTAGTATGTACATATGTGTGGATGTTTCAGAGGTTTTACTATCGAGTTGGGCGCGGCTCTGACTGTGCTGGTGGCGTCTAAGGTAGGGCTACCGGTGTCCACTACGCATTGTAAGGTCGGATCTGTGGTTTGTGTGGGATATTCTTCTGAAAATAAAGTGGACTGGAGCTTGTTTAGGTAGGAAATATTATTAATTCCTTCGATGATTTGACACGATAAGATTTTATAACCAATAATGTGTAAAGAGGAGAAAATATACAGATATTTAACTCAGTTGTATAATAGCAAGGAACGTTGTTTTAAACATTATATTTTCTTAAAATAATAGTTTCATAAAATAGGTTGTTTATAAAAATGTGTTATATCTCTATCAAGGCAATATTGTGCAAAGCTTTTATTGCAGTTAGTAAATAAACAGATAGTTCAGTTAAAGAAAAACTGTTTCGTATAGTAAATAAATTATTCATGAAATATATAATAACAATCATTATAAATGTTCCCAATCCATAAATAAATTATTTACATCTACCTTTACTTATATACACCTAATTATAGACTTATATTTTGTTTAAGGAACATAATATTCGCGTGGGTGGTCACTGTACCGGCGGTGGCGGGAATGTCATCGCTCGCTATGCTTGCTCTTGAAAAATTCGTCGTTTGAAAACCGTACATTTTTAACTGTTAGCTATGGATTGATCTTGAATGTAACTAATTTGTTGAAGTATAAAAAATGTATTGATTTTCGGATATTATTTAAGTGATGCGTTATTTTATTTTATTTTTAGTCTAGTTGCAAACCTAATGGTAATTAAATTTTTGAACAACTATTTTACAGTCACTGTAGAAACTTTAGATGTCTGCTGCTAGAAATTAAATCTGCGACCATAGATAATCTTTTTTGGTGTTAACAAAAAAAAAAATTATTTTCAAAGTTATATATAGATGTGTCACTGTTCGATGTCAGTGTTGTCATACATTATTTTAGAATCCATAGCAATAGTTATTCTCGCGAGCTGTCTTCTAGATTTCTAGACCATTCGTTTTGTCAATACTACGCTCAGTTGCGAAGTGGACGGGTGAATTTAAAAGAAAAATTGAAACTTGTAGTACTTAATCTCTTGTCAATTTAACTATTATACGTCTTCACTTAAAATGAAATCATTAACCTGCATCACGTCTTAAAAAATTGTTAACAAAATAAAGAAACTCTGATACTGTTGTCTTTTAATTTGACAATTAAAATAATTCATAAATCCATTCGTATTACATCCATTCATATAACATATATCCTTTTTGCTAAACAATAATGTAATGTTTTTATTAAATGAAACTACAACCTTACATCAATATCTAAATGATTTTTTTTATTGTTAATAAGTAATGATAAAAATATTTTTGCAGTTCTTTTGTGTTTTTGATTTCAATTGACAGCTAAGTTTACATTTAATACATGAGAGGTGAAAAAGGGCGCTTAATTTGTTAGAAACACCAGGACATATCCCTTAATACTGGATAATGTTTTGAGTCAACAAGTTTATGAAGAAATGCTAAACGTTTTGGGCAGGTCTGGCAGTGCGCTATTTTTACATAAAAGACCATTATAGTGTCAATCCTAAGAATAATAATATGTATTATCTATGCCAGTTTTCTACTTGAAGAGAGCATGAAGGTGGTTGAGGGTTCTTATTCAAATTTCAGGCCCGTTAACGGTGGAGTGTCAAAGCGAAAAGTTGGCATCTGAATGGTTCACATTTCATTATAGTTTCTCTTAATTTTATATCCAAGATTCTTGTATCTTTGATGTAGGGTTAGAGTATTTGTTACGCTTTATAAATTTCAGCGATAAGATATTGTTTCGTTATCGTTCTGTGCCACAGTTATGCGTGGTAATGAATCGACAGGCGGCTTCGTAATTAAAGTGTTCCATACAATGATATTATTACTGAAAAATCTTTAAAATTAAAGAAATCTCACATGTCACTGTGAAAATAAGCCATCATATGAGTCTGCAAAAAAAAAACAAATTTACATTCAGCATTACAATCAAATGAAGCCTAAATTTAATTTTTAACTTTCCACCAGTGACAACAACTTTTTCTTGTGATTTATCATAAAAATTTAAGTGGTTATAATCTATAAGATAATTGCGATAACTATGCCTAGAAACTATAACAAGATATATCAATAAGTACCTAATTGACTTGCATCTGACATAAAACGAAGTTTTTTTTAATAACTGCAACGTGTCTGAATTCTTTCAGTATAATTAATAAATATGTATAACAGGAAATAGTCTCTGAATCTACATTTCCTCATTTTATCAATTAATGGGCCATTGTTTTTTATATAACTGTAGATAATGTGGTCTTGTTAAATTAATTAACCATTAATGATTTAAGTTGTGGTGATAATGAATTTATACATACATATATGTATGTATATATAACCAATAGCAAAATATATCTTTTTAATAACGTTACTACAATAAAAAAATTAGAGGCTTTACAGGTCTTTTTAAACATTATACGTTAATTCTGTTTTAAAGTAGTATAAGTAATTAGCTTTTGCCCGCGACTTCGTCCGCGTGGAATAGTGACTTCCGGCAGATTTTTGGTTCTTCCCACATAGTTTCCGTTCTTGAGGGATTTTCGGAATGGTCGAGTTCCCGAAGAATTATCAGGATAAAACCTATGTTTTTTGTTTCGAGTTCCAAACTATATCTGTTCAATTTAAAGTAAATTTAATTATGTTAAAGAACTTCTGCATATAACACAATTTTTGTTTTATTATCTTGTGGCAGAAGAACATATTGATTTTCGTCACAACCTGATCTTGAGAACGATAAGCACTCGATTCCCGTTGCCGGTTCTCCAAAGTTCGGAAATTTTGTGACGCTAAACGCTGCGAACGTTCAACGCTTGATTCCCTTGCAAGGTTTTGTTCAGTAATTGCTCGTTGTGTAGCCAACCTGTGCATATTTTCATCCTCAGTTTCATTACTGCGCAAAACAGGCAGCCGCTTTGTAGTAGCAGTCTGCCGAGAAAGCTGAGTTCTTTTTCTCGCCATTATAGTGATGAAAAAAAAACGTAGAAAATGAAAACTTAACTAAAGTCTATCTCGTAATAAAAAAAAGAAACGTAAGATTAGGAAGATTGATGATTAGGAACCTAATTACTTTTATTTTTAACGATTATGTCAACAAAAGAACAACCGTAAAATGAAAATAAGGTAAACTAACTTTATGCTTAAACTTAACCCTAATCTAATGAGAATAAATAGGTAGACCACACCTATTTAGGTACCTACAGGTATTATGTACCACAAAAAAAATTGAAACTAAATACTATTTTAAAAACAAACAATACTATACTTATAGAAGACACATACTTACAAATTAATAATTAATCTACATGAAAACAAAAAACTGTTATTATTGTGTAACTAAATACTATCCTAAAACAAATAAAGTACCTACTATATAGAAAACGACTACAAAATGAAACTGTGTTTAAAAAGTTATATTACGATGATAATTATATCGCATAAACAAATTAGCGCTGCATTCAACCGTTCATTAGGGAGCCGACCGCGCGAGTGGGCCACGTGGCATGGTATTTATCTTTGTAATTAAAGCTTTTTATTGAAATTAAGTTATGTCAAAGACAATTTTATTCACAATGAAGTACTCTTAACCAACAACATATTTATTTGTTTATTTGAATAAAGATTAATATTATTATGTTGATACAACTTAAACAAATTATTTCGACCAAATTAGGTACCATAAAAACGGTTTTTGTGAGTTATTCTTAAAAGATAGACATATACTGTCGCGGACTGTTTTTTAGATCATTAAAAGAGCTATTATTCTTTAATACATATTTTTTGTTTATCTTGAACCGTTTTCATGGCGCACGCAACGGAAGGCTTTAAAGATGAAATAATTTCTACGGTTTTTTACACATTTACCACTATATTTTTGCTCCTATTAGTCGTAGCGTGATGTTATATAGCCTACAATCTTCCTCGATAACTGGACTATCCAACACAAAAAGAATTATTCAATTCGAACCAGTAGTTTCGGAGATTAGCGCTTTCAAACAAACAAACAAACAAACTCTTCAGCTTTATAATATTAGTATAGATATGTATACTTGAGCTCATGCAGGGTAATATTTTTACCAAGTATTGTTTTGGTTCCAAGGATACTTTGAAATTGGGATAAGTTTCTGAATCTCATAGCTTGACTTCACCATTCATGGCTATGTAGCAGTGACGATGTAGCCGCAAGCAATGTGTTTTAGCCGTTCGGGGTCATGGGATTGCAAGCGAAACTAAATCTTCGTTTCATCCCAGTGTACTCATTTCAGGAATGTCAATTCTAAATAAAGGGCTTAATCTTCATCCGTGCAAAGAAAGTCATCTTCAGTGGCAAGTGTCGGGTATGGAAAATAGGTAATATGTTTTATTATATACCTAGGTGATGTATATAATAAAACATTATTTCTTAATGTAATAAATTTTATTTAATGAATGGAACGTTACATCTTCTATATATATAAAAATGGATTGCTGTTCCTTAGTCTCGCTAAAACTCGAGAAGAGCTGAACGGATTTATCTTATCGTAGTCTTGAAATGGTCGTGGAGGTTCAGGGAAGGTATAAAAGGTGAAAAAAATGGATTCATTACTGGGAAAACCATAAAAACAGCCCTTTTCTATTTCCCATACAAACGTTTTTTTTGACATTATATTTGACAACTAACTAATATGTCAATCATTCTGTTGCACTTCAAAACACGGAGATTTATGGCTTACAGGTAAACTACAAAAATATAAATAAAAAAACGTAATAGATATTTCTTGACTATAGGGCGATACGAAGTTCGCCAGGTCTTCTAGTATGGAATATAAAACAATACATTATTATCAATTCATTCTTAGAACGTACTTCCAAGGCAGCCCTAGTGGGTTCTTTTCAAATTTGGTTAGGTAGAGAGAGAGAGGAGCTTGGACAGTGGAGGTGAGCGTTTGATGAGCGTTAGATAGGGGCCCCTTAAATTTACACCTAGGTCACAAGTCTCAGGCACTGTTGAAGCTTCTCTCCCTGCAACGCGATGGACCCGGCATCCGCACGGTGAATCCATTGAATGCTAAGAGGTTTCGTCTCTTATTTTACCATAGAGAAGCCATTTCATGGTCAATTAAATTTTCTAAATCCGATTTTAAAGTTACAGCAAATTGACGTTAAATAGAGAATTCATATCAATAATTCTAAAGAATCAAGACATTTTACGTGGAGCTAGAGCAGTTCAGATTTCTCCTAACTTTGTATATACCATGTGATATTTACTAATGAACCAAAGAGACACTTTTAGATTTAATTGTTCCATTTCTTTATAGTGGTCATTATAAAAACTGATATTACTTATATTTGAGATAAACGATCTTTTCGGATGATTAAAACAAAATACAATTTATAAAAGAATGGAGCAACTATAATATTGACAACGCTCATATTGACAGAATTACTAAATTTCGCCTTAGTCTAAATCCTTAAACTGTATATATCTAATGACTAGATATATACAAGTTTTTGATTTTCGATTGCATTGTAGAAACACTCTTCCAATGATATAATTAAAATAATAATAATTCGTTACTAAAAAATAAGAACACAATGGATTGAAAAGTACCGCACGACTTTCAGGCCTCGGCCTCGAATTTTTGTGGGCAGCGGAGCGGCGGCGGTGGCGGCACGGGCAACGCATACCTGTTCTCCAAACTAGCGGGCAGCGGGCACCGCTGTATTCGAGGGTCGGTGTATTTGATCATACGCGTAACATCCTGCCGCTCCCGCCGCCGCTCCGCTGCCCGCAAAATTCGAGGCCTAGGCCTCAGGCACATTTGGCCGTCAGAGGTTAAAAATACGGCAAGTTGTAACGAGCGGATCGTGTCATCAAAGCAGGAGTGGTTCAGGAATCCGGTTCGACACAAGGTTCAAAAATTCTGAGAAGCCGATTAATAAGCCTATTAGCCCTTAAAACCTTAAGAGGCAAATTTTAATGTAACCCTGTCGCAACGATGCAATATCGTCATACAACGCTGACTAAACTGAGTTAGTTCAAAACAGAAAAGTTCGAAAAGAAAGAAAATTTAAAGTTTAAATCACATTCGGGAAACCCCTTACTTGAGAGAAGTGTTGCCCATCTATAAAACGTCGGTATTAAATAATTGTTTAATAAGTAGCAAATGAGTGGAACGTCAATACAGTGTAGTAGTTTTGATTGAATTTATATATATAAAACAAAATAAACTTGTCTGTCTGCTTCAATATTTTAAAATTTATTTATGAAAAATTTGCATAAAGAGTCATATTAATAATGACTTACCTCATATCGTGTCCAGATTTGTTATAGGGAAATTATATTGAAGAATAAAAGTTTAATAAGTTTTTTTTTTGAGTAATAGGAATGGTTATTAACAAAAGATGACAAGTAAGCAGTAATACAAGTGATGTAATTAACTTAGAATTTTTTTTGCAATGTATGCTGCATTGTAAACAATTAATTTGACTCAAAGAATCTGTGTAAACAGGTGTGATTAATAATTATCACTAAGGAAACATACCACCTTTAGTAAATACAATTTGGATCCACATTTATTGACACAAAGCATTTTGATGAACTTTTTGAACATGGATAACGATCACGTCTTAAGACTTACAAAAAATAAAGCGGCTAAACATTTAAGTAATGACAAGAAATGCTCTCGTGGAATGAACTTGAATTTATTTCATATTTCTCTCTACATATTATAGATCTATTCAACAAAAAGTCAACTGAAGTGACCATTATATTTAAAATGAACGAATTCGTATTTAATCAAATATAATTAAACAAGAGTATAAGGATATGCTTTATGTTAATAGCTATACATAATTTTTGTAGTATTAATTTAACTAATGAATATTTGTTTAATACTTTTTTGATTAATAAAATTGTAAGTATCTCTCCTAAAAAAAAACAAAGGTATCCTAGATTTTGTACCTGAAATAGACCGTGCTTTTCAGAGTGCGGCCGTTTGCATTTAGTGAATATAAATTCTGTATATTTTAAAAGTATCCTAAAAAAAGTTTTTATTACTTTATGCACATTAATTATTATGTTTCTATTTTATAACATGAATAGTGCAGAAATAATATTTATTTTATTTTTTTATAACCTTTTATTTTTTTTATTCTGATAACCCTAAATGTGTTTTGAAAGGAACGCGCGTCGCTCAAACATAAAACTTAGAAGTCTCATTTGGGTGCTGGTGGCGATTTTGAAACGCGTCTTACCTATTTAGTGTGCAGTGCGATAAAGAAATTAATTAGGTATTTAACTTTATAAACAAGTTGCAATTAAATTAAAAAAATGTTTTAGTCCGCTTTTGATGTTGTTTGTAATTATTATTTTATTCGGTTATTTTTTCATGTGTCTTAAGAAGTCAAGAACAGCACTTATTGTATATATTTCTAATTTATTCTTTTTGCAGAGTGCAAACATGGACGATAAGCCTATTTTGGAAGAAACGACGTTAAATAATGTTACGGTAGGAACTTATTTCTTATTGATAATTACATATTAACTTATAATTTTCACAAAAAAAAAAATATGTTGTCTCACTATATGTGAGATGTGAATTTCTCCGTGGTCTTACAGCATTGTGGCATACTTTTTCGAAAAATGTAATACCTATATAATTTTTTTTATTTTAGGAACTTCCAATCATGGAACAGCCTAGCGGTAATATTCCTTTAGTAAGTATTCTCAATGCACATTACTCAATTTCTGCGACTAATAAATCTTACAAGAAAATCAGGCATCACTTCGAAATAAAATAAGGATAGTAAAACTAATCATTTGTATGATATTATTCAAATTTATCTTTTGAATATCATTCGTTTTGTATTACACAGGTTATAGATTAAGAGTATATTTTCGTAAATTTTGTTTTTAACTTTACGTAAACAATGAACACGTGGAAGAAGTTTTAAAGATCGCGTTGTCGATTACTACGTATAGGTCGATATTATATGTATACCATAACGTTGAAAATATAATTCAAGTGTCATCACTACCATAAATCTCGCTTGCATTGTCTCTGAATTAAAATATACAGCGCACTGCACAATCTCAATATAACGTTCTCAATATAACGTGCTCGATATAACGACTTCCTTCCTTCCTTAACAAATTTCTCGTTTTGCTCTTGAATTGTCGATAAGAGTCAATATAAAAAACACCTTTACATTGCGAACAGTCCTTTTATAACGAATTTTAAACAATAAAAAAAAACTTATCTTTATATAAAGCTCCCACCAATATATCCCTTAATTTTATAATATGTGATACATATCCCGACAAGTGTCGACACGCTTGTTCATAAAACAATCGTTGTTTTATATAAAGTAAAGCACTTCTGCTCCTCACTATTGTTAAAGATTTAAGTTAAAAAACTATATTTTTGACTCTTTATAACAAATTTTAGATCAACCTAACCTCTACATAACAAACCTCAGATCAACGAATTACTTAATAAAATGAATATTTTCTTGGTCCCCTCCGATTTGTTACATTGAGATTGCACTGTATTTAGAAATTACAATATACTTTGATAATCTGTTGGCACACGCTGTATTCATCGCCTTATATATAACAACAAGTGTTTAAATACTTTATACCCTGATACAATGTCAACTCAATTTCTACGAATAAGTTCATAAGAAATAACCATAAATTTAAAGCGTTATCATAATAAACAAAGCGGCCATAGAATGCATATTGTTTTCAATAGTCATGCGTAAGTTTTAATATAAACAAATAATACAAAGTTGCTTCTTATTAATGAGGCATATTGAGCTTATTGTATTGTAGTCAATATACGAATAGTTTTCATTGTATTTCATAGAAATATGATACGTTTTGTTTCCTTATGTTTAATATTATGTATATACATGTATTTGTCGTTTGTTTTAGGTACTGGGTCCGGTGCCATCGCTCGCGAGGTGCTGTTTCTGTAAGTCATTGGTGATGACGAACATCAAGCACCGTGTTACAAGCCGCACTCATATGACAGCCGCGTTGTGTTGCTTAGTATGGTAAGGTATAAGCTTTATTTATTGCTTGATATGTTCAATTCCGTGGATTTGCTGTTGTATTCTGATATATAGTTTCGCTTATATACTATACAGGGTGACTGGTGAATTACTATCGATATTTGAGGACGTGATATTTGACGATCATATATGACAAAATAAAAATTAATATAACATAAATATTAATAAACTTCTAAGTAAAGTTAACCAAAAGTTGTGTAATTAATTACACATCGTATGAACACCCTACACATTAGGTATACACTGACACTCACACATACGCGTGTCGTGACGTGGTGTTGTATCAGCACGCCGCCGCACGCGTCCACACTTGAACACTTGGAACGTGTCAACACTTTATTTATTTATAGGGAAATTTTGTCAAAAATTAAGTACCTATTTTTTTTACATAATTGGAATGACAATCATGTACCGAGTATTCTCCTTAAATATTGATAGTAATTCACCAGTCACCCTGTATAATATACGTAATGAGGTCTAAGACTTTCACGAGTAATCATTTAAATGAAAGTAATATTTTTCAGATATATGTACTACGCCTGCATTAGTTTTGTAAAAAACTACATACTTTATAGTTTCATTTATATAATATATTCATGCGTGTGCATATATGAAAGAAAATGAACACTTATTCCGATTTAAACACCCTAATGTTTTAGTAAAGTTATACAATTTATCAGAAGTTTCTATACATCCTTTAATTCTCATTAGATTATTATAATGGCATTATTACATTATTTTAAGTTTGTTCACTGTATTTCTAAATATTTCGTAATTGAAAACAGTTACAAGCGTATAATTTATATTCTATAACTATGGTATGGTTCTGGCATTGTTGGGATAGGTTTGCGCATGTACCCCCAGTCTAACAAAAAGTGGTCACTTTATGCTTATCAATAACAAAAACGCGTAAGAGTAACAAAAATAATGGGTTCATTTTAAGTGTAGGTACTTGAGAGGGAACATCCCATCGCGCGCAAGGAATTCTGCCGTCTCATAAATTCTTACGTGAAAAATTATTGATGGTTAAAAATAAAATATATAAAAAAAGCGAAGAAGGAAGAAGCGAAAGTTCGTAATATAATAAAACAGGAAAGGTCAGAAATCAATTTTAAGAGAACTCATATCGTTTCTTTAAAACAAACTTTATAAACATTGCTTACAATTCACCCACCCATTTATTTTCGCTCCGTCTCTTTCTTTTCCCCTCCCCAAGAGCGTTGAATGTTTAACACCACCTTGTACAAACTCGTTGGAGGTTGCATGAGAAGTTTCATTTTAATTATAAATGTAATAAAGCTTATATAAAATATTTTGTTAACTGTTTCAGTTGCTGTTGTACTCCATACTGCTGCAATTCTGCCAAGAATACAGATCATTACTGTCCCAACTGCCAGGCCTACCTAGGAAGCTATGAAAAATAAGAATTACCCCTTTTACTTATCCTAAGACTTTGCTACAAAACATCAGTATTTTTCTCTTTTTGTCAGTCTTTTTTAAACACTATGATTATATAAAATGTTATTTTCATTTGATGCTGTTTGTTGTTTGGGTAAGCTTATAGATTTTTAATAGTAAACACCGTTTTTATATGTCAATGTTTTTATTTATTACACTTCCTTTTCCCAGCAAATCTGTTATTTTAATTGAAGGAAAGAAATTATTCCTTCCCATGGAGTTAGACCAAACAATTTGGTAGAAAATAAACTCAACTCTGAATTTATCTATAACATAATGAAAATGTAGTCTACAACAATGATAACAGAATCAGAGTGTTATTAAATATATTTCAAATAATACATTCGAGTGGATTATACAAATCTCATCGTAATTAATGGATCAATATTATTCAATCACACTACATATTGGTTGGTGAGTGCTCTTAGTAATCTAGCTCTTCGTATGGCGGCGGCCTCTCTTTGTATGTCTTCGCTATTATTTGCGTTCAGTTCTAGGGCTCCGGCCGCCTTCACAGCCCGAGCTCGCCTGCCTCCCTCGCCCCTACGAGCGTGGAGCGCCACGCCAACCTCCAACAGAGTCCCGTCCCATAGACAACCATAATAACCGTCCATAGCGTCCGCTGCGTTACCAGTCTGGAAATAACGTTTATATATTAAAATATAGTCTACATACAATATATAGTACATATAATATATAGCTATCTTAATTTTGTCATATAAATTGAAACGATTTTTAATAATTATATATATATCGAAGGTAATATTTCTTCACTTACAAGTGAGATTGTTGCCAGAAAAGACGCTAAAGTCTGAATTAAATTGTAGTGATTTGGTATGAAGTGACTAAAAGAAGGTCATTCACTCTACGCCTTAACAATGTACATATATAAAAACTTACTTCAAACAATACCGAACGGATTTTATGAAAACTACCAATAATATGACTCATACATCAAAATATTTATTATTACTTATTATTCACGTTTAAATTACGTGACGCTTAGTATGTGAACGTTATATTTCTCTCACTTGATAAAAAATAGTCTATACGGGCATTTGTATATGTTTATAGCGTATTTTATTAAACATTTATAAAACAATCTGGTTTTCTTATAAAAACGCTTATTATTACAGTCAATCTGGGTAACTTTGATTCATCGGGTAACTTTGACAGTGGGACCATGAACTAGTTTCGATTATTTTTTCGCATGAAACCAACATTATTCATATATGTTTATTTTAGATTTGCGATTTTAAATAAGCTTCCTAAATGCACTTTAAAAAAAAGTAAGTTGTGAAAGTAAAAAAACGTCATAACTTCGTTTCTGAATATATCGCGCGAAATTAAGTTTACTTTAGGGTGAATAACTTTTTGAATATTTTGTGATTTTGGTTGTTGATAAGGTAAGTGAGATGTTATACAGAGCCATTTGTGAGTGTACTACCGCATTTTCATGAAAAAATAGCACATAATTAAATTTTATTTTGAAATTTCATGCATAAATATGAAAATACGTATTTTGAACAGTAACTGGGTAACTTTGACAGTGTCAAAGTTACCCTTACATAGAAACTAAAATGGTGGCGGAAGAGGTGGTAGAAGAGGTGATTGAAGAATTTGTTGTTAAAGATGGAGTTTTGCAACATGCACATCAAAATATATTGAGTTCTCACCTAGAACAACAGTTATATTTAAAACAGAAGGCACACTGTTTCCAGGAAAAGTGACAAGTTACACATTTCCGTATTATACATTTGTTGTCATGAGTAGATCAACACAAGGTGGTTGGAAATGGTCAGATAAAAGAGAAATTATTAAAATTAGATAAGATGATGTTGTATCTCCAGTAGATAACAGTAAAATCAGTATAAAGCAGCCTGGGCTCTACACAAGTATTATTGACGATTTGCTCTATATGGAGTGGGGAGAATAGACAAGTTATGCTCAAGATTTTACAAAATGTTTGTTTGTTAAAATTATTTTTGCTTGTTTTCTTTATAATTTGAATAAAACTGTTAAATTAAAGGATTTTTTAAGCGTTTTTGATGATGTTAAACAATGTGTGTAACATTGCCAAATGTTGTAGACTGATTCTTCATATTTTTTTTTAATATAAGACATAATTGCAAAATGTTCGTTTTATTGTGTCACATGCATCCATTAGTTAATAAATATATACCAGAATGTTACCCAGATTGATAAAAATAATACTTATTACTACATTTTTATGCTTGGCTCTGTATGTGTCAAAGTTACCCATCTTAGGGGGTAACTTTGACACACACAAAATTTAGATTTTATACTATATTGGTATGTTTTATAAACTTTCTGTGGATGTCTAGAGACGGAAAGTAATACGAGAGCACTGATAAAATAAAAACACCCGAGTGATAGGTTTAATTTTTTTAAATATAGTATAAAATATCACCCTTATCTGTCAAAGTTACCCAGATTGACTGTATATAATATTATTATAATAATTTAAGAAGCTTGCATTGTTTGGGATATAACCTTTTCTGCGAGACACTTGAAGGCGATAGTGTAATCCGGTTCATCGGGCAGCTGACATAAGGCCGCGGCCTGAGTGGGCGCGCACAACGCCTGGCAGCAGCGTGCCGCGCGCCGCGCTATGCTGCCCTCGTCTGGTGCGCGCTTAGTGAAGTGCCACGTGTTCGCCGCTAACGAACATAAATAACGACGCAACGCCGCCGCCCATCTACCACCCGCCATTTCCACATCACCGTAGAGACGTAGCCTTAAAAATTAAATGATAGTTATTAAATTATAGTATGGTTAAAATTTTATTTAGAAATTTCTTTGCGAAATCGGTTATCTGATGAGTGATGAGAATAATTATGTTCATCATTTCGTGTCCATGTGTTCTGTAATTACAAAGATATTTAAAATTTATTTATTTACAGTATTTCGTTGTAAAAATGGCTTCGCTGACTGGAACTGAGTATTAAAAAAAAAATGAAAGCTCAGTACTAACCATGACGTATTGTAAGGGTACAGCCTCAAACTTCGTTCGAGGAGTTCAGTTAGGGATTCCAAGACATGTTTCAAGTTATAATTGTTTATATTGGAGATGTTCGGCGGCCAGAGGTTCGTGTATTCCACGTTCAGTTCCAATGAACTATCGTTTATAATGAGGTTATGTATCCTCGCTAGTAGGGACATCATGACGCTGATTGCGAGGGGTTCTCTGAGTGTTGTGAGGAATGTGTTGAAGGCGTTCCTGGCTTCGGCCGCCGCATTCGGAGCGTCGCGTGAATGAGCCGGCATCCCACCAGCGGTACGCTTGACTGGTACGTTCGAACCGTTACTGTATACTGATAACGCTGTGGATTATAAAGAAAACGTATTAATTCATCATCACAAAATATAACACATGTGGTATTTTGTTTCAATAAATTAAGTATTTGATGTCAAGGAGCGCTGATTGGGCATACAATTGAGCGTTTTGCGGACTATGTTTTAAGTACCTGTTCTTCTTATTTTGCACTAATAAAATATAGTTTAGAAGGTACAATAAGAGTTCTATATAAAATCATATTATTATGTTATAAAATGAAAGTAACGTAAGCCAACATTCTAATTAATTCAATAATTGAAATACTATTCGAACATATATAATGAAAGATTAATCGAAAAGAGCAGAATTTGAACTTGCAATCCCGGAATATCGCTGAAGTATAACTTATAAGATATCTGATATAAGATAAAGTACTATTCTATTTTTTATATGAACTTCTCAGTATAAATATTACCATAGTCCCACAGTGCTCGGGGGAACTTCCTCGCCCCCTTCCCCCTCTGTAACTCAAAGCACGCCGCACAGAGCGCTGCGGACGTCTCCCCCGCACCTCCGCTCACACCCGCCACCTCCCACTCGCACGCGTTCAACAGGCACGTCCAACAAGCCTCCAACACCTGGAAAATACATAGTTATTATGTAATAATATTGTTTATTATACCATTTATTTATTTTCTTCTTGTAAATTTAATTCGTGTAACTTCATTGAATATCACTTTTAATATTTTATTTTTGTCTTTTTTTTTGTTTAGTCCATGTAATTTAATTTTATTATGGTCTTGATATACCTACTGTTGTTATTGTTTAGTACTAATACATAGTTATCTCCTGTATTGGAATTTGTTAACTGTAATAATTGGCAATCCCGTCATGTCGTGCATGCATCCTTAGGGTTATAATCTGTTGGATACTATTAATGTTTAAGAAATATTCTTTATGTAATTGTGACCTGTTGTGTTTGCCTTAATAAATAAATAAATGAAACAGTCTGTGAGGATGGATGGATTTTTGTTGCTCTTTCATGTGTAGCATACATAATATGTATATAAGGTCGTTCAGAGTAAGTATAGGTTACTATAATTGTTGTCTTTTTCTCAATTAAATATTTTCATGTTGTTTCGTTTGTAGGTTAGGAAATTTTAATATTTAACATAAAATTATAATGACCCATAAAATCCCATCACGGGATATTATTTAGATAAAAAATATCTGTGATAATAACCAATTGATTTACAGCAAATTTGTATCAAAATAATACTAAGGTTAAGTATGTTTATAAATATTAAAAAAATATTAAAAATTGTTTAAGAAATAATTTATCTTTCGAAGGAAGAGTACGTTTATAGGTTGTTGTATTTGTTTTGTTCTGAACTATTTTTAAAGACGAAATTATCAATTATAAAAACTATTTACTCACTTGAGGTCGCGGTACAATGTTGTCACCTGAAGTAGCTACTGCGATGCATGCTTTACATTTATTTGCCAGGACAGTTAGATTGATGTGATGGTGGGGCCATTCGCTTAACATGACATTAACTTGTAGCAATAAAACTTCCCAAGACAATTGCCGGCAAAGTCTATATAAATTGGGATCAGATCCTCCCCCCAATTGACTTCTAGCTTCTCCTTCTAATGCAGACAAAAGAGATAAGGCAGTTTTTGCATAGCCTGCTTCCAAACGAGCCCTTGCTGTACCCGACACGATATACCCAAAGTCTTGCAGAAATCCTCGAGGCAACGCCATTAACGCATTAACCAAGCTCGAGGGAGGTTTCCAAGATGGGCTCAGCTTCCATAACGGTGAAGTAGGAGACATCATCGCCAGTTTAACAAGACACATCCGTACATCGTCAGCGGTAGACGCCTCTATAAGACGTTTCTTCAATCTGCCCATTTCCAGTTCAGGTACAGATTTAAAGTCAAAGTCTGGTGTTTCCCAGTCATCTGTCAACAGTTCTTTTGGAATATCAATGTTCTCATCGTCAATATTATTTGGGTCGTTCAATATTTCTTTGAGATGTTCGTCTGTTATGAGTTTTCTCCTGATAGACTCGCTGGCTTCCCCGACGTATTTCTTCAGATATTCGTCTAACCTATCGATTGGTAACTTGTATTGCGATGTAGCGAGATGAAGGAAAAATATTCGCAGATTCTCCCAATCCTTCTCTGATAAGTTAGACATTAGTACCGGACCCATAGCCCATAATAGCAGATCAAAGAATTTAATACCAGACGCCTTAAGTTTGTTTAAAAAATCTGGATGCGTAGACGGTATACCACCTTCTAGAGAGTACCTTACAGCATTCAAAGCGGCAACACGATTCAAAAGATCCCTGGCCACAGTAAACGCTCCACTGGAAGCCGAACCTTGAATATCGAGCTCGACCACATCTCTATGAACCATTGGAATAACTCTTGCTAGGTTGTCTGCTTGCAATATACCTATGATGCCAGTGTAATGGTTTGCTATAGATTCCTGGAGTTTTTGCAGTAATGAAGGCTCTTCGTTCAATACCTCATAACCTAAGTTCAAAGCTCTTATATAACCCAAAATGTCGTCCTTGGTCGTACTAGCGTAATAAAATTCACCCCATGGTACCGTCTTACGTGGCCCATAGCCATAACTTGCTACCTCTTTCTCAAGTAAGTTAGAGTTTTCTCTGCAACCTAAAATGTGCTGTTTCGCTAGATCGTGTTGGCCATAAAAAAAGTAATTGTAGCAAAGATCAAAATGTATTTGCATTGCTAATTCATATTGGCTTATAACAGTATCACCAGCATTCCAATTGTGATTCATATCATTACTATCCTCTGTGAGGTGAACAAATGCTTCCATTACAGGAATTTTTATCTTCCTAGCATCTTTTCTACCAAGCGTAGTCTCATAGTATGATAGTACACTGTCTAAATATCTGATACTTTGTATTCGTGATGCTTCACACATACGTAAGATCTTTTCAAAGTTTTGATTTAAAGGACTAAAAGCAGTATCTCCTTGTAAACCTGGTCTGAAAGAAAATAAAATATAAGCAAAGAGTAATAAGATCTTGATTAAGTATCAATTTTGTGTATGTTGTTTTGTATATTTTATAACTATTCCCCTAAAACTTATAAAGAAATATCTATTTAATATGTATGTATAGTTGAGGAAGATTATGTACAATTTAAGTATTGCATGAGTTCTAATATTCATACTAAATGAATAGACTTTCATACTTTTATTATGTGTATAATAAATCATTATGTACTTACACATGCACAAATGGTAATTTATTGGATTTTGAATACAATGCAGCTTTAACAGGAAACCTCAATACCCATCTGTGATATAGTGTGAGTGCAAACTGGGCTTGCGGTTTGTGAAACATTTCCACTGGTACATCCTGTATAAGATATACTAGAATATGTTAAATGTTAGAGAGACTAATATTTCATTATTTACAGTAATTTTTTCTTATTTAAATAAAATTTTATACTTTAATGCCAAAATTTTGTCATTGTATTGAAATGGCATTTTTATATAAATGAAATTAATATTTTTGGATTACTATGCATAGTTTATTATTTTAAAAAATTACATACTTCTAATGTTTTGGTTACTTTGCAGCAACCATGATCATAGGCAGACGAGATGTGAATGTCTCACTATACTATTTGTGGTAATGCAAAAATATTAGTTTTATTTAAATGAATACTCGCAAAAGTCTTAGATCCCATTATAGCATTTTTTAATTATTCAGTTGCAATACCTGAGGGGGAATGGCAAAGTTGGTATCTGTAGCTATATACACTAGATCCTGCATCAGGTGCTGTTGAGTTTGTGGTGGCAGCTTTGATTCAAATATATCTGAAATAATTAAGAATTTACTTCTTAACAACTGATAAAATGTCCACTCAAAAAAAACTTGATATTATTAAATCAATGATAATTTGAATAAAACATTGGTTTGTTTTACCATTATAATAAAAATATCTTTGGAAAGTTTCAGAAGTTAAATCTTTAATGATCATTAAGAAAGTGCCAAAGATTTATTTATCACTAGGTTTTGCCCGCAACTTCGTCCATGTTAATTTCGGAATAAGTAATATATAAAAGAAAGCCCACAAATGGCAATACCCAACACCTACAAAACAACAGCAATGTTATAAAAATTAAGAATTATATTAAAATGAATAGTTTGGCAGTATTTAACAAATTAACTACTGTCTGTAAAGAAAGAAACTGTTGTCTGTAGATATTGTCTATCATCTCTTTTTTTTTAACAAAAGCAATGATTATTGGCTGTCAATCGTGCCTACATAGACTGGTGAAAGGTACATATCGGTAATGTTGTTTTGGCTAGGAATTGAGTTCTCGAGCAAGTAAATATGGTTTTTCGCTTATATGAAGAAAAGTCGAACATTTTCCCAGATGTAAAGTAATGTATGTGTTATTCCTGGACGTCAGCTTCATGTATACAAAATTTTATCAAAATCATTTCAGTGTGAAGAAGTAACAAACATACACACACACAAACTTTCGCAATTATAATATTAGTAGGAAGTAGGATAACTTTCCCATATAGTAATTAATTAACTTTGTCATTGACATGTTTTATTTTTAGTTTTCTTATTTGTCAAATTACTTACCTAAATTCCAGTGCAATGTAGCAGCTACTTTTAAGGCTAAAATCTTTAATGCCAGTTGTTTCCTAGTGAATTGAAGAGGCCCAGGTGTGGGTGTTGGTGGACTCGGAGGAGCATCTACATCAACTATCCTCTCACTAGTAGGTTTAGAAGTTGCCTGTTTTGTGTCCACATTTATAAATTCTTCTATTAACTCGCAAGCTGAAGGTTCTATAATAAAAATAAATAATGTTAATAATAAAACCTATTTGCAACTTCCAATATGGTCAATATGTAGAAATTATAACCTGGGTTAGGTTTACTTAAATGGCTTTTAAGCAAATTAGGGTCTAATAGAAATTCAAACCACAACACTGTGTCCGGCGATATAGGCACAGTGCCCGGTCTCAGTAGCTCGACATCCATTAATAACACTGATTATTAATGACATATAAATTAAAAGAGTTACATGTATAGCTTTAAAACCTATTATTTATAATTGTTAAGGTAATGTCACAAAAACAAAAACATTAATAGTTTTCAATGAGACAACCATCTAACTTATTGACATGTATGATTTGAGAATTGAGAGTCGAGGTGATTTTGACAGCAAATGTTGTCAGCTTTGTCGTCAATAATTTTTAGCCTATCACAGTGATTGTGAAATCACAATTTATTTGATTCCATAATATAGCCTAATAATATTAAATTTGTTTTGAAACCCTTTAGAAAAAATATAAATGTTCAGTAGAGCGTGTTGATATATTTTGAAATTACGTATTTACTCTTAAGCTAATGTAGTTTTATTGGATTTCAAAGAGAATGAGGCATGTCTAAATCATATTCATAAAAGATAACATTCAAAAATAACTTTTCCTTAATACCATGATATGTCATGTCAAAATATATGTATTTTTAAAAATATAAGTGCAACATCAAGCAAAGAAAAACATGAAGTGGATTGACTCTTAAGAAAAATTGATGAAATAAAAAGTCCTATTTTCTTGTGCTTTATCTGGGCGGCCATATGATATTTTAAATATTCTTCTCCTTTTCCGTAACCGCGCGTCAGTATATTACTCATTTCAGTCAATATAAAAATTTAGGACTCCGTTTTTTTATTCTAAATTATTAATTATTGATATCTTTTTGAATATTCAATATGAATGTTTTGAAAAAATGTTTATAAAACCACGAGGCAGCACTACGTTTAAATTCTGTTTATTATAAAATATTTCGAGTTAGCACTGTGCATACTCCCGAATGTCTAAATTTTAGAATGTGCATCCATCATTCACCATTCGGGGTGTGCACAGAAATTATGGGTAGTTTAATGGCAGCAAGTGATAGTATTTTTTGAAACACACTTCGCCAGCACATAGCTCATAGACAGATAAAAGTTTCCATAAATCTTTAATTACATACTTCCTTTCAGAAAAGTGAGGAAAACAAAATGGAGAAAAAATGTGAGCGATAAAATGGGCACAATAAATAGTATTTTAACAATCTGCAACTATATAACTTGAAAGTTCTTGAGCAAATCGGGTTGCGACTTGCGAGTAAAAGTGTCTCTAAAACCTTGATCTATATACAGGTTCTTTCACACCATTTAAATAAATTCAGCATACGACACGAGTTATGATGTGAACTATATGTACAGTATAATGGTACTCCTTACTGTAACATGGTCTAAAAGCGCCAGTGCCCAGTAGTTTGATAATAATAGTTCTATTAATTTGCGATAGACGACACTTTTAGTGAATCATGAAATAAATTCAATATTATATTTCTGTGAATGTTAATATTGACTAATGTATGAGTGAATATATTATGTTAGTTCGCGTATGATAGCATTTTCAATTTAGTTGTTTTATAGTCAGGTTGAGAAATGTTTACTTGAATATATGGTGTACGAACCACTATACTAGTACTTTACTATATACTTGTTACGACTATACTAGTGAGTAGTTAGAATTAAAAAAATATATATAGAATTGTCAATTTAATATTGTTCTTGTTCTTTACCTTGTTAGTTCTTAGTGAGAAGATATACATAAAAAATAGTTTTTCTGTTGTTTTCTGTGTAATCCATTAAAACAACTGCAATATATTTTATAATTACATTATGCTATAGTTTTATGTAAATCCATTAAATAAGAAAAATAATGATGCTTTAGTTACAAAACTGTCCTGGATCACTTATTACAATTTACAACAAAATATATTTAACAACATTTTTTGTAAGGTAAGTATGAAGGAGTTAATATTGTAATTACATTTGGAAACAATCGAACTATTGGAATTAAGTAGATTTAGGGAGTTCGTTTCTTAATTCTACGCTTATTTTTGTATTTTATATCTCACGATGTTCCGTCTGTATTGTAAAAAAAATGCTTCGCCATATTTTCGCTTACCCCAAGTTTAAGCATAATCACACTACATGCGGAGCGTTTCCAGTTGTATATTTGTGAAACTACGCATATAATGGTATAGTTTTATAAATGAAAAACTGCAAATACTACTAATCAGTATGTAATATGAGTATGCAGACTTGTAGTAAATGTAGACACTGATAGTTGTTTTGACAGTGTTAGAAACTTTTACTTCGTTAAACGAATGAAAAAATTGCGATCGTTTTATGACAATATTTGAATGATAGTACAAAACTTTTTAAAATGTTTGTAATGTATGTGAATATCTAATAATAATGAGTGTTATATCCTGTTTTATTCATAAAAATATTCGCGAATTACGTTACTATAAACCACACTTGATCCACACTTATAAGTCTGTGTTATCTATGTATAACACGATAATGTAACTATCGGTTTGTTGGGGCTTATCGTGTTATTGACAAATAGTATGTCATGCAGTGAAGAGACAAATATATTAAAATAATTTCAAATATATTATGTATATAATATAAATAGGATAAGAAAATGTTTTGATCTATGTGATATCGTGGTTATAAAATTATTTGGATATAACAAGTAAGTCGATTTCCTTAATAATATGCTTTAAGTATTGTCCACTTAAACTATGCTTCATATCAAACTATAAAATAGTCAGTATTTGTTATCTATTACTCTAGTCATAAAAATACACTCATAGAAAAATTAATTGCAGTTTTATGTGTAGGTATTTCCTGTATAAAATTTTTTTTGTCCAATATATATATAGAGAATATATTTTTATTAGAATTAACTTCATGTAAGACTTGTTCAGGTAATCGATAAAAAATTGTTAAAGTACTAGAAATAATTATGTAGACACATCCGATTAAACCGTGCCCCTTACACAGTACATTCTCAAGTAATAATGATTATCTAATTTTAGATATAGATTAGAAGAAATAGATGTTGTATTTATTAATATAATCTATGTACATTATCAGACGTACATCACACTATTATTAATAAGATATTTTAGATTAAACAGTGTACGAGGCGGAAGTTCACAAAAGGAATATTTTCCTTCGTTTTCGCGAAATTTTTCGTCATAGTATTGTCAGAGAGAATTTTTCAATCAGTTTAAGCAGTTCGTGATATAAAGAGAAGAAAGAGAGTATAAAGAACATTTAAAAAATAATAAATAATTCATGTTAACAATAATAATAGTATATTAATAAAGCAAACTAAGACGAAGAGTTGTATACGTTCTGAAAGTATGGTAATTGCGGTATGATTAATATGGCACACTGTATTAAATTAAAAAATACAAACAACGGAAAAGAAAACATTCATAACTACAAAAAAATATCGAATCACTTCCTGACTAACTAATAATACTTATGTCTCAAGGAAATCAACGATGGTGTAAATAACGAATGAAAACAAGTACCTTTTCCGTTATTAAAGGTCAGCAGTACTTTATGCCCCAAAATTCTAGTAACGTTTACAAATTTTAGTGGAGGCGAATTCATATCAGCAGATTACACAGAACAATGAAGTGTCCATTGAGATGGATTTACTGCAAGTGGGCTCGGAGCCGGTTGGTATGAGATGTCCATATTGCCAGGAGGACGTTATGACCAAAGCCCATTACATCAACACATCTCTGACGCACATTATCGCCTTGGTACTTGGTATACTTTTCTGGTAAGTCTTCCTAAATTATATCAAACAAAGGGGAAAGCCCATTATAAACTGTAAATGAAACATATGTCTTTTGTTCGAAAATTTTGTTAACTTTCGCAGTCTTACCACGATTCTGCTCACACTATTGTATAATATGTAGAAAACTGAAAACGCTCTGTATCTATGTAGTATGCGAATGTAAAACAGCTATAGTGACAGTTTGTTGGCATACAAGTCTCAAATAAATATTATAATTTATTTCTCATAATAAAAAAATTATATGAAGGTGTGAAATGTGGCAGGGAGTTACTCATATTGCTTAGTCTTTCCAAAAAAAAAAACCATATTTTTTTTATGTTGTCAGTATTTTTATACAGGGTGACTGGTGAATTACTATCAATATTTGAGGAGAGTACACGGTACATGATTCTCATTCGAATTATGTAAAAAAAATAGGTACTTAATTTTTGACCAAATTTCCGTATAAATAAATAAAGTGTGGACACGTTCCAAGTGTGGACGCGTGCGGCGGCGTGCTGATACAACACCACGCCGCCGCACGCGCGCGAGTGTGTGTGTGTGTGTATATCTAATTTGTAGGGTGTTCACACGATGCGTAATTAATTACATAAGTTTTGGTTAACTTTACTTAGAAGTTTATTAATATTTATGTTATATTCATTTTTATTTTGTCATATATGATCGTCAAATATCACGTCCTCAAGTATCGATAGTAATTCACCAGTCACCCTGTATAAGTACAGGGAATGCAAAATATTTTTTGTACAAAACTAAGTAATTTTATTTTATTATTCGCATTTAATAATTACATATAGACAGCAATGTCAGAACAAGAATAGTAAATATAGTGCATTCGTAAATTGAATTAGCGCGTATTATCGTTTACAATGCAACGTAATGACTTCTCGCTAGGCATAGTCATTATGTGCTCAAGTCCTTGATAAAACAATGTGTGTATATCTTACTAGTAAATCTATAAAATCCTTTTCATCTTGAAATTTTTACCATTAGAATCATAAGCATTCCAAATGACGCGTTCTACGTTCCAATTAATGTCGGTTGAAATAACAGAAATGCAGGAACATAAATGGCAGGTATATTTTTCGTATGATAATGAGTCTTAATAAAGGAGATTTTGAATACTGTAAATGTAAAAACGTACTCGTAGATTGATCAATGGTTTTTTTCTATATATTTTAACTCTATATAATTAAGTATCTTAAAAATAAAGGAATAAGTCTTGTGCAGAAAGGAAATTACTTTTTAATTTTATATTTAATTAAGAACATAATTAAGAAAAACAGTTGCGATAGATTCAGCAAAACACGTTCCAACAGTTTAAAGCAACATATAGTTTTCAGTTTTCACTTACAGTTGTTTTCTTTTAATTCTTTCGTTTTATCTTTTCAATTTACTTCGAAACAAAGAAAGATAAATATAATTTTATGATAATCTTTTACAGAAAGTTTCTTGAACTTCACGTAAACCAACCGCCATTTTTAATTTAAAACTTTTTGATGTGGGTATGTTTTTTCGTGTAGGTTGATACAGAAAAATATTGTTAGTTTGACGTCACCTTTTGTAGTTGAGTAAAAGTTTACAATAAAGTGTTTCAAAAGCAAAAAAAGGGAAAGCATTTAACTTTAGTATAATATGACTAACATAATATATACTTCCAATTTATAGTGATAGTTACTGCAAATTTTATTATAGATCAACTTTAAATTCCTATAAAACTTTAATACTTTTCCCTAGAGCCAACATTTTTTCAATACTAGCCATTTTCGTGATTTTAACACTGAATATTTCTTTGACTATATATCGATTCGACCTGTATTAAAAAAACACTATAATCCTCAAAGTTGCAAACATTCATCCTTAGAAATTAACTCATTTAGTAAAAAAAAAATCTATTTATAAGTACTTAACATTAGAGAGTACTAACACCAATATTAAATAATCACAATTAAATTATGTAACATTTTACTTTTAATCTTCTTCGCTATCTGTTCAAATATTTCGTATTGTAACTTAATCTGTGCGATACCAAATAAAATGTCGCCGAATATTAACGATTTATCATTTGAACAACTCAATTGAATAGTACCGAACAGTTATATTATCTGTAAAAGTTCTCTAAAGATGGAAGTGATAATTCTGTCTTTTTAATGCCATTTAGTTCTACAAAACAGTTAGACAGATTTCGGAGGAAATGTTTTGTTTAATTTTTTTTTTTCTTTGCAACATCAATGAAAAATACTACACAGTTTACACCCCATGTTATGGCAAAGTTTTTGATTTTAATTCAGTAATCCAGTATTGAGATCCTAAGAGATTTAAGTGCTCCGCATTGAAATGAGTAATATCTTATATCATTATTCTACAATGTAATTTGAGATATTTTCTTGAATTAAATGTCGAAATTTGAAACTAAGAACATTATGATATCTTTCTAAGGCAATTACAAAAACCACTCGTTAAAAATGTAAACACAATTTAATCTACCATAGTTAAGATATCAACGTTTGTTTAGGCCAAATAAAACCACGTTTTCTTTTATTTTGCTTTGACAGTTGTTTTTAAGAAATTAACAATCCAAGATTCATGAGTATTTATATAAATCAACTTATATATTTTGGATTATATCACGTTTATTTTCACCAACATCTTCTATTTCGTTTGCTCGTGATCACGATTTCTAAAAAGCAACCAAAACGACGGGAGTACAATAATAAAATACGAGTTGTATAAGCCGAAATATTTGGTATCAACTAACAATTCTTATAGTATTCAAAAAATTGTTTATTATAATGACAACACTGAAAGTTTTCAGAGGTTTATTTTTTATTTCAGGTGGTTATGTTGTTGCATTATACCATACGTCACTAAGAGGTGGAAAAATGTGGAGCACTACTGTCCTAATTGTAGAAGATTCTTAGGAATATATTCAAGAAACAAATTATTTTAATGTTTAAGAAGTTATTTTAAAATTATATAACATTTACAAATTTAAAGTGCTTATATCTTCAGCTATAAACCAAATATTTAAATAAATCGCGCTATAATAAAAATGTATAGTAAATTAAATTAAGCGAGTAATAAAAAAAATCTTTATTTCCAATCTTTTATGAAATGTTGAAATAAAATATGTACATATATGTAATTATAATAAATAACAGTATATATAATTATTACAGACAGTTAATTCAAAAAAAAAACGTTTTCGAATTACAATTTATAAAATTATAAAAAAGTATATCACAGTTACATTTTTAATTTATAAAATGATATAACAAATTAGGATACACTTATTATACTAAAAAATTGTTTACAACGAATATATATTCTATGTACTTTTGTTTTATTATCTATAGAAATTTATTATAATTTTATTTTTATCTGTCACCTCGATTTAATGTTAAAAAAAAAATCATTTAATCCATTCAGCTTGTAATGTTTATATAAAACCTCTTTATATAAAACCTCTCATGTTATTCATACATTTTAAACTAATGTTTTTTTATAAGTTAGGACGGAACGTGAGAGCCTATGAAAGCTTTACACTGGGGACAGTAATGGTTGGCTGTCTTGCATGATCTCATGCAATAGGGCACGAGACAACCGCAGCAACAACTGAAATGAAAATATAAACATGTATATAAGTTATATGTACAAAATATATATGTATATTAAAACAAATGCGAATAATTTAATTTTCTTTTTATGGTTTTTAAGACACTTTAACGATATCTCATTACTGAGACAACCTCTTATCAATGGATTCACCGTGCGGGTGCCGGGTCCATTGCGTTACAGAGAGAGGAGCTTCAACAGTGCCTGGGACTTACGAACCAGGTGTAGGTTTAAGGGGCCCCTATCTAACGCATTAACGCTCACCTCCACTGTCCAAGCTCGCCTCCCTACCTAACCAAATTTGAAAAGAACCTACTAGGGCTGCCATCGAAGTTCGTTCTAAGAATGAATTGATGTATTGTTTTATATTCCATATGTAAAATACCAGTAATTAAATAAAATTTATTACATTAAGACATAATATACACTTGGTTAGTCGGATATATGATGATTTATGAACTAGGAATATAATAAACCGATGATTTAATTGTATCATTCCGTGATAGCACTTTGGAAATTAAATAAAACAAAAGAAAAAATATATAGGAATAATTACAATTATTGCGTAATAAATTATAATATGGATAGATTATAATGAAATCAATGAGATCATTCAGCGTATATGGCAGTAAAATGTTATTACTTATTAATCATCTCAAAGTTATCTTACCCGGCAAGAATACATAGTCCAGCTGATACTATGTGAGTTCTGTTGTTAGAGACGTATTCAACTGTAGTCACGATAGGCTTGTTGCAATTAGGGCATGAGGTCCCCGTTGGTCCCGGGCCTAGCTTGATTGTGGTGGTTCGTGTTGTTACTGTGGGTGTTGAAGTCACCACTACCGTCCTTGGTTGCACTTCAGGTGGTTGCGGAGCTGTGGCGAAGTAAGACGGCGGTGGGGCCGGGTTTGGCGGGATCTGCTCGTACGGCGGGGGAAGTCCCATTTTATTCTCCACTGAAATTTCATTTAGTAAATAATATATAGTAAATGTTTGATAGAATTATACGTGATATTACGAAAGTACACAAATGTTAGACACTAGTTCATTTAAAAAATCTTTGATTGCATTAAACAACAATTAGTGTTTGTATTTACTTAATTGGTTTTAAAACTTGTTACACGAACAGCCGCTGTATATAACAACAGTGACTGACGTAAAGGTAATTAAAATTGTTGCACAAGATCTTCAACTATGCGTGTTAACTAGCGAGATACAAAACTGAATTGAAATTTGTTAGGAATTAAATCCAATCTTATCAATTTCAAGACAAACTAAGCTTTCATTTGTGATTTTATTGATATTGCCTATATTAAGATTAATAAATAAAAATCATTGGTACTTTGTATGTTTAGTGCACATAATAGTTTACGTAAAGTAAATGTCCCACTATATACAATGCCTTAGCAGTTTTTTTATTGATAAATCTTCGTACATTATATATTAATGTAACTCATTGAATGAGATACGAGAATTTTTTTTGTATGTTATGTGATGCAAACTCGCGATAAGCATACTGATGATGATACTAAAAACAAAGTAACGTTGAAGTTATAAGATGTTTGAAGAACAAAGATAAAACAAATGAAGCGATTAAAATTATCAAAGGAAGTGATTATTTTTGTTATAATGACTTTGATCATTATCTAAGTCAACTTTTACGATGACAAACATTAGTAAGGGCATTGTATGTTAATATTTTAATTGAATTTTCATCTAAAATAACAAAAACGTATTTTTAATCTTATCTTTTTTGATATACTGACGTGATTGTTTAAGTTTGTGTTTGTATCTTGGTCGGTATAAAAATGTTATCGCCTTTGATAAAGCTGTTTTGTAATTGACATAGTTCTTATTATATCTTTACATATTACCCAATTATTTTAATATTAATAAATGTTATGACAATTTAGGTTATGATTTAATTATTAAAGAGGTTTATTTATTTAAAAATTATTCATTGTATGCTACTTCAAACGGAATCTGTGTATTTCATGTTAAATACATTGTTTTGTGTTAGAATTTTAAAGAGCAACTTAAATAAATTAATAATAACGACTTAAAATTTTAATTGTGACTCATGGAACTTTTTGTCATTTGGTTTCTCCAATATGAATATAAAAAATTATCTAAATGCGGAATATGACAAACGTTAAATTTAAATTCAACGAGATTAGAGAAGGTTATGACACGAATGTGTATGTTTAAATATATATATGAAATGTACTGATATAATATAAAGCATTTAGAAGTTGTATATATATACATTTGATATAAAACGAGTGCGTAAAGGTAACATATTTCAAATTTTCCGTTTGACGTGAAAGTAGTAACGTAACGCCGATTGTAAGTCATAACGGAATTACAACATGTAGACATTTTTATTGCAAACTCTGTTGAACATTATTAGCTTTGTATGAAATGATATTGGAAAATAGACTGTGTTAATTACGGGATTATTATTAAGAAAAAGTATTACGGAATATTCAGAGCGTAACAGAGCCAAGGTTTTATATAAATTCGTTTGAAATCTGTTCGAAATTTTGGCAATATCCAACGATATTACCAGTTTATGATTATGTATATATTAGTCATACGAGTAACCTTTGCTCCGTATATATTGGAGTCATGGTTCTTCCATCTGTTTAAAGGTTTATTGTAAAAAATACGCAGATTAAAACCTATTATAATCGTTAAAGAAAAAAACGTTATTAAAATTTTACACGTCATTTGATAATCAAATGTTAAAGTTATCATTATATTAAAAAATGATTAAAAGGCTTAAGATTCAAAAAAATATTTACAAATAACATGCGATGGCTTTCGTTTTCTTTTTCAAAAAAGACCCACTTTTTGGTATATCACAAAATAAAATTTATCAATTTATTAATGAAAAATTTGTGTAAATTGGTGAACCTATTTTTTTATGGATCTATATAAGTATAATATGTTGATAGAAAACTTGACTTACTTGTAGCGTCCATTATGTTGAAATGTAACCTTTAAACCGATTTACTAATATTTCGCAACTAACGCAAAACTTTTTAAAGGTATTATCACAATAATAGATGAAATTTTATTGTTCTACGTTTCAATTCCTAGAGATTGTTCACTGCTTTACTTTTAAAACTGTTATATTTTCCTTGTGTGGCTAACTTGTTTACGATGATGATGACGCTAAGCAACGAGTGAATGCACTGAAGTAGCGTTTGTGTTAACGCGGCGAGTGTGAAACAGAACTATCCAGCATATAGTGAGTGTGAAAGAGACGGAATACATGCGCCCGCGCAATCATTTCATCTTTCAACTTCTATTAGCACACCTCTCATTTACTTTGACAATTAATAAACAATACGCAATCGTATATCGTGAATTTCCAAACCGTGCCAAATTTTATTGTTCGTTGTATTAGTGTCAACTAGATCCAATATGTCGGGGACAATCGTTTGCGATTTTGCATGCCCATGAGTGGACCAAATGTCATAACAATTACAACTTTTGCTACAAAATGACAGTTACGGACGTTGATAGAATATAAATGACTTTAATTATATAGACCACACGTAAACTAAACAACTATGAATATAGTTTGATAGAAATTTATCTTTTTACATGAAAAAAAGAACGAAATAAATAAAAAATATATATTTATAAAAGTATGTATGTATTATATTCCATACATCGCTTTTGGGTAAAATTTTTCTAGGAACAGTTAGTCGCATTATTATTGACTATATCCGTTGTGCAATATAGGGTATGGGTCTTTTCATAAGTGATGTATTTTAAATACAGACGAGACAAATAAATATTACCTATTAGGACGCCATCTGTTACTACTTTGAGGAAATTATTGCTACTGCTGTTGAAGAGAAAGGCTATAGTCGTTTCGAACACGTCCGAAACCTCACCACCAGAGGCCAGTGGTAGTATTTCAGAGGAAAAGTGTGAGTGAGTGAGGGTTGCGCGCGCATGTTACATAACAAGAACGGAGGGTGTAGGGACGCGCGCAGCGGGACCGGGGCGCGGGGCGATCGATGCGCGCCCGGGGGGAGTCAGTCGAGCGGCGAGCGAGCGACATGGCGGCGCGCCCACCCCGCGCGGCGGCCCCGCGGCCCGGGCCGCGCGAGTAGGTCGCCATGCGCGATGCGGTATGAGGCAGCGCCGCGCCCGGCGGGCCGGCCCCCGCTAGCGGCGCCGCCCCCGCCATGCGAGCGCCGCCGCTGCTGCTGCTGCTGCTGATGGCGGCCGCGGGCCTGGCCGTGAGTCCGCTCGCGCGCCTCAACCCCTGGCTGAGCGCGTGCGACCTGGAGGAGGAGGCCGCGAGCGCCGAGTGCGGCGACGGGCACGCGGCGTGTAGCGGCGGCGGCGACACGCTGGCGGGGCGCGACGTGCGGCCGCTGTGCGCGCTTGGAGCTGGGGCGAGGGCCCGCCGCCTGGCGGAGCTGCGGCTGCGCTCCTGCTGCGAGCGCTCGCCCGCCTCAGCTCTGGACCGCGGCGCGCGCGCCGACGTGCTCGCCGGCGGGGAGCGTTGCCAGCGCACGCTGCGCGACCTCCTCGCCCTCGACGCGATGGTCGCGCGCGTGCACTGCGACTTCGCCACCATCCTCCAGAGATACGACTGCGACCAGTCCTACTCCGTACATACGTGTAACGAGTGCCAGGTGAGTAGGTACTCATAACGTTGTCACATGTACCGAACCATCATCACAGGGTTTGATAGCTGATCGTAAACAACATCATGTCATTACTCTTAGAAGGCACTTCAAACCTATGGTGATAGCTTCATCATGTTGTTGGGTAACAATAGGTTTCTCATTCAGATATTAATGACACGGACCTTTCAATATTGATTGAACCTGTATGTGCCAGAAAACTACAATTTTCACCAATTTTATGAATGTGATGGGTATAGTGGACCAAATTTTAAAAATATTGACCTTAACTTTGACTTGGTTTCCTTAATATTTAAACAAACAGTACATATTTTACTGAAAACATTATTAAAAGTTGCATTCACTACGAATTTTATATGGACATCGTAATCCCAGACCAATCACGACCTGTGTTCTATGTATTTGGAACGGTACACTGCTAAAATGCTTATCTTATATAACCGATCAAACGTTTTGAAGCAAGGAGGTACTGGTTCTAGAACTGACTACTGTGTAGAGAACATTAATAGACAATATTCAAAAATCAACAGCATTAATATAGTTAACTCCACATAACCTTTCTTCCGGAACATATTAAAATATTAAATAACTCAAAGAGGACGTAGTCTTTCAAATAGTCACAAAAATATACTCCAATACTATAACACAGTAAAAGTGCGAGTTTTATAACAAAAGTCGGGTATCGTATAGGTTGTAAGTAATGAATATGAAGTCAGGTCCCAGAGGGAGACGTAATAGTAAAGAATCAGGGGTTGGGTTTGACGGAATTTAATAAATTACACATCTCTGCGAATGACAGATGAAAACTTTTGCTACAATCAGAATGAACAAACAGAACGCAAATGAAAGTCTATATCAGTTTCAATATCGATTGTATTTCATCGATATCTCATTGAAAATACACAAATTTTAGCACAGAGTTATTCTTATTCATCAGCATGTACATTCTATCTTATGTATTGCCAGTAAAAAATATATTTTTTGTCGAAAAACATGAATAAAAATATTGAAAGTGAATATTAAACATCGCACCCATTCTGTTTGATTCAATATTTCTGATAAACCATGGCCGTAGAATGCCTGTCAAAAGATATATAAGATGTAAAACAGATACGAATCCCTATTTTTGCCATAAAGCGTCTGTAAAAGTTTATAATTAATTAAAAGCACGTGCGTGAGGCACATGATACCCCGGGGAATGGTTCACTACTACGAAATACTCCTTACTGCCAGTATCCATTTGCCGCATTATAACGTAACTTCGGAGTGCTCTAAGTCTTCCTCATAATATACATTTAATTACAAAATATATATTTTAGATACAACCTTTTTGATGTGAAGCGTGAAATAATGTCTGCCATGGATAGGTTAGCTCCGACACTTCGAATGTCATTTTAATCTTCTACAAAGAATTGGCATGGAACCAAGGAATGGTTTTGTCTCGAAATGTCGCGTTGTTTATATGTTATATCATACTTTTGATATTTAAGGTAGAGAGACCTTAGAATTACGTCAGTCTTTTGTATCAGAAGTATAGTATTAAATAGTATTAAGTAAAGCTATTTAAAAAATTTTGTCCAACTTAAACCGTTAAATGTTGAAATAGGTAGTAAATATTTACACTTGAATTGTATTTAAAACATATTAATTATTAAACTTAAATTAAAAGTAATACCCGTGTTAAAACAAGTGTTAGTTATCACCTCGTCTTTAAAATATTCTTTAAAATTTATATTTAAAGATTCTTCAATATTTTTGATGTCTTGTGCTCTCTGGTTTGTATACTAATTGAACCTTAAAAGAAAAAACTCTTTGAACAGGACGGAGAAAACCTTCAAGAATCAACAGTTAATTTGGGTACGCTGTTGTCATTGTCCATTGAACTTATATTTATATATTTTCATTTGGGATAATAGTGTAAAATCAAAAAGCTATCAAAATGACTGCCGTTTGCCCTCAGTAGGGTAAAAAGAAAAGTGTTAGGGTAATTTATCAATGTAGAGCCTAAACCATTTGTCCGCGAGCTCCTCGCTATTCCATTTCCAAGAAGGTTAGAGAAAATATATTGGGCCTTTTTTCATATTTTCGCTAAAACCATTACGGCCCCTTAAGAGCGTCGTATTAAACTTTAAACTTCTTTATTATGTAGTCTGTTGGTAATCCTCATTTGTTTTTAATACATCTTGGTAGTAATACATTACAAAAATGAGCGGTAAAATTAAAATTATCCCGCAGTGTTTTTAACTGTTCCTGTAATAAAGTTAAATATGTATTATATTCTCAGACGTATTTCTTTTTTAAAGTTGCAGGCGTTTTAAATTATTAAGCAAAACGTAGAACTCATTTTATAATGTACTACATTCTATTCTATATATCTTTAAACAAACATCAATTTAATTGTGACAAAATACATTATTTTTATTCATTCCCTTGTTTGTATTCTTTACAAAGTTATGTCTCATTATTTTACCTATCACATCTGTATTGGTTCCTATTAGTCTTTTTATTAAATTGACCAGCACGTTGAATAAGAATCTGTCATGTATTTGTAGCTGGCAATCGATTTAAACGTGCAAATTACCTCTCTCCTGTCACTAGCTATTTATCCCCATTCCTATCTACAAACGTTGACATTGTCATTGTAGCGTGTCAGTAGCCATTTCCTATTCAGGCTGATCACCTGCAGGCACAGACACTAGAAAGCTTTCAACTGCTTGCTATCTCGTTAATTGTTCCCTGTACACGACCAGTTCGTTCGACTCCATTTAAACATTCTCACTTAAGTTGTTTTATAAATAACACAATAACACATCAACCATTCTTAAGGGGTTTGTAATAACGTATTATTGTTTGTTTTATGTACAATAGATTTGTGTTTTTGCCGATTGTTAAAATTAAAATAGCAGTAGTATGGGAAAATTTAAGATCTTTAAGCAAATCCAAGACTGAAATAGAAATAAAAATTACAGTTCAGCATATTTTTAAAGTACAAAACCGTTACGACAATTTTGATGTTTTCTTAAGCTTTAAAAGACAAAGATAAGACGGCAAACTTACAATTGAGTATTGAGTTACATATTATAAATAATATAAAGCATGTCATACTAATTTTGGTACGTAGATATGAGAGAGATCATTATTTTTTTTACAATTAGAGATCTAATAATAAAATTCCTCAGTCCCACGCGACTTCCATAGTAATTAGTCCTAAGCAAGTAAAGTATTTAATCAATGAGCTTAGTTGAGATTCGGTGAAATATCCTTTAAGTCTGTGAGTTTTGAAAGCAAAGTGCGATCGTGTGAGTCGGCCTGCGAATGAAGTTTCATTCAAAAACACGTCTCGGATTGAGGTTAAGTGGCGATGCGCAGGCGTGACCTGCGCGCATGCGCCCTGAGCTCTCCTCGCAATGATTTAACCTACCTTTCTTTAGTATTTTGAATCTTATGTTTTATTGTAACTCTAAATATTTCAATGTTTATATTTATTTATGTTCCTATTTTACTATAGAATAGAGCTTTTTCGATTTATAGTTTACTTATTATACATCTAGTTTATGAAGGCCGAGTGATCACGTGGTCAGTTGTGGAAAATATTTTGAGGAACTCGGCACATGTTAGAAGATTTTCCAATCCGCAGTGACTTTGACACGCCCCGATAGATAAAATTATACATTATATTCCCTGAGAGGCCACTCATAATGTTGGTTTCAGGATATTTTTCTGTAACTTTCTACATAGTTGTAGAAATTATGTTTATTCATCTTGACATTTTTGTAAAAATGTGAATGTAGAGAAAAGTAATGATTAAATTTGAAATAGATTTTTGCCGAATGGTTTTTTGGCCATTATACCAAAATGAAATATGAATCATAAGCTCAGACAGTAAAGAAAGTATTTTAGAATGTATTTTACTAGGAATATTTAAGAATGGCCGTGCACTAGATGTGTTTGAATAGCTGTTTACTCTTCCAGAAATTTCTAATCATAACATTCTTCAATGTTTATATAAAGGTTTTATAAGTTTCTCTTCAAAATCTTATGGACCATAAGTTTTTAAATATGTAGTATCTTAATAGTCTGTATAAAAATTCTTAAGACGAAAATGATATCACTCAGAAGTTCTTTATAGTTTTATAGTGCTCTTTTATATTCTAGTAAAATAACTGTAATTTTATACATGCAAATTTAAAGATATAATTTGTAATTCAATTACGCAATTATTTTATAAAACGTCAGTATACAATTATGTTTTATTTAAAAACTGTGTGCTGTAATAAAATGTATAATAAATATCATAATTATCGGTATCATTATTTATAAATAATCGAGTACTTAATTATAATTTTAATTTCAGCTTAATGCTATTTTTCAGTTACCGTTTGTGTTTTGGTTTTAGTATGTTTATGAAAAACACGAATCAAAGCTGACGAATAAGTGCAAAGATGCTGTTGTTAATAGATTGAAATACAATAACAAGACTGCCTATAAATCCAGGTTAAAAGTAATATTGATAGTAAAATGTAGTACACTTACGTATTTTATAGTTATTTTTTCAGCACATCTCAAAAAAAACATCATACAATGTAAAAATTGGAATTAATTGACAGAGACTTGATTTAAGTAGGTTCCGTTTTCATCCGTTTTAATAACCATGAAGGAATTCTATATTGAAACTCACCTTATAAGAAATTATCCGGGTTGTAAAAAGCTTACTTGAAGTATTATCTATAATTATTTTACCGATAAATAAATTAAGTTTTTTATAAAGTTTTTAGTGCGAAGAAGAAGAGTTAAAATGTTGACATTAATAAAATTAATGTAATGTAATTAACGAATTTGTTCATAACTAAGTTGGTCCATACCAACTGGCTGTAAACATAATAATATATTATAATACATTGTCGTGTAAGTTAAGTTATTAAAAGTGAACTTTACCATACTTTACGTAAATTTATACGTTATAAGTAAATAGTTGCAATTTTCTCATATTTTGTATAATACTCGTCATAAAATATATTTTGTTGGCTTAATTAATAACTTTCCTATGTCAAAACTCAAAATTTTCAGCTGTACAACTGTAAAGTTTTCACAGTTTAACAAAAAAACAGTAAAGAAATTGTAAAATTTTGTCCACGTCGGCGTTTTAAGACGTATCACGAGACAAAGGAAACAAAAGGCGGGGAATTATGGCTTAAAACCTTTCAACCGTACTCTTGTGAAGTCTTCATTAAATCTGCACTACGTCATTAGGTATCTTGAGTTCATTCTGATTAACGGAAATCCATAATCTCTTACTAATCTCTATGTAATACAAACAAACATATGATTTCCGATAATATGTTATGAAAAAAGAATGGAAACGAACAAGACTTTCTCACTCACTCAAAACATCGAACGTTCTGAAACATCCTGAATATAAAAGGTTACATTACATCGTTTGAATTATTTCCACCTAGATGATACCGGGGAAGTCTTATAAAAATATAAGTGAATTAAAATCAATTTGTTTTTAAGTGTGATTGGCAAATGACAGGCTGGATTGTCGCTAGTACCCTCCGGAAGACGCGACAAGGTGACACGGGGTAAAGTTTCCTGGTGAGAAACGATCGTTTCCTCACACCGGCCCCGCGTCGCCGCTCGCATAGCTTGTAGTTGACCTACTTATCAGTCTACATCTATTCCCATTGTAAAATAATCGGTTACAACACTAAGACTAAATATCCTGCTTTTATTTTAAGTATCATCTCGATTGAATCATCAATAGTAAGTATAGATTTTTAAGAAACAAAAATTACAAATGAATTTGTTTTCCGTGTGCTATTTCAAATGTTGCTTTCGAAGAATGGCATTACATTTATTCAGATGTCGTCGAAGAAAAAGCTAATTACTTAAGTCGTATAAAAGTCCCTCTCAGACAAGGTCGGGTCGATGTTTTCAACAGTTTTCTAAAACCAAATCCACTCGTTACATGGGCTGTCATGTGACCTACTTTCATATTTAATATTTATTAACTCCTCAAATTGAACCGAATTTCAACACTGTATATAGCGCTTAACGCTTAAACAATTTGTTTAATTATCATCTAATCATGCGCAGGGATGAGTATAAAATTAGTTATAGATAATGTTGATGTACAGTGAAAGTGTAGAAATTTTATATATTTTTTAATATTATTTATTTAAAATACACCAATTTGTGTTTTTGGTACCACGATTGTATATTGGGTCGCAATCTGTATTATATTCAATGTATTATTGGATGACTGAAAAATATCTAATAGATACAACACTGTTTTAGGATAATATGTATTAAAACATAAAACAGGAATATCATCAAAATAAAATGTTAAATTTTGATTTCATTTATTTTAAAATGTCATTATATTTTTTCGTTATTGTCAAAGATATAAAATATATAAGAACATAGAACAATTTTAATATACAAAAATATACGATGATTTTTTTTTAGTTAATGAATAAAACAAACAAGAACATAGAAGTTTTATTAATATACAAAAAATAATCGATATATTTTTTAAATTAATGAAGCAAATGATGATAAGTTAAATTTTTGTATTTAAAATTAACCGGGACTCATTAATGAGTTTGAGTGAAAAAATGTATTCACATTCAATAGTAGAAACTTATAAAAGTTTTCTTGTTGCAAGTTATATATTTGTTATTCTCGTTCATCCCTAGGTCAAATCTGAAAAAAATATTTACCAACTTTGTCACACCCTATAAAATTGCAATAAACATTGTTGTGGGAAGGGTCAATAAATTTACGAGCCCACAACTGACCTATTTGTCCGGTATTTAGACCATAGAAATACAACGAGGGGATTAAAACACTTAACTACACTATTTTGTTGCAATCTCTAAGTAAAAAGTGATATTGAATATTTTATATATGGTTTCGTCTTCCAATGGAATTGAGTTCGCTTAGTGTGTTTTTATTTTTAATGTCTTGTAACCGGTGTGAGTTTTAACAAGACGTGTTCACATGAAGAAGAATTGTAATGTTTATTTTGAACCAATGTTACGTTAATGGTAGCCCCAGAGTTGGTACCACGAGACCTAAGTCAGTCTACAGTGCCAATCCCTCTAAAGTCTAAATCATCAACCCATTTTTACTAGCTACAAGATAAAAATGAAAACAAAAATATACAGGAAGATCTTCTTATTCAGATTAATAACAATTTATACACTAGCAAAACTACAATCGAGATACAATTTATAAGTGTTTTTGTATAAATAATTAATTGATCCTTAAGTATCAATCGAGATTATATTAAAACCATTAAAGTGATTTAACACAGTGTTGATTAATTAGTTACAATAAATTCATATTTAAAACAACAGCAATATTCTATAAATATTTAGTTTTATAGTTCTAATTGCAGTTATATAAAAAACTAGCTAGAGTTGGTTAGCATTGTGTGCTAAAATGGAATAAGTGAGGTATCTCTTGTAAAAATAAAAGTCTCTTCTGACTTTTTTGCTCGCTAAGAGGCTCTCACGGCCGAGGAATAGTTGAAACTAAAATATTTATGTCATTCGCTTCATTGTAACACCTCTCGTCGCTAACTAGGCTCCGTCTAACATGTTTATGTTGTGGAGTTAATGTATCAACATAAGTCGCAGTTTGAGTGTTTACGTAACTCATACCAATTAGGAAAGTATTCTTTTCTTGATGCTATTTTAAATTTACACTTTCTAAGCTACGGATGTAGTTAAGGTTAAGAATTAGTGTATAGACTTTTCTCACATTAATAATTAGGATTAGGATCATTTCAGTCACTACCAATAATACTGTAGTGAGGGAAACTTATAATACTGATATTAGATTTATCAGGTGAGTTGAGGAAATACCAATTTGTATTCTAACAGCCAGCGTAGTGTACCTTCATCAAACATGTGACAGGAAGATGTGATAGGGGAACGACTCGGCCACTGCAGAATGGACTTGTACGGGGTATTATTGTCAGTTTTATTAATACTATTATATTAGAAAATCAATGAACTTTAATAGTAAAGATATGACGTCGGATTAACCAATTTGTTTCTCCTTTAAAATACTTCCTTAACTATTATACAATATCAATGACGTATATGTAACAAATTGATATATTTCAGTAATGAAATTAATCCATAGCTGTAGGTTTAAAGTCGGGGTACACTTAATAAAGGATGTTCAATTATTAATTGTATTAATGTTGATAAAAATGATTAAAGTGGTTTGACGGAAGGCTGCGAAGGTCGCAACGTTGGATGGATCGCCGGAACTGTGACGACGCCTTTATCTACTCATGTTTATTAATGTGCCGCATAAATTACTAAGTGCAGCACCATTTCAGACCCGAGGAAATTACCGAGCCTTAGCATCAATCTGGTTGGTTTCCATATTGGTCCAAAATGGAGAGAGAAACTTCATTCCATTGATATCATGAGAAATGTTCTCGTACTTACAATTATTAAAATTTAAATGTTTTATATTTTATACAAACTACATATATCAAAATATTATTATAGATAAAGATGCGTTCAGGTAGTTGCATCCTATTTTTTTTTTAATTTTTAATCTACTCCGTTTCCAAACTAATGAATTACTGCAGCACATAAACCGAATCTGCACCAAATGAACGGTTTTTATTGCAGATTTTTTACTGCATGTTCTCTGTAATGGATAAAGTTATGAGCGAACATTTGTCGCGTAATTGTACCTCTTAAAGTATAAAGTAGAAACAGAAACTTCTAAAGTACGACCGCACATACTTTTTAGCTTTATTCAAAGCAATCGCGTAAAGAAGTTTAAACTGGGAGAACTGGCTAGCAGTATGTAATGTGAGCTGAGAATCCGAAACTTGTTCGTCATAATTAAAGGCTGGGGCTCTGAAAATTAATATTCCCTTTTTGTTGCGGCCACGAGTTACGGAATAAACTTATGTGGCAAGCCACTAGCGGCTCAAATTTATAATATTATTGTGCTGTTTAATGATGCTCGTAATTGCACTACAATTTACAACGGGGAATATTGTATTCCTTATTTCCTTCTGCTTCGCTTAATTGTGGGAACGTTCTTTGTATTTATTACTATCTTTGTAGTCGTGTTAGTCCGTTCGTGATAAATTATAAACCATTTGAACAATCACTCTAACCCGACAAATATTTAACTATGAAGCAAACGCGATGCGATAGTTCTCTCAAATGTCAAGGTTCAATGAAGTAATAAAAAAGCTCTATCTATACAAAATCTGTAAGTTTCAGCGTTGAATTTCCAATAACATTTTCCGGATGTCAGAGATTGACAGGGTAAAGTATAGCAGGAAAGACTCAATGCGGGGTACTGCGACCGGTTAGTGCAAATACGAAGTAATTATGTAACAACATCAACGAATTAGTGTTTGTGATGGCGAAACGCCAAGTACACGCTGCGATGGAGGGAGGATAGGACTAATGGGTGGAGAAAACAGTCAAATAAGAGCTCAAGTCATGAATTGTATCTAAGTATCGGTAATAAATAATCTCGCAGTCAAATAAAGAGTCCGAATGTAAGATATTGATCGATTAATAATATTTTATCGATTACTTGAAACGTCAATAACAGTCGTGAGCTGTTTTGTAATATTGATTAGAATAACCGAACTATCAAATAAGAAATTGGTTCATGAATTGCGGGAAGATATTAATAAAACTAATATAGAGCAAATTTTAAGTCCAATAAAACAATCACTACTTGCATCTGAACTTGTATATTTGTTATTGATTAATATCATTTATATCACTAGTTTCTTCCGGCGACTTCATGTGCTAAGCCAAAAAAATTGTAAGTTGCATTAAAATCTTCGAATAACTTTTGTTTAAAAGACCGACAAACATCCCAACAAACTTCCATATTATGTATAATAATACTAGGATTATCCAATACACTACAATCCGTACTTAAATTTTAATATAAAATATCGAATAATAATTAAAAAGATCCTCATTAATATGTGTATAACCGATTACGGTCGCCGGCATGTTAATCGGCTATTGGGCTACTTCGATCATGTCTGCTTAAAGGATTAGCATGTTCCGAATAAAACTCCGTTTTCACATGCAACGGTGTTTAAAAAAAAATCACTATTAATTTTTAATTACGGTAATTAGTCTGTAAATTTTTTCAAGAACATAAAATGGCTTAAATATATATATATATATATATATATATATATATATATATATATATGTAGAGTCTATTGCAAGGGAATTGTAAGAAGTATAATTATTGGATTTAGTATTTTGTAGTGTGGTATACGATAAAATTATATAGGAACGTTCTTACATAGTTAGATTTTTTATTTATTTACCTACCATCATTAAATCCAGTTTCAATTTTGAACCATCAAAAGCTACAACAGATATAACTTGAAGTATTATACCCTGGTACTCTTCTCCGCGTATCATCTTACTTTAAAGACTTGGACCCTCGAAATTCTTCAACACCGTCAAGTGAACTCAATGACTCACTCGCTCATTCTTCAACACTTATCAAGTAGCTATGAATAAGTGTTAATGACGTCCATACAACACTACATTATTTGCCAATTAGCGTATAAATTTACTGGTGACATATTTGTTCTGTTACACACAACTGATGTTGCGAGTAATAATTGATTTGTTTGGAAAATTGTCAAGACATTTCAATCCCTTATTCCAACGTAAGAATTTAATCTGTATAAATATAGTTTAAATTTTCTTTAGTATATTTAGAATTACATTAAGAAAAATATTGAAATACAAAAAATATTGATCTTTTAAAAACCTTCTCAAATTTATAACTCATTAACATCTATTAAATAAGAGCTATCAGAATTTTAAATGATAGTTTTCTTCATCCCACGACAAATCTGAGATTACAGAACGCAGCATTGTTCTAGGAATTAAACACTGATATTACAATTGGAGTTGCACTAACTGTCGGCTTGGTTATACACTGTTTCAAAACAGAGGATCCTTCGTAGCTTCTAACGCTTCAACAAATTGAAACGTCACGAGTCAATAGACATAGACATATACAATAAAATGACAGTTGCAATTTTAATTAATTCCATATAAATAATACTAAAATGAACTCGAAATCCCTCAACTGTTAATGAAAATATATTCTAAATTGTAAAGAGATAGCGATGAATATATTAGGGCGCTGTAAATAATAGAAAGTTCAACTGAAATAGCATTGTGTTTTTCATTCAGAACAGTTATTAAAATTAATATATTTTTTATAAAGGGTAAATTATTCGCTTCTCCGTCCATTAGGATGTTCCAGCGTAGTTACCGGTTCCGGCACCGACATTCGCCCACTCATAAAGCCACAGATAATGGATGAAATATTCGATTCACAGTACGATAATTGCATATCTATAACGTTCCGTTTGAGTTGAAATCATAAAAGTTGTTCTCATCTATTAATCCACGAGAGCGAGGCGCGGGCGGGCGCCGATCAAACAGGCAGGGAATCAATATGGCCGCCGCCCAGCTGATCCGTGACCTCTGCCCCCCAACCCCCCCTCCCTCCGCACCTCACTATGCCACCCGCAAACTTAACGCTCCCTTACGAATTTTTCTCAAGGCGACCTCCCATATATTGTTCGGTGACTACGTCTGTGATCGATTTTATTCAATCCGGTTTAATGGAGGTTTTATACAAATTTGAATATTTTAGAACGTTGTTTTGTATATGTGAAACAGTCGTAAGAGAAGTGGGGTTTTGGATTAAGCTCTCGACTTTTGTTTATTTCATATAAACGTACCTATAATCTTACGGATATTGGTATCATTATTGATTTATAGCTTTAATGTTTAACGAACTAAGTTAGGAAAGAAATTTATTAACTCTATATCAAAGATAAAAAAATACATAGATTTTAGGTTTATTTTAGATGGACCGATATTTTGAAAACTTTACTTTGAGTAATTATTGGGAATATTTTTTTGTAATCCACGACGAATACGTGATTTATAATTTAGTAAGAAACATTTACTGAACCGTTACGTTGGAGGCAAGTGATTGATTTTCATTGGAAACCACAATGTGGTGAATGACGCATTTCACATAAAATCACTAAAAATAGCATAGCAAACAATTGTATTACTGCAAGGGATAGGTGCTATTAAACTGTCTCATCATATATCTAAGTTTCATAGAAAACGCTGCCCATAATATTCGAACTTTTTTTTTTCATAAACTAGATTAAACTCTTTAAAATATTATGTTGTATTTTTAAATATTTAAAAAAATATGAATGACGTCAATTATACTCATTTAAAACAACTGAAAAGTTATACCGTCAATAAACTAAGTCGGATTTATTCTGTTAGAAACTTTAATATAAAATTTTAGACTGTACTTTTACTAACCTTGCTTGCTCCTTTACATGTAACAACAAAAAAGTATACAAGTCAAAAATTTCAATGGTTTTTATAACACTTTTCATGTCCGTTGTTTTTTTTGCAACTTCATTTAAATCGTAATGCTGTTTGCCGCTATCTAAAGATGATAAACCCGTACTTGCTTGCCGTGATACAAAAATATTCAATCTCAGTGACAAGACGCCTGCATTACTCCCGCTACAAGGTGAAGTATTTATGTATGTCTTTTGGCGTGTTGCTTATAATAAAAATATTAATTGTCAACAAATTAATAGGCCTAAAATAAAACACCTATTCAATTCTATTCTCAAAACCTAACAATATCTAGTGAAATTATAATGTCTATTTTGATATGTCCATGAGGTTATAAATTTCGAGCTCCATTTATATTTCAGTGCCGAGATAATGATCCCGGCTACAATTTACATCACAGCTAATGATGCCACAGAAATTTACAATGGTTTATGATCTAATTCAACATGTGTCGAAAGGTGGCAGCACTAGTGTTGAGAAAAACTTTTCCTCTTGCATAGTTTCCGTTTTGACTGCTACCCTGTATCCAGTGATGTACTTTTGCGTACTACTACATTTTAAATAAACTTTAGACCTGGTCACTACAAATCTATAAATTGAAATTAATTTGTAAGAATATTAAACATGAATACAATTATGCAAAAGTTTGAAAGACCTGTGCACTTCAATATTATCGAGGGCTTTGATCAGATCTGATATTAAGCACTATCGAAGTAACTACCGTTAAGATTATGCAGCTGTTAAGCGATTCCTTTTTTAACAAGCCAATTTAATTTCCGTTTAATGTAACTCTCATAATCCAAGTTTTCCTTAAAGTTTGCTAGTGCATTTCGATTTTTTGTCTAAATACAGGGAAAGAAATTATATTTCAACAATGAAATACGAGTTTGTAAATTTTGTTGAATGATAATTATTATTCGACGAATAGGGTATAATGGGTCTAAAGAATGTAAGGTAGTTAGCAGGTAGTAAAGCATATCAGCATCTTACATTTCTTTACTTTTTTTTCTATGTAAGCGAAATATCGTCATCGCATGGAATATGGCGCTCCCTGGTCTGGTGCTACGCAGTGCCAACTTTTATTTGGTTCCTTAAAGTCTGGTAGTTCATATTGTTTACAATCCTACTCACAGACTCTCATAAGCCGTTCTTTGTGTTTACCATCGTCAGTACAATAAGAACGTTTGAAGGAATTTTTCGGGTGTCGGTCACGGTCCTTCTTTCGGTCTGAAAATGAGTCACAATGGGCCAGCATTTTAAAATACCACCGTGACTACTTATGGTAAAGTAATTGTGATTTGGAAATAGGTATTAATTAGATACGTTAGAGGTAAATACATTGTTGCCTTAATGCTACATTTCAAATCATATATATCATAAAGGTTCATTGTATCCGGCATATAATTAAATAAATAAAAGTTTAAATTTTTTAGTTGCTTTTAATATAAGTTTAAATTTTCATGAGAACCTTTCAAAAGTCTGAGATAAAAACTATCCTATATTTTTTCTCGAGGTCAACTCTATCTCTGTACCAAATTTCATTAAAATCAGTTCAGTGATTTAAGCGCGAAAGCGTAACAGACAGACAGACAGAGTTACTTTCTCACTTATAATATTATTAGGGATGTAATATCTACATACGTACAAAGAGAACATTTAATTTATTTCTAGATATTGTTTTTCTTTTTAAAATACAACCGTAGATTGAATATACATTACTATCAATTATGTCAATAGTTGTAATGTTTTAAAAATACCCCAACGTAATCTTTGTGCATATAACCTAAACACTTATCTTGTTAAAACATATTGTTATGGTAGATTATAGAAAAAAAAACATAATTAAAAACAATAATCGTTTAAGATTAAGTCACAAGACTGTAACATTGCTACATAAACTTTATTCCTGTGCATTGATAGCGACGGAGTTATATACATATGAGGTAAATGTAATGAGTAAATTATTTTCATGACTTATATACTACCAGCAGTCCCATATGTTGCCATGGTTGAAATATTGAGATATTTTAACGAATAAATCTCTTCAACATAAATATTTGTTTTCGTCTCACAAGAAACGATAGATGCAGAATCGTTCTCGTTTTATTTTATTCTATTCTATTCTATGATAAATATTTTGAAATTCAATATTTTATTGTAGTGTCTTGATTTTTACGTTTTTGTTTTGCAACTACCTTTAATGAAGTAATTATTGGAAATTAAATTCCTTAATTCATAAATATAAAAAGATAAAATGTTATCAGCATTTAAATTAACAGTTATACTATACTCAAATCTCATATATAAACATTATTATTGGTAGGAAATGATTTTTTTTCCTTATCATCATCATATAAACCACAGAAAAACAATTATAATCAATAATACCTGATCTAAAAATTTAGTCATTTCAAAGCATACGAAGTTTTACTAGAATCGTATGTAGAAGCTCATTCATCCATAATAAACAAAATATATTTATAACGACGCAAAGTAAACAAGTGATATTTATAAATATATTATTTAAATTCCAAACTGATTACGTTAAAATAAGTAGATACTTTCATCACTATCAGCGTAAAATGTTTTCCTGAATCAGGTAGGAGTGTAGTTTTAATGTGTTTTCCTGGAGAGTTATAATTGCTAGTCGTATTAGTTTAAGTGGAAAGATTGTAAGGTAAACATGAGGTCACGCCAATTTTACATTCGTTCTTATTCGTTCATAGTTAATGTATGTGACTTCTATGTTTTTACTAAAACAATTAGACTTACGTATTTAGTTATTTTTGTATATTGAATATATTGCTTTTGATGTCATTAGTTCGTTAGAGATTAATTTAATATGAGCGATAGTAATAAGTCGTTTGTCGATTGTTCCGCAGTGGGCGGGCAGAAGTACACGCGTTCGCCACGATCTATTTAGTTTACCCCTGGCTGGTTTGGAACAACATTTTGTCATGTATGAATTAGGTCGGAACAACAGAATCTGTCGTCTTAAACGTGTGATGTATATAACAATTTTATTAATTCTATTTTTATACGTGGAATTTTAATATGCCTTAATATTGTACTTTTTACATTTTCAATTTTGTAGTTCAGGTTAGTATGTTTTTGTTTAATAAATGCGATTGTTTTTGTTGAATAGAGAGGTTTTTGATGTAACTCAGTTTGAAATTATTATATTAATAATAAAACTTATTTAAAAACGTCTTAGTGTTGTTGACAGTTCACAATCCTTATTGCATTCTGTGTCAGACCGTCTAGTTTAATTACACAGACTATATTATATTACAAGAATTCTTCTCGTCATTTTTTGTACATAGTCTCCTTTTAACTTTCGCGATATTTTTTTCTATTTAGGTAACCTGGAATATTATTGATAATAAGAGTAATTCTTCGTCTCAAGTATACTTTATTTTTATATTAATTTCTCTTAGATGAAATGTTTTGTCTTGTAAACAATGTAATAGACAATTTCTAATCTGCTAAATTAGATACATTATTAACTTGCTAGCGATAGTTGAAAGTCGTTTAATATAACGATCTAAGCATAACGCTTCGGATTTTCATCTATTTAACTATGTAAAGGTCTTTTATATTTAACTTCAATAAAAGATGACAAAAATTTGTTAATATGAAATAAAATTTTAGTATAAATGAAAGTGTTAAAGATAAACATTAAAGAAGAATTTAGTTTGGGGTGTTTAATGACTGAAGTCAGGTGAATGTTCCTAGTTTTCCGAGCCGCATTAGAATCGTGTCTGGAATGTTACGTAATAAGCGTGATCCTCCGAGAATGCGGCACACGGATTACTCGAATCTCAAAATCCTTACCTTTTTTGATATACTCGAGATCTTCTTCCCCTTTAAAAACAGATTCATCACACTTTCCGAGAGGAAATTATTACGACGAGCATGACCTGGCAGCTACACAGAATGCTTACCTTTTATAATGTTATACATGTTCGTATCATCTGAATATCTATTCGGTTTTACAGTTTTATTGTAAAGAAATTACCGTATCGTAAAAATGAGTGTTACAACAGAGTAATCAGAGCATCTCCATCCCCGATACAATAAGGCTAGTGAAATTTATGCTCTCAATAAATTCCTGAGAGTGAGTGAGTGAGTGAGCCAGACGGCGCTTGACCCAATAACGGGAGAGGCTGATCGCGCCGATAGGACGCGCCGCCCGACTTCGCCTGCCTCACTATTTACTAATTACTAATTATTCACTATCCCCCAACCATGATGACACATTATTACATATGTCAAACTGTCAACGTCATCTATGTTTCATTATGTCATCTTAGGTTTCGGTCTGTTTTGCAGTGCCTTCTTCATTTCTTAGTTATTGATAGTTCATTTGTGTTTTCTTACGTCTAAATATTTGGAATAGATATACATTAATGTAACCGGCAAAGAGCTATCGTTATGGTTGAATTTAAAACAAAAGTACCTAATTGTGATGAGAAAATAAATTTTATATCTATATACCTACTTATATGTGTACGTAGGTGTAACGACGTTTTATAGAATATCATATTTTCAATTAATTGAAAAAACAGGATGTCATTAAAATATAACATTTTATCAAGGCATACAGTCGGTACGTTTGCCCTTGCTACGAAGGCTGCGAACCTCCCGGGGGAAGGGGACGTTGACCTCCCTCCCTCACATCGCTCATTCTGTTAAGCGATTCCGAACCGTCAATATAAGGACGTAAGAAATAGATTTGGGTCTAAATAACGTCTATAACGTTTATTGGAAAAATTTGTCCATTCGGGATTCAGTCACGAAGTGAAGTGAGTGCGAATTATATCCTTAGAGAATAACAATAGTAGGAGTTAAGTAGAGATCATATGCAATGTTAAAGATTTGTTGCCTTATATTTTTATATTGGATAATATATGTGTATTAACTAACTTAATTTATACAGCTTATGACATTTTTATAGGATACGCTACGGTTGAATGTATAGTTTACAAAAATAATTTCAATCTCCACCCATCATTTTGATTCAAAACGTATCTAGAACCTACGACCTTCAAGAAAATTTTTACTCAGTAAAAAAGAATGTAAGATTATATTATAATATAACATAAAAAGACAAGAGTATTAAACAGGAGTATTAAAATAATTGTTTAAAAAGTATGTCTCTATTAACATTATCATTTTTAATTAAAACATATATTCGTACGGATGTTGCATAAAATAAGAGTTTGACTTCTCAATACTTTTAAATCAAGCATTTCTATAAATTAAGAACATTTTATCTCTCTGGCCTAAAAGTAGTGTAGGTATTAATTACATAAAGAAAACTACGGAAGAATTCAGAGTATACAATGAATTTAATAAAGTGAATTATCTAAATATTATAAAACTAGGATGAGTGAAGAAAGATATCAAAGAATTTAATTACATACTTAATTAACAGAAAGTACTTAATTAATATAAAAATCCTATCAAAAGGTATCGGTCAAGCCTTTCGTTTATTGGAGTGTAAACAAATAGGGCCACTAATGAGTCCCCTGTAGATTAAACATTAAACAAAGTTATTAGTTTTACAGAGACATTTGACCTCTGCTCAATAAGGGCGAATAACAGCCTAGACCGCTTAAATTTAAGTGCTTGGTTATATAATGATATCTATTAAATAATACATTACAAGGTAAAGAATAATTTAATTTTCATACATCGTATGTTATCCCAAAAATATAAAATAAAAAAGTTATGTAATTATTTCACAGTCATATAGTTTTATATATTAAAATGTATTTCGCATTTTTAGCGACCGAAGAATCGTGACGAGCCTGCAGTTTACAATTTTACCGCATAGTTGTGTTGGGGGACTTTGTTAAAGAATATCTTGGCAACTTGCCCTGCCTTATTAGTTTTTAATATCATGCAATTTTGCTGAATATACTAAGAATGTGAAGACATTTATATTGTGATCCGAGACCAGACCACGATTGTCAATATGTATATATGTTACTACGCGTTTTCGATTTTAGCAGCATCAAACGAATTTATATATCATTGTATGAAAAGTGTCATAACATGAATAATAACGGTATTTTTTTTTCAGGAAGATACAGATTATGACGCGTTAAGATAATATTTCCATTACATCAACCTGACATCTGCCTGTGCCAACATGATGTTAAAAAAATATATGCAACGTAAAAACTTTTTGGCAGTCCGTTGAGGTTTTAATGGAATAAGTTACAAATTATGTTATTATTGTGGCGATTCGTAAAGATATATTTAAAGGGGAATTATTCTTTTTATATTTAAAACACAAGTGTTTAATACTAAATTATAAATATTAAAAATCATTTAAACGATATTTTATCGCTGTAGTTTTCCTTCCTTAGGTCTTAAGAAAATATTTATTTACCCAAAGATTACAAAAAAGAATAATTCAAATAAGATGTGAGAGTTTATACAAAAATAGTAAATCCAGTAGAATTAAAAAAGAGTTCAACAAAGTCCTAAATTGGAAGATTCCAACTTTTTGCATTAAATGTCTTTGTTTAGAAAATTATCTTTATTCAAACTATAAAAGCCCTAAATTTTTTTGACCTCTTACCATATTTATTACTACATATTATTCTGTAATTATTATATAGGTAATATATTTTATCTCAGAATAAATTTTGTGTTGCTATTATAAGTCACCAACTTGAAGTTTCATGGATATAAATTGATAAAAAATATTTAATACCTTCAGCGTGAGTTTTAAAATCTGTAAGCAAAACTTGTGTCAATTTAAAAGATTGATGGATCGTAATTTAAAGTCTTCTCAAAATGATACTACATAGTCCTCAACTTTAATATAATACATACATACATAATTAAATAACTCAAGAATTCATATTAAAATGACATATATCAAGGACAACTAGTATGCCTAGTAGTTAAAGGGCCCGCCTCTCGTTGCGGAGGACGCGGGTTCGATCCTGGCCCGGGCAAGTACCAATGTGATTTTTCCGAGTCATATATACTTTCTAAGAGTATTTAGGCATCACTGATTAATGCTTGATTCCCAAAAGAGGGTTGATGTCAGGCAGGCGGCCGGTCGTACACATACAAATAGCCAAAAACTATACACAACATGTAAGGCAGACCCTGGCTATAGCTGGGAAGTTGCCAGGTAGAAGAAGAAAAACTAGTATGCTTTAAATTTGTTAAAAAAAACTTTCTTCTGAATATATTTCGTACAAAAATGATATGAAGACAACACCAACGTTAATTCAATGTTCAGGTAACTTTGTTAGCAGACAGTGCGATAGTCGCTGTATGTAGTTAGTAGTGTTGATCAAATCTGACTCATGAACAACTCGAGCCACTGGGAAACGTCGTTAACGCTGAACAAACTTAAATTTGATCGATACAACCAACTTATACTTTTTTGGTTTCCATATCAATAGAGAAACCTTAAACATCTCGGACCGGTTCGCGTTTGAGTTCTATGAAACCGTTTAAATTATAAACTGTTATTTTTTCATTTAAAATTTTAACAATAATCGGTCATTATTGTAAGTGTGTAAGTATTGTAAGTAACTATTACAAAATAAATCGTATTGCATCAAAACAAATGTCATATTATCGGTTTTTAAATTCAAGAATACATGACATATATATACTATAATATTTACTATAATATTGAAAAGCGTCGATATTAATGTGTCTTAGTATTATATTTAACAATATTATAGCTGTATATATAGCTGTGTCCGTATCCAAGTTGGAGGGACACACTGTAAACGGTTACCGTAAGGAGGGAGCGAGTCACGCGGCCCACGTGACTCAGGCACGCGGCGGTCATCGATCGAGGCAGCCCATTCACTAAGATACAGTGTATAAATTAAAAAAAAAGTCATCTAAATGCTACAGATAAATAATTTAAAAGGAATGCTTGTTTTTAATTTAAATATAAATGTCATTATTAAATTTCGTCTTATTCTCAAGGAGGTTTTAATTCCGATTCTTTTGATATTTGTCAGACAGAATTTTTGATTCTAAAGTACAAGATTGGATTTTTTTTCGATACAAAACACTAAAAAGAATGTTAAATACCGGATTTTCTTATCGATTAAGTAGGATATCGATTAAAAGTTTATATATAAGTTATGTTGATATTATTTGGTTACTCGTTTGCGTATTCCTATAGAGGTTTTGAAGAACACTTATTTGCAAAAGTAACACAATAGGAATAGAAATGTATTTTTTTAAATGAAATAACCAAAAATGGTAATTTTTAAGTTTGTTTTTAATCTCTTGACATTTAAGCCTTAAATTTTGTCTTATAAGAATAATTTAAAAACAAAATTTGATAACAATTAAAAATCAATATATGTATATTATCTAATTAATTATAACATAATATTATAATATATTATAGACAGTGACGTAATAAAACAAAAAAACAATATTCAAATTTTAAGCGTATCTTTATGATCAAAAAGAAAAAAAGTTGAAAAGCTCTCCTCAGTAGTTAACTACAGAGATCTTGTTATGGTAAAATTCTGTGGTCGTCCTCGAATGAACAAGAGGCGAGTGCACTTCATTAGACTGAATATTTTGTTAAGAGTGTCAATCGCGACGTAGATAACAAGAGCTCGCGGTCTCATATAAAAAGATTTTGACGATAAAAATATTATATGGACATTTTTAATCATTTGTGTACATGCCTTTGTAATTAGTAATTCATACTTTCAACTTACCTCTACTTATATACTTAATTTCAATTCTCCGGTTATTATTTTAACGTTAATTAATACCATCATTTAATATGCGTCAAAGGTAATACTTAAATATGTATAATATACATTACCGCGGTACTGGAAGTCATTTTTTATTTATCTGTCAATTTAAATAATTATTCTTCTCCAAAAAGGTCTCTATAAAAGTGTATACATTAAAAAATAAAATCGTTGGTCACCATAGTTAATACTAAGAATACTACTGGTCATGCAGAATATATAGTATGTATCTATGTATGTAGGGTGAATAAAATAATATTGATCTTATTGTTATACATTAAAAAAACAAGTCATTTACATTATGTTTTTGTAATTTATTTAATCATTTAAATATCATAAATCCATTAAAACGCATTGGAAACTCCTTTTTCTGACTGGACGTTATACATATTTGTCCGATCATAGAATGTAGAACCTTCTAGAGCTTTTCAGTTTACATGTTGGTCATGGCCAAAGCCTTTGAAGCTCCGCATAATGTTATGCAGCTCCAAGTAAGTTGTAAAAATGTTAGATACAGAATAGATTATCTTTGTATTTCTTTTTTAATATGCACAATAATAAAAAAATATTATTGATATTAGTCTTCCTATATCGAATGTAGCTTCTTTATGCAATAGTATACATTATTGCAGTACTTTATTTAAACTTGATAATATTTAGGTTTGAAAATAAATTTATTAATTTCTTATTCGTATATTTTTAAGTACAAACATAATTCACAAGATAAGGGTGCTCGCTGATTAAAAAAATATTGAGTTCGAAATACGAACAAAGAAACGCAACAACTTGTCAAAAATATGACCTTAATTAGTTATATGACACAATTTGTCTGTGTGTCAAATATCCATTCAAATTCCACCAATCATTATCTTTAACATTTTTAACATTAAAATGTTTGTTCAAATAAACCACTGTAGTATTTTGTATTGGACAACTTGCTGGCGCTTTAACGTGCGTGCGAAAATCGTTATATTCTTTGAGAGTTTTCTTTTCAAAGTAATCACATTCTTCTGTTGTTAGTTTTTTTTCATTAAAAGCCTTAGTAGTTGTGTTTTAAATAGATATTATTTCACAGGCACTATGTATTTTGGGTACACGTCTATTTTTCGCTGGACCTGATTTTGAAATTTCAAATCCGAATATTTGTAAGTTGATATTAACAATAATAATCAATCTTTTAATAGAAATTACTGAGATCTATCAAGGTGTACATTGTATTACAAAAATATTATTATTTAAAGTATTTTAACTTTTCATTATATTCCTTCAATGAACGCTGTCAAAAAGTTAGGTAACATTGTTTTACCAACGAAATCTGTCCAATGGTTTTGTATTTCTTTCATTTCTAATGCGTTAAGTGTGATACTACATATATGTATTTAATTGCAATGATTCCATGTGTAGAATATAAAAATATATTCATTGTCATATTTATTATCATGGCCACAAATTTATATTTTTAAAAACCCCTTTTCAATAGATCAAAGTATGTTCTAAATACGTTGTAAAGTCGTATCATATTTTAGTATATTTGTTCTCTATTATCAGAAATAGCTTGAGATATGTCAAGTATATATTTGCCGTCGGGTCAGCATTGAGACTTCGTGTGTTCCATTTTAGTTCTTGGTAGTTTGCAGTCGAGAATCACTGCATATTTGATGTGAGCCCACCGGCAATTACTTCGTGTTCCGCTAAACGCTCCTCAGAGTCAGTTAGTCTCACTTTCCTACTTAATAAGTGATAAGCGCGACTAAGTAATAATCTTCTGGGACTTCTTATTTGTTCGGTCTTTTAATTAGGTTTATTTTTTTATTACATTAAGATAATACAATTTAACATTCCATACAAATCCGTAAACAGATTCGAACAGAGAGGAACGTGACTGTTTCATTTCAGGAAGGATTAAATCGTTCCCTTAAGTATAATATTTATACTATGAACCGTAATTTCCGTTAATATATAATAACTATTGTACCTTTTTCGTCGCCATACTTGTAACTTATTTCGTTGTGCTAACTGTCAGTATAACAGATTATACATATGTAAATAAATATTTTTTAATCTGTACACAATACTATAGCAAACAATACGTATCAAAAATTGAACTGGTCTAATTAACTGCTCGTATTGTTGAAACAACTCAACATCTGACTAGTGATTAATCTATCTTTCAACTTTTTAATCACTTTAACATGGGGAATAAAACGCTGTACTTTATATTTTCTATTTTATAAAATTTAAATCGTACTGCAATTTTTATTTATTTATGATATTAGGTTATTCAAAATTTTGTTTTCTTTATTTATATTAAATAATTTTATCCTTTATTTCATATGAATATTTTGAACGTATTTTAATATAATAGATTCATGATCATTTTGTGAAAATATCATCATTTATTTATACGTAAACTATGTACAACATAACTTTACTATGAGTGGGGTCGCTTGTAACTATATTTCCCTTGTAATCTTTCATATAACCGCACTGATTTAATATTTTCCACAACCCATTTGAAGGGTCTGTATAAAAACTCCGGCAATAGGAGTGGATGAGGTTTCCGAAGTTCGTATTATGAGATGTCGCAGCCGACGGCGGGTACGGCGCTCGCATCACAATTGCTCTCTTGATGGATTGTCACATAACAACTAATAAATATGACGAAAACCATGACATACTATCAAACAATATATAATCTTTATTAAAAACTATGGATAACATTGTATAATCATTGAATAAATAGTTTTTTTCTGGAATCATATGATGCATGCATTCGATGCTATTCGATGCACAGCTCACTACTGATATCATGCTGAAATTAAAAATGATTCCTTATTAATTATGTTTTCGTATTAGTCTTATGTAAAGCTACTTATATAATATAAAATTTTCGTTATTCTAAATGTGTTAGACAAACATTCACACACCAGTTAATTGAAACATTTAGTATTTAACTTAACAGTAAAATATTCTTTATTATTACATAGAACGGTATTGAAAAACTTGTAAATGCAACAAATATTATGTTCTATATCGCGTATTGTGAAGAATGTATCTTACATCACTGAACATTTAATAACTCCTGTATGTATTATTTATTCATACATAACAGATGATATGCACGCTTATAATCTATTCAAGTGAAGTCTAACTTTTAGATCTCTCTAAGTGGTGGAATTAAAACACGAACGTAATTCATTTTATTATTCGTATCGTGAAAACTTCCACACAATTTCATCCAAAAACTGAAATGATGTGATGCATTCGGTTTTTCCTTTCATCTCGTGTATTTAACGGCTTGCAAGCGCTGTAACCGCCCTTTTTAAATAAAAAGTCTTCCCAAGTTTGAATGTAGATTATTTTAAACGTCGAATTCATATTTAGAATGTGTCGAAGTATGGTTATGACATTATCTTGATGTACAAAAAAAATATTAATTGCACAGATAGTTAAATAAATATTGTTTGTAATCAGATTAGGATAAGACTATTAAAAAATCTCTCTTTTTATACATTTTAAAAGTAATAAGTTTATATAAATTTATTCTGAAAATATTGAGAAATGGGTAAAAATAGAAATATAGGGAAGGGTATGAGTAATTCTTTCAAACTTCTATAACAGCTATACGCCGGAACACAACAAAAGTCTTTCAAAACTTATGTATATTATATCTGTGCATTGCGAAACAAAAAAAAAATGAAGTTGAGCTTTCAATGCGAGAATTTAAAATAAGAAAATGGGAAACTCATAGCTCGCAATTGAATGGCGCTGGGCGTATTGTGCTGGGACGGGTTGTCGAAGACTGCGCTACTTATAACAATTTGTACACGTAAAACTGTCAAACGATATATCTGTAGATACGATTTACTATTCAAACAATATGGCAACAATATGTCACATGTTTATTTATTGCCAGTACTGAAAATATTTTTTATAACAGTTTTGCTAATTGATAGTATACCAAGTATTTTTATTTTTATAAAATATATGTAAGTCAGAGTTAAAAATGTTATTCATATTTACGTTTTCAAGTAGAGACGTCTCTTAGAGGTGTCACTGACGGTTTTTACTTCATTTTGTATGATGGAAATGAAGTTTATAATTACATCGTTTTGAAGACTTCAATTCGTTATTTTTTATTTGCAGCAAATTCTCTTTAAAAATATGAAGCAAAATTTTCTTTTCGAATATATTTTTTTCTCTTTTTGTTTTAGGGGATATATTTCTTATTTTCTGCCCTATTCCTCACGTTTAATAACATTTGCTAATATGTTTAATTTCTATTTTAATCCTACTTCCTCAAACTGATATCCAGACTAAGATAATATAAAAGACCGTCTTTGTGACGCTTCGATAAAAATAATAATCTTTTAATTACAGCAATGAATTTGGTTATTAAAAAAGCAGAGGCACGTAATTTTTTTCGAATCCAATGTTTTTGTTTATTTAATTTTAATGGTGTCATGTTTTCTGTTGAGAAGAATGTCTTGGAAAACGTCATAACATTTTTTTTAAGAAAAACAATGTTTATGTAACCTTTTTTAAGTTGTATATAACTAAAATTTAAAAATTTCACATTCAATATTGAACATTACTATAAAATTTAAAGCTTTTGAGCAATTATTTGCATTGTATTACAACAAACTCTCATTTTTTTATAAAACTAGGACTCAGAAGTACAATAGAATGTAGGTTTTATACTTTTATAAATAACGAATGGCTTATCTCAGTTCCTGTGTAAGTCGATCATCACTGCAGCCACAGATAAGGGGATTAGCTGCGTAACTCACATTAAAACTGCTTTTTATATTATCTCTCTAATAGCGAACATTTTTATCATTTTGACCTGTTGAGTTTATTTTTATGGTTACGTGTCTACGATAAGGTTTTAAGGAAATTATTAAGCGTATAATATACGTTTATTTTATAATTTGATACTATGATAGTTACGGAATAGTAAGTAACAGATTATATTAGGTTTAAAAGTTAAACACAGTAGAGATTTTCAAATAGATGACCCGAAAGCGACTTTCAACAAAAACTTATTAATCATTCGGAAGTATGGTGTGATCCTGTTTACAAAAGAATGTGTTAGGTTTGAAGAAAAGTTAAAAAAAAACATATTCTATAATTTTTGTATATTATATGTTTTTATTTAATAAATACTTTAAAGCAAAAAAAAATAATATCCAAATTATAATTTAAATGCCGTTTATTCAATAAATGAATTGTGGTCAGACTGTCTTACTTGGATAAGGAAATGTTTTTAAATTTTGAAAAATGGTTAAGTGAATTTGTTAATTGGATATAATGTTTCATATTCCGGATTTTTTGAGACTTTTATTTTTTTAACTTTTCATCCAAAAATATTTCTTCTAGAAGTTTATGGTTCCAATCAAATCCTATATAATTAATAAATTGGTATATTAAAATACTAAATATTTTTTCATTGTGGCAAAATATTTTGTTCTTCATTGAATTCTATATAAGATACGTCCCAATCACTAAAATTTACAATACATTAGTGAAATACAAATATATTTTTCCTTATTTAGTCATAACTTACTGGATAAGCTTCTATCAAACGCGGTTATTAGTGGCGTTTTTTTATAAAAAAAAATAATATTATTAATATAAAATACGTTATTTCAATATACATTCCACTTCATTATCTGAGTAACTTATAAACTTTCATAGTAGCATATTAATCATACTTCTTCCAAAGCAAGGGCTAGCTTCTAATATAATATTGTGTGGGTTAGTCATGCCCATGACGACGCGTTTTCTTTCATCCCTCATCCATCATACATATATGACAGATAGTTTTTCACATAAGTCATTTTGTTAAGTATTTTAATTAGTTTTTTGGATATTAAAAATTTGAATTACAGTTGCCTTAATAATTGCGTTGCGTGTCGTTGACAAAGAATAATTGGGGGAAGACGTATATTCTTATACCATATATGGGTTTCTTTTTGTTATTTATTGTTTTTCTGACTGCGGCTGGGAAGCCGGAGAGAAAGGTGATGTTTTGTTTATAAGTACTCAGAGTCAGTCTAAGGCTTATTTAAACAAGTTAAAATGTTTTCACAGCTTCAGTGGCATGGTTGTCTACTTTATATTGGGTGTTATTTTTTTGCGGACGTCTCAGTCAATAGGATTGAGTTAAAAACAAAACTATTACAAACCACTTCAGTGCAGTATGAAATTTTTATTTCGAAGCCAATTACAACGCTGGGAATATATTGGATCTGACCAGTGTAGTAGAGGACTGAATGCAATGAACTATGTTGAGAGCATATTAAGCTAACGTGAATTTTTTTGACAAAAAACATCTCCGAATATACTAAAACTCAAATTTAAATAAATTAAATTTAAATGTGGCTTTGCGGCCCATATAGAGGCTTTAATTGTTTGTTTAAACTCAAACTTTTATGTGTATTTTTTTTTTACTTTACAAACTTATGGCTTAAATGCTAATAGCATATTTATAGTAATAAGATTTTCCCCTACAAATATATTACAATTTAATGTTTACAAAAACTGGTGAAGCTTAGTATCTTATAATAAATTGTTCATAGCACAAATAATTAAAACTGTTTGAATGGACTTCAAAAATAATTTACAATTCTACGTATATTAAGGTAATAGACGAATCTAGACCACGAGGTCAATGGAACGACCGACTTGATTCCTTGCATCGATGCAAGCAGCAATTAGCAGTTTTATCAAGTGCGTATTGTAATTTGTGTAGCGTTTTTTAATTGAGGTACCCATCTGTTTATTGTTCGTGAATTGCTTATTATCTCTTATATTGACTTGTATTGACGAATAAAAAGTACCTATGTAATGATTGTAGCCCATACTTGACAGTTTTTCATTTTACCTGTATTATTTCGTACGACTTTCACTATTATAGCACTGAATGTTTTTGGCAAACGTTTCCTATTGTCCCTTGCGCACTTGTACAATTATGAAGAGCTAGATCTCAAACGACGGAAAAGATTTGTTGTTTGTTTTATTTTCTTCCATACCATTTGAATGGCATTTTATTTTAAGGTTTTATATTGATATACCTAATGTTATTTTTTATTTTGTAAGAATAATTATAGGTTTGTTAAGAAGAAAACCCAGCGAAGTCGACGGCGAACCGCAAATTGTTCCCACATTATGACATCGTTCATGAACATATTTGCCTGTGGCGTCGATAATAATGCGGGAAATCTCTCATTACGCAAAGCAATCGGCGATGCTCACTCGCTGCCGTTTTAGACTGATGAATAGCTGGATACTTTATTAAATATGTACTAGTTTGCAATCTTTTAGAATATTTTCTTAAATTATAAGCTGTTCTTTTGCACTTACATTCGCTTTCGAAAAATTAGCTTCATTTATTTCTTACAATATCACACTTCTGCCCTTAAATTATATAATATTGCTAGAGATTATAAAGATCATAAAAAAGTCAGACGAATTTGTTTAAATCATTTTGCTTTAAAAGCGAAACAAAGAGTCTGTGTTATATTTTATGAGTTCGGAAAATTGAAACGAATCATTATATACACGAAATCAAATACTAAATATTGTTTAAACGTACTCAAAGCATTCTACATTACAACATACTTATAAAGATTTTAAATTTAAAACGTTTAACCATTCGAAATTTTTTAAACTTAATTTGTTTTATGTTAAAGATTCAACTAAATATTACATATATGGATATATACTTTACTAATGTAAGCGTGCTTTTCGAACAATGTCAAATAAAGATATCACTAAGAAAACCCCTAGTAATGGGAATCCATTAGCCGCAAAACTATTAAGTTGTGATTGGTTTGTGTTAAGATTACAAACACATAGATAGGGGTAGCAATATACTGTGATAGATTGCACACATGTAAGTTAGAAAGAGCACACATACATATATTGAACGAATCATCCTATGATTGATTAGTATCCCACACCCGCCGAGACAATGTTTGATGCGATGTTCATTTGTTCTGATTCGTTAGGCCCCTTACACACTTATACCAACACTCAAAATATTCCCGCATACAGTAATTATTACTGTGCATAATATCACAATAGCACAAAAGGCAGGCTTCGGATAGATGAAAAAGCTGGTCTTAAAAAAATGGTAAAGAATAAATATTACCTTGGTTTTGATTTAAATTTTTCTTACACGAACATTTTAGAAAAAAATAAGACAAAACAGGTATACAACAATAATTACCAGGTTTTTTAAAATTAGAATAAAAACACGTTTAAAAATAGCAGAAATGAAACAGTTCACAAAAGTAATCTTAAATAACTACTCTTTTATTTCACAACTTTATGGAACAATAGTCTCAATCTGAAGCGGCTTGACCTTACTGTGAAAAAAAAATTAAATGCTTCAGGCAAGCAAGCTATTGTTTATACAATTTATCTCCAAGCTACCATTTAAGCTTACACTGAAGTTTAGAATACGCTTGTAAAATTCTGGAATACCGCGTTTGTATAAGAAATTATGTGTAAACAGAAACGACAAAAGGGAATCCATGGAGAACAATTTCCAATATTATATTAATAAAATATTTTTAACGTCTAGTTCACATGACATAATTGTTTGCGGACATAATTACAACGAGCACGTGTCAATGGGCCATAAGATAAAGGAATGGTCATAAAAGGGACGTTGTATTGGCTATTACGGTAATAGAAGGGTGTTAATTGAAATAACTCATGTACTGCTGTCATTTATATAACATTATATCTACGTCCTCGCTGCTTCATTAAAGGGTTAAATAGGTTCTGGTATCTCGTATCTAGCTGCCAGATATTGCACGTGGATCTAATGAGGTTATATTGAAATCTTGTCTATTGAAATTTGACTAATAACGTGTTCTAAATATGAATAGGGTTGACATATTAAATGTTTCTAAACTAGTATATTTTTTATACAATAACTTCGTTACAAATGAAATGTATGCCATTAAAAATAATTTTTATCATATCGTTAGTGTTAGTACAGTTAATATTAGGTGTTTTTTTTAAACATTAAAAAAGATACCGGAAGATGTATACCTACATATTTTAATTAAATTTTTGTAACAATCTAAATATACCTTAAATGTCACCTTTAACTTGTCTGTTTTCCCCCTAACACTGTTTAGACGTGTCGAACAAGGTATACCTATATATTAAATTGATGATAAACAACTCCCCTGTCTTGTGGCTTGTCGATACTCAGTGATTAATAAACTACAGACAATGGAGAAATCTATTAATTTATAGAAGAATTAAAAAGATATCCAACAATTACGATATAAAATAAAAATTATGAGAGTGAATACCAGAAATGAATAACACAAAAAACATATGTACATATTATGTCATTAATTGTTCTGAATTAAATGATACGTAAGATAATAGAGAGAGTTATTAAAAAGAAAATTGGTAGAATGTTACTTACTAAAATAATTGCATAAATATTCGTTCAGGAACGTTTCGTCTTATCGTCTTATATTTTTGGTACAAGTTATCCTTTTTGGACAGTTTCACAAACATTTACTAAAGTTTTTGTAAATATTTGACATTTAACTTCACCTAAAATGTAAAGATTTATAATATTTCTGAAATTAAATAATATTAAATGCATTATGATCATTTATTATACTGGAAATTTGCAAAACTGAAATTATACATACCTATATAGTATAATTTTTATCATGTGATATGGTTAAAATATAACCTTTGTACTGTGTAGAGTATAATTTAATACAGTGAATTTAAAAACCCCGCAAGTTTTTACATTTAGAACCATATTCAAACCGTAAAGTTATCATGAACAATTAGGTAGCTTAGTACAGGTTAATAAAGTATATAACAAACAAAACCTACAGTAACTGTAAATTTGAATTTATATACAACAGTAAGACAATTATTATAATCTAAACTATATGTACAGGAATGCATAAAATAAATAATCCAATTATATTGCAGGAGACGTACAGACGGTGGGCATGCAGCACGATGGTGCCGCTGTGGGTTGAAGAGGGTTCGGAGGAGGAGGAGGGAGGTGGAAGATCAAGACGGGCGCCCGAGCACGCGGCGCGGTGGCACGCCAGGCACTTGGAGCGCGTGGGGCACTTGGACCGGCGACGGACCGGCGTGGCGGGTTACCTGGATCGACGGCGGACCGGCGGCGTGGTGGGCCGCTGGGTTCGAGCCGCCGCCGCCGGGCCCGGTCGGCCGCTGAGGCTGAAGCCCTGCCTCTCCGTTTGCCAGCTTGTGGAGCAGCACTGCCCTTACTTCCTGCCGGCGGACCGAGCGCCAGCTTATCCGACGCAATACGCTGGCGAACCAACCTTTCTATGCCTCGGTAATGGACATTAATTTGTCTGCTATTTTGTAATGGTATGGGGTATTAATAACTCTGATGGGCAACCCTGAAAGATAAAATTTCTGTATAGGACATCGAAGGATTAAATTTGTATTTACTTATTTTCTTTTATAATTTTTTGCAGCAAAAACAATTGCTTAAAGAATGTTAATCTAGTTATACAGAAATATGATTTTACAGAAATTTTAATAATATATTATCTACATATTTTAATATTAATTTAGGTAATTACTTTTATAGAAAGTTTTGTTGGGTATATCTTAAACGGATTCAAACAAAATAAAACGGGAAGAATTGTCTTCTTTGTTGTCAAAAAAAATGAACTCGCACGTTGAAGATGAATCTGAGGGTATATTATGCTCGATTAGCCGACGTTTGGCCTCCGTTCAAAACTAGAAATCTCGACAAATGCTCCGCAAGCTACAACCGCTTTTGTTCCTCTTACACGTTACACATCGCTCTGACCAATTTTTTTACCTGTTGGCTTTTCAGTTAAAATGTTTCTTAGGTTAATCACTTCTAAATGTAATCTCTTAAACTATTTCGTAATTACTGATTCATATATATTGTCCTTGTTAAGTAAGAGCCCCATAACTTTCAGATCCTCGAATACCTGAAACGGGCGCGCAAGCCAACAAATCAAACTATGGGTCAGATGATTGCTGCTACTGGTACTGCGAGGGAAGACTCTGCTATCGCTGCGAGGCGAGGCTCAGTGAACCACCACGGCCCGAGGCCGAGAGATGCGCGCCCGTCGAAGAACGCACGGCCACATGTTCAGTGCCGTACCAGGCGCCGGCCTCCGCAGCCCCCACCACACCGCACCCCCTGCTCCTCCTAGCCACCATGGCCGTCATTTTCATACGGACTCACTGGACATCCATACCTCTAGTGAATGTGCGCGATTCGAGGTTATAGTTTTACGTTAACGTGCGTCGCACTCCCGCGTCCCGCGATCGGAAGACTATGATCGAAACTTGTATTAGTGCAGTACTTATGATAATAAATTATGAGCGACGGGTTCAATGACGTCAGCGACTCGCGGTGACGGGCCCCAGCGCCGCCGCCGAGCCGTCGCCGCGAGTCAGCCATCTGTAGTCTGTAAGTTTGTCTGTGTCCGTTTGTTTGGTACACCTTTATCGATGAAACACCAAATATTCTGTAAACGTTACTTATGCGTTATGACTTAAAGCTAACGACGGCCGACCTTCCGGCCACTAAATTAATGTTTCGACACGAATTGTAAACGAATATTGCATTGTGTTAAGTGAGATGTTTGAATTATTTAAATATAATGTTCAGTGTTCATATTGTTTAAAAGCACGTAATATGGCGAATAACGAATTATATTTTTTACATCACTGCAGTATGTTTTTTATATGGCATTTTTTTAAATAGACGTTACTTAATCGTGTCAGGCAACACAAAAACTGTCATAATATGTGGTTTTTAGTACAATAAATATCGTAACTTGAGTAATACCTAGAGCTAGTGAATTTGATAACTTATTGATGAAAAAAAAACATTTTCTTTATTATGAGTGCAATGAGATATATTTCATGAGAATCACTTTACGCTCTAGGTATAACTAACGATGTCTCTAAACTCATTTAAAAAATCCATCTTATATAAAGTAATATTCATCTAATGTTAAATAAACGAAATGCAAGCGATCTTTAGACCATAGTGACAATAGTTCATTTGTAGTGTTAAGTTTTAGCGAATCGTTGGTAAAGGCGAGAGCGTCGTGACGAGGTTTTACTTTAAAAGAAGAAGGTTAAAAAACGAAACCATTTTAAGAAGGGCAAATCAGATGTTAATACCCAGCAAAACATATTCAAAATCCATTAATAGTAATAATTAAAACAAAAATAATTGTTTGACATATATATAAGATCAAATTAATATGCCAACGTGTGCATACTTTTCTGAAATTCTGAATCATATACACGCGTTGTCTTATTAACTTTATATAAAAGCATGACAACCTCGCCAGGGCGGTCACGTGCCTGTGTATGCCTAATTTTGGTCTACATTGTATACATCTTATGGGCTAGGTCTTGTATTAGGATTAATTAATTAAAAGTAGTTGTTGTTTCGTAAGAAAATATGGCATAAGAACAACAGTATATGTAATAATATATCCGTCTTATGAACTTATCTGATATACCAATTACATCTGTAAACATGGTTGAAAAAGTTTTTTATATGAATTATCTAATATATATAATTGTATACATGACGGCTGGGCTGCCACGGAGCGGGTGAGGTCCCCGTCCTCGTCATTATTATATAGTTAACAGTGTTTGTTATTTTGTCTTATTTTTTAAAAGTATTAAAATTATAGTGGTGTCGTTGAAGATTTTGTGATGGAGAAAATGATTAAAAATTAATGGTTATTAAGACTTTATTGAATGGACATTTGTTGAGAATATTATCCTCGTTCGGGGATGTAGTTGTTGTATTCGAAAGATAATAATATTAAATAAGTTATTTTTCACGTTTTTATTGTGTAAATATATCAAAAACGGTTTGTTGTTTCCACTCCCGTACTTAAATGAAAGCCACCAAGGGTGCTAAATGTCTATTAACGCTTCTTAGGGATTTATTTTCTTTTTCACTACTTCACCTATAACGTTAACATTTGTCTATCTGTCTGATGATGGGTGTCAGAATCACAATCGGACTGAACAAATTAAACAATCCCGCATCCATTTGAAGCCCCTGGACCTTGAGCTAAAGCCATATCACTTACAACACTGTACACTAGCATACCAAAAGCAAATATTTTAATAACATTTTGAATGTAACTTCTACTCTTATCCGGTTTTAGTATGACAGGATAGTGGGTCGTATTGTTTCAATCGAGTATCTAATTCGAAAGTAAAATAATCATTTGATGAATCATTTTAAAGACTCAAATGTTCGCTGGCACTGTTCCATCCGATCCTACAAATTATTGTTTATATCTTTTAAGTTTTTTTTCATGGTCAATCACATTTTTTTTTCTTTTATAATTATATTTTGAACTAATTTTGGGTGCAGGCGTGATGAAACAGGATTTGAATGAAATGATTATATTTATTTGTAATCGTATACTAAAGAGAAAAGTAAAGGAATTAATATCAACGTTTCCACTATTTTAAACAGGTTTTAGTTTTTTAGTAACGTGTAAAAATTCGCGGTAATTAGATGCAATTTTTCAACAAAGAGTAATTATTGCCAAAGGAGTTTCTTATGCCGAAAGATTTAAAATAATAGGTTTTGTCCCTGCCCTACCATAATAGTATCTGAAGGACATGGTCATAAAATTAGAAGCAAATTATAGAATTGAATTGTGCCACTCTTGTTTGAAAATTCTAGAAAAAAATCAAGTCATGACGCATCTCGTATCTCCTCCGTTAAAAAGGTCTTTCACAATATCTTACTATGTATGTAGAGTTATCGAAATTTAGAATTAGACAATGAATTATTAGAACATAATTAATTGAAACAATTTTTGAGCACTCGTTAAAACTCACACACTGACCGTACATTCCTTCTTTTTTGGTACTTCTTCTATCACTCCTATTAATCTTCACTTGGCCACTATTCTATTTTAGAGTAGATTAATAAAGACCAATGGAAAATCGGTTTGTATAATGTTGAAACAAAAACACGTGACTAGTGTAACATCCTCCGTTAACTTAAACCTTTTGGTATGTCGAGTTAAAATTCTGTCAACTGTATCTGCTCGTAGATACTAGACATAGGATACTAAAATTTAAATACGCTAATTAAAGTTTATTATTGAGACCAGCTATTCAATTTCTTGTTGATTTTGTAGGGACACAAAAGTTAGCAATAATTCGTAGCGATTAACGGATTAATCATGTAGATGTCACATCCACGGATCGTTTGACACGAGATAGTTCTGGCAAGGTGTTTGACTTGGTAGAATCGGACGAGTTGGTAAAGTCTGGCTAGTCAGACGAGTCCGACTAATTGGGCGGATTCTATTAGTCAGATAAGTCTGGTGATTTGGATCAGTTCATTGTGTCGGATAAGTCTGGCCGGTCGGATGTTTCAGACAAGGCTGCGATGATGGCTGGGACACGTGCTCTTCTTAGTAGGTTTAGTATAATGGGTGTATTTGATATTACGTTGAGAGTTTGATGATAGCGTGTACATTATGTTTTTGAATAATATACGTATGTTTTGATGTACATAATAAAGTGTAAATGTTTAACGCACAAAATAAAACATTTTACTATGATTATTATTATGTATTTAGCTATAAACTGTAACTGAAAGTTAAATATTAGGATTATAAAATAGGTTTTTCGTGAAACTGCTGCCACGCTGTTCTTGTTTCTTTTAGCGCGAATTCGAATTTTGGTAGATTATTATCATATGTGTATGAGATGCGATGTTTTTCTTTTGGCAGCACTTCGTCACGAAATCCACCTCAATGTAAATTATTGAATTCGGTATCGACGGAATTAATTAGTTATATTGTAAGTTGAGACACATGTTAGATTTACACGATGACACTGTTGTCTGTTTCACACGCACAAAGTCAACATAACGCTTCAGGGCTCTGTTATGTCTCCAATAAATAAAGATAAATTCAAAGTACCATAGGCACAACGTCTCGTTCAGTTAATATTAAGCAAGGAAAACACCAAATTATAGCCTTTTACATACAATATAAAATAGATATGAGTACAAATAGTCTTGATCGAGTGACGGTCATGTTGATGTTGAAAATATATTTTATACAAAACAGTTAATTCACAAGCACGATTATTCATATTATTGGTATCATTTATATTTTACAAAATTTTGATGGTATTATTTTACACGTGACATTTACAACCAACGTTGGCGATTGTGTAATTAATGAGAAATTGTTTAGACATTTTATGAAAGCAACGAAATTTATATCGGGATGTCAGATTGGAATAATTTTTGTATGGTTAATTTTTTAAACTTTTTTTATTCTCACTTGTATCGTGAATTTTTTTTAATGTTAGTCAGTTTTAATTCATAAGCACATGTCGTTCAGACAGCCATTTTGGAAAAATTACGAGCCAACTCGGATTGATTAGGCTAACTATACCACTTTTTTACCTCATAACTTTATTTAAAATTACTTTCCAGATTATTTAAGAAAAAGAAGAATTCTCAGGCCATATTCCTCTCATAATTTAATTTAATGGTTTTTCACTATTCTTGATTAAATGCTTTTAGTCATTAATCCTTTTATAGTTCAATAGAGATTTTATTTTTCCATTAATTTTGATACTTTTCTCTTTCCAAGACGATCTTGATATATTTGTATTTTTTTCACGTAACAAGGTTTTGTTTTTTATTTTTGATCCAATACAAATGAGTAATATTTGTGTTACCTGAATACATCCCTATTTAAAGTATTCTATTTTTAATATTTGAGAGGAAATCGAAGCGTAAAGAATAATAACAACCAGTATGTCACAGTATATACCATTTGTTTTTTTTTTGTTTTGAATCTTACGAACTTCGTCAACTCTACAGAAAAAATCATATAATACCATTTTCAAATTCCTAAGTTCAATCTTCTAATACCACTAATGTAGGGTAGTTTCTTTTTTCCTTTACATGGTCCTCATTTATTCGTTTACAATAGATAGCTTAGCATTGTAATGGATCAATATTTATATGGAGGTGATAGTAATATTACGTGAACATTAAAAATCTTATGATAAATATATAAATTAAGAGTTCTAATTATTTTTCATAATAATTTTTACGCGAACGAAACAGTATAATGTAAAGTAAAACCAGTATCTGTAAGCCGTTGAGGTTTTGTATTAGCGCTGTATATTATTATATATTTAAAAATATATTATTTGCGTTCAATTTTGATATAGAAGGATAAGGAGTAACGGAATAATAAGACATCGGATGGGAAGTGATTATCAAACAGAGAGGTATATGTTGAAATGTTGAATGAATAGAGATTTTAACGCTTGTTACTTGCTTATACTCATAACATAGATTGTTTATTTTTTGTTTGACTTTCTGCAAAAATCCTTTCAATAAATATTAAGTTGTTTCCTTTTTATTATTTATCTTAATTTCCACTTATCGTCAGCACCAAAGCTAATTAATTTATGTACTCCGTAACGAAACAGTACCTTCACTTTTATTAATTAATAATTACTTATAAGTTCTAGATCATATAAATATATATTTATACATATATGCGTCATCTTTTTTTGATTTATTTGTAATGTATTTAGTATCTTCCGTTGCATCGTGTTTCTATTTCATAAGTAAGAACAAATTATATCTATAAAGTCCAAGGGGCAATTTTTACTAACCTTTAATCTTCGTACCTTTTAAGGTTAACTTTAAAATTGCCTGGATAATAGTGAGAGAGGTAGTGTAGTATTTAATCTCCTAATTACAACAGTAAGCAAATTAGGCGAAGGCATCTGGATGAAGCCGACGTCAGCTAACACTGCCACTTCATGCAGTCCTCGATATATTAATATGATCTAGGATGTGTCGTAGGTATTTCTCGAGTAGTGATTGTGTAATAAGTCTTATGTTACGCCTTCTAAGACACGAGCCGAGGAGCCCGGCTCCGCTCGTCTAGTCGACGTACAACACACGAACTAACATTAATATTGTTCGAATAATTATTATTATGGTAGACAGATTTCGACGTTTAATATTATTTGCATTTTCCTAAGAGTTAGAACGATTGAGACAGTAGGTCACACGACCGTGTTATGATAAATTGTGGAGATGTTTATTATAAAAAAATACGTTTACGAAAATGAAAATAAAAGCCAAAAATATTGTCATATAAACCTGTAATTAATAACTTAAGAGGAATTATTGGAGAACCTGAAAGACGTTAAATAAACCGATTAAAATACGATCACGTCTCTTATTTTATATCCTTTATCCCAATATATTTAAAATGAAAAACAAATGAAACGCATAGATATATGTCATTAAATATTTTAATACCAAAATTGTCGCTTAGTTCAATATCACACTCGAACTTACATCATCTATTTATATTAAGTATAAAAACTATGACTTCCGATTAAATTATTGTTCACGCATCAGTATAAAAGGACGCATTCACAACAGAGCGTTCACTATACACAATATACCGAACGCGACATGCACACAACACGATCACAGTGGAGACGGTCACGTTACGCCAGAGACGATAGGAACAGCAGTGAGCTCGCTAGCAGCAACGTCAATACGGACGATTTAACGTTAAACGCCCCGCTGCCTGCGCCGCCCCCTCGTGCCTCAGAGCCCCCGGCATCTGTAAAGTACCAGGTCCATTGTTTAAACACCAATACGTATATATGATCATCATGTGCAGTGCACTTCATGCGACAAACTAGTAAGAACACAATGGTGTGATGATGGTAATGCACATTAGTTGCCGCGCTATCCTTCCGAGTCAAGGATTTCGCGGTTAAGCGTAACAAATGAAAGATAACCTACGATGCGGGTGAGTGGTGACGCGGCGGAGGACGTTCATGCCCTCCTTATATGAGTCCCGAGTCAATACTAGAGTCTAGCTCCGCCTGACTGTACGTTGATCACTGAAAAATTAACTTGCCTTTAGCAAGAATTCTTTACTATATTTCACCGAATCCCCTGTGCAACTACTACATATTTGTACAGTGTCATGCATTCTATCTACAAACATTGCATACTTTGTAAACCGATTTCTATCAATTACTATGCAAATATACATTTTATTTGCACTACGACCAAATTCACGTTAGACTATGATAATTCTAAGAGATGTATGTACATGATGTACAAACACCTCAAAATGTTAGTTACACAAACATATAAATAATATATAACTATTCTGCAAACGTAATTAATGTAAAAACAATTCAACATCACTCGTATTAATTAGTTTGATAAAATATTTGCATCGTGATAAAAACGCTGTGCAATTTTGAACATCATAAAACATCTTACGATGGTTCCTCGACGTTAATTTTACTGTTACGATGTTGAAGGTATTTATATTTTTATGACGAACACACGAAGTAATGGCTTCGAAGTATCTAAAATGTTAATATTTCATATCTTGTATTCTAACTCTCTTAAATTCTGTTTATCATTTTTTACTACATCTCCTCTTTAAGCTACTTTTAGTAACTAAATGTTATTCTATGCTAAAAACTAAAAAATCTTAACCTTTATTATATTTTACAAAAACTACTAATAACCCAATAAATGGTTAATAACGGTAATTATTTTAGATCTTAATATGTTTCACTCCTTCAAAATTATACGACAAGAGAATACGTTAATTAAATTTGTTTTTAACTCTGAAGTTGTGAAACCGATCACAAAAACAAGGAAAATCATCTAAGCATACCGCTTCCGAGAACTCGAATGAGTTTCATTAGTAAACCTGTACCCAGCGTGCACCAACGCAAAGCCAAAGCTGATATCAAGGCCAAGCGGAAAGCAAAATATAAAAAAAACTAGCATGCAAACGTGATATAAAACAAAACGTACAACAACGCGTGAGAAGCTCGCCGGTATTAAAATCACCGCTTATATAATCTCACTGGTATTCATATTCTCCTATTTAACTAATTTAGTCTTTGTTCTTTATTTTACTTTTGATATGTACAAATGTTCAGGAACTCTCCGAGGCTATTTCCTGAACCAGAAGAAGGATCTGGGAGCGGATGATTTTACACCTAGAAGACAAACACAAAACACACACTTCGTATGACTACCACCATGGTTTAACTTTGCGTGACTTGGTGATAACATTTAAGTGCTATTCTAATTTACGGTGTCAACAATGTCATCAAAACAAGTGAGGTTTTGTTAGAAATGGTTATTCTTTTACATTTTACTCTTGAATTAGCCTCATCACATTAATAACAATAAATTTCTTGTTTCTGACACGTTTACTTTATAATTTAATGTGTTTAAAACTGTGCTTGTTGTGATTATTACTTTGCGTGATTGCTTTTGTCAATTACTATCTGTGTCTTGTGTTGTAGTATTGAAGACAAGTGGCTATACTGTGTGGACATCATTTTTCAAACGTCTTTTCTGTATAGAGCCACAGATCTTCAATACGTTACATGTAGGTTCTGGGCGCCCAGAAGCTCTTCTTGGAATCCATCCACCGTCGACCACTGCATTAAGCAACGCTTAAAGCTTTTAGGATATTAAAGCATTATTTTGATTAGAATTATTATTTAAAGTTAAAAAAAAAGGTTTATTGTTAAGTCAGTTGTGGCATTAGTATTATATAATATGTTAGTTGCATGACGAAAATGCATTTAATATTATTAAGATACGAGTATATCGGTTAAGTTAGAAGTTAGGTTAGCAATGACAATTATTAGAAGAAATTAAAGCTATAATTAGTATTTGTAAGTAATCACAAAATAAATATAAACAAAACACAACGCAGAAAGGAATACTAGAAGTATTAAACAGTCAATCTCTTTAGAAATCGATTAAAAGGTAGATAACATTTAGTCGATCTAATCTAATACAGTATTTTAACACAAATCTATTACAAAACATAGACATTCCAGAAGAGACAATCATTACGAGAAATAATAAATAGAAAAGCTGTTCCAGACATTACAAAGAGTGGAGGACGGATGTCTTTCCTAAAGTAATGAAGGGTAACTCTTGGTCTAAAAAGTAAAAAAAAGTTAAAACAATTTCATAAATTATATGGAAACAGGATTTTCAAAAATAATTATTAAAGATAGGTTACGATTTCATTTTATTTCTTATAACCTAAGTCTTGAGGAGAAATCTAATAGCAAATTAAATCAGACCAAGTTTTGACTCAAGAGTTCCCAGGCGCCAGAACCTACCTGCATCGAAAGTGATGTCCCCCACTTCATCATCGTCATCGTGATCGTGGTGGACGTATTTGGCGTTACCTCCAACTGTGCCTTTTGGTGCACTACTGCAGCCGAGCCACCAATAGCCTGTTGACCTTGGGAACGCTGGGTTATCTGTGTCCACCTGAAAGGAATAAAATTACAGTTTTGTAAGTAAAATATTTGATATCGAGTATATTCCCAAAAACTCAAACATAAGATTGACATAATTTCAAATATTCAACTCAATTAAATTATATTATATTAAAGGAAATAAAAATAGCATTATTTCCTGTCAGGATTAAAAGATTAATATTCATTACTCACGCTGAACGTTCTGTCATTAAACCGCCAGTAGGATCCACCTTTGAAGAAGTACGTGTAACCATTTGTGTATTGCAGAGCCGCGTCTATATTATCCGGAATTCCTTCCCAATTCGAGAGAGGTTTGGGGTACGTTGATTTTACGGGAGGGCGCTGAGCAGGGTCGAACCTCCAGAATTTGGAGCCCTTATAGAAATATATTTTACCGTTTCCGGACCAAACAAGTGCTGCGTCTAAGTTATCAGGAATACCAGTGAATCCTGCAACATGATAAAGAAATAATTATAAAGTGTACCTGGATTTTGATGCCATTTTTATACTTTGTTATCTATCTTTTAATTTTAAAATACATATATTAAATATTGTGATTCAAGTCAACCCACCTTCACTAATTTCTTTCGGGTACTGTCCGTCCATCTTCTGTCCATTATACCTCCAGTACTTAGAACCCTTGAAGAAATACGTTTTTCCATTCTTGTATGTGAATGCAGCATCGATGTTACCTGTTAAACCTGGCCATGATCTGGAGATCAGACGAGGATATCCAGCTGCTACACCGTTCTCCGTTAGACGCCAGTAGTGTTCACCTGGAAAAAGAAACACAAATTATGTTACAATATTTTGAAGCGTTTATAAAACCATCAATATTTATTCTTTATATTTGTTTAAACATAAATTTAGAACCCAACTCACCTTTGAATACGAAGGTAGCGCCATCAGCGGAATTGAAAATGGTATCGATATTAGGATCGGCACACAACGCTGGGTCTTCAGCAGAAGGCTGAGGGGTGGTGATACGAGGTGCTGATGGACTTGGGAAGGATCCACCGACATCCAGCTGAGTTTTGTGTCCATATAGAGCCTGGATTCCTTGTATATCATCTTGGTCTAACTGGAAGGCTTTGTTATAGCCGCGATAGAATGGGGCCATGAGGGCAGTCCGTACATCGCTGTGTGACAACCCTAATGAGTGACCGAATTCATGAGCAGCGACCTGCAACAAAATACATAGATTATATGAAAATTTGTTAGTAGTAACGAAAGTACCACTTTGGAATGGTTATGAAATATATAAATTATATGGAGGAGAACAATAGTTTTACCTGGAAGAGATTGGTCCCACGCAGAGAATTTATAGACCACATCTCAGCGTCATCGAAATGGGCATCACCACCGTAAACCTGTTTAACAGTTACATAAATGATGAAATTCGAACAACACTTAACAATAATAATAATTTTAATAACCATGCATCCGCAAAACTTTCTCTTTAACGAAGTGTTACATCCGATTTTTATTATAATAATTTGTTTGTGTTACGGCTGGCATGGTAATAATCACAGAAATGGCGTAATTACTCACAGGGAAGTAAGCGTGTGCGAGGGTGCCACCGGGACCGTCAAAAGGATCGCCGTCACCATGCTCGCCTTTTTCAAACCTGAAAATATCCCAAGTATTATTGTACTGTCTTTCCCAATTCTATTATTCTCATAGGAATTTGAGGTATCGATATCGATAGATAGATAAATATTCCTCCCGTCAGTATGAAAAGTGACTAAAAGATTCTAAAGATTAGTTAAAAAAACACAACTATTTGTAGCTGTTTCCATTAGATCCAATTCTGTTTCAAATAACAAATATAAACGCCATGACACGAAACCATTACGATAGTAATTCGAATGACAACGATTCGTTTAGTTACGGGAAGCTGGTCACCATTGTGACGAAACCATTCAACAGATTCAAACATTTAGGTTATACAAAACTACGGACAATTATAGAGACATTGTATGAAATAAAAACATGTAAAAACTGTGGCTGTGGTAGCAATAAACTACTTCCTTGGAACACAATTATGCATAATCTCATAATAAAGCAACAGCACAAAAAAGTATAATCAATAAATTGATGGTTTTTTATTAACAATCGAATGCCATAACGTACATAATAAAAATATACTTTGGTTCTCACCTAATTTCAATATGAACTTGGCCGGATCTCTTTTGTGTAAAAGTCAGGTCGGTGTAATCGGACCACACTGAAAAAGCTTTCGCCAGCTCGGTATCAACTTCATCACGGTTTAGTCGGGAGGGGTACTTCGATATTTTGTACGTCAAATTCTTTACACGCCATCTTGAACCTTATTTGTTGAAATATTATATTGTTAATAGGTTTATCATTGACATTAATGTACAGTCAACAAAGTCAACGGTCCAAAGTTGACGGTCGGCAACTTGTTTGAGTTAACTTACCTTGCAGGGCGTACCTCTTGGACCGGCTTTCACCGAAACCTACTTTATCTTTAACTCCACACCTTGGCAGTGACATTAAAGTTTTGGTCTCTTCGTCAAGTTCACCTAAAATAACATATTTGTAAATATAATATTCCATCTCTAAAGTAGCTTGTTTATAAAGTTTCTTTTATTTCACACTGTTCCTATTTAAAGATTTTTAATCTACAAAAATGGCAGGGAAAACCTTTATACCAAGTAACTATTCCACCCCTCAAAAAGAAAAATAGGTCAAATTATCAGCGACTATAGGGCTTTATATTCAGATATAAATCTTTTATGTATAAAATTACAGTCACGATGATAAATCAAATTTTAAACTTAAAATACTTGGAACAATAAAATCTAATATAATATTGTAATTAAAAGTTGGCCATAAATCGGTCTTAAAAGAAAAATATATAAAAAGGAGATATTATTGCTTTTATTTCATATTTCTTTCTAATGACTTTTATACAGTATTTACGTTCTAGATTATTATTATTTTACAGCCGTTTTAAGAGAGCAAACAATAAATATTAATATATTTTAGAGATGCGTTTAAATGGAAGAATTCCAAAAAATGTTTATTTATTAGATAAATCTGTACGGTTTGACAAAACTGGCTCATTGACCACCAATGAATTATTTATTTACTTTACGTTTTTTGGTTACATAATATACGCGAATGTGAACACAAATAAATTGGTTTCGATGTCAAATCACGTACGATATAAAGATTCATGTGCGTTCCTCATAATAGTATTGTATTCGTACAGTTGGCTACCATCAGTGATTGCAGTTAGTAATTACATTATCAATGTCATGTTTACCGCTCATGACAATGCAAATAATATAATTTGTTGTTACGAGGACGAAAATAGATGACTGAAGTTAAGTATGAAGTAATTACATACTTCTAATAGAAAAGACAGCATTAAAGAATATAAGTAACTGTTCTTTTTCAATAACAGTGATTCTTGTATACAAGCACATTTGTGAATATAATTCGTACAACTCGGCGTCTTCAATCTCAAAGACGTACATAGGTATATACCTTCATAGGTTTTCGCATACATTCAATACCGTTTTTCAATCATTAATCTATGAGAGGACATAATACGCAGAGGGATTTTTATTTATTAATGATTATTTAATTCGTATGTTCAAGGTTTGATTAACAAGGTCACGGCTCGGATATGGGTTGCTATTACAACAATTACGTGAAACATACAATTCAACGAACGCACCGTCACGCATACAAATTATACATTATAGTTATAAACTGAACACTACTGGATAAACTGAGGCCTCGGCCTCGAATCTCGCGGGTAGCGGGGCGGCAGCGGCGGCGGCACGGAAACGCATACTATTCTCCAAACTAGAGGGGAGGGGGCACGGAGAAATGTATGCGTTTTCGTGCCGCCGCCGCTGCCGCCCCGCTACCCGCGAGATTCGAGGCCGAGGCCTGAAAGGCATGCACTTATCCCATCACTAAAAAAACATAAGAAAACTCCATTATTGAATTATTGGTATAAAAAAATCTTAATATTAACACGACTCTCATTTTAACTAGCAAATATATGTAATTGAAAACATACCTGTAGTATTCAATCCAGCGAAGCTTTGAAACTCTGCTATAGCTTTCTTATAGGAGCTCTCATCTATAATGTGACCACTGGATGGATTTCTTACAGACGGACTTAAATAACCATATTGTGCGAGGTACATCTGGAAATTCATCTCATAATCAGACTGCCGTATCCAATAGGATATGGACCTTTGCCGAAGATTGTTAATAGAAAATGAATGAAGCGATCTGTTAAGCTGAAGTGTGACCTAAAACAACTTCACCGTACCTATTTAATTTTCGATCCTTAATACCTGTTACTTTTGTACCATCTAATGTATACAAGTTGAAAAGTGAAGTAAATTCGACACGCGTAACCATACATCTCGATATATTTAGTGAATTACTTAAATCGTATGAATCAGTATGCACATTTTCCTTAATAAATCAAAGCATAGAAAACCACATGAATTGAGACGGTGAATAATCACACGATTAATGGTAATACTACATAAATGTAATTGACGTACAAATTATCGTTTCCATGTATTATGTAATTTTATTTATAAAAAAATGTATTTTAATATGTCCATAAAACAAAGTAAGTAAATAAATTATCGCTATTAGAACATTAAATACCAAGGGGAATCAGCAAGAAATCTTCCGACAGGTGAAACAATAGAATGACAATCTCAGATTATGCATCACGCTACCGAGTGGCTTAGATTATCACTCAGATTAACCTATAAAACCTCACCTATACCTAGTTTAAAATCATGAAGTAATAAAATTTTCATTGTTTTAATATTATTATTATTTTAATGGTATGAAATAAATTCGTTTATTTTTCGATTAAATATCAATTTTATTATTAAAATAATTATATAATGGTGGTTATAAGAAATAAATAATTTAATTTATTGAATAATTGCTTCTTTTTTTATCTGACACTATCTTGTCGACGTGGACAAGGTTACCATTGTTTATAAACTCCTTTGATAAGAATATTGTAGGTACCAAAAATATAAGCGATGCATTATAAACTTTTCATAATAACTTGAATAGCCTAAACAACAAATGAATCACTTCCATTATATTTTGAAGCTAATGAATTAAATCAGTCCTATGAAATTTAAATGTTCTCAAAGTTAGAGTTTATATTTGTACAAGGATCTCGCCTGAAATTATTTCTTCTATTTATAGGATATATTTGTTATGTTCAACCCTATCTACTGAAATCTGAGAACGAAAGAAAAATACTTATTTTTATTACTAAGTTTGTGTTTTCGAGCATTCACCAAGCTAATAAAAAGGGTGGCTGTAAGTTATTTTGTTACGGCCGTCCTTGGTTGCGCGTGCGCCGCATATGATGTGAGCATTCCTTCTTGCAAACACATTGTCTTAGGTGAACCAACTCTAAGGTGGAACCCTTTCTATAGTCTTTTGAAACAAAGTGAGAACGTTAAATTTTTCATGTAAATGAGAGTATAGAAGCAAATTATTATTATTTTATAAATGTCTCTACCACCCTCTCAATGGAAAAAGCTATAAGAAACAAAAGCAGAGTATTAACAGTTATCAATCCATACCGATTACCAACATTAATATACTTTTTTATTGATTTAAAATAATAAATGATATTGAAAAGGCATATGTTAAAGTGTAATGAAACTGCAATCAGTCAAAGGCGTTTGGGGACACGTCGAAAAAACTAAAAATAAACTTCATCTGCTAATTAAATTTACAAGATAAACAACGAAAGTTGATATCTTTTGAGCTATGTCACTGACTCATATTAAAACCATGGCTGGTGACTTGTATTTGGGCGTCTTTGGATGCAGGGGCGTTGACACTTGCATTGTTCATACAACTCGTACCAAACTGAACTTGAATAACTGTCGGTGGACGTATGACAAGATTTTATTTTGTAACAGTACATTAAAAATAACTGTAACGTTATCAGATGTCAACATTTCACCTAATGCCGATCTTCATTAGTTTAGTCACAAACTTTGGACACAGATTATTTTTTTTTTGTAATGTACTTTTATAATATAGTTGCTTACTAAACACGTAAGAATATTTAATTCTCGGAAATAAACTGCAAACATTTAATATTAGGATCGAGTTATTTGTTACAACAAAAACTAAGAGTTTTAAAAATGAAAAAATAATGAAAGAGTTTTCGAAAAGGATAATAATTAGTACCGTAAAACCTATTGACACCAATGGATTTTGTAAAGGTGTATGTCAAGGCGGAGTAAAATTCGGTTCATGTTACGAGGTTAGTGTGTCCTGCGTAACGGTCGGAGGCTGAGAATATCGGATCGCTAAATAAATTGAAATTTCTTAATTTAAAGCTAACTTTCTCTCAATTACAACGCAACTTTAACATTTCAATTTTTAAACAGAATGAGAGTACAAAAAGCTACATATAAATAATGCGAGGTGAAGTTAAGTTGTCGCTTGTTTAAACTTTTTCTTTACATGCAAATGTTTTAGAAGGCAAATCTTGTTTACAAAAGCCTTTAACATAGCTTATGCAAATTCCAAGTTTGAGGACAAGCAACGGGCAAACGATATGTTAAATAGTTGTATTGAAAATCACATGGGATGTTCTTTTTAAATCACAAAACAGACACCAAAATAAACAAATTTCAATTTGAGTTTAGAACTGGTTTCACAGCATTCTTAGATTATATACGTCATAGGATGGAATTTGAATATCTTGATAACTTTATATTGTAATGATATAGTCATTTTTATTTTGGTTTAGATGAATATTTTGATATTTAAGTTTTACATACGTACATATATTCATATCAATACAAATATCACTACTCATCATCCATCTTACTGTTACAAAACGAGTTTGTAATACAGAATTCTCAAACTAGAAAGTTACAATATGATAATGAATTATAATTTTATTATTACGTTTTAATTCGTTTAAACTTAGGGTTTAACTTAAGACTGGGATGCACTTTCAATGGAATGAAAGATCTATTGATTTTGTTTATAACTAAATGTTTAAGTTAATGTTATATATAATCGTCACTTCCGATAAAGCCCTCCTACTTTTGTTTGCGAAGTGCGTTGCGTTGAATCACGTCTTGTTAATCATGCGTTTCCTCGCACCTTCCCACTTCACATATTTATTGTTTTTTCACGGCCAACGCTATGCAAATGCATGTGAATAAAGAAAAAATATTATATCCTACGGTTGCTGTGTAAATGAAAAAATACAGTGATATTTACAGCACCTTTTGCAAACATTGAGTTGAACACTTAAAATAATAAAGAAAATGAATATTTTAAATCATGTTATATGTACAATGTAGGTAAAATTATATGAGATATTGATTTATATTCTGTGTTTATTCCATGTTATGCAATTTATGTTACAGTAGACACGTGCATAAATAATAGTAGAATGATTACCGACACAGACTATTATGGCATGCGGGCTAAAACTACTTTTTTATTATATTCTTAATTTTATTTGCATATTTTGTATTTTTCATTCATAATTTTTATAAATACTGACAAAACACGAAAGGCGATAGTTTAAAAATGTTCAAGAAGTTATTAGAAATAGGTATAAGAAAGTAAAATATATCGACCTTAATTTTCACCAAGAATTAAAAGTGGTAGATATTTTTAGTTAACAATGGAAAGGCACTCCCAATTCTTAAGTCATTTGTCATTACCGACACGCCGTCGTCCTGATATCTATTTTTGTTCGTCTCCCGTATAAGGAATGTTATATATGAGATGACACACAGCGTTCCAGGAAGTCTGCATCTGTCTCAGACAGCACTGATATGCTTTAAGAAGCATAGCAACACGTGCAGCCGAACTACTTCCTTAAACTACTATTCACGTTGAATTATAATGTGAATTAGATTCATAGCGATGAATTCATGTGTCTCACAGAAATTCTAATGCCTAAATATGCATAATGATTTGAAACAAACAAACAAAGCATGAATATAACGTTTCCATAAATTATTATTGTTGAAAATGCGCTTTATTTAAAGGGTTGCGTTGCGTATAAGCTACACGTGTTAAGAGCTAAGACGCAGAAACTAAACGTGTGGATGTAATTTCTACGACGCGAGCTCGTGGATTTTATAATATTCGTGTTATAATTGGACCATTCCAATGATCCAGTTTAACTTAGAATTTATTAACAATATTTTGCGCATACAACATAAGTCGCTCAACTTTTTATGATCAGTCATTAAATATCCACGTGAACATTATAAATTACTTTAAAATTTTATTCCAAATACACTGTTATTTAATATTATTTATGTAAAATAGGTTCAGACCTCGTTTTGCATGTCTAACTATTAGAATACTAATTACTTAAAAGATTTAAAACTATTCTTACATTACTTATTTTACATATCATTTGGAACTTTTTCAATATATGTATTTGAGAGATTTGTATTTTGTTATGTGCATAACATTTTTTTTTCAAATGCCTAGAATTTTCCGACGATATCTCCAACAGCCGATTACCACAACTTTTCCATATATATTTTTTTTTCACTATAAAATAACTAAAATATTCAATTCGATACAATAACCTGTTCTACTATCCGCGCATGCAAGTAATTGAATAAGTAATTAGTAACAATTATGAGACGATTGACAAAACATTAAAAGAGATCCTCTCGCGTGTGCACTGTCATTTTCCGTGAAGAAGATTTTTTTTCTCAACTCAACGCCCTTTGTCCACCAGCATCGCGGTTTGTCACGTGGATACCTTACAGCATTGTTGCTTTTAATAATTGACCCGACAGTCATCTGACGCATACACGTGCAATAAATTATTATGTATTTTTTTTAATAATAGGCAATGTATATCTACTGATTCATTGAGATCATTAAAAACAACAGTCTTTAGAACTCTTGTCCAGGTAGTGTTTTTATTTGCGAAACATATACACATGTTTATCTAGTTGCAAATTGTCCTGCAAAAACACAAATTACGATAAATGACAAAAGGCAGAGTAATGACAGTCAGACGAACAATGAGATACATCAGCACAGTGCGGCCGTGGCGTGCGATCTGAAGGTCGATAGTGCTTCCTGCGCGCGTGACGAGAATGCACACTGTCACCACAAACCGATATATATTAATATGCCGATAATAAGCAATCTGCCGATCCAAACCGCAGGAAGAAACTTGAGTCATATCGTCTGCCACAAGTCTCGCTAAAAGCTATACCGCTCTTACTAAACAAAATTTTGTTTCGCTTTAGAATTCAGGTAACCCGGTCGTATATACTATTGTCAGCTAATCTAGGTAAACGGAGCTGCTACGCTCAGAATAGCTGAAACTAAATTTTTCCTAGACATAACAGATTTACAGCTCTATAAATATAAATACGCACAAACAATGTATCATTATTATCTTAGGCGCAAATCTCTAAGCACCAATTTCTAAGAACAAAAGTCGTGACTAGATTTAAGAACTTCTTTGTCGGTTGAGCAGTCAAATAACATTTTCCGGACACATATCTTTCACATACAGTGTCTCGGAGATTACGAGATATCAAAACTGACAGCCAGGCGCATAATAAAACGCAGCGTTATATATGCGCATCACATAAAGCTGGTTGTGCTTTAGAAATTGCAAAATAATAATGGACGTTAGAATGATTTATCGGCAATATCAAGGAGGTCTCGTCCTTTACGCATTCCACTCATAAAAATTGCGCGAGGCATTCATACGCCACGCCATCCCAGGGTTCATTGTTCTAAACGGCGTAGGAAATTTTACGAGAGATGTCCGCTGGATGGAACATGTTTCGAATTTTTATATCGCATTAATCTGCGTTGTGTGATGATAACAAAGAATGCCAGTTCCCTGAGCTTTCTGCCAGGCCATTGTTTCTGACTTCGAGTATTTGTACGGGAGAATGACCCCTTATTTAAGGGCATCATATTCATAACAGTACCTATTGAAAATGACAGGAAATACCTGTGGTAAAGACAATCACGTGACTTCACAGTGCATTGACCCATAAAATATTAACCTCAAATAACGAGATTGAAATAAATGCGCAGCGCTTCAGCCATTGGTATCCTAGAGACGAATTCCGTAGTTCAATACATTTGACTGAACGAAATAAATAGATGAGAAGTGAATACCTATATATGCACCAATAGATATTAATTGTATCGCACTTTGATATAGAAATCATAAACAAGATTAAAGCACTAACAAGATTATAGCTAAGAAGTGGCATTTACATATATGCTAATGAGTTATGTTTGAAGGAAAATGAACCTTATAAAATATTATTATCCATATCTGCTTAAGATAAAGATTGTATTCATTATACATATAAACACACGGGTCATAGTTTGAACAGAACTATGGTTAAAAGTTAATATTAATTAGTTTACAATATTTGTAATTAAATTTAGTTATTATTTTTAAAAATTAATAGATAATCTCCATATGAATAATTATAAAGGGGTTAACAGAGCGTATATTTTACCTTGACATGGTAGCAAACGTTCAATCAGATTAACATCAAATTCAAGAGCAAAATTCCGTATTTTGTGGTTTGTTTTTCAGTCAACGATAATCCATATCTATTGTGATATTCTATCAAAGTTGAGATGTACATTAAATGATGATAAATTTGATATTTTACGTAATTTATATCCAAAGATATCCGCGCTCTATGACCTAGAACTTGCTATGTAAGATGTGACTCATACGATTGACTGTGTTTCTTAGAAACGGTAGAGTTTATTGCCACTTCCTTCTGCGCCCTATAATTTTTTTGTTTTGAGTCACCGTATCATTGTTTACCAAATGATTTTGACAATAATGATATAAGTAAATCACTTATATAGGAACTAACCATCAAAACTACTTATGAATTTAACTCAAATGAATATAATTGGTTGTAATACAAATTCTTACATGTTGTCTATCAAGTAGTCAATGAAGTGATCGTCACTAATGACCAATAAGAGGTGTAAACATATCTTTGGTGAGTCATGTGTTACGAATCAGATTTTAAAAGGAAGTCGATAGTATAGTAAAGTCAAGTGGGATATTTTAAAACTATAGGCATTATACTCAATATGAATGAATGTTACTATCAAGTGGGGATACTACAGAGTATTTTTATATCACTAAAGGTGAGTAAGATTTTGAGAAATATGAGTCATTCTCCTCGGTTCAGTGCAAGATCATTTCCGATTTAAATTTAATCGATTAATTGATGATGTTGAATGGATATTTACTTAACGGAACTTCAAACTATTAGTCATTATATGTACATACATACCAGGATTTTTAAACAGTATGGAATAAAATGACTTAGTTACAACAAATAATTGCTTCCGTTTTATAAAGTTGAATGATATCGTTTAGCAAAACCCTTACATGAGAGGTATATTTATGAGATTATTTTTATGAGAATGTATGAAATAGCATAGATAGAGGAAGAGATAGGTGCAAAGATAGCTAATACAGCGGTAACCAAGTTAAACTTACCATTGCGTTGTTAGTTTCTCCAAAAGCTGGTGCAGCACTGGTCTTCGCCAGGAACAGCATCACGACCGTCGCCCACACTATCCTTAAACTATTTCTTATGCTTACGAACTCCATTTTTCTATATACGATATGTTTTTTTTTTAAATAGTAAAATGCTGCTATAATTATATCATAAACAATATTCTCGTTCTAGTAAAGGCGATATATCATTTTTTTATAATAAAATATCTCTTAACCGATTCGGTTACAAATATTTCTATAAAAACATTGATTTGTCTTCGATATGTTGAGGTGATATGTTGATATCTGAAAAAGAAAGAAAATAAAGCTTAGAACAGATGAATAAGAGTTCAATCACGTGTTTTGTATTGCACGTGACTAATTGCTAAATCCATTCCACTCACGCGCATCGCGGTCACCATTCTACAACTGAGAAAAAACTTAAATGACACAGTCTTAAACACTTATAAGATAGCTATCACTACGAATTGTCTAACACTGTTGACCTACATACGAGGTACGGGCTCGTCGACAAACATTTTTATCAATACAAAGATAATTCGTACCTAATCTTTGGTAACAGAAAGGCTTTTTTATATATTCGATTGCTAAACAAATGTTTGCCAGTGATTATATCGTTTGAAGTACGTAATAAATATGACTAAAAGGATATTGAAACCGTAAAATATACTAGTAAATGTATTATAGTTTTTCGTAAACTGGCCTCCACTTTCGTGTGCTAGGAAATAAACTTTTAATCCTTAATGATGTCATATCTTATGTGCTACAAGATTACGGGGTGAATTACATATTCTAAGTATCAAATATTTTGCTACATATTCTATACTTTATAGTGGTTTTATTGTTGTCATGAATAATGAGTAAATCCGTGTTATTTTTAATGTAAACGTTTAAATCAAACATTGTCGTCGCCAGCAATTTTTCGCTTACCCGAGCGTATCGATGGCGGTTTCACCGACATTGGGTTCACGTTACTTCATTTTATTTATCTTTGCCTTTGGTAGATTCGGCCTGATTGGCCATGGAATCACGATAATAGATTAGGATTGTTTATAATCAATAAATAAAAATAACTTTCAATATTATTGCTTAACATTGGATCCTTATATCATAATTTAACTATCATAATTTAACTATCATTTAATATTATAAAAACGAACTTCAAAGTTATTAGATTGCATGTGAATTAACTGAATAATAAAGTTTAAGGGCATATTTAACTATGAAAAGGGTCAGTTGTATGACAATTAACAAATATTAATACATGAGTCACCATTTAACCCCTGCCTACCCTAACATTGCCTCTCTCCGTCCGCAATGTCAACTTTAGCTCCAAAAATCTCAAACCTAATTGTTTTGCGTAATACCTATAATAATCAGAATCTAATTTGTTTGGCCGCTGAACGAATGAAGCAAGCAACATTGAAATAAAGAAGCGTGCAATAAAAATAAAATTTTCTCTTTTAACGATTCAAGAGGTCGAAACTTTTTCTGATTGAAAAAAATATATTTTGCTCAATTGTGGTTAAATAGATTTGACTAAGCAATTCAAAAAATAATTGACATTAACTTAAAATTGCATTGTACAACGATTATTCAAAAATAATAATTTAGTTTCGTATTTTTTAAGTGGAGTGTTATTTTTTGTTTACATTTGAAAACATTTAATGCATTAAATCTTCCGTCAACACTACAACTTTATTACACAAAACCTATTATTATCCCTACGAATATTAATAAACAGTGGTCATTAATTCATTTAACATATACATATTAAATATCATGCGGAGTACCAGTCATACTTGAATGATTCATTGCTAGGAACACTTATTAATTTTTATTTAAATATAACATGAAACCCTATTACATAGTACAAACAAACGTACTATAGAACTTACCTATTCGGTGATTCATTACTATTACAAAGGATTGATGAAGCTTGAGTTTCAGCTTTTAATTATTCATAAAAACTGGTCTATTCTCTTTCATTAATAGAAACAAAAGAACGTCGATTAAGGTTTAAGGGCCATGATTTAACTGGGAGTAGTCATGCGTACAATTCTTGTAATACAATTAGAGAAAATCTCAGCTAAAATTATACCTATAGAGGAAAAACTACAGCTTCTTCATTGATTTTAAGATTTACTACTCGATAAAGATTACCTACAATAACTCATCGTTATTTTATAATATAAAACTTATAATTCCAATGCCATATACAAGAAGAAAGTTCGTATCTATTAATAGTAGTGCTTATTTCGTTATATGTGTAAACTAGTTAGCATAAGAATAAAAATGCCAAGTCGCGGGGATAACTGCATGAGATTCATCTTGACCCTGAACATTTTCCTACTTCCGCCGGCTGGCAACTATACTTGATACTAATGACATATTAATCTTAGGGCACCTATTTAACTTTAGGGCTGCACATAATACAGAAAACAATTTAAATAAATACTGTCGTACTTTTTAAATAAATGTTACAACGAATAATTACACATTATAATATCGTATATATTCATTAAATATAATAAATAAAATGATTTTTTAGACCTAATTGAGAGTGTTAACGATAAATATCCTTTTTTTACCAGAATTTAATTTAGACATCGGAGATATTTAAAACTAAATATGGTCTTACAATATACTTAATAATTATTCGGTCAAAAAAATATGTATGTAACAAACTACTGATATACGTAGTAATAATGACTTTTACATCGGAGTAATATTAAAATACACGGTTATCCTATTACTTTTATAAAAATAACGACTATTATAAACTCTTTATATTTAATTACGGAATAAAGGGTTTTAAAGTTTGATTAACGGAACACAATTCCGAAGTCAAACCAGATAATCACAGGGCCACACATAAGTATATCTTCACAGTTTCCTTGTACAATTAATTAAATATTTATTAATCACATTCTTTGAAAACGAGAATACATTAATATAAAAAAATCAACGTCAACATTATCCGCACATTAAATTTATATGTAATATCGTCACTTGAATTAAAAATACATATAATTCCTGCAGCTATACATGTTTTACGTCAATGACATTTATATAATGACTCATACGATTTGATTTATCTAAGTTGACTAACAGAAGTTTGAAGACATATAGTTTGTTTACTAATACTCATTGAACTTCACGACGAGGAACTAAAATTTAAACAATTATTATTCAAAATTGTATATACTTGTTTCGAACTAATGTCTTCTTCCCTTTTCCTATATTTATGACTAGTTGGCGACTTGAATCTCTTGCTTTATTCATTCAGGCTATGTTTTTCGTACTTTTGAATAAAAATAAAGTTACGTACTCGAACAGATGTTTTGGTATTTTCATTTAAATAAATTTTCATCTACTCTTACATTATTTACAAACGAATCAAAGTATATGCTCACGAGATCAGTTGTTATCGGGCAGATAACACTGTACAAGTCTTATCCAACTCATTATCTTTGATAACGACTTAGATATAGGGTATTCTTATGAAGAACACATTATAAAGACAATCACTTGTAGTCAAAGTCAGTTGTGTCGTTTGAGTAGAAACATTTTATTGAAATAGAGCTAGGCAATCAAAGGCAGTAATGAGACCGATCCCTAAAGATGTTAAAGTATATTTCTATATAAATGTTATAGATGTATTTGAACTATTACGATTATTGTTTACTCTTCAATAATTCATAGGACAACGAAACAGTGTCTCTATTAAATATTCGTAACATGTCGTGAGGGGTACTGACCAGTCGCCTGTATGCGTATCTAGCAACGACTGTAGAATACGTTTAAACACTAAATGAACAATGTAAAACACTACTGAACATACATATAAAGCATCGATTTTATTTGTATATATACTTAGTATGCATTGAGTGGATCAAGATTGTTAGCATACAAAAAAATTAAGCGGATAACACAACCAAACTGTTTTTGTTGATACGTAAAAACTTCTTCCTTATTACTATTAAAATAGTCATCGCCAAATTACGTCCAAAACTCATAAAAGATATAGAAAACGTATGTGATACGACAGGAATTTTATCAACTTGCCTGTTATATTATTCTGTTCTCACTAAATCCCAATACGAAACATGGATTTGACGTGCTATCGCGTCGTCAAGTCAACAATCACAGGGCACTTCAGTCACAATATCGCGGGGTCACTTTTTTCTTTGCAATTACACTGAATTTTCAAAGAAAATGTGCGACGCGTGTTGTAGAGTGATCGTGGCGCCCTGAGGCACAACCTATCACTCTGAGCGCGTTTGGGCGAGTGTGAGACTGACGGTACTTCACTCACTTATATGAGCGCTGCCGCATGCAAGCCTCTTACCGCCTGGCTGTGTTCGTTGTATGAAAAAGCTCAAATATTTACGAATATCATAAATAATATACTTTTTATTCTTCTTTTTCATTCTTCTTCATTAATAAGAAAAAATATTTAGATTATAAAAATATTCATGTCGTTAATAGTAAATGTGATAATATTAAATTTCAATTTACAACAACATATATTTGTAGTTATTAATCAAATATTAAAACTATAATTCCCTATGAATGTTGTTTATATTAATAAAATGTAATTCTAAATAAATATTTCAAAATGAACAATCGGACACAATTTGTCGGATGTGTAGCTTATAAAAAAATCAGTAATTTCTGTAATTAAGTTAATGATTAACCACTTTGTATATTTTCATATACTGCACTTTTATACTATATATTTTTATATATTCCCTTTTATATACAGCAATATTTGTACCCTAACGTATTTTAACTATTCGTGCAATTGTAACAAAAGAAATTAATCTAATTTTTACAGTGATTTATTTGATTTAACCCTTAAAAAAATTATATTAATTTCTCTTTAAAATCATATAGCAACATCTTACTATATTAAATATAAATATAAATACACAAATAATATTCGAAACAGTTTTTAAAAGTATTTAGTATTGTTATTATATATTAAAACCGGTAGGTATAGTTTATTTACTATTTATATTAATACATAATTAGAAAAAAAATGCAAGTGAGTTCCGCAATGAGCAGTGTAAGGTCGCATCGGACAGATGCGGGCAGGAAACATACGAACACATCAATAAAGACTTATGAATCAGCGTTGTGCATACACGGCGTGCCCATAAAACGCTTGGACTTTCATCTAAACTCTAATATTGAATTAAAATTACATAAAATCTACAATTATTAATTCTATTACTAATCTTTTTTTTTATTATACTCCGTAACTCGCGCTATTCCAGGAACTAATAAGTAAATCCAATAATGGGGAAAGAAGAATGTCAAATAAACTGAGAAATCACAAGAATTATTTGCGTATATTTTAAAGCAGGATAAAATATATGGTAAATTCATCACAAATAAAACAAAGGAAGAATTAGGTATATATGTGACTCAGTATTGAATATGCTACGAAAACTTCCCTGGAAACGCTTTATTGTTTTACGATTTCATAAGCCTAGATTTCGTAAAAGCGATTGAACCTTACATCGAAACCGCAATACAACGAACTTATTAACACTTGGAGTGAGCTATCGCATAAAGGATCTGGAATTATTGATATTAGTGACATACGGCCTTCGGGCCATGACGAAGCCATTGTCTGTGATGACTAAACAGGGTGGCTTCCCTGAAGGTGGTGGCAGCGACTCACTCGGTTCAAGGACGTTTTTGTATCCACCTTCAGAGGACAAACACACCGCAAAACGATGACAATCGAGTTTATAAGAAATCAATTACATATTAACTATACAAATACGTAATAATCTACTGATAAAAATTTAATTCACATAAAAATATATGTAAAGTTTAAAGCTATGTATATAATACGTAATGGAATATATCGCTGTGACCGGGAAACATAAATTAAAATATTCCACTTAACAATGAAGTCATGTAACCGACGCTATTATTTCCTAGTTTTTCCTAATAAGACGAAATTATAGAATATAATATTATAATATGTAAATCGAACATCTTTATTTCATACATAACATGTATAAGGTCATGTTTGAACTAGACTTTAAATGTTATAAAATTACCATAGACAAGAATTACCATAAAATAATAGATTAAAATCTCAAGGGCTTGAATATAATCGTCCTTGGAGTCGGTACCACGGTTCCCTTCGTTCTGAGGTAGTCAAGGTTAATAATTAAGGCCAAACTTGCGCTTTCGAGTGTACTTATACGAAACTTATTAAAATAACCTGTATAACAATTTTCCGATTACATAAAATTGTTTTTCTAATCTCTAAGAATGAAACGTGCAATAACTTTTGACGGATTTCGTTGTTCATCTGCATGTCAAGGTTATGAAACAGAAACTAAGGCAATATCTCAACAGTAGACAAGGCAGTTAAAGTAGTTTCCAATTATTTTTTTCAGTTAAATAAAACTCTTTACTGGAAAATATAAAAACGGATCTCTTATATAAAACGGGTATTCACGAGAATTATTTTTTATAGATTTTATCAGCAGAATAATTCAAATCTTTGATGAACATTTATGTGTCATAATATTGGATTCAGACGAGCAATTTATTTGATGAAGCTAATTGTTAAAGCAACTGACGTTAGTCACGTGTTATGTTCATATAAGCTCACAATGATAGTCAGTATTTAAAGATACCCATATATGTTAGTAGAGATACAAACATTTATATAATTCTTAATGTAAGGAATTACTGATAAGTACACCCTGTATATACTTTAAGGGTGTGTTGGACAATACTTTCAATAAGTGAACAGACTCAATCAACATAAAATATTTTATATGTAATATTGATTTAAAAGGAATCTTTATATACTGTTTTTTTTCTTTGGAATTAAAAAAAATAGGATTTAGATGCTAGTTGAATCGGAGCGTATTTCCTTTCACTCTCTTTAAGATGCTCGTTCAAATATTAAATTCATCTTTATTAAATAGAATTTTTTTTGCTTATTTTTCTTTCATTTTAATTTGTGACAATTACATTTTAGAGAATACATATTTGTATTCTCTAAAATGTCAATTCTTTTTCTATAAGTTATAAATAATAATAAAATATACTATACATTACTTAATTAATTGTTTATTTGCATTGATTTTTTTATTTGAATAAAGTACATATATAAAACCAGGGTGACACTTATTTTTAAGGATGTTTCTGTTTTAACATTATTTCATTCCGTAAATTAATTCTTATAATTTAATAGCAAAGCTTATTCACTCGACTTTTTGTTGATTTATTTTGCATAAAGTAATAAATTTAATACGATACTATGACAACAGTTCTTCCATTAAACCATATAAAAACAATACTTCAAGAATGTTCGTCTCCTTCAAAGCTAAATTGAAGAGTTGAATACATATAACAAAATATATTATAATACACTGTATATTTCTGATAGTCATGAAGCAACATCATCATTACTGTGTCGAATTTGTAATATTTTTAAACGAATGTAGGCTAAAGATTTTTTCTCTCGCACCGCCCACGCCATACCGTTAGCGATTTGAAAGCTTTACACTAGTAATTAGCACGTGATTGAAAGCAACAGGCTTTTATAGATAATGTTTTTTAGGTTATAAGATATAATTATGATATTCAACATCTTGTTCCTGACTTTACTCGAATTAATTATTAATATGTTTTCTTATTGAAGGAGGCATTATAATCTGAATATGTTCGCCTGACTATCCCTTTCTTAATCGGAACAATAAGTACCAAATTTATTGTAAACAACGTATATTTCTTAAATAATATTATTATTATTCTTATCTTATTTCTTAACTGTGACTTTAAAAAGTCCTTCCAAGTATTATATAGGTTGGTTATTCCTTGCGAACCTAATGCACAGATTGATAAATAGACTTGTTTTGTTTTTTTACGGTGTTAATAATATTACGTATGTATAAAATGAGAAAATAAGATACGGTAATCATAATATTACTTAATTGTTTACTTCAATACTACTAGTTGTCTAATTTACTACACTATTAGTTATTTTTATTACTTTAGTAACGGAAATTAACTCTGTAATTCCAAGTTTTTAGATTATCGAAAACAAAAAAAATGTCTATTATTTAATAAAATTTGTATATCTCACTTTGATATAAATAGTGACAACACAAACAAATGATCATAATCTTCCTATTAAATACAACTGTCGTATTAATTTTAATGAATGGATTTTCCGAGACAAGAAACAAAGGTCAGAAAAATAATATAATTCTGCGTTATACTGTTTAATAATTAACTAAATCATCACAAAATATTGAATGCAGTCCACAACAAATCATATTAAACTTGAAGAAATACTTACAAGAGTCGATTATGCTTTAAAAGGATATTTCAATTCATTTTTCAATGTCTTTAAGAATGCTGAGACAAATACAAAATAAACTTAAAATAAAAATGTATAATACTATAAAGTATAATTTACTCAAGTCAGCAAATAGATATTTTCTCAGTTCATCTCGCTACCAAAAAGGTAATGTTCGTTAAAACCATATTATTGTAAAAGGACTGTTTATGCCAATAAAACGTGCGAAATAATAACAAGCACAAATTCGCTGTAGGTCGTTGGTCGATAGGAACAAAAAAAATGCTACCGAATTCCTGCACGTTTCGAGGTTTTTCAACTCTTACAGATTCCATCGTATCTCCCAACACAAGCAACGATACTTATCTAACCTATGACCATAAATTATGCAGTACAATAGACATTACTTTGCATTCCTATTACACGATGTATGTAAAGAAATCTTCATAGTTTGCTTTAAAGTTATTCAGCATCATGTGAACGAACCGCATAAGCCTATAGATATAAGCGAATTTTTATTCGGTCATAAACCGTACGTAATGTAAACAACTGCATTTCGAATGCAAATTGACATGTGCATTGAATTGTCATCGTTGTAATAGTGAAGATTATTTTATTTTAAAAAATATAGTTCCATTTGTCATATATTTTGAATCTTCTTATCGTTTTTTTTATTTGTATTTATATATTTTGGTACTATAATTGAGGTCCTTCCAATGTCCCAATGACTCATGTTTCCTCTTAGTAAGTGGGTATATCTCGAGTGAATCTATAATTCGGACCAGTTTGCTCTGGCGTCATACATCATAGTGCCGTATTTAATACTCGTATGAATTTGTCCCGCACAAATTGTTTTCACAGAAATTGCTTTACGTACAACGCGATCAATTCTTAATTATGTTATTATATGTATCTGAGTTTATGTATCTAGTGTATAGGGAAAAACCATCTTGCATTATTGATGAACGGTTCCTATAAAGAAGTTATATGTGCATACTTAAATTAATAAGAACTTTGGCAAAATAATCCTAGGCGTTCAAAAATTAAATAATATACCTATTCCTTTAAAAGGAAAATCTTTTTATTACACTGAAATAAATATTCTACGATACATGAGTAGAATTTAACATTTCTTCGGCTGGGGAAGAACCTGGGAGTTAGTGATTCAAATTTTAATACAACGGAACGATTTGTTATCATATATATGTACATATATAAAACGACTTAAAAACACATAAATTTGAAACTCCGTACTTCTTCTACTCCTGGGTCCTATATTGACTTGAATATTATATGTAGGTCGCGAAATGTGACTATACCTACTTTGCCAAAAACAAATACTTTTAAAAATATGTCCTCAATACGTACAATGCAATTCGGTTTAGTTGTTTTTCAGTGTTTTGATGATTGAAACAAAGAACTCGAATATTACGTTTTAAACTGTAACTGTAAATTTTATAACAGTTGTGTTACATAAAGAGTGAATAATAGGCGCTTGGAGACGTTTTGTGACTCACACGACGCCGTTAGTAGAATTTGGCTCACTTGTAACACCTAATTCTTTTCTTCCTTTAACAATTCTTCGCAGTATATTCATACAATGAGTATATTACAGAAAATTATTAATAAATATCTTGAACAGTCAAATATAAGAAAGTTCTATTTGATAGATTATAAAAAAATAAAACATGTCATAAATGGTCTTCAAAAATAATCTAAGAATTCATTGTAAATGAAAATCGGTATATTTTGAAGGTATTAAAAATATATTATTAACTGAAAAGACAAATTTTGTAGCAATTTATCGTACTAGCAATCAATCTTGTTACGGGATATCAGAAATTGTCATTACTCTATTTACTTCAAAAACTGTTTATTAAAAAAAACTTCAATCGTAAAATATCAATTCATGAGTGAGTCACAACTCTTGCGTCTACAGTTTCTGAGTAAGTGATCCGGTCCACATTGTGGATGATAAGTTGACCCGTGATTTAAAAGCAATCGTAACAAATAATTAATATTTTTTATATTTAAGTTTTCGTGAACCTTTTTAACTATTTTCAAATATTTTCCTTTAAAGCGAGCGCTATTATTATTTTCTTTACGCTACTACTATCTTAAATTGTTCCAAGATTCTCTAGACTCACAATAAATATATGACTTGTCATATAAAAAAGATGTAGTGTCCTTTTTCTTGAAAAGTAAAACGCAAGCTAAATAAGAAGTTGAAAATCTAGACGGGTCAGGTCTTGTAAACTTAGGTTGCAATAAAGTTTACACAATGTACTCGATACGGATAAAATCATATCTTACTAATACCATTAATGTGAAGATAAATTACGTATACATATATATATATATATATATATATGTATACGTACGTAAATAAATTACGTATACATATATATGTCGGTATGTATGTATGTATGTATGATAAAACTTTCAAATAATCTAGCTTAAAAATCAAAATAACATGTATATATATTACAATTTAACTCATTTATAAAATTAAGTAATTCGTACAGAGAAAGGTTACTCATTTCTACTAGAAGTACGAAGATACGTAAGATTAGCGATAGATGTCGCTAATGGTTGGTTAATATATCTATTATATAAAATACACAGTATTTATTTTTCTCTGAAAACAATACCGAGGACAAGACACACGAAGTCACGGACAAAACTTGTTGTGTATAAAATTTATCTCATTGAGCTTCTATAAGTTCAAACCACCGTTGAGTCGAATGCGTCAATGTACATACTAAAACCTCATAATCATGAATCAGAAGTATGAATGAAGTGTACACGACCCAGATGAGACTCTCTACTTAGAAATTGACTTTATTGTGTGAGACTTGAATGTATAAATATTATATATAAAAAAAGGCTTAAAACCTCAAATTTGTCTGTTAGAGGAAAACGCAATTTTATTCTTATAATGGAATACAACATTTATTCATGGATATTGGAAAACATTAACTATGCAAAACGAACATAGAGCACATAATTTAAAAAAAAATCAATACAATGAGCGTTAAAAACTAACACGTTATATGAATTAAAAAAAATGATAATTTATTATTGGTATTACCTCGATTGGAATTAGAGATATTTTTTTATTTCACATTATACATATATATTGTGTGTAGAGAAAAATACTATAAGCATAACGAATAATTTTAAGGCCAGAGAGTATCATTAGGTATAAAAATGATAATGTTCAAATATTAATATGAACAGAAGTTTGAATAAATGAATTCTTAGAATGCATGTTGTATAGACACCACTTCCAAATCCCTTTGAACTGCAAAGCACGTAAAATCGTATGGAAGAACAACTATGACAATTGGATTTAAGCAGTTTTGTAAACATCTTTATATATTTCGAGATAATATGTACTATCGGTGTACAAAATATTTTGTGTTTGAAACTACTTTCTATAAATCAATATAACTCGTAACATAGAATATAAATTGCGCCGTTAGTATGGAATCTTAAGTATAGCTACCTTCACCTGTACATCAATGTAATTAAATAACTTCCGCACATCTCTATTGACTAGCAATTTCCACGAGTGATCATACAATTATTCTTATTTATTACCTTGTTATAAAGCCACGCGTCGTATTTTTATAATAATAAAATTAAATACAAACCAACATCTAATCTATTTGAAAACAAAGTTGCATATCGCAATATTTTTTGCGACTTATTTAATAATAGAAAATTATATTGTAAAATATTCGAAGGCTAAGATTAAGAATAAACAACAACAGCGTATTAGAAATACAATAGAAGAAAATTTTATCTACGGTAGGTTTATCGTATTGATAATTGGATCTTCGCCAACAGGGATACTAGGCAATAGTCCAGCATTTCCTGGTATGATAACTAATAACAATAAATGTTATATCCTTCACAGTCCACATGTACTTAAAGTTTACACAAAATGCAACTTCTCCGAAACAAATGCCGTTGACCTCATCTCATATCAAGACACAAAGTACAACAGGAAAAATCCGGGTTCCTTAGACATCACAATTTTAAGTAATTAGCTGTTAAAGTACATCGGTTGGTGTACTGAATATAAATAGTGCGAATGTTTTGTTAAAAAACTAATTTAAAGATTGTTGAATAAAGAAGGAAACGCCGCGCTGGCTGCTGGTGCGTGAACTAAAGGCCCGTTTACATTCGATTAATTAGTATTATTTTGTTTTAAATCGATAACTAATGACTACGTAATTACTTCAGTAAATAAATTCTTTTATGTTTCTATAAATTTCTAGTAAATTCTTTTCATACGAAAAAAAAAATTTAGATGTTAGTAATTTTTTTCACAGATTTTATTTTTATTCTTGTTTCAAACTAAACTTTATAGCGCATAGTTTATTACGCATGGATCATTTTCATATATGATAACAAATACATTTAACAGCATAGAAAAAGTAATAGAAGTTACTTGTTCTTATTTCTTTCATAATCATATTTTAATCAGTAGATGTAAATGTAATCTCAACCCAATATGGTTAGCGGCCTCAACTTTTCAATCTTATATGTTTTCGACATATGATTATTAAAATCCACGTCGATGTAAACAAACCATTGTGTAAGTGACTTTACTCTAGCTACGCACATATCGGATGTCGCTAATTCCGTACACTTGTTATGAATAGTTAATGTACGACACCTAGCACACAGCGGCGATCAGTATTCCGTGCGTACGATGATCACAACGCGACGGCAAATCGCTAAAAATATAAGATAACACAAGGGCATCTCATGGCCGACATGACCTTACATGAAACTCATAAAATTTAAACCGAACGTCTGTTCCTCATGTTATAGAACGTTAAGCAATTATATTACGTTCCTTTTTCGCTGTAAAGAGCATATGGGGGTGGAAATGAAACGATCGTAGAATATCTTCGTATATTTTAATGTTACAATAACTTAAATTAGATGTAATGTTTATTAATATCTAGTTTTATCATCCTATAAAAAAATCTTATTATTATAAACATTTGGCAACATTGATCTGAGGTAAATCAACTATCGACTTTGTGAATGTGAATCGAAATCGCAATAACAGCAAGCATACAGAAAAATATTACCCGCAAAAATTAAAGCATTTTCTCAGCATTAGTCACATTTATAGCAGGTTGGGTAATAAGAAAACAGTTTTATAGTACAAACCATACTTGAAATAACGGTGTGGAGATAAAACTGTACATTTTACGCAAATTCTTAAAATGATATCAAATCTCATCACACTTGTAACTTGTAAACAAGCCGGAGTAGAGTTTGTAAAGTACAGAAAAAATATATCAAGCAACAACTTTATCCTAATCACTGCCTTATATTATTGTCGGAATTAACAGTTATAATAACTTTTGTTAAGTTTAATACAAAATCTAATCTAATATTTACAAGTCCATCTAGCTTTTTCGCAAAATTCAGCCTTAATGATTTAATATGATTTTTGATATGTTAAATTTTGGATACGAAAAATGTGCTGAAATATTTAATTTTTCTGGCAAAAAATTGATAGACAAATTAAGAACACGTCATCAGTCAAAATCTAAGAAACTAAATTAAAAAAAAATTGCTTCATAATAATCTTTTGTGTTGTTTTTGAGAGGTTGGAAGCTTAGTTCGGAATAAAATAATATAAGGAAGGACATTTTCTTATTTGACTTAACATCAGAACAATAAAAAAAATTACCGGGAAGTTTAACTATCATGTCACCATTTATACTGAAGTAGAACAAAGAAAAAACAAAGAATTTAAAAATATTAAGGGCACATAAAATCTCATTTGTAGCAATAATATGTCAAGCGGTAAAATAAAACGTACATCATGAAATCACTTTGACGACGTACGATGTAAAAGTACCTATCATTGAGTTATAATTCCAGGTACGTCGATGAAGTTTTGGATAACTTCCAAGTCAAAATGTTATTACTTGGGTATGCGAAACAAAATGGATCCTTATGACTTAAATTATTACCTATATCAGAACCTATTTCATACTAAAAGGTTTATTGAATCAAAGTGACTTATTTAGTGATATATATATTTGGCTTTTAGAATCTTGGACTGTTATGCTCATCATCACTTGATGACCTTTATGACCTTTATTGAAGTTGAAGACGGATTATTTTAATTGTATTAACATAATTTAATTCTCATCATATTTTAATTTCAGCCAAATTAATACAGAAGCGTCATTCCCGGTACAACCATGAGATCATATTATATCTAATATCAAATTAACTCTCAACCCTTATATTTATATTTATTAATACATGTATTAACACTGCACACTAGTAACTCCAGGTACATCAATAAAACCTCTCTGGAACACATTAACATCGGAGTTATCGCTCAGTCGTTGTGCTAATGACTTCTCTTGGGCCAGCGGGTGCCACACACCCATCGTACAACCAGAGTCTTCGATTGGTGAATGATAGTGACAACGACGGGTCGCACGCACTGATGGTACGTATTCAAACACGCGGACTCGCTTGCAACTGTGAATTGAAAACCAGAGACCTGCAAGACAAAATCGTTCTTTATTAGTTTTTTGTTCTTCGACACAGAGTTTCGTCATGAACTAAGGTATTTTAATAATATCTGAAATTAAATTTTGTTTTAAATTTTTTTGATTTAGAGAAACAGTTATAAAGAAACATATATATTTCAAAATTCATTCTAGTTACTTTTGATAATAGCATTTGAAAATATTTCATTATATACTTCTTTTAACTAAAACCTACCTAAAAATCCCGATGACGGAGGATTCCTCCTCAATCTGTACGGCGTTGAATCTTGAAGAACTTCCCATAAATCCCACAAGACTTGAGGATGCAGGAGATGCACATCTACAGAATTATTACGTTCTAATAATCTGAAAGAAACACGAGGAAGTAAAGATTTTATCTGAAGTATTACAACTGTTTCGCTTCAACGATCTGTTATCTATATGTATAAAAGGTTGTCGTATTAATTATACGATTAATAACTCAAGAACGGCTGTACAGATTCGGCTAAAAGATTAGGTTAGAGCCAAGAAACTGACGTGGAATACTTTTCATCTCGTACGATTAAAAAAAATTACTTTAAAAATCCAAAACTGCCTAAGTCAGTAAGGTACATTACTAATTCTGAAACTGACACAGACGAAGTCGCGGGTCAAAACTAGTTATATCGCAAACGTCTGATATATCAACAATATGAATCTAAAAACTCTATACAATATAAAATTAAAAAAATATATAGTTAAAAATGGGCATATAATCCTTATACTTACTTTTTATAAACGGAGAATACGGGGAAATCTGGATCACGGTACCAGTCTTCTAAGGAAGCAGAATAATTTGATGGATCCCAAATTAGGATGGAAATATTTTTATACAAAGGATCATCCAAAAACCGATATTCTGGTTTTGTAGCTACCTGCGAATTGGATATTATTTGTATACAAGACAATAAAAGTAAGCGGTTAAACCTTTTCCTGTACAAATTATCTTATGTATAGAGATATATTTTTTAATATACCTGTGAATTAAGAATACGCATTGTAGTTCTAGAGCCCACGTCCTCTGTGTAGTTCTCTGTCGGTGCGTTGTTGAATCTTAATATCATATCGTGAGAATCTGAAATATAAACAAGGCAATAAAATGAGACACGCTATAAAATATTACCTACATATTTTACACCGAATAATGTAACTGTCGAAAACTGTTTACAAATTATATTACTATATAAAATTGGTGTATTTGAAAGCAATACTATTGTTCAGAGTTTTGAAAAACGTAGTTTTAATTTTATTAATCCTACAGCGAATGGACGGAGGACCTTGAAGTTTTGTTTTTCTGCTCCATTTCACACATTGAGAAATATCAAATGAAAGCAGCTAAATAAAGATTTTTATATTTCGAGTAACAAACACACATAATATCAATCATGTCGCAAGAGAACTCAACAATGGAAATAAACAAACCGATTTGCTATAAAAACGTGATAATTACATTTGATAGCTTCTATTATATGAACCTAGAGAAAAACGTTCACATTTCATTTCAGCTAACATCGTTACTTCATAATATATTATAGTCAACATAAAATTAATACGAATGGTTATGAACTTGGTATATTTAACAGTAATCTTCTTTGTCGTATTATGATATATTAATTAGAATTAAATGTAAATTTTACCTATGTAATTGATTAATATATAACTGAAGTAGTAGGTACGTTCAAAAAAGAGTATCTATTGTGAATGTTATGAAGAGCATATTAAGAGCTCAAGGCTTCCAACATTTTACACATTGAATGTTCAGTGTGAATTTTTTTGCCAGCCCAATTCAACTTATCATTGTAGCATTAATTCTAGCCACCTACTGAGGTTTGTATGTGACTACAGGAAATAAAAACACATGTCAGTCTAACTCACTCTGTCATGAATTATTTGTTCGATCTGCGTATTCCTAATACCCATGATATACATATAATATGTTTTAAGACAATACCACGAGAATTTTTTTATTTACTATTTTGTTTGCCTATCATCAATTGTAAGTGCATTTTATTTCTTAAAAATTCTCTTTAATTATTCAAAGTTAATATTATTATTATTACTATGTAATATCTAGTTATTTTCATCAGTCACTTTTTTATTATAATATAAACTATTTAAGCATAACATTAATTACTACAAGTTGTAACTTGTTTATCCGGAGATTTTTCTCTCTCAAGTACCTCGTGTGAGTCAGGTCTTCTACGAGTCAGAAGCATCCTCCCCCTCCTCACCGCTTAAACAACACAGACGGAGACTAGAAATACCGCGAGGACTAAAGGCAATTGTAGTACTGTGGTTCAGAAAGCCTTTTTAAATACTTATGTTATGTTTCTCTGTATAAAACAATTGATATGTGCTATATAGTTTAGGTTATATAAATAAACATTAACACTGTTAAAGTACGAAGAAAAAAAGAGATACATAATTACGAAACGAAAATATATACTCGTAAAATTATTTAATACACCTTGCTGTTTTGAAAAATGGACGAGAAATCAAATAGCTTAGGCATTTTTAGAAGAATAATGCTGGAACTGGTCACGTGTCAGTTAATGTGCAAAAGAAGGAAGGCTATTCGCAAACAATTTAATTTATGACATATAAAACTGTTCCATTATGTATGTGGTGGATTTACTGAGCGTTGACACATTCTATTGTTAGAGGAATGATATACAATCTGTTGCAACATCATCGAGTAATATGATTTAGTTAGTTTAATTGATTTTAATTGCTGATCTTTTTTTTCTATTAATTAGTACATGATGATAGAGATGTGTTATTATATTAAGAATAATGTCACTACGGTAAACCTTTCTTGTTACCATGGAGTGTGGATTAATTTATATTTTTTTTTTTAACTCTCTACGTTTTTGAAATCTACAACCGATTGTTTTATTGTCTATTCCTCAAAGTAAATAATATTTCTATGCCTCATGCTACTGCTCCGTTGTCCCCGAAGAAACGTGGCCACATTAATTAATTTTTATTCGACCCTTATTTATAACCAATTCTGAGGTATATGCAAGGGGCTAACTAAGAAAATTTTAACATCTAAATATTGAATTGTTGTCTTAAGAGATTAATTGAGAGATAATTTTTATTAAGTGTTCTCTTTGTACGCAATAATTTTTTCCTTAATATCACCAAATTCAAAATTTATTATATGTATATGTTGCCGACATTTTTATGTTTGATAAATTATGACAAAAAAAAAATTGAAACTGAGTTAACGTTGACGATCGAAATTCGTAGTAATTTTTGTGTTACCATATATAAAGTTTTTTATGATATAAATTTAGTCATGAAAGGCCAAGTAATAACAATAAAAAAAAACTTAAAGAAGTACATATTTCTTATATCACAGATAATATTTTTTTATATAATACCTACATATATAGTCCAAGATCCCATGGCTCCCAGACCTTACTTATTTTCTGACAGATAAAACATTACATATGTTAAAAAGCTTTTAATATTAGTTATATAATGAAATTTAAGATTTTCACGAATATTCATTTATCTGATGTCTGCCGTCATCTTGTCTGCACGTGATCGCAGTTGCTGTAAAGTAACCGAAACGTCGAGTGTGGAGTTTATAACCAAAAGTAAAAATCTCGTAGTAAATCCGAAACTATTAGTTTCATTTAGTTATATGATTTATTTCAATTGAACTGTTCAAACGATTGCAGAATAATTGATAATTTTTTGTGACTTTATCGTCGATTTAGAGATACTAGTTCTGTATGAAATATATATACCTACAGAAATTAATGTTTCGAGAATTAAATTTCAGGTGGTATGCATAAATGAAAAATATATTACAGCAAGTTCTAATGATCATCTTAACACTCATCAACATCTTGGTAAGGTTTAAAAAATGTCTCTTCCTCTGTTTGTTTTTTTAATATATGTTTGTTTTTTTAAGTTTATGTCTCTTCCTCTGTTTGTTTAATTAATATATGTTTGTTTTTTTTTAACGGAAAAAAGTAAGGTCTTTGGGCCCTCGGACTAATAGACTTACTTTAAACATGATGATTAATCATTTAACAAATATTACGTGTACTAAATAATTATTATTATTGTTTGAATTAAATTGTGATTTAAATAATATTGTACGTAGATACTTCGTATGTGTTTTCATTGTCGTCTGAAGACGTACTCGTTCAAGGTTGTCCATTCACAGATCGTGGATAATGCCCTTAAGTTTTTTTTACCATCAAAACCATCAAAGCTACCGAGTTTTTGATTTACTATACAAAAATGTATGTATAAAGTACTTATAAGATTTTTGATAACATTTATACCCGTGTTAAATGTCGCTAAAAACTTCCTTAGAATGGAATTAAGATCTATGAATAGTGCGTTTTGATAGCAGTTTTAATTTAACAAAAAATAAATTATAAAATAATAAAGTATAAACTCTATGGATATTTAATTTAATTTCAAAAAAGGAAGACGATTACCAACTATAATATAAATAAATATATTATTTATCAACCATAGGTACAAACAAAAAGTGCAACTGATTTTATATGTATTTATCTTCATATTTCCTTTACACGTGCAGATACGACATATAAGTCGGTTGATAGATTTCAAATGCGGACGCCGGCTTCCTCGCGCGGCGCCACTGTACCTTAAACTAGACTTAGATCATGAATAAAACAAACCAACGAGTTATTTACATCGTTTGTAAAATACTTGTAAAGCATTTTAAACTTAATATTTTAATATGAATACTTATTAATTAACATTATCCTATGTTCATTAGATTACATTTTCATTGTTTGATGAGAACAAAATTTATTCATCGTCCAATATTAAAAGAAACATGGAATGAATTTATCATTAAGTCACATATATTAATGCAACATAGTTGTAGTAGTAATAAGCGATATTTATGTTTTGTTATACATATTTTATTAAAGCAGAATTAATAATAAGTATCTTAAAACAGCTTTAATGGTTTTGATGCGGACAAAGAAACGAACAAATTATGTATTAGATATAAAAATTATTATTTGCTTTTTAAATGGAATTGCAGGTATTTTTAATGTTTTTAATATTTTCGTTAATGTGAGTCATGCAACGAGACAAACAGTTTCTAATTTTTCATTAATAACAATGCCAAGAGATGTTATCGTCGTAGAAAAATGGATTGTGCTGGAAACGGCCGGTTTTTAGTTTGATGATTCTAACTTGGGATAAGGCGGCATAAGTGTTGGTTTAGGGTACCATATGATAAATGTCTTCAGTCTTCCTCAGATAGTGTAACTAAAAATATGTGATCTCGCTGTCTGACATCTTTCGAAAGTCTATAAAATATAGCTGGCGACATACATAGTTGCATCCGATAGGAACTTTTGTTATTTTATATATAAAAATAAAACCTATACGATCAAAGCTACGAGAATAAGGTTGTACCAATTACATAAAATTATCTAAATATTTTTATTAACAACACTTACAAGACCAATGAAAATTACATTAATCAGTAAAACATATTTTTATTGTAAGGTTCTCAACACTTTCGTCTTATATAATATTTAAAAATATGAGTTCCATCTCAATATATATTTTTATACAATATATTCTATAACATTTTTGTAATATGATCAAAGAACTCTTTCAAAAGTGTTGTAGAAAAACTTACCAATAAATTCTCCTAAACGAGATCCAAGAAGAGCCCCAGCGCTTGTTACAACGGCACAACTATTAAATCTTTTATTTTTTAATATCGGATATTTCGGTATTTTAAAACCCAATCTGGCGAAAGGTTGATCTTTAGACGTTACGGTCTTTACCCGAACTTTCAAAAGTGCACATAATATTTCCTCCCTACTAAATTGTTTTACAGCACTTCTCTGGTATTTAACATTATAAGGATTCTGCGACTCAAGCCCTGACGTAAATACTTTACTTTCACTCATTAAAACTCTATGAAACTCCTTCAGTAAAAGCTCTTTAAATTCTATGGTTTTTGACTCACATTCTGGCGTAGTATAATCCTCGCAACTATACTTATCACTATCGAATTCCAAAACTGGTGTATGAATGTTAGGAAAGCGGGGACTTCCGTGACTTTTTAACACTATGTTATTTGCAAAACGCATTTGGCTACCGTTAGATCTATTGGACCCTTGCGATATTTGGCTGGCTTTTAAGGCGACCGATCTTCTTATTTTGCGGATGGAATCTGCGTTCAGTATGGAACTGTTACCATGTATAGCTATATTTGTCTGTATATTTTCTGAAAACGTCTCTTGAAAACTGATTCCAGCTATGCTGTTTTTGTGCGGAGGTCCTGGTGTCCTACTAAACAATCTTTGTCTTTCTATACTCATCCAGTATTGAGACCATATTAAGTATAAATATCCACACATTCCAAAACACAAAAGATTTATGAAAATCCAAACAGACATAGCCGCCGTTTTCATTTCTGTATCAATATAAGCACTGCAAGTGTTAAATATTGTACAACGCTACGGTAACACGCAAAATATAAACGTTTTTACAAAAACTACAGTTATTAACATTGAATATTATCACAACCCTATAAAAGCTTATTTATAAGCACCGCAACCGAAATTACAATGGGTGGAGTGCGATCAGCTGAGACTAGCGGTCGGCGCATGCGTGATGTCTACTAACCCTTATAGTCAGAAACACATCTGAGCTTTTAGCTCACAACACTTATCTAACCTAATGACATAAACACTCAGCGCTTAAAATCGCCCAATCCTGTTTTTTTTATTAATAGTATTTTTTTAAATTACGTGGATGGGGAATGTAAGGCTAAAAGATTCATAGGCATAATTTTTTATTCCAACATACTTATGATTTGAATGGGAGAGAACTCGGATCAAGAGTTTTTTTAGCAGCTAGTTTAAGAGGTTTAAGGGTATTTGTTCTTTGACCTATTTATTGCATAGCGTCAACAACAAAAAAAAAAACAATTTACTTGAATTAATAAATTTTTATTTCATTCATAATTTATACAAGGGTTTAATTGTTATTTAATATTAAATTAGTGCATAAAACAATAATATCGAACTAATATAAACTATAACTGTTTATTTATTCATATCTTGTACTGGTTGGCACGTCTCGGGTTAAAATTTTCTAACTTTTCCAATTAAAAACTGCTACCGTATTCAGTTGGTTTTGCATAAATTACCACAACACATAATATTACAGAGCTCCTGACAAAAAAAAACTAAGCAAGTTGTTTTTGTGTCAGGATTTATAAACTTTATTATTTTAAGTATTAATACCAACAAAATTCCTCAATCTAATGAAAGTTTAAAGTGAATGATAATTCTAATATAGATAAAAGTAAATTTTAATAACGAACCCCAATAATCTGAAATGTTTATTATATTTTTTTATGATTGCTATAGTTTATATTTTTAATTTTTAAAACTACTTAGTACAAATTTATTATGCGATATAAAATTCCATTTGATAAGTCACATTCCAACTTACTTTACACAAATCTAAAACATTTCTATTTGTCATAAATTATATAAACGAGGAATAATAATTTTAAAAACCGCAATTATTACACGATTTAAAATTTTAATGAAAATTGTATACATTTTAATGAGCTACTTTAAAATTATAAAACACATACATATGTAGACTAGAAGGTAAATACCGATACTAAATATTGCAATAAATTAAATTTATAGTTTGAATACCATTGACAATTTCTTTCTTTCTACCATAAAACCATGATTTTGAATATAATTCCTATTTTTATCTACATTACTAATTGTGCACTATGTTTTGTATTGGTATATACAATATATGCAATACTAATATGTATATTTATCATACTAAGAATAAATATGTCATTGGTCGCTTATATATTACCTTAAAAAGCCTAGGATTTTATGTAAATGAGCAATACACATTTTGTTTTAATAACAAATAATGGTTACATACATAAGTACATGTCTTTTTCTCTACTTTGAATGTAGTTATAAGACTTCAATTAAAATCAGCAAGGTTCTCCATCAAGTAGTCGTTTACAAAAGTAACTACAGAATACATGAAATGTTAACTTATATGGATAAGAGTGTATGATTATTTGATCTTGGTTTCATTCTGAACTGAATGAAAATGACTGGTGTAATCGATGTGGTATAAATATTGGACGTTATTTAGGGAAGGATAGTAGTATTTATTCGTTAAAAAAGAGGGAAGACTGAGACCATAAAATCCGTTATTTAGGAATTAAATGATCAAAATCGGGGAACACTAATGCTAATTCACAAACCACCAAATAGAAGATGACAATTGTTAAATATCTTCAGTTGTTCAGTAATTTACCAGAAATAGGAACACATTTCTATTCTAAAAAAAGATTTTTGTTGAGACAAACTCAGGTGATATAGAGTGTGAAATAGTATGGAGGCAGAATATTATGTCCTATGTATAACTAAAAGTATAAATAGTAAAGGTTTTATTCTACAACATGATATTTTTAAAAGCTGAAAATAAATTAAATATGGTAACAAAAAATCATCATTCTCATTTCTCACAATATTTTATGGCCTATTATAAAGAGTTCTTGAAACATGTAACATAATCAGTTCCATGGCAAGTAGAGTTCCATATAAGTAGTTCTTCTGTTCGTATTCAAAGCGAGTGTCGTGGTTCACGGGCCAGTAGCGTGGAATAGTGTAGCAATGGACAAAAACTGCCCATGAGAATCATCAATCCTAGAGCAGGCTTGTGGACCAACCTGGAAATAGTTTATTATGGACAAATATATTTAAAGAGAATCAACGAGAAAAACTATTCAAACAGAAACAGTTTTCTAATCCCATCTAAATTTTTTATTATAAGAAAAGATCTATTCTGGATGAAGAAACATATCTGTTGTCTTCACTCAAAGTTGTTGACTATATTTTCTACCTAAAATGTAAATGATTTCTTAATAAATTGTGTCATCAATAAATATAACCAATAGAAGGCAATAAAAAAATCAAACAAATGATGTGATGGAAGTGTTTGAAGATTCTGTGATTTCTAATTAAGACATTTATGAATCATCTATACTAATATTACGATACCTCCTAAGTATACTGAGTCAACTAACAAATTTAGGTATTTTTATATTTTTATATAAACGTACGTGATAAGTCGTGATCTTAACTTTTGTGTAAAAAAATAATAAAAAAGAACGATAATTACCGAAATAATTTCACGTATACTAAATCAACTGCAACATCAGTAAAAATCATACATTGTAAACTGATCTAACTAACATTGTACCAGTGTACGCGGGGCGTGAGGGAGGACGCGTTGATACAACTACATCGCAGCTCAGTATACGACCATGGGCGTCGAGTGCTATTAGTAATAAAATGGAGTCAAACAGTACTTTTTATTATAAACAGAAACTTTCTTTGTATAATTTCACAATATTCAATCTGGGATTTCGTCAGGGTTATTGTTTTTCATGGCATCAACAGACAGCAAAGAGAGGCGCTAATGAAATTTCCAGCTGTGTTTTCAAGTTTATAGAAGATAAGGTGGGTAATGGTTTCAAAGATTACCGGTTCTGGTCAGACAACTGTGGAGGCCAAAATAGAAACAGAATTGTATTCTTAATGTATATGTTAGCAAGTTTGAAGTTTTTTATAGATATTAGTTGTGGGTCACACTCAAAATGAAGGCGATAGTATGCACGCTTTAATTGAAAGACAGACTAAAGATAAGTTGCTTTATACGCCTGATCAATGGTATACAGCTTTTAGATTTGCTAAATCCGATGGAAAGCCACACAAAGTTACTAAAGTGTCGCAGGATTTAATTAAAGACTTTAAAACACAGCTAAAACTTATAAATAACTGGACAACTACCAACGACGGACCCAAAATGCTCTGGAATAAGGTAACGGAAGTAGAAGTTAAAGCGGAATATCCATTTAGGCTGTTTTATAAGACGAGTTACCAAGATGATTCTTACAAGTGGATAGATTGTCTAAAAAACCTAAAGGTACACGAAATCGAAAGAATTAAATATTGATGTAAACAATATTTCTTTAGCTTATCAGAGACCCATTCCTATTGACCAAAATAAGCACAGAGACCTAATGGACCTCTGTAAGACGCTGGAAATTCCTAAGGAGTACCATTTATTTTTTAATAATTTGATTTCAACGGACTTAATGAAGTTAACGACAGCGATTTTGACTGATCTCTAATTTGTTAAACTTTATATTTTTTGAGCATTAGAAATGCCTTGACTGTTGTGTTATCAATTTCTATTATTTTTATTAAAATTGTATAATGTAAGTTACCATTTTTAGTTCTTATTATTTTTGGTGACGCACTAGAGAAGTACCTGTTTAATTTCTTTTTATTGATTGTTCATTGTTTTTCTATGAAACTTTGATGATGGAACATCGATATTTTGTTAAATGTTTATTTGTTTTTTCTTCTAGCTTTCTATTGGATCTAACAATAGCGATTCTGACTTAATTCTAATTTGTTAAGCCTTGTCACTAATTTTTGAGTATTAGAAATACCTAGACTGTTACGTTATTAGTTCCTATAATCTTCATTAATGTTTAACGTAAGTTATCATTTTTAATTCTGATTATTTTTATTGACCTACTAAAGGAGAAGCTGTTTTAGTTTTTATTTTGATTGATAATTGTTCTTTGTTTTTTATGGAACTTTAAAGATGGAGCATTCATATTTTTTATAGTGATTAGTTTACGCTTAACATTTTATAAAACAATTATTTTAAAAAGATATTCCTACTTAATTATGGTGAAAAGTAAATTATGATTCTTTAAAATGAGTTTTTTTTTGGTTTATAATTCTTGTACTTCTTCCTAGCTTTTATTAATCCCACATATCGTAAAATATTAAAAAAAATATTAATAAAAAACCTCGCGTAAATTACATTGGTCCAGTATACGTTGAGGTTTCAAATGCTAACATTGCTAGTACTTTCCTCGTATAATGAGTCAAGTGATATAATTTCAGCATTTTATTATTAAGTGAGACAGAAAACCCCGAAAATGAATAAAAGTAAAAATATATTCATAAAATGACCACCATATTTCATGTGGTTTAGGTGTAAATGATGGATTTTGGTGGACAACGTATATGAATATAACTGGTAGTTATACCATTTCACTATTGAGCCCCGCCGGCGTATACCCGGTCATCTACATAAAATGTAATTTAAAAACAAAAATCAGCAAAATCATTATATGTCAAAGGAAGTGCTTACAATTTTTATTAAAAAAACATTTACTTTATTTCGAATTAATTTGATTTCATTAAAATATAAACGATTTGCCTTCAAATCACTCTCCTGTAAAATTACAATAATGTCAGTTGACTCATTATACTTAGGAGGTATCGATTATAAAGCTGAAGAGTTTGTTTGTTTGTTTGTTTGTTTGAAAGCGCTAATCTCCGAAACTACTGGTTCGAATTGAATAATTCTTTTTGTGTTAGATAGTCGAGTTATCGAGGAAGGCTCTGAGCTATATAACATTACGCTACGACCAATAGGAGCAAACATATAGTGGTAAATGTGTAAAAAACGGGAGTAATTATTTCATCTTGCGCCGTGAAAACGGTTCAAGATACACAAAAAATATGTATTAAGAATAATAGCTCTTTTAATGATCTAAAAAACAGTCCGCGACAGTATATGTCTACCTAATTTTGTCGAAATAATTTGTTTAAGTTGTATCTAAATAATAATATTAATCTTTATTCATATAAACAAATAAATATGTTGTTGGTTAAGAGTACTTCATTATTAATAAAAAAAACATAGGTTTCATCCTGAAAATTCTACGTGAACTCGACCATTATGTTTGAAGAACCAAAAATTTGTCGGAAGTAACTATTCCACGCGGACGAAGCCGCGGCAAAAGCTAGTAAAACATATAAAGATAAGAATTGGATATGTATTACATGATTAGAAAATTTTAAAATAATAATTTTTGAGATATTTGCAAGAAAATTGTTGACAAATAATGTTTGTGTAAAAATAAGGCAAAACTTACCAAGGCATAGAGACCACAAAGAGTGTATATGAGAAAGAAAGCACTAAATTAACCCACAATCTTGTACATCTCCTTAAGTTACTCGATATCCATTGGCATTGGAGAACTAGAAAATAATATATTTTAAATTACTGTTTCTAGTGATACAGATATTTTATATATAAAAACAATCATACATAATGTCAGCCATTCAGGATGTAGAGTCATAGCTGATGCAAATACTTGCACAAATCCCAACAGCCTGTATTTCCATGTGTGTGTGTTTGCATCTCGTTTCTCTAGATCATGCAACTGTTTCAAACTGTATGATCCCTTCCTTAGTAATGATATGGGGTCCGCTGTGGGAAAACGTTCAGCGCTGTATGGTTGAAGAGTGGCTCTCTCAACCAAACCCACTGCTGTATACTGAAAAGTATATTTTAACTATATTTAATTTTAGAATAAATATTTTGTTGGTGTTAAGACTTCTTAAAATAGCTAACCTCCTTGCTAATATGACAATAAATTTATAAAAAAAGTTACATGTTAAAATTATCAACAGTTGGAGGGAAATGTCAATAACTTACAATATCATCCTCTCTGCCAGCATAAGAGAAATGAATACGAAGATCACCTATTTCATGCTCCAATGCACTGTTGCCATGGTAATAGAAGCCGGAGTGTAGTTTGATATCACTCCTGTCTGGACGGGTGTCGGACCAGATCTCATAATAGTCATTTACTTTACGTTTGACATCCATACCTGGAAATTTATATTAGAATTGGTTAAACCATATTCTTTATAATTTTAACATAGAGGAAATCTGAGATAATGTGCCTGAAATGATTAGACACTTCTAATCATTTCAGGCACTAATATCCGCCTTATACATAAAAATAGCCTATTATTGTAGTAATGACCATTAAACCAATATCACAGACAATATTTATTACATAGAAACCTTTGTTATAAAGATATAATATTTTATAAACCACTGTAAAAATAAACCATGGAAACGTAGTATTTCAAGTAAGCAATTAAAGCAAGTAAAACCTCTTTCAAAGTAATATTTCCATAGAAACAAAATATTCAAATATTACTATTTGAGAAGAGGGGTTTCCTCATCAGTGGCTGATAGATAGGCTGATGATGGTGATGATGATGAATTATTACTATAAGATTCTTAACATTAATTTCAATACATTCCTTATTGGCTCATCTAGCTGTACAAGATTACTAAATAATTGTTAGTAAGGTTTTCCATACAAGAATAGTAGTTAGTATCTGAGAGATATAATACAATATTCATTTAAATATACCTAAGAACATCCATCCAATTTTCACATCATCAGCGATATGAGTTTCACTGAACATTGGCATTGATGTGGGATTGTGGTGTCCAGGTCTTATATAAAACAATGATGAATCAACAACATAGTCTCTCCAGTCCTTATGATACCAGTACGTCTTTTGAGATTCCTCTGCTGGCTCACTAAGAAAATTGTCAGTTTCCCTGCAAAGTACAAATTTCATTAAGTCCCATTTACATGTTTCATATATATAATTAATAATAAAGCAACAATATATGTTGTTATTGCTAAATAAAATGAATAAGACAGAATTTCATAGTTTTTGAATAATTGTGCTATAATTGGACTATCATACTAATACTTAAGTTTAAAACTAAAACATTTTTTTTATATTACGTTGTTTCCTCTATCCACTGGTACATTTGCACTCTCTTTCGTAACTTCACAGCTTGTACATGTATATTATAGTCTGGTTCTGAAATCGGTTCTAATATTCTTAGAGGTCCGATTATATGGACCACTTTAGACTCGTAATGTTCCGCTTCATCTTTTGTAAATACATCAATGCTTTCTGCAGCAGATATTAGATCTTCTAACATTAAGTTGCTTTGTATAGTTTGGCACTGAAGAAATAAATTAAATCAGAATACAATTCATATAATATTTAATTAACCATTTAAGAGACTTTATATGATTTTAATTCATACCTCTGACCACACCAAAAAATATGTGACGCCGGTAAATAAAATCATACTCATTATAGTAGTAAGCCATGTCTGTTTGAAGTGACTAGAAACTGCAGACCAGTCCATCTAAAGCAAAAAGATTTAATTTAAATGAACGCATATAAATCTAACATTTTTTTTAAATAATAAGGGTCTAATAATGAACATCTTACGTTTTCCTAATTTTTTTGTTAATATGTAAACAATTTCTTAATATAGACCTAAAGAAAGTCTACAATATTCGCATAAATACTAATAAAAACGTATTCTTTAAAAGACAATGTATATAATAACATCATTGTGTTATTGTATTTTAAACTTGGTTATTTCACACTTATGTGTATTTTTAACTTATAGAACATTTTCACATAAACTTTTATTCTTACTACAAATCATGTTTTGTACGTTTCTATACCCAATATTTCAGAATTCATTCAGCACTGAACTGAAAAGGCGTGAAAAACCGACTTCATAGTTCTACCTTCTATCATGAATGTTTGTTATGAGATAAATAATTATGATGTCAGATTTATATTTTAGAGTAAATGCCTTTTAATTATAATTTTATTCGTTTTTTGAGATTAATGCAAATCATGATATAATTTAATCCGACTCTATAAAGCATGCTTTTTATGAAATTAAAAATTAATCTCTTATTACCTCTTACTGCTATTTTCCAACATAATCTGGGAAAGTATTTTTTGTCATTTCCTATTAAAAATTGCAATATTAGAATTCAAGTAAATTTTTAAAAGACATATATGTTAGATTTGAAAAATATACTTTGTATTTTACATTAACCGTAATATAATATTTACCACATCAAACTATTTTATTTAATCTGTATTTTAATTACTTCAACGTTGACAGGTGTCAACTGACAACTCTCAATATTGTAAATAAATCATTTTAAGAGTTGTTTATAATGTATTTTCTGAAGTAATTGAAAATTACTGAAAATGTGATAACGGTCATATTTAATTTTTATATCATTAAGAATGTATATAAAGCGATTTCTAGGATATTTAAAATCACCTGTTAATATTTATATAACTGGTTATCCAGTACCGATATTACGGGGAACAAAACGATATTACTATGGGGTGCCTTTTATAGATTTGTACGAAAGATTAATGGGTAGGTAGCTTATAAAAAAAAGAGATGAGTCTTCAACAACGTACACCAAACATTCTTAATTCTTTTCAGGTCAAAGTATTCCCGAAATTCTTCTACATAGGTTAAAAAAAGAAGGTTCAAAAATTAATAATCTTACTGAAAGAGATTTACAAATCACGCTTCAGATTCTTAATAAGTTTGGTATTAGTGCAGAGGAAGCTTTTATGGATCCACATGTTTTTTGCATGAATCCAATAGCAATGGATAACTATGGAATGATCTTGCAGGAATGCAATTTCGCTTTTATAAAACCAAAACATATTATAAGGTATAGGCCATATTCATTATTTCTTTTAAAATTAAAGTTTGTATAGGACATTCTTTAAAAAATTAAAAGCAGAAAATCAATTCCCCAGAAAATTTTAGGTTCCCAACTTATTACAGTTTCTATAGATACATTATATTATGTGGTTCAGGACGTTCTTGTTTTTTATGTTAGGTGCCATGAACATATCACCAAAAGGTGATATGAATAGAAAACTATATAAATATAATCATTATTGAATGAATATGCGCAATTATTTATTATGTTTCAGATATCACACACTAGTTAAGTCAAGAACAATAAAACAGCTAAAAAAAGAAGGTCTGTTGAAAGAGAATCTTAAATTGGAAGAGTTGTTATATAGCTATTTTCATGATTGGCTCCAAGAAGATAGAGTGTATGAGAATTATGATGATTCCACAACAAATATATGTAAGTAGTACTTAAGTATCACTTTAATTTAACTTCAGCCCTATATATATTTTCCTATATGCTTCTTAAGCATTAATAATCCGATTCCCATTAATATACTCCCAGTGTAAGTATTGACACTAAAGGACAAAATGTATCATTTTCAATGACATATGATAAAAACAATTTTTTTTTTGTTTTTTTTATTTTTTCATTTAATACAAACATTTGTAATTTTTTTTTAAGTGTCAATTAGAATGATAGTCTTAGAGAAGTTTCTAAAGTGGAAGTTGCATATAACTTCAGAAGAATTCCAGAAGTATTGCAAGAACTATTTGCCATTACGACACAGGCCTATGAGTGATATCATAGAATCTTTGGACATAGCACAGAATAATATACAATTCACAACTGACACTATAAGAAGAAACGGCTGTTTGGTGGCCGCTGATCCTGTGAATACAAAACTTATGCTGGAGAATGTAGATTCTTTGGGAGGCTTGGATATAAGGGAAGCTATAAAAATTGAACCATCAATATTGAAGAATAATTATCAGTCTTTACTGCAAATAAGAAGTCTGTTGGAGGTATCAATATAATACAAGTCATTACAATTAATGCTTTACAAGGCTATGAAAATTATTTGTTCCTATTTAAAGACCCAAACCAACTTTTATTCTACACATATCCCTACTAATATTATAAATGCGAAAGTAACTCTGACGGTCTGTCTGTCTGTTACGCTTTCACGCCTAAACCACTGAACTGATATTAATGAAATTTGGTACAGACATAGAGTTGACCTTGAAAAAGGATTAGGATAGTTTTTATCCCAGACTTTTGAAAGGTTCTCTTGGAAACGCGATATAACTGAACCCCACGCGGGTGAAGCTGCGGGCGGAGAGCTAGTTTCTATATAAATGTAATGAATCAAGAAACACAGCAACAGTCTTATACTTATACATATATTCTATATGTAGAATAGAGGATTATTTACTGTGATACATTTTAATATAATAAAATTTCAGTATAATTATTATTGTAGTAATTATGTCGCTTACAATCTTTTGTTGATCTTTCAGCAATATAATATACCAGATGAAGCACAACAACGTTGTTTGAAAGTGTACTGCATGAATCCTAAAACAGTTCAGGAGAGATTAGATGAACTTGTTAAATTAAGAGAATTTCAGGTTCTGGAAACTAATCCTAGAGTAAGTATTGTGATATTTTGTTCTCTATAACTGCTACTACTTCATTTTGGTTTTAATATTGTTACGCGCTAGGGTTTTGCAATATAAAATTGATTAGTAAAACCAAATATTATGTTCATTAAAATAGCAGGTAATATCATTTGTATCGCTTTTATGTCGCTTCTCCAAAGACTGACTTAAAACCCCCATTTCTAGAACATTCCAGAATATTCTCGTTTATATTTCTACTTGTTTACAAACATTTAATAGGATTGTTCTAGTGAACTAATAGTTTAACATTCGTCACGAGATGGCGCTCAATGTCAACAATATTTTACAATATTTAAGCAAGCGCGACATTATTTTATATGCGTATACAATAATAAATGAGTCCACTATAAAGTATAATGTGTATTCATGTTATAATTAAAACAATTAACTATCAACAACGCCATCTATGTTTTAAATAAGTAAATGAAAATATTATAAATTGTTTAAATGTCTCAATTGCAGGTTTTATACATGGTGGTGCACAAAAGGAAAATGTTAAATCGTATCACGAAAATCCAAGCCGCCAAGAAACAGTGCTACAGTCTGAATCATTTAGTGTCATCGAACAAGATATTCAACACGTAATTATATAACTTTATTTTGTACAGTCAGTGGTGGCCTAGTGGTCAAAGGCTCGCTTCTCATGCACGAAGCAGACCCTGCCTAAAGCTGGGAAATTGTCAGGAAGAAGAAGAAGATTTTGTATAGTAACATATGTTCTTATCACACAAATTAAATGATTTAATTGTTTTGAAGGAATAAACATATTTTTTATGTAATTAAAAAATATGTTATTCTAAACATATTTTTTAATTACATAATTGTATTGCGCGAATGGGAGGCGAGTGGCGTAAAAGTTTTTCATTGTTTTTTGTATTTTTTACGCATACGGAGTTGCGGTTACCAGTTAGCATCAAACGTAAAAGTTTGTACTTGATTAAAAACACATTGTTTTTAAAATCCGTACTGAAGGAATGGGCATAATTCTTATGTATAACTAATAAAGTCTTTAAATTTCAGATACATCAACAGCTTCGGTAACAAGATATGCAGTAGAGATGTGGCTGTATTGATATGTTCTTCGTTGCACTGCCCTCATATAACTAATAAGTCTGTTCTCGACAAACTCCGTCGTCACAAGTACTGGTTACACACAGCATTACATGTGGTCAATGAGAACTTACTGTTGTTGAAGCAGAGTTTCAGCGACCTCGTTATATATAACAACTGTCAGATAGTATTGTATCCAGTGTAAGTATTTCTTTGTCTTCTGACATATTTGTATTCCAAAAAAATTGTAATTTAATATTATGTTCAATGTTAAATTTGTAAGTTGACGTTATTTGCACTATGAACATCATTGTTTAGACAAAAAAAACTTCTATATGTACATATTTGAAGTAATAGTGCTATTTTTTTAATCTGAAAATACAAAAACGAAATTAAAATATAGTCAGTAATCGAGTAAAAATAAAACGGCAAATTTACACAGTGATCTATACAGATTAAAACATTTACTAGAATTAAGCAGTACATAGTTAAATGAATTTAAATTTTCCAGCAACGAAATACAGCAGTACATAGATTTATTACTGAGGTTTCGAGAAAATGGAAAGCTTCCGAAAGATTCGAGAATTGAAGAAAGTAGCTTCAACAGCTTGAAGTGTGCCAAACTGACTGACGATCAAATATTGAGTCTGGTTTTGTACGAAATAGAAAAGAAATATCATTTCAGCGGAGACGGCATATGGAACAAACTTGACGGAGGGAAAATCGGAAGCTCCATGAACCACAGATTAAAACAAAATTATGCTAGCTAATAAATTTTTTTTGTTTGAATTATTTGATTTAAATAAAAGTCTGTTATAAGCACATAGTGATTATTATTATCCTTCATATAACCAGTTTACATTGTATTGCTTTAAAACTTAATTTACAATTCATGCAAGAACTTAATTAACCTTATATATAAAAAAAATCAATACATTTTTACTGTAGTTGCCATAACCCTGCAGGTAAAATATGAATTGATCTATATCAAACCTCTTTGGTATATTAAAAATAGCAAATGCAAAAAAAAATACTTAATTCATAATTCATATTTATAAAAAAGTTTATATTACTTAAAACCTAATATTTAATGGCTAATGTATTTGGCACATGATTCACGTTTATGGTATATTATTTATATTTACAATAAGATCTTTAAATATATATTTCTTTGTCTTGTGAGTTTTTAATGATACCATTTTTAACTATAGTTTTTATATGGATACAAAATTAATCATTTTCATGTAAAGCCATTTCCATAGCAGTCACCAATATATAACAAAGACTATAGTACTATTGAGAATACTACTATAATTACTAGCATTATCTAAATTAAAGTAATGTGGGTTAAACCCTTACTCTACGGAAAAATAACCTAATTATAAAGTAATAAGGCACAAGGAATGCACGAGTGTTGAATCATTGTGATTATAATGCGGCCGTGATTGGCAGCTTTCTCCGTTTTCTAATAAACTAACCAAATAGGCAACCACATATTATAATTACTTATTATGTACAAACATTAATAATTTTTTGCATAACTACTCACATTTTTCACTTTCCATAACGCTTAATAAATTTCTACTTCATTTCATTTTCAAAACCTTTGTCAATACTGGTACCAACCTTTGAGTATTCTAGGTACAACATAACGTAGCTGTTAAGTTTAAAAATTAAGTCTACCAATAGTACTATCTTATATATAAATGTAATATTCGCCTTTTTTTAAATACCCCTTTTCGAAATTGATCTGTTCTCTAGGATAATTTCGAAAAGGAGTATTTCAATTCAAAAAAGGGGGCAGTGACGTGTATGCTTGGCCGGGGCTGGGTTCCATTTTGACTACAACAGGCTGTGCTAGTTCAGAGTGGCGATCGATTTCGTAATGTTTGTCATGAGGGACCATATTACATTTGTCATAATCTTCGGGTGGTGAGGTGTACCGCGGCGGTTCCTCTTGTAAGGCACACGCTGAATATTTGTCCTCATGTTCGTGGCCACGGTACTCTAATTTATCTTCATGCCCGTGGGTTTCCATCTGCGGGGAGTGTGAAGCAATCATGGGATAGTCACGTACGCCTAGCGGGGGCGGGCTGCCTTCTCCGTACTCGTATGAATGCCGTGGCGCGAACATTTGTCCGTCATGTCCATTCAGCACTGTGGTATAAGAATAAGCCGGTTGCGTGTTGAAAGCGGGATAACCACTGCTGCCCGAAGACAGCAAATGATGTGATGAAAGTTCGTACGAGTGTTGGTAGGACCAAGAATCTGAAGGTGCTGGTAAGCCGTTTTGTGGGAATGCTGGCAAGTTGCCGCCGATACCCGAAAAGCCACCACCCAATGTGGTAGAACTTGGTGAGCTGGATCCTATGTATCCTGTTTTTCTTGGTGGTTCACGCTTACGCCATTTCGCTCTTCTGTTTTGAAACCAAACCTAAAATAAGAAAATTGACATATTAATAGTATAACTTAGGCAAATTGACTAAATCGTCGAACAAGTCTAATAATTCTTATAATATTGTACCTGAACTCTTGATTCGGATAAATTCAACTTCAGAGCTAGTTCCTCTCTTGCGAACACATCAGGATATGGAGCACGTTCAAAGGCTCTTTCCAATTCTTCCAACTGATACGCAGTAAAAGTAGTTCTGTAAAAGTATTAAGAGTTTCAATGTGTTTGTGTTTTTAATAAACTATCCATAATTATTCATGAATGAATAAAACTCTTATCATCCCGCTATGCATCTACCATCTGACGCGTGCAATATGGCTACGGGCGCACGCGCACAAATTGATTGAGCGTGAAACTAAATTCACCCCTGTCGTGAGCTACCTCTAATCGTAACACAATTGATAGCACTTGTAATAGTGGTGGTATTTATAATAAATTGTTATTGAAATAATTATAATTCCTAAACGTTCACACTTAAAGATTATCGCTATATAGTTTGTCATTCTACGCGGCTTCTTAAGAGTAAAATGCAAATTTAACTGACTTAATTTGTCTTGTTTTTGGAAATAAAAAAGTATATGTATAGTAGAATATACCGTATTACTTACGGCCCATATATTATTACTCTGTATAACAATATTAATTGAAAGTAAACTAATCCTCCTTAACAATCATCCCTAAATTCCATAACATCAGATATGTGAAGCAATTGGCTCCCTGTTGCTATACGGGTAATTAACTCGTATAATGTAACACACGAAATTGTATGAGCCAGGCGTCTGTGTCAAGTGTCTGGTTGCGTCATGGAGTTACATTTATTATCTAAGATTGAATCGGTGTCGCAGATATGAAAATAACAAAAACACCCTAATACATTGTTGAAACTTGAAAGGCGCCCCATAGACTTCAAACTTTTTATTTTCTAACATTTAAGGTTCCAACTATGTGGGAATTGGAGTCATTTTGGTTGTGCATAGAGCATTTATATGTTAAAACTTAAAAAAGCATCAAGTTCGGTTACCACGCGTTTTTACGGTCTAATTAAACACAGAAGGAACCTCAGTATTATTATAAGATAATAAGATTTATGAAAGAAAATCATGACACAGCCATTGATGACTTGTTTAAAGGGTATTTAATTCCATTTTACAGTCAAAACTATCATTAAAAAATATCAAATTTATATAATTAATATCTTTGGTGATAATTAGTTGTTTCAATTGTACCGAATTTTAATATTGTGTTTGTTCTTTTTAATTAAAATTCTATGGATGATGACTATAGGAATGCGACGCCATATGTCGTTTATCGCATGTCAAAAATCATCGTATTAGTTATGCACTGGGGTAATGCACTATACAAACATTTTATTATTAGCAAAGTTAATAGGGATGGTACGAAAACACTTCTATACTTATTTAAAAAATCGTTGGTCTTTTTAATACAAAATTGTTATAACTTTTTCATAGCGCCATATTACAACTATTTGGTAGAATTTCTGGCACCATTCAATTACTTGTATTTCGATTATATCTTAGTTAATTTAAATACGTTAAAAGACATATTACTTTAAATTTTAATACATTTTGAGAGAATGATTTTGTTTTTCCCCCGTCTATCAATAAGTACGTGCTACGTACTCGCTACATACTTGCTACGCATATTCTACGCCAAGATATTGGTAGGACTTTCGTAGACATTATATTATATTAGATATATAAGAATTTCTATATTGGTAACGATTCTAGAGCTGTATATAAAATATTTGCTTTCGTTTCTGGGTTGAAAAATAGTAATGTTGTATAATTTTTTATAAGCTTACCTCGTCTTTTTCTTTTTAATGCCGTTATTGTCACTTTTCTTCTTGTCGCTTTTCTTCGAGGTTGTCGTGGTGGTGGTGGTTGTTGGCACGTGCTGCGAGTGTTGGGACGGCTGTACCTCCACGGCCTGTAGCAGCAGCGGTTCCTCCTTCCGTTTCTGTTCAGCCGTCGCATACACCGGCAGCTCATCACGGTACTGCAGCTCCCCGCCGGCTCCCACAACAACCTGCACCTGTCTCTCCTTGCCGAACTCGCTGAACATGTGCTCGTCGAAGGGCTGTTCCATGGCACCGTCGAAGGCGCACTCGTACCGCGGCCCGGCGCCGCCTTCTCCACACACGTACATGTAGCCGTCGGCGGCGGGTGCACTACCCGCTACCTCAGCCGCTACCTCGCTGGACTCCGTCCTGCCTCGCCGTCTCGCGCCTCGGACCTCGGGCTCGAGCCCGATACACTAACGTATTATCGACTCAGATATTAAACAATTGAAGCTCATTGAGACAACGCCGCGGGATCGACGCTCGCGCCGTTCGTTTCGCCGTGTCCGTACCGGTTAAATGGCTTTAATCAACTTTAACGAACTAACCGAATTTGCTCCGCGGTTGGTCAATTTATATTACCATAATACGAAGCACAAAGGACGGTGACGGCCAATGAGTGTTGTGACCGAGCTGGTCGGATGTGCGGACCGGAGTGGTATTTTTGTTTCATAGTAGATGAACCGAAGTGAGATATTAGATTGTTCTGGTCGGGCGTATAGGGCGATAGTGTACTGTAGCGGGGAAGCCAATGGCGTGTCTCGTGAGCCACACCCCTCCGTCTCTCAGAGCTCGACCCTCGTCCTGGCGGCTGCGGGCGCCGCAACGCCGCGTTGCTCCGATCTCGCACCATGCGGGATTCCCACAAACATATTCGAGATGTATTTTTCCATACTGTTGTAGGGTGCGAACGCCCACATCATTATTACTAAAGTTCATAATACTTTATTGTAAATCCGTATCAATACTACTCGAATGTTTAGCCATGATTTATAGCCGTGGGAAAAAATATTTTGTAAAATATGATAAAATACATTTTTTTTCAGCCTTCCCATAGAATATAACTCTTCACTTGGACTTACTTATATTTTTTTATATATTTAAAAAAATATATCTTAATAAATACATATAAATATGTAGTACGAGGAGCACTGGCGGTGACAATGTCGCACGCGGAATGATGCTGCCGATCGGCGCTTCCAATGCTTAATTATTAATTAACAGTTATTGCTGGGGATTTTTAATAAAACATTCGCCCTGACTATTGGCACTTAGATTAGCGTTGAGGGAGTAATGGCGCATTTCAACAATTTCGGTTGTTATTTAATTGAAGTCAATTTAGATGATCAGAGTCTATTTAGGTTGGTGCTGGCACTCGCCAACGGGATCTCTCCTTCATTGGGCTCATTGGTGACTTTCAGACAACACGAATTGCACTCGCTGATGCACTTCTCGGCGCATTTGCACTTGCACACGAATATGGGTCACGGGATTGCACACCTGTGCAAAGGTAACGTGAATGAGAAGAAAGAAAAGACTTGACCGCCTAAATCGCAACCAATTCTAAGTGTTAAAAATTACAGCCATCTGTCAAGTGTAGATTATGACAGGATCTATTGTAATGGTGTGTTTAACAAGTTTACAGTGATGTTTGATGTGAACGTTGAATGAGTCATGACACCACAAATTGACTTCACGAAAGATGTAAGTATGACTAGTACGATATACCTTATATAAGTTTATGTGTTGATGTTTAAGAATACAATATAATGTATTCATATTTAGCTAATACTAAAAATCGCTTAAAGTAAAGCCTGTATAAAAAGTACTCAGTAAATTAGGAATAGGTTTACTTGCAAGAATTTATTTAGGCGTTTTCATTGTAATGCCTCCTTTACGATTTTATTTCAATACAACGTATTATGGTAAAAGAAGTCGAATTAATAACATACAATATTCTTAAAATAAATTATGCAATGACAGCAATTATGAATACTTTTTATATACCTAGAATTTCGATGATCTGTATCTCACACGTCTTCACTCGTAAATTTTCTTTATTTTATACTTTTAACACATACTTATTTAGAATATTTTAAGTTTGATAAATTATATAAAACTCAAGCGCTTCAGACATATACAATCTAGTAAAGGGAGTAAGTATTTCCATTTTAACTTCTCTTCCATGTTACATCGTAAAGCCAAAAAAAATGTCTTAGAAGAATATAAAGTAAAGAAAATTATATACCTACTCTTAGCTTCTTATACACGATAGTGAATCAATTTTATATATTGTAATAAAGATTACCTTTTTCGTAATACAGTTATAACAAGCACGCTTGTTCTAAGTGTCGTCACATGTCATACTAAGCGTGTTTCATTTATCATTCAATAATTGCAATTACTTTTTAATTGTAAAACTGTTGACACTTCGAATGTAGTGTGACGATATAAACTTATTATAACGTTAAAGATAGCGACGTTATAATCGAGTGTAGAAGGTGAATAAGAAAGTTATGTAAACCCTTTTGATTAAAGAATAACTAAATACTGTCAGCCCTGACCTTGTATATATATATTTAACAATTATTATAATATTTAGTCTAAAACAACAGCTTAATCCATCATATAGACAGTTTATCACATGGTTATAAAGCTTATGTATAATATAAGGGAGGTTTTTTAATATCATGAATTAAAACATCATTGTATTTCAGCCATTGATACGTTAACTTTTATCCCGGAACAAATGCAAATAAAACATATAATATGGGACTATTTAACAAAATATTCTTATTGTTACTCATAAAAGTTTGACTCACTTCGTATGACATTTTCAAAAAAATAAAATTGCATAACACTGAAGATTATTACACCAATGTTTATGAAACGTCAGAAATTGTTATTATCAGCAATTAGCGGAAGAAAATATTAGGTAACAAAACAAAATCTATCATATCATATCTGTATTAGAGGAAATTGAGAGATGACTTACAAGGTTAGTAATTATTTACAGTTAGTATTTATTTATTACTCATTGTGAAATTGTTACCTTAAAAGTCATTAATTTAGAAAATTGTTAAGTTTAGGCACTTCATTGTCAATCCAATTATCCAATGCTGACTACGCGGAATTGCAGAATCCCCGACACTATTATTAATTTATTGTGTTTTTTGAAAATGTTTTTCTACTCTTTCTAAAGAAAAATCCCGTAAGGGTTAAGAGTTTATTTCTACTTTTTGCAGTCATAGTTAAAAGAAAATCCACCAAAGACTTAGTGATAAATTCAATAAAGTTTTATACACTTATTATAAAAGTTCTTATTTTTAATTCTTATAAATTATAACTTAAACTTTTACAAATAAGAATGAAACTTTCAAAGGTACTTTACAATTTAATATTTAAATAATATTTAATCGTTTCATTTCATTATTTAATAATAATACTTACAAATCGTTTTAATAACTAACAAAGTTTTAGTAAAATAAGTATGTAGGTACAGAGTCAATGTTCGAGCTTTTCTTTGACTAATGTAAGAGCTTGTAGGAAATCGTATTACATATTAAGGGATTATTTATATTGTTTAAAACGAGATTAATTAAATAGTAATGAAAACAATAATTACAACAATTAGCATAATAGAAAAATACACAAATATTAATTATTCCACCACGTTAAGATACCTTAGAGTAATAAGCGTAATAATAATATCATAGACGATACTAGCCACAAGTTACATCGCGCAATATAAAAATTTCACGATCATTATGTATACTCAAAATGTTTTAATTAAAGTTGTGCTCAAATAGCAGTGGTGGTTATATTAAAGAAACGATACGCAGTGACAATTTTATCAAAAATATTTAAGTGACACCCGAAAAGACTGGATTGCGTAATCAAGTAGTTACCAGTTTAATTGTTTTATTTGTAAGATCGTTAAATATATGTATATAAAAATGCTGTCTGTCAATCTCACTAAAAGACGACAACGGTAGAGCCGATTGAGCTTATTGTGGTCTTGAAATATTTATACTTAAGCTGGAAGGTTTAAAAGATGAGTAAATAAGAAAATGCTCCTAATTAAATAAAAACAATTTCGTTTTTCCTTTTATGCGTCTTCCGTCATGTTGTTTAGAAATCAATTTGGATTAATAGTTTAAGATGAATAACTTATTAGAACGTTTATATCATTCTGACTACATGTTTATCCTTATTAGGTAAAAAACAAACAAAACGTTTTGTTAACTACGTTTGATAGGATATCTTAAATTGGTTATTAATAAATTAAAAGATATTAATTTAAAGATATAAAACCATTTATAGGAACAGTATTTTTTTTTACAATTTAACGGATGATTTACTAAAAATAATAATCCTTGAAATGAAACTAATATTTTCGGAATTACTACGCGTTTTCTTATTTTTAACTATAAACTAGGTACATACTCCCGACGATGCGGCTACTTTATAGCAACCGTGATCACGGGCAGACGAGATGATAATAAACATCAGATAAATGAATACACGCGAAATCTTAGATCTCATTATAATAATCCTTTAGCAAAAGAAAAGAATATATATTATTAGTAGAACTTAGCACTGGCAGAGTAATGAGAACCTGGTAGTTTTTTTCGAGATATAATTATTAAAGAAAAATAAATTAAATATTTTTATAACACAACAATTTTTTCTCTAAACGTATAAAAACAATGAAATTACGACTAAAATACGTGTTAAAAATCTTTTTAACAACATATGTTTTTTAAGCAATCCCTACTAGTATTATAAAAGCGAAAGTAACTCTGTTTGTCTGTCTGTTACGCTTTCACGCTTAAACTACTGAATTGATTTTAATTAAATTTGGTAAAGAGATAGAGTTGACCTTGAGAATAAACATAGGATAGTTTTTATCCCAGATTTTTGCAAGGTTCTTTTAGAAACTCGATATAACCGACTCGACGCGGTCGAAGCTGCGGGCACAAAGCTAGTAATAATATATATTTTTTAAACTATGAGTACATTATAAATAAAAAAGGAGAGGGTAACGAAGGATGATTTAAGTCAAATCTATCTCAATGTAAACAGTATAAGAGAGTTAAGTCTATGAGAAATATTCGAACATAATATAGTAGTTAAGTCTACCTATTGTGTGCGTTTATTGAACTGTCGTCTGCTGTCTCGACGGCCATATTCAATTTAATATCACCATCATAAAAACTTTTACAACTACAATCAATGGTGAAAATTACAAACTTGAAATAGCTCAGAATATATGGTGGGTTTGGGAACAGCTAATATGTAGTTAAAATATATATTAAACGAATGAAAAGACGTGTGTTAATTGTAAACTTTGAAAGAAAGAAATTATTGAATATATTATTATTTATACATTTTAATGTTAGTCCACTAAAATGTAAACTAGATGTAACATTTACGAAATTTTGTATCTAGAATTTTAACTTCTTTTTAAGAAAAGATTAAGTTATCATTGTTAAATCTAATGTCTTAATATTGATTGATTAAACCAAGCTTGCAGTTTAAACTTTCTGCTATTTATAATGATAATTGTGCCACATAGACTTTTTCTTATAAGTAATGTGCATTAAATTTTCCACAGGTGCTATTAAAATTACGGAAATAATCCTACAGCGCGGTTTGTTTTCCTTTGTTCTGTTCTTGTTTATAGGATTAATTCAAAGCATAAACAATCTACAGAAAAATAAATTAAAGTTCCAAAAGAAGTACGAAATATATTTTAAAAATTACACATGGTATGGAGAGGACACGAAATAAATCGTCTAATTCCTGTTATATGTTTAACTCATGTGGTTGTAGTCACATAGATACCTATAGGTATATTATTATCAAATCTCTAATCTAACACCACAAATATTTATATATGTTTTTAAAGTAAATGAAAAAATAACACTACATAATTACAAAGAGACTGCATTAATATAAATATTATAAAATATAGTGCAGTTTTATTAATTCTAACTTATTTATTAAAATAGAATGTAAGAAAACACAAACGAAATACCTATCAATTTACTAATTTTTTATTTATTTATATTTGTAATTATTTTATTAACATTTGCATGTAGTGTGTTATTTTTGAATTCAAGTTTAGGATAACTTGTAGTTATGCAACTTATCTCATGAGTGCATATTCAATTTGTCGGACAATTTAATATGTTACTGTTAAAATATTTGATTTTAAATTTTGTGACTAATGAGTTTGTAATTTATTTCGAGCAACTTACGAGTACATTATATGTGAATTTTTATTAGTAAAGCAAAATCCAGTCACCATAGTTTTCTTATTGCAATATATAATTTTTATAAATACTGCGATAAGGTCTATAAATACATATGTTAGGAAAACTAATATTTCTTAAAAAAATATTAAAAATATATAAATCTCCCAAAATTTATCCTTTATGATAATTTAAGTTAGATTTATTCCATTCAGCTTTCGACCCAGATCTAAATACATATTTTAAACAGTGACCGGTATCTAATCTTAATGGCAAAAATAAAGGGTAGTAACGGTTTTCATGTTTCAAATTTTGTTAAAAATAAACGTCAATCGTAGCCGAATAAACTTAAGGTACTGTAATACATTGAACCCGCATAACACAAGCTATCAATCGCATGTCTGAACGCTACCGGCTATTCTTTTCTTCGAATCATTTGTTGCTTGATTAAGTAATGTAAGTTTTAGATACAGCTGCGAGATTATATTATTTCTCGATTTGATATTTTCCTGCACAAATAGAGTTACTTATTTTATAAGGAAGCGTTTGGTTTTTACCCTTTACTTTTATGGGGTAACACACGCTATTGTTTTTCAACAATAGTGTATGTTTTAAAGCATATTTAAAAATGTATTATAAACTTAAAGTACGATCACTATGTACAGCTTGATATCAGTTAAGTAATTTTTTATACGCTTAAATTTTCGTGACCCATTTTTAATTTTATTATATTTTATTAGGACTTTTAATTAACCTAGATCATAACACACAAATTCCTTTTTAGCGTATAAATATTTTTTTTTATAGAGAACCGTTTTCCCAATCAATTAGCTATTTAAAATTCACTATTAAAATTGGAGGAAGATGATCAAAAACTTATTTTATGATATACTTAATTTACTTTCTTGTTAAAAAAAAAAAAAAAACAAAAAAATATTCAGTTCCCTTCAGTTATAATAATCATCCATAGACAGGCTATAGACAACTCCTTTCTTATTTCATATCAAAGTATGATTAAGTTGACTTTAGAATTCAAGTGAACAAAAGTTCTGTGTAACTTAAATTCATGAGTAAACATGACAATGTCAGTAAATGAAACGTGAGTCATGTGACTGAGCGTAGGCGCTTCACATAAAATCTTTCTGTGGACGAAGCGACGCTGAATCTGCCGCCCGTTCAATTGAAGCCAATTGGTTTAATTGATTTCAATTGAAATGACCTCGCGCACCGGCTCCCACTTCTAGCTTGACACTTTTACATCTATCTTTTTTGGAGTTGACATAAAAGCTATGATATACGTCAGTGCCCCTAGATGAACCCAATAAAGAGAAGCCACTTGTTTGTGTTTCGTCTACCGTATTACACAATCGTTTACAAGGATAACACTACGCTTAATAAATACAAGTATTATAATAGCATTTTTTTAACTAGTAGATAATACTGATATTCATTTTAACGACGAAACTGAAAATAATGGTTCAAATTAACATAAATATAATTTTGAACGATGTTAAAACATTTAATGTTTTTTTGGATAAAAAAAAAAACAAATGAACCAGTGTGAACGGACCTTAATTGAAATTAGTGGCTAATTATGTATTACATGTGTCCGCAATTGCAAAATATCCTTAAAAAGACACAGCATACATTTTGGCACGTGTGCTGTCCGGTCCACAATTGGTGTTAATTAGGAAATGGCGCACAGGCGCGCGAATGTCTTGAACTATGACGTGGGCAGATGAGTGTTGAACTAATTCATGGAATTCCCTATTTAAATTATTGTAAACACATATTTAATGTTACTAGATGGCATTGCTCACAACTACATTAATATTAATGTTAGTAAGTCAAAAACAATACTCTGTTACAAATATTAAGAACAAAATATTTATACATATGTGCCTTATAGGTATGTGATGAATATTAGACTAAATAACCATTTAAAAGCGAATAGTGTCTTTAATAAGAAACATTTTAAATCATTTCATTTATTTATTATATATTTATAAACATAAAATAATTTACGAGATCATATTCGTAGTGGTAAATGTTTCTTCTTTCTGGTCTTTTTACCTTTCGCCCCCCAGAAACGCATGAAGTCTCTCCCGAAGCTTTCATTCTCTTCATCTTCTATTTTATCTAAATCTTCATCGTGTAGTTTTTGTAGCGTACTAGTGGTCACTACGGAGTCCTTGTCTTCAACCCTCGGTATCAATTGAAGTTGTTCATCAAATCGTAAACGTTTTGATTCAGTCATTCCTTTATTTTCTGCGTGTACTTCACATGTCACTGGTATTTTCTTACCTTCTCTAGGTGTATGAAGTTCGTAAATAGTATTTTTGATCTCTAGTTCCCCATCTATATGTTTAACGTCTTTCCTATTATCATTTTCGTTGTCAATAGAAAACGAATCGTTTTGTGATAATGTTCTCGATTCTTTTGAGAATCTTAATAAGTTTAATTCACTGTCGTGTCTCATAGAATCTTTTCTGAGTTTCGACCATGAATTGAAACTGTACGGATCACTTATTTTTTCTTCATCTAATTGTTTCATATCAACATTATCACTCGTTTGCATGGCTTTTTCATTGACGGCCGATTTTGTGATTTTCTGTAGTTCTAATTGAGTAAACGAAAACAATTTCGCCGGTTCTTTCTTCGTAGACTGTTCGGTAGCGATTTTGTTATCAGGTGACTTTGCCCAACAATGCAGGATCCTCAAACAAGCCCTAATTGCTCTCGTACAGAAATTCCCTTTATTTTTCTCTGCATGTAAAATATCTTCATAAAAAACATCGTCTTCAAAGTAATGTCCTGGATACACGTGTTTATTGAATGGATCATCATCATTGTCATTTGGAGAACGCATGACCGACTCTAAGAAAAGCCTGAAAAAAAAATATTATTTAGACGACGTGGAGACTAGGGACGAAAGATTAATAGTTAATCCTTTTATTTCTTATATATATATCGTGAAAACAATTACTAAATAATGGAATTACTTAAAGCTTTGACATGTTTTCGTCATGAACTTAAACATTAATAGTTTCGAGTATTTTCATTCATGTTTGCCGCCGTTATTATTTTATAAGTAATCAGCTTTTAGGTCAATGATGAGCATAGTTATATGTAATATAAGAATCAACTAACTCATTTTCAGAGGACTCGGTGTAAATAAAGAAAGCGTCTGATACTCGAGGCACGCATCGCTTCAGCCAGTACGAGGTTATATACAACAGTGTTAGTATAACAGCGAGGAAGGTGAACGCAGCAATACAAACATTATGTTCAACTCCATGTGAGGTGCCGCAAGTTAGACGATCTTCATCGTAAATCTCTGTATTATAAGAATAATTTATAACTATATTACTGTACCTTTTTGTATTTTCAACCTTAAGAACGGATGTTTTAAATCTATTTTTGTAATTAAGTTATATTTAAACAACTTAAAACATTCAGTTTTAGATTGAAGAAGCAAATTACTCATACTGTTATGTAATAATTTGTTTATATTGTACTGTACCTAATATAATGAATGAAAGTATTAACAAATAAATATATGTGTATATTGATATTTTGTGTTTAAATTCATAAAATACTACTATTTTTATAAGCAAGGTATTCCTTTTTTAGATTCAATAGATAGTAATATTTCATACCATTGGAACCGCAATTAGGGACGCCATCGCAACTATTCAATGAGTCGATACATACTCTAGTGCCGATTATCTGACACTCGAGCTGATCTGAAGGACACCGCGGCGCTCCACTCATGAGGGTTTGAGCTGGTGTCAGAACCAACATCATTTGATCTAGCTGTATATTAAATTTTATATGCTATAGAAAAAATGCATACAAATAATCGATATATGAATTAGTAGCTCTATAATACAAGCCAAAAATTATGTTATAGGCTGATTCTAACAGCTTTTAATATAATTTTTGACTTGAAATATAAATTTAAGATAATTCTCTTTATTACTTTTTATAGACAAGGATAGTAGGTAATAATTAATAAACATGATATAATCTACTCTTAATTTTTATATATGGCAACAATATTATATTTCATCCTTACCGTGAAATTGTTGATCGATATAACGATTCTGGAAGAATTGAAGAGAAATATCTGCCGTTTGTTAGACTCGCGGTAGTCGCATAAATTGAATAGCGATGGTCCTACGTAGTGGCGTAAGTAACGAAGTACTACACGACTTCCTATCTGTATTTACAATTTTATTTTTAATATATAAAATTTAAAATATTTTTGGTAATGTAAAAACAGTTTAAATATGTAATTGTTTTAAGATATGTAATATCTAACATAAATATGTATAATAAATAACAATTTCATTATACAAAGCTTTTGTTTGAAATGTACATTTTGCACGATTTCTTAAACTAAACTAAAACTTCTAATACTAAACCTTTGTAAATATTTAGATCTAGATAACTATGGTGCTAAAACACAATATTCTATTTAAAAGCCAAATCTCTAATATCAAAATCCATACTCCACAGTAAATTAAAGATTAAGAAAGTCGTGAACAAAAAAATATTGTTACTATTATTATAAATGTATTTTAGTTATTTTAATTTTGTTAATTAATTATAGTAACTTCATAAAAAAAACTTCACAGTGAATGTATGGAATAAAGTAGGACCTACAACAAGTCTTAACTACTGAAATAAAAATATTTGTTAATCCATATAATACGCTTATTGTTTTCATAAATAACATCATATTTCACAGACATTTTTTGTAAAGAACTACTGTCTGGATAGACCTTACCTCGTCATCTTGTAGTTCAACAATCCTAACGAGTTCCTGTACGTCATCGAGGACCGGCGCTTTGGTCTTCATCATTGGTTTCCTGGTCAAGTTCCTTGGCATAGAATCTTCTACATCCAGCGATTGTATGTGACGCTTTTTCCTTATTTAGAATAACTTTATTATCATATTTAATTAAAAAAGATTTGCTATTAAATTTCAGAATACGATAAAAATAGTTCATACTGCTTTGGTTATAATTTATTTATAATTTTTATTTAATAACCGGAAAATCAACCTACAAACCTTTCTTTGACGTCATTGTTATCGGTTTTATTTAACACAACGGCCATCACTGGCGCAACTTGAACTATATTTTCCCATGACTCATGACCAACCAACGCCCCTTTTTCACTTAATAAGAAAATACATTATAAAGACAAGACAAAATAATTTAAAATTATAATATTATGGACTTACAAGGATCTTCTAGTTGGGTCGCGATATGTATTATTAGAGATAGTTGTTGTAGTTATATTTTCTGCAAATTTTATAATAATTTAAATTGTTTCCAATAAGGTCTGCTAAATTAGTATAAAAATGTATAAAATTTGCGTCTGTTTAAATATATTCATATAGAGTTTTTGGGTGACACGAATTTTGAAAGTTTATAACATTATTGCATTGCTTATATAAATTCATAACTAGTGACACGTTTATATATTAGCCAGAAGAAAAAACAAAATAAAAATGTGAGAAACAAAAATAAATTAATATTGAGTTTACATTTCTTATTTTATATACAAACATATATTTGGACCTTTCAAGAAAATAAAAAGAACGTATTTACGTATGAAGTAGCTGGTAACATTATTTTAAAATATTACTTTAATATTAAACAAGTTCAGGTCAGAATTCCTAAATTTTTTTAGATTAGGAAATTTTTAGATTAGGGAAGGGATTAAATAATATTCATACCTTTAACACTGTTGATATTAGATTCCTTTATAATAGAGTCCATAATATTTTTCTTATTATTTTCAAGCAGTTCCTTATTTGTATATATAAAATCACTTGTTTTATATGCTTCTGTGGCAAACATAGGTTCTGAATTGATATTTAATTCGTTCAGACTTGAAGACATTTCCAAGCTAGATTTTGTTTCAAATTTCTTTTCTAAAGTAACTGTTGTTTCAAATTTGATTTTTCTAAAAATATTATTGTAATTAAACATAATTTTTATTATATTTAATAAATTATGATATATTTATTTTCATTTACTTTGATGCCATTGTACCCGACGTATCTTCAAGAGAATTTGAATTTAAAGACGGTTGTATTTTATTGTCTTCTGTTGTTAATATTTCCTTTCTATTATATAGTGATATATTTGGTGCTAAATATACTGAAAATAGAGGTTTTGTGCAAAGATTTTATTAAGATTAAAATATTTCATTCACATAATATTTATTGTAGAACTTAATAAATCATTTTTTTTAGTTGAATTTGCTAGCCAGTATTCAGAAGGAATGTTGCTCCATTAAAAAAATAAATTATAATAATCCTTACCGCTAGAGTTGTGATTTATATTAGATATAGCACTCAAAAGGTCGCGGAGACTTTCGTTTTGGAAAATTGTACTTCTAATAGTAGTTGTGTTCATTGAATTCATAATACTATGAAGCAGTTGACGTGAATCTGTATAATATTTTGAGTGTATAGTAGGCACATGAGTTTCTGTGTTCGTTATGAATGGACTATCCGTAATCAATCTGAAATATAGGACACTCTTTTTGTATATATCTGCTAAATATTTTGAATTCTACCATTATAGCTTTTCCTGAGGAGTAAATAAATTGTCTTAATTGTAACCTGTTGTAAATTGTTTTATTTGTCTAATACGCAACCTGTTACGTTTGTTGTCCTTGAAAAAAGAATAGTACAGAAATTTATCAAAATAATTTGAATAGTAAACTATTTATGAAAAACATATCGTACTTCATTTTATAATTTGCAGAGTTAGGTCTTAAAAACATGGCGGTACTTTTCATTTTGTGACGATATATTTTCTTCGCTTTCCAATCTTTCCTCCTGGAAGTTTTCTTTTTCTTGGCAGTATTGAACAATAGTCTAAAATCATTTATAGGAAGCATTTAATCTCTTACAATATAATTATTATTAAATTAAAAAATCCTAAATTACGTCTTATTTCAACAGTCTACTAGAGACAATTCCTTTTAAATAAATAAATTCATATTAAAAATTTATCGAAACAAGTAAACAGACTAGTAAAAAATAATAAAAAATATATAAGTATGTGTAGTTCTTGTTATACATTTATTAAAAAGCAGCAATCTTAATATCACAAACGGATACTATAATTTTTATAGATTTTTGATCACGTGTGCGTATAAAGTAATCAATTCTTTATATTTACCGAGGATCCAATGTGAATTCTCTGACGCGGTAGTCGAGATCATAGCGGACTTCAGGACCACCGTAACTGTTAGTATATGGTCGTAATGAAAACTGTACCAGCGGCATTATACTTGTTTCATAATCAGTACCTTTTCTTTTGAAATTTGAAAATATTCTCAATTAATGAATGGTAATTTTCATATATTACTATATAGACGAAACATATAAAGTTATTTGGTACCTAGGAGTGACGTCATAAATGAAATCGAAGAGTTCGTCAGAGTCTTGCGTTTCACGCTGCGGCCCTAATTGGAAGTTTCCGGAGACATTCACTATGGGTACTTCTATTGTATAAAATTGCTCCTCTTGAACCGTACTTTGTGTTTCTGTTTGCGTTAAAATCAACTCTCTAGTTGTTGTACGTCTGCGAGTTCTATAATAATTTATTAATATTTTACTAGTTACATACATTTATAAGTACTTAAATATGCATGCAAAAGTTTTGTAAATTCTAAAACTCTTAGTCAGGTTAATATTTGTTATAGTATAAATTATGAGAAATAAGTTACACGCTATTATCTCTTATCCTTTGACATACATACATTCATCGATTATAAGATGTTATGAGAGCATTACATTGATTAATGAGTTTATTTTTTTGAAATAATTGGTATAAGTTTCTGAACGATAGAAATTATTTTTTTATATTTAGGTGACAAAATATCTTAATTACAGAAATAACTTGTCGTGCTTTTTGAACATTTATTTACAAAGATTAAATAATAAAATTTATAATACCTTAGTGTTGGTGGTCTAGTTGTTTTTACCGTGTAAAACTGAGTGTAATTCTTAGTGGGTTGATGGATCAGTGCTCTCGGTATCAGTCCATAGTAGCCGCCGAAAGTTTCCCCGAACTCATAAACAACTAATTGTTCACCACTCAAGGCACAGGCCTCGAATAAAATTTCCTCTGACGGCAGTTGAACAACCAAAATTATGTTGGAACCTGATTCTGCTCTATATTAACGAAACATTTATAAAGGTCATTCTTTATTGTTAATTAATAATTTATAAGAGATAAAAAACAAAAAATTAACATAGAAAGAAAAACGAAGGAATGTAAATAAATAAAACATGTTTTTTTAGTATTTAATGTATTATTTGCATGTGTATCAACTGACCCCAATAGCGCATTTTTTTAAAATTTCATATGTTTAAAAAATAAAAGCTTGGGGACAAAATGATACTGCCAAATCGTAGCCAACACTTCACATATGCATTTCATGCATCATAATCATCACTTAGTTTATAAATGATAAAAGCTAAATTATTTAAACTGTATTCAGTCTACGCCTACTTGGAGACGAAAATTTCGAAAAAACGTCGATTTTAAAATAATATCGTCGAAACAATTTAGTATCTGTAGGATTCAAGACATGAAATTCTCTTACCTTACACTGAAGGAACAGCTATACGGTACATCTAGACGAGATAATTGAATAACATAAGAATTAACGTCCATGATACGCTGTCCTAAAAACACGGAAGGTGCGACTTTGCGTTTGCAATACTCCGAAATATCTGTCTGATGCACAAACTTACGAGAAGCTTCAGTTATATATGATAACTTATTATAAAGAAGGCACAAGTAAAGTGTCAATATTTTAAGATACATTTCGTCTAGTTATATACTAACCATACATAACATACGATTTACACAGCCATATAGATTTTTGTTTTCTTTTAATTTTTATGTAGGTATCTATCCAAACATATATTGAACGAATTAGTCCAAGATGGTGGTTTTATTTAAATATATAATCGAAAAAGTCTTAGATTCTATTTATTTAATTTAGTGGATGTAACATTTCACATTCCCAAATGTTCTTTTTCCTGTATAAGGTAAGGTAAGGTAATATAAAAATTTAAAATTTGTATTATGTAATAGATATAAATAAACAATATGACCACAGAAGTATTTTACAGCTCATGGCCGTATAATAGTCTGCCATTGTGTAATTTCATTATTTATGACTGGAGAAAAACTCAAACAATAAATTAAGACGATGTAACGTCAGCTGACGATAGGGGTCGCGTGACCCGCAGCGCGTGGAACTTTTATATGGGGAGCCACTCAGTTCATTGCAATTGACTCTGTGATATTAAAATACCAAGATCAAAGATACTTGAAAATATTGCCGACCAAAAAAAAATTACGGGTAATAGGGTGATTGTTACAACAAAAAGACCCGTTCCTTAGTAATTATTTTGGAAGCATTTTTTATTGATTTTTGAAATTTTGTTCTCTTAATACGGGACGACAATATTTATATTAGTAATAGGTATATAAAAAGTTAGTTGTTCGTCTAATAAATTATATGTATATTGGTCCAACTTGTTATAATACCATTATTGCATGTTTTCAACGACAAGATGGACACAGACAGTGTTTCGGCTAGTAAAAGAAAATTTCAAATTTAGTGAAAAATGTCCTATCTTTTAAAAATGAAGAAAAATATCCATAGATGTCATTAAGCTTATTCAAATACAATGTGGATGATGAGTAGAGATTTATTTACATAGATTTTTATAGTAATAAGTATTTCTTAAAAACCAATCTATGTAGGGTTTATACATTGTTATAGTTGATACATTTCATTACAAAATACAACGATAAAATCTAGTCCTTCCTTTGAGATCACAATCTTATATCACAACTGTGTCAACATTGTCTCTTTTGGAAACTCAACTACCTTCTCAAGGACACCATCTATAAAAAGTTTTTTCACCATCAGAGTAAGATGTCCCAAAAATACATTTTGTTTGGCTACATTATCATTTGAATTAAAAGGATAGGTAATATGGCAGCTTATTCCAAAGACCAAAGGGAATTGTTCCATCCAATATAATGGAATTTGGGAAATACATAATAAAAATATGACAGGGGACTATATTTGGGGTTTTTAAGAAAAACTTCTCGTGAACATGACGGAAAAATGAACAATTATGCTTTAATTTTAAACATGACTCTGTGTTAAAACTTCTTTTGTAAAAATTAATCACTTATTTGCGTTGGTTATCTCTTAATAAATCGTCCCTATGATCGTTATTTTATATTTTCATTGATTTAGAAAGTTTTTTCTGAAGATACGTTAATTTCTATGGAAAAAAAGCAATAAAATCTTCGTATATCTAAAACACGTACATACAGAAATGCTGAGAAACAATGATATTTAACCATGAAGCACACTTTTTAAAGATTAACTTACTTCATTGAGTAAATCGCTAAAATCATACAGACCAACTTTTCATCAACCAATATTTTTTATCTCTTATTTTATTAATATATACTAGATTTGTTCTCTAGTTTAATTTCTTCTTGATATTCTGTCCATATTTCAATCAGGATTCAATCTTTTATTGATATTTTTAAAACATTTATATAAAATTAATTTATAACTATAGGTTGAACAAAAAGTGAATGTTAGTATAATTAGTATATAGTAGTAAATATTGATTTCTCGAAAACTTTAAGTTAGTATTTATTTTCAAATAAGCTTTATAAAGTATATTTGTGATTGAAAAGTGGATATCTGCCCTCTTGTTTCAGTTCATGTCTACTGTTTTCTAATTTTAAATGTTTATATAGTAACACTAAACAATAAAAACATCATTGTCAGAATCAGCTGTTCAAATGTCATTGTCATCAATGATCTAGGATTTGACAGACGATTATGAGAATACAGAAGTTGTGGTGTAACATTTTAACTGAAAAATAATAAAACTAATGCATATAATAAGATAAAAATCATATAGAAAAATGACACTAACAGAATATGTGGCGTCTTTGTCACAAAACCCATACTTTGGGGCTGGTTTTGGCTTGTTTGGAATTGGTGCGGGAGCGGCTATTTTAAGGAAAGGATTCCAAACGTCTATGATCCTATTTCGAAGACATTGTATGATAACTCTAGAGGTACCGTGTCGGGACAAGTCCTACCAGTGGTTGTTACATTGGATCACACAAAAGGGTGCAAAACAAACACAACATCTTAGTGTGGAAACATCATTTTTACAAAAGGATACAGGACAGATAAAAACAAAATATGACTTTATACCTAGCGTCGGCCAACATTTCTTTAGGTATTTTTATTAATAATCTCTTACAGACCTGTAAAAGTGAAACTAAAAAACTGAGATAATGATAACCTATTCCTGTTTTATTTAGAATTAAATATGATAATTTCCATATGTATCTAGGTTTATAACATTCTATTTAACAAGTTTTGGTGTATTATATGTAGACCTTTGTATATAGATGTCATAATCCATAATACATTTAATAAATTAGGAAAGTTTTTTATAATTTAAACCATCAAATTGTAGGTGTCATCTTGCATAACATATCATGCATATAAATATATTATCAGTACTAATTAAATATTTTTGTTAAAGACCATAATGATAAAAATAAAAACATTTACACATTGTTAGTCAAGATTTGTATTTTATTTATTATTTTTAAATACTTCAGATATGGCGGTACATGGATAAGAGTGGATAGAACTAGAGAACAACAGACCATTGATTTACACATGGGCATACCATTTGAACATGTCACACTAACCGCTTTTGGACGCAACAAAGAAATATATTACAATATCCTTGAAGATGGTAAATGACTTTATCCTTTTTCTATACAAATGTATTGCCAACACTAATACTATTTTTCACATAATCACCATTATATTCTATTAAATACTTAATTTATAAAAGTATTTCTATTAAAATCATATTTTTTTTTATTCAATACATTTATCTACTATTATTTTAAATAATTGCTATTATTTTTTATAATAATTATCATGTGAATACTATTATTGTAGGTGTATGCTTTTTGCCATGATTAATTTTAGTTCATATCCTGCATGGGTCCCTTCTGTAAATTGTTAAATAAATGAAAAATATAGAAAGCAATCTGTTTAAATCAAATTTTTGTTACATTCATATATACTTATTCAAATATTTCATTTAATATTATTAACAAAGTAATAACAATAATATGAGATTGAGTGTGTTATGAATAAAATTCTTATATAATATGTTAGTGTAATTTGCAGCTAGAACTATGGCTCTCAAACAGCATGAGGGTATGACAGTCATGTATACAGCTATGGGATCCGAATGGAGAACTTTTGGTCATCCTCGGAAACGACGACCTTTGCATAGTGTCATACTGCGATCTGGTCTCACAGAAAAGATACTTACCGACTGTCTTGACTTCATTGACAATCCCAACTGGTATACTGATAGAGGAATTCCTTACCGAAGAGGTGAGTACCAAGCAATAAATTGAATTAAAATACTGTTTTCTTTCCTATACATAAATATATCTATATAATTTCTATTATACTTCTTCAAGAGCTAAACTAGTAACAAATATATACAAACTGTAAAAGCAATTTAATATAGTTATATATATGGAATTGTGTTTAATATTTTTCCAGGTTATTTACTATATGGACCCCCTGGTTGTGGTAAATCATCATTTATAACAGCTTTAGCAGGACAACTTGAATATAACATATGTGTTCTAAATTTATCTGAAAGAGGACTAACTGATGACAGACTCAATCATCTACTGAGGTATTTTCTAACTTAACCTATCTTGTTGTAATTAAAATGACATAGTCACAGTCCAATAGTCTAGTAGGTATTTAGATTTATTTGTACATAATTATGTAGATAAAAACTAATGCTGAATGTTCTGTTAAATATTATTTTGTCATTTTCATTTCTCTTATAAAAGTATAACATAAAATATTATATCATCATCCCTTATGCATTTAAAGGTTTTAGGCCCTGAATATATTTATAATAGTTTTATTTTATAGTAGGCGGAAAGGGATCAGTGACATTAACAAACAACCAATTAATTTATGTTTGACATATTAACATTATTAGAATTATGTTAAGTAAGGCTTATTTTTTTTTTGCAATGTATTATATTTCATATCATCACTTACTATAATTATTGTCATATTAATTTTTCCCAGCACTCTTGTCTACTATTATAGTCCTTTAGACTTAAGCTGAGCTTTGCATTTGTGTGAGTGAAAGTAAATGTTGAGTTAGACAAAAAACTTTTGGAATTATATTTTAAATAGATACATAACATAAGTGCGAGAGCTATTCTAGATTTAAAATAAAATAAGCAAACCTTGTAAAAGGCCAGATGGAAATATCATGAATTTTAGTTCATGTAAATATTAAAATTAAGAATACTGAATATTCCAGTGTAGCTCCCCAACAATCAATAATTCTTCTAGAAGACATCGACGCTGCGTTCGTTTCCCGAGAAGACACTCCCAAACAGAAAGCCGCATTCGAAGGCCTCAATAGAGTTACTTTTAGCGGGCTCCTAAACTGTTTGGATGGAGTCGCATCTACTGAAGCTCGGATCGTTTTTATGACCACAAATTATTTAGAAAGGTAGCTTTTTTGTTAAATTAGAAAAATCAAAGCAGATACGGTTAAACCTTATTATATTTGTATAAAATTCGAAAAAATATATATTTCACGTATTTTGCAGATTGGATCCAGCATTGATTAGACCAGGGAGAGTTGATATGAAAGAATATGTTGGGTACTGTGACCAGGCGCAAGTAGAGCTCATGTTTCTAAGATTCTACAAAGATGCCGGCGATCACGCTAAAAGCTTTGCTCAAAAGTATGCATTTCTTTCAAAAAAAATCAAATTAATCTATAATGTTAATGGCATATTTTTATACAAATTCTCTGACTCACCTCACTGGAATACGAAAATTAAGGAGAATTAAGCTTTTAGCCTATTTTTACTCAAATTTAATTGATGTTAATTTGTATTATATAATCTTTGTTTGAAAAAAAAATTGAAGTAATGTGTATTGTATTACAGAGTTATGGACTACAAAAAAGATGTCAGCCCAGCGCAAATACAAGGCTACTTCATGTTTCACAAATATTCAACACCGGAGGAAGTCCTCACAAATGTTGGTACTATATGGACTCTTGGATAACAATAGTAGTAACTTAGTATTAGGCAAGGAAATAAATATAAATGTTACATAAAAAGTTGTTTATTTTATACAAAAATATCTAACATCTTTACATAAAAACATACACATACGAATAAAAAAAATACTAAAGTACTAATTGTAAGAAGAACTGATTTTTTTAACCCAATTAAACTTAATAGAAATTTAACTTGAGCTTATGTTGAATAGAAATTAATTCATGTTTTATAAATCAACATTATGGTGACATGTAATAATTTTGAATCAAAAGCACATTTTAATTTTATGAGATCCAATAATTAATTCAGCCTTACTTCGAATATAAACAAATATATACACGAACCAAATCACATAAAAAGTATGATAGCTAAGTCCTCAATTTAATACTTACGAGTATTGTCACAACAAATAGTTTAAAGTATTATCAAAAACAATTTAACTTGACATGTTTTGAACATGGCACCAATGAAAAAATACGTTACAATTCTCTTACAATTATTATAACATAGATTAAAAATACTTAACAGTATACAAGAGAGGTTATCATGGACCAACCAAAAATATTCTTTAGATCAGGATTATTTTTTTAAATCTAAGATATATTTTGTACTTCACTCCAAATATTTTTAATGAGATGGCACATAAATATTTTTGACCGAACTCATGATGGCATCAGAATTTTGAGACACCATAATATTGTACTCATTCGACTGTACAAAAGCTCTCGCCACTTTATTCCAAGACACATGACAAAAATAGAAAACATGATTGGTTATTTGGTAAATACGATCGATCTGAGTAAACTTACAAAATAATTAACTTTAGCGTTGATGTGCAGGCCATGCTTAAGAGCGTTTGTATGAAGTTTGTTAACGATATCACTTTTGAACACTTTAAGTATTTCCCATTGCCAGTTAGCAGACAACTTTGATATGTCTATTTCTTTAAGCGCCATGTCCGCCACTTTAATACAAAAAATATTCCCATCATAGAATAACGTCAATGAAAGACTCACAGGAGCATTATTTTCTTGCTGGAAACCTAAAGTAAATTTTATAATACACTTCATAGTGTGCGGAACTATCGCCGTACTATCGAGTAAAACAATATTGTGTATTTGGAGTAATTCTTTGAAGTATTTGAACGGAGAGTTGGTTTTAGTATTAGGTAACTCGACCGTATGCATATTAACATATTCCTGTGTAACCCTTGTCGGCACGTTGTTGCGAGATAGGGCGTTTGATTCAGGAATGTCGATTCTATTATTTTGAACACTACCAAATGTTTGAGGGTAACTCAAAACTTTTGCCGGCTCCGAAGGTCTATATTGAGAAACATACACCTGGCTTGGATTGGGAGCTATAGGCACGAAGCTAGTAGGAGTCCAGCCTGTCTGAACTACTGGATCGCTTGGCTTTTGCTTATTCTGAATAGGCATGAGTTCCGACACAGGCTTCACTTTTATCCATGGTTTATTTGTTTCGGAGCCAGTTTTCTGCGGATTCTCTGGCCTGGGTGGGGAATTTTTTTCTCTAGGTTTTGCATGGTCGTAATTTGCTAACGAAACCGTCGAAGTTATAACCGGCATCTTTGATTCGTCGTTGTTATAATTAAACAAAATGTCGTCGACAGCGGACACAGTTTCTGTTGGCATAGGTGTATTTGACTTTTTGTTGGGTAATTGTTTAGGATTAGCAACTGGGTTGGCGTTAAGTATTTTCGTACAATTCTGTCTATCAGTCTCTTGGGTGGACCGTAAAACTAAAACAGCTTCCCCCTCATTTTCTGTTTCTTTATTTGATGAGAGTATAGTTTTAAGTTTTGAAGTCACATTACTATTAATATATTTATCAGTTTGATCATCATTTAACACGATAACGGTTGATGAAGACGGGCTTGCGTCGCCTGGATCTTTTCTTGCTGGGGTTTCTTTTTCACCTAATACATTTTCAAAATCATCAACAAAATCTCGAGTAGGATGATCAATGATATAATCTGTTATATTTTTTAAAGCGAGATTATCAGTATTGCTGACAGTGTTCGTATCTTTCAACTTAGTTTTAATGATTATGTTAGAAAGAGAATTCTTACTTTGTAACCAATTTATGTCAAGATCTTTGTGCTCCAAATATCTCAACAACCCTGTTGAGTTAAGACCTTTGTGAACTATCTTTGTACCTATACTTAAAAATTTGTGTTGTAGGAAAGATTCCATGTTTTCTTGTAACTTTGATACATTTTTGGACGTGTCATGCCTATTTAAATATTTATTTTGACACCCTGTTATAATATCACTAATCGTCATTTTATTTCTTTGCGGTGTTTTCTTCGCTGGCTTCTCTTTACTAGATGTGGTTTCCTTACTACTTTCCTTTGATGTCTCGTCAACGTTAATATTAACGCATTCGACATTCTCATCCGATATTTTTTCATCCTTATCATTTTTATCATTTGTTTCACTTTTTTCATCTTCTATCTCAACATCAGCGGAAGTTATATTTCCCTCGATAACTTCTGTAGTGGCCGAGGTGTTAGAATCTTCAGAAATAAACCTCTGTCGTTTATATTTTGATTTTCTACCAACTACATCATCATCCGATGAGGATGACGGTGACCTGGCTCTCTTCACTTTAGCAATGTATACGATATAGTACAATGCATGTTCGCTTTTTAGTACTTTGTCTTCACTGAAAACAACATATTTCGATTTTCCAGTTATATTTGGGGTCTTGTCTATTTTATTAATAGCTATATCCAAATGAGAATTTAAAATATTTGAATGACTCATAATAAGACTTTCATGATTTTTCATGTGAGACAACATGTCTCTCTTATCTTTATACACTTTAGAACATATTTTACAGACAAAAGTTTTAAAGTAGTCACTATTCCAAGAGGATCTTTTCTTTGTTGAAAAACTGTTTGTTTTGGAGTTCTCCTCATTGGGACACAAATTTTCACATTTATTATCAAGGGATTCATCTTCCTTTAAAAACATTTTCTTAGATAATTTAAGAGATAATGACTTTCTTTTAGGTTTTTCTTTTTTGCTAGGTTCAAGATCATTCTTCACAATATCTATTTGTTGCGTAGAGGAAACCGTATCTTGCTGTTGTTGAATGTTATTGTTCTCCTTAGGCGATGGAATACTTTCTGTGGGTACTTGGCTATTTGGCTGGTTATTTGGCTGTCACAGAAAAAAAGAGAAATTACTTATACTGAGAAACTAGAAAACAAGTTTTTAAAGAAATTTCAATGTTTATTATTGAAATGATATATATAGGCAAATATATAGGCAAGGCAACGAATGAAATACAAGTAAAGAGTATGGCCCAAGTACGTAAGACGACCTCATATTTCAGAAATAAACGGATACCCTGGTCATTGGATTCTAATTTTGTAAAATGTATACAAATTACGTAATTGTTTAAGCGGCTGTTACTAGACTAACTTATTAAGACTTATAAAAATAAAAAATTACTCATAATTGTTAGTAACATAGTCTCGACTTTAGCGTACTTTGTTTTGTATATGTAGTTCAACCGTAGAAAAGCCAACCTTATAGTGTTCTTGCATATTGTGTCTATATTCTGGATATTTCAATCTATGGGACCAAGGAATATGCTTGTACGCTAAGGTTCGAAAAGGACCGATCACTCCGACTTGTAATAATAGTAAGTTAACCCAATTCGTATCTATACAAGAACACAGCATTGGCGCCAAAAAACCTCTCTTTGGTTCCGTCTAGGAGGTTATTTTTTTTTTATAACAATAACAAGGTTTGTTAAGGAACGGTAAGAGCCATAATTACAATACACTGGCTTATAATGTAACATCTTGAAATCAGTAACACTAAAATTTCCAAATATGATGAGATTCCTGATGTGTAGTATTTACGTTTTTGGACGTTGGAAAATGTGACTCCTTAAAATTCGATGTGGTTTTGGATCATGTAACTACTGCCTAGTGATCTGACGAATCTCAATATGATAAGATTCCTGATGCCTCATGCTATCTAGACTCTTGGACGTTGGAACTGCTAATGACTGCTAATGCGGCTTTAAATCGTATGACTACTGCTTCGTAATAGTGCCTAATAATAATCCGAGGTACTTTTAGTTCGTACGAGCATCGCTAGGTTTTGGCTTCTCCTTAAAGAGGCTTGAGAGACATGCTTTTTAACTCCTTGCACATAATAAATCTAGTTCTATGCCTTAATTCCATATGCAATACTAGTATCACTAACGTTTTCGTTCTTAACTTATCCAAATAAAAAAATGTTATTAAGCCTCTAAAGTCCTTTAAGATGGTAATATCAACGTACCATGAAAACTTATTTTAAACCGAAGTTAGTTTCAAACGAGTTTTCGTGCTTTCAGTTGTCGCATTTGTCTGGTTGATGGTGACTATGTTCATACTATTAGATAAAGCATTTACTTCATAACCACTTAAGGTACATATACAATATTTAAGAAAACATTTAGAATTGCTTTAGAAATGTGAGTCCGAAGAACAAATAACAACTTTAGGATTCATTAAACCTTTGACTTAAAATCTTATTAAGGACTTAGACTACACTGTGAATCCTATTCTTTATTGTCTAGGCGCAGTAAAACCAAATTTCTTAGCTTAGTTAGCTTAGTTTTGCAAAGCTTCAAGACATAAGTCATAACTTTTATTTGAAGGTTTGGTCAGATTTTTAAACTTCTATGAGAACCTAAAGTTTTAATGGTAGTTGACACTGGGCAACACAACTTTTACATTTTTTTCCTTCCTTCAGTTTCATCGAGAAATTGTCAGAGAACATTTATAAAATAAAATAATTTTATAATAAGACACATATGTATAATTTAAAATTATTCTTGTATTTTTTCTGCATAATATTACATGTAAGTAAACAAATAAAATTATAGAAGTCCAATGGAATTGAAATCTCTTTCAAACTTTACCGGTAGAAGGCGAGATGATGTATTTATTTATAGAAAAAGATTCTTTAAAACATGATTGATGTTCCATAATTAATTTATAAGTTATAGTCAACTATTAAAATGTTCAATTACTCTATTATATATAAATGAGTACTTACATTAGTTTTAATTTTCTCCATAAAGTTGTTTTGTTTTTCTTGGTACATCTTTTTAATATTTGCATATTGACTCAAGATTGACTCGCACTTTTTACATAAAAGTTGAGGAAGTCCATCAAAAGGTTCAACCTATATATCAAATAAAGCATCATTTTAATTATGGTTTAAACAATACAATATAAAATTAAAACACCTAATACCCGTTTGAACAGGGATTTGTATTATATTATATTGGTAATGTAAATTGGGATTTGTATTACTAGGTACTTAGATTAAATAGAATTATGAAATAAGAATACATAGTCACATATAACTTACATTAATTTCAAAGCAATATTTTATTTGCATCTGAACTTTTGGCACAATCTGGTATTGTCCTGTCTCTTCTAAACACAGGCGACATTTGATAAACAAGTTTGGATCCACCTCTATCATAGTCATTTTGAAAAACTAAAAATAAATACGTAAATAGAATTATTCAAATGATAATTTTTGACGTTCCTGTTTTAATTATTCAAACAAATAAACCATATGAAAGTATAAGTTATTAAAGCGTTTGCCTTTACTGATTTCGCTCCAATTACATTTTTTTTTTATAGAATGAAGAAAAGTTCTATTCAAGTTAAGGATAAGAAGACAACACAAAAACATACAATAACTGACATGATACATAACTTTAAACAAACTTACCAGTGTTAATTGTTTTCTTAATCCGATAAACAGTACACATACAATAATAAAAAAACAGTATTTTAATATTCCTAAACAAAAAAATTGATTCCTTTAAACTGGATACCAATGTTAAAAAGGGCAGTAGCTGGATCAACATATTTCGAATCAAGCAATGTGTCAAACATACAATGGTTACTTTCTCCATCTATTGACAAACGGAGAAACGACTACGTAGCGCAACACAGAGCCATCTGTTATAAAGTCACACGCTTAATTACATCATTGTCAGTATCAAATCATTAATAGAGTAAGGTAGCATTAAACACTATTGTGTGTTTTAAATAAAACGTTTTCTATCCAAAATATTTATCTAATAACACCAACTGATCCCAATATGTACAATGAAAAAATCTAAATTTGTAATTTAAACCTAAATAATAGATGTAAAGTTAAGGTTTTGCTTGTTTGATTTTCATCTTGTCACAAAATTATTTTGTCACAACTGTATCGTCAGGATTTTTACAATTTATATAAGTTTACCATTTTGTTAATAGCGACATCTTCCGTCAGAGTATTAAGTCTATGTAGTGAAAAGTGCCATCTACTGAATAATAACAAAAACATTAAAGTAACCAATCATAGCACGCCACTTGGTTGAATCTAAAACGAAATATTTAATGAATTACGTCACCGACCAATCATATAAATCATAGATTATAAACTTTAAAAGACGCCAATTGAAAATGTTTATGCATGGCACCGATCAAATATACAAATATTGCTTAGAGGGTTAAAGTGGGGTGTTATGTTTAATTTTTTTATAATTTTGTTTATTTCGTATCTACAATTTTTGGAAAAATGACAATTTTTATTTTCAAAAACAGGAGGTGAAAAATCCACTCGAATACCATATTTTTTTAACAAATTATAAATATTTTGGAAAAAATCATTTGTAATAATATTCTCTTAATTAGCTAAGGTGGTTTTACTCGAATGTTTCAGTTTTGGATCAGGTTAAGTGATAAAATGTGCTTCGAGAATAAGCAAAAGAAATTATTTATCATTTAATAATTTTCTTTTTATTTCGGATTCCATCAAAGCCTCAAAAACGTGATTGACCGTCGGTTCTTAATTTTCACTTTTCAAGTCCAGTAAATTTTTGTGTATTTTAATCTTCATCAATAAAGTGAGTTGTTTTTCGTTGGCCAACTTCCAAAAGGATGATAATATCTGTTCAACAAACCTTGTGAACGTTTTCAGTAATTTTTCACTAAAATGTTTGGTGTTAGATCCTAGTTTTAGTTATGTAACTGCAGATCGAACATGAGCTGGCTCAACCAAGGATTAAGTACAACCCTCTCACAGAAGATCGGCGTGAAGTAGCCTTTAATGGATAAGTTTCGTCCAATGAGTGAGAGTGCCATTACTCTTCCCCTATTCCAACCTTTTCCTGACATTCCCTTATGGCAGCCTTTCCCTATTCCTAAAAAACCAAGATTGGCAACGCATCCGCAACAGAGATGTTGCGGATTCTTATAGGTGACGCTAGCTACTACCCCCCCCCCCTAGATAGGCCGTCTGCTCGTTTGCCATCTTTAACATAAAAAAATCTAAAATACTTGATCAGCTGATTTATTTCACTTTTTAGTTTTTACTCAGTCTTTTTTTAATCTTCCAACATTAACAACATAAAAATAAATTATTATTATTTCGCTCCAAATTGTGACACCTTTACAATCAGTGGAATGGTAACGTAAATAAATTTTATTAACACACATTCTGTGATCACTACCAAACACTGGACGAACTACAATAAATCCTTTGTGGTTCAGTCCAGTTTTAGTGTTTCGTTTTCGTTTTAGTCCTTTGTGGTTCGTAGTGTCCGCCTTTTATCCCTAAAAATTTTTCAACAGTTTTCTTAAGTCTTGTAATGCTAACAAATAGAGATATTTTCCCGATAGATAGATTATGAGATAGAGTTGACCTTGAGAAATAACATAGGATAGTTTTTATCCCAGACTTTTGAAAAGTTCTCTTGGAAACGCGATATAACCGAACTCCACGCGGTCGAAGCTGCGGGCGGAAAGCTAGTGTATAATATATTGAAATAATTTGAATATAGTGCAAATATTAAAAAATATATATCTAAAAGCATAATTAGGCCTACTATAAAATTTTTAGGCCTTATTACCCATACGTTAAGTACATATTTATGGAAGCCAAAATAAATACAATTTGGATTGTACATAGAACATTAATGAATAAGGCAATGTGAAACAAACATCAGTTAACGATTAACCAGACAGTAAGTGCAAGGAAATAAGAACAGTAATTAAAAAAAAAAAATGTAAAGACGTGATATGCGGCTACTTTTGACAACATTTAACAAGCCAGTAGCGGAAGTGAATGCGTTAGCCAACATTTGCCGCCAGGTGGCGTTTTTTACATGTAATGTGTGTGAGTGAAAAAACCATAGTAGTGATATATTCTCCTTTATCCCAAAAACAAATTTAACAGCAAATTGGGTAAAATTTTTGATAAAACATCAACTTGTTGTGGCATCGTTATGTCTACTATTTCGTTTGTTAAAATACTCCAAAATACTACATGAAATCTTTACTTTTCACTTGGACATAAGACATCTAAATAAAGCTGGATGTTTTCTGTGAATTAATGTCGAACCCTGCATTGCTCACTATTTAATTCATTCTAGTACATCCATACAAGATTAGGATCGCAATATTTGTGAATTTTGTTTTTGTCGAATGCACTTTTTTAAACTTAAATTAAAAAAATAAGCATTTCACAATGTTTCTCTTTACATAGTCGATTTAGTTTGTATCTTTGAATTGGCGTCCACAGGTTTTATGCTTTGTATTTAATTTAATAATTGCCAAATCAAACTATAGGTACATTTAATTTCACACTGCGTGTTCAAATACAGAATATATAATTGGTCAATATACAAGGTAGGAAAGACCTTAAAAAAACTCAAACCCCTTTTATAACTACGCAATCTATATCGATTATACTTACAACACACGAAAGTTCAAGATGAATGGCACGCACACTTTTTACTATAATACCGCCTATAAGCACGAAATCGATGACATCACTTCATGCGCTATATCGGTAAAAAGAATAAAGATGCGCCCATTTTATGAACCGGACTTTGGGTGCCGATATCTTTTCCTATATTGTTTTATCTTATACTAGCTTTTGCCGCGACTTCGTCTGCGTGGAATAGTGACTTCCGGCAGATTCTTCCCACATAGTTCCCGTAGAATTTTCAGGATAAAACCTATGTTTTTTTTATTCACAATGAAGTACTTTTAACCAACAACATATTTATTTGTTTATTTGAATAAAGATGAATATTATTATGTTGATACAACTTAAACACATTATTTCGACCAAATTAGGTATCTTAAAAACGGTTTTTGTGAGTTAAGCTTAAAAAATAGACATATACTGTCGCGGACTGTTTTTAAGATCATTAAAAGATCTGTTATACGTTAATACATATTTTTTGTTTATCTTGTACCGTTTTCACGGCGCACGCAACGGATGGCTTCAAAGATGAAATAATTTCTCTCGTTTTTTACACATTTACCACTATATCTTTGCTCCTATTGGTAGTAGCGTGATGTTATATAGCCCACAGCCTTCCTCGATAACTGGACTATCCAACACAAAAAGAATTATTCAATTCGAACCAGTAGTTTCGGAGATTAGCGCTTTCAAACAAACTCTTCAGCTTTTTATTAGTATAGATTTTTATTCGTTGCTACTTTCGTTCAATGGGTGTCTTTAAAGTTGTGGGTTAGTACTTAGTGCTCGAGGTTAGGACGACGTGGATAAAGAAAAGAGTGTCTGCAGCAGCCTCCGACGGCATCAAGTTAACAATTTATAACGATATTTATAAAAATTGCTCATTGAAACACACATACCTATGTAGGGAACTTTTGCATCTAGACACATACCTACATATAAAATCACATATCTTGTCAATCGCGCCCTCCCTAGCATACCACTGCCATATCTGGGTATTCAAAACATTTCCCGTTTCTAATTTACGTCAACATTCAGATGTGCGTTGATTTATAAATGGAAAACTGTTAACGGTCCATATGTAATGTGTTTTAAACCTGGGGAAATAAGGGTTACTAGCATTACCGTGAGGAGTGGTGCAGTGTATTTATTCTTTTTCGAGAAATAACAACAGCAAAGAAATATCTTCAAAAATAAAAGACACAAGAAATAGAAGAAATCTGAACCTCAGTACTGCAAACCTTTAACCCAAAGGTCTTGAAAAGATTAAAAGTTAAAATATACCCATCGTAAATATGGTTACCTTATATTCTTGTAATAATTGACGACTCTTCTAAATTACTAGTGGCAAGATGTAAGATTATTGAGAAGCAGATGCAGAAGATATTAAGCTTAAGTTACAAGTTCCAAGGAAAAAATGAAAGATATGGCTTGTAATTCCTTATATTATAATCATTATAACTATTTGTTATCAAATTGGTTATTAACGCATTATTAAACATTATAATAATAATTCTAAAATTGAATTTGCAATTACAATGATTAAAAACAAGCAAATTCATAATTGTATCGCTAGTCAAAATATCTTACTTAATAAGTTTGTTGTCAAACCGGATCATGTCAATTATAATTAAAATGATACAAATGCTTGTAATTCACCATTAATGAAATATAACTAACTAAATTTATAACAATTAATTATATATATGCATTTCCCTAAATCACAAAATACTCACTCTGGGGACTTTCAAACAATGAAACGTTTCGGTAGTATCCTATGTATGCACAAACACAGCATGCATTATTTATCACAGCACTTGTAAAGATTGCGTTGTCAAAAGACGTATAATATATACAATTAAAACGGTTCATGCACAGTAGGAGACCCCCAGAGGAAACATCCGAGACTCTAGAATAGAGTAACAACATTACACGTTATCATCGAATATAGCTACTTATAAGTAGTATCGTAAAGGGTGTGTCCATCGCTTATCTGCGATGACGGCGTTTCCTCTTGTTGCGAGAGGCGGCGGGCTGCGACGGGCCGCTCGAGGAGGACGGAGGAGAGTCGGAGGGCGTCAGGAACGTGCTGTTGTTGGTGTAACCGTTCACATTGTTCACGTTCACATGACCCGAGACGCGCGCTGGAGGCGACGCCAGCGGTTGGATCGGACCGTTCAGAGCTAATCGTAACCGCTGACGCATACGCCTGCGAGCGTTACGGGACATGTGCTGCACGACATTCACGGCCTCGCTTGGAGTAGGTTGAGATCCAACCTCAGAAGATTCCGAGCCACGATCGTCGGAATTCTGTTCAGCTGCAGGCGCCGGCAGGTCTTCGATCCTCGCTCCCATTTCCGCCACGCGAACCAACGCATTCGCTTCCCTGCCCAGAGTTGCGAAAGCGCGGGATAAGCGGGCCACGTCGTTTTGCAGGTCTTGTAAGAAGGGTTCCAGATTGTTCGACGCGTTTTGGTTGACTCTGTTTGCTATACGAAGTACGGCGCGAGGTTGTGACTGAGTGGCGAGCTGATCTGCCGGCGTGCGACGAATGCTCAGCTTGCCATTGATAGTACTAGGAGCGACGAGAGCACGCGCGTCTAAGTCACGGACTATGAGGCAGTGACCTCGCTTCTTCAACGACCCTTCGCAAGACCTTACGGACCAGACCTGAAAATATATACGTATTAACAACATAGAACGGTGTCATATTAACTATTTAAATAAAATTAAACTTACACAATCGGAAAATATAGCTTCACGATCGTTACCACAGATGGTAACTGTATAATTAAAATTGTGAGCTACCCAAGGTGAGGAAGCCATTGCTAACCAAGCACACACTGAATCACCTGTAAATAATTAAATATTTAGAGTTGATTGATATTTTATAATACATTTCATAAACAAAAACTTGTAAAATTACATATACTTACTACTTATTTCTATTGTCAAAAAGAATATGCCCATATCAGCTACTCTAACGGCAGTAACCAGTTTGCCAGGTACTGTAGAAAATTGCCATGCTTGCAAATACTCTCCATTCTCAGTCCGACCCTAAAAATTATAAAATATTATTAACAAATTGTTGGACTGTTTAGAATCACAAATCTTACAGTAATTAAAACTGTTTGTAAAATAATGTAGATTAAGAACATGTAATTATTAATCATTGATCAGTCCAATTAAAGTTAAATCAATTATAATTTATATTCACCTCAAGCAGATCTGGAGCATGATAATAACGGAGATGGTTCAATAAGCGGGCGGCTGGTAACCGTTCCCCTTGTCCACTTTTGCAACAAAGACAACGGAAGAGCCCTTTGCATGCCGGAGGTGGTCTCAGTGGAGCTTGCTGTTTTAAAGAAGAGATATCATTCAGTAAGAATATATTACTAGCTCTTGTCTTGGTTATAATAAGCAAGAATGAAGCCTTAGTATAAGTTTATGGCTAAGTTAAAATGTAGTCTGTAATAATTAATTGTGGTTGTGCACAGAAACATTACTAATACTAAATCATCATCTTAAAGGGCAATGTTCTGAGATTAGATGTTAAGTTACATATAAAAACTAATCAGTTGCAAAGTTTTTAAGTAAATATATAAAACACCACCTCTATGACACCATGACACCAACCAACCATGTTTTAGACTATTATATTTCAAACTTACATTAGTTAAATTGAGATTATTTTCTTCATCTTCTTCATTAACATCATTTTCACATTCCCCCGTGGTTGTGTCTTTAGCTGGTGTACTGCTTTCTGAAGAACCCGAGCCGTTTGTAGCTTTAGCACCAAGTTTCTAAAACATTTTACAATTTATTAAATTAATGCAAGCAAGACATTTTTAAATATCAGTGACATAAAGAAAATTAAAATACATACAAAAGCACGTAATTTTCTAAAATTGGCAATCAATTCTTCCATAGCATAATTTCTTGTGCCAAAAAAGAGTGCCCGACATACTGGGCATACATCGAGGCGCATCTTGCAACGGCCACATACATGATGACCCTCATTGCATTGAAATATTTGTCCTGATGGTATTTCATAGCAGACTGGACATTGTAACAAATCATCTAGATTGAGAAGTGATTCCGGCTGAAATAAAAATTAATTCAAATATTATATCTTATAGTTACTTCATTCAAAATAACAAAATAATTTTTTGTACACACTTGTCATACTTAAATTTTTAGATTACAAAATAATATTATTCAGTCACTCTTTTTTTTTTTTTTTTGATGACATAGTGGAAACTCTTTTTTTAGGGGCGTTCCTACCGTCACACTCGCACACCATATTATTTATATTACAATATATAAAAAAAATATTGAGGCTTTTAAGTTGAAACATACTTGCATGATTTTATAGTAAGATATAGGTAAAATTAATTATCTTTTTGATATTAACAAACAGACAAATAATTATATAATTTTACAGTATATTGCTATTAAGTTCCAACAGATATAACAAAATATACATGTTAAAATTACTTTATATATATATTTCAGAGTAATTTTAGCCAAGCCCATTTATTGAAAAAGACATTTGATAATGAATTACTTATTACAAATATTAAGCATTAAATTTCAATTCAAAATTCAAAAATAATTGCAAAACAAAATTAATGTAATTATTTCTAGGTAGGTATATATGATTATTTAATTAATGACAATCAAATAAAAATGTAATTATATCTCATTTATTTTAATAGAACATTAAAATTATTGTAAAAAAAAAATTATATAGGTACAAGAACAATATGTTAAGCATAAAGGTGTAGTCTTTAATAGCCAAGCAAGTTTTTATATGTTAAAACTGTATCCCATACTATTTGTGTCGCTACTGCATGTGGTATTTTATAAACTACCAGACAAAAAAATAATATGAGGAGGTAAAAAAATAACTAAACCAAGGTTTTGCAGGCATTGAATAATATTTTAAAGATTTCCTTAGCTCATATATTGTCATTCTCAAACATACCCTCACCTACTAAAATAATTAACATACTTTAGGGGTCATACTATCTTTTCGTGTTATTATTTATAATTCTACCTCCTATATAATTTTACAATTATATATGTTAATGGATTTTTTATTCATCTCAATTAAAGACAACACACTTAAAATTTAAATCAATATACTTAAAATTACGAGAATTTAAATTTTACAATTCTTAATATGTATAAAAGTAACAAATGTGCGAATATTCTGATAACATTGTAAACACTTTGATATCGTGTATCAAAACATATTTGAAAAGTACACGTTAATACGAGATACGTCCATAAAAAATATCGACCAACCAAAAGATCGAAACAATGGAAGTTTTAGTCAAATAATTGAACCTTTATAATACTTTCTAAAATACTAACCTTCACCTCAGCCTTTTCCACCATTACGCAATTTTATATAAATTATCTTTGAATAATCCCAAAATATAAAAATAACCACGAGCAACTAACGAAACTAACAAAATGAAACACAGCTGTAGTTGTTAAAAATGGCTGACTCAACGACAAAGATATCCCTGTTGCCATATATTAAATTCAAATGACTGTATTATGACATCTATATCCCATGACAGATTTCTAAATAAAATATATCGTCAACAATGAAGGTCAATATAATATAATAAAATATGCATTTGAAGAAATTATATATATTTTTAAGACAAACATATTTTATTTACTACAAATGGCAGAATTTATTTTTAACCATTATATTATAAGCATTGTATTTTTAATGTTACAAAATGTTTCATTTACATATAAAATAAACGTTCTCATTTTTTATGAAGATATCGCTAGTGAAAATTTCATTTAATATAGATAAAACATCAATTTACTTGTTTAAAGGTATATAAATGGTTAGTTCGGAAAACACTTAATAATATAAAATAAAAAGAGTTGAACAATGCCAATTAAAGCAAAAAGCTAGTTGATTTATATATATTTTGACGGAAATCATTAGAAATAAACAATTCCCATACCCTCATCGAAATGAATTTAAGTGAAGTTTAAAATAAAATACATAATATATCCATTATTATTATGTAAAAGGTAAATCTTAACATAAAAATATATTATACAAAAAATGGATAATGAATAGTACTTGTTTTTCTTAATATTATTTAATAATTAGATTTTAAAAGTGATTTAATTACAAAACAGGCAAAATTGCTAGCTTTTAGGACAAATAAAATAGCTGTAACTTATAAGTAGTGAGAAGTGACAGTAGTGACTGATGGCAACTGACTTATACCATTTATACATAAGCAAGCTTAAAACTTAATAATACGCTTGACGCATAATTATAAGAAACAGTGAATTCTAATAAATATTGTAAAATATCTTTTTGAAATATAAATTATGTATACTTTAATACTTCATAAATAAATTTAGTGACTTCGTATCATCACAAATAGATATACAATGAGTTCTTTGAAGATTTTTATGTGGTTTTCAGTAATATTGCTATCCAAAGGTAAATATCAATTCATTTAAACTGTTACCTAAGAAATTGATCGTTTATACAAATAATTTAAGCATGTACCTAGCTACTAATGAATTCCTAAAATGTTAAGTGTTTATTAAATATAGTATGAACTAAATTTTCAGATTCTGTATGTGAAAGGCTGCATGAGCAGATTTATTCATCTATTGAAGGTGGAGCTGCCTGTTTCAGGCGTTTAAATGGCACTCACCAGGCAGGATGTACATGTAAGCACAAATTATTGTACTCTACTAAGTAAATTCTATAACAGTGACAACTAACAACTATGTCAGTTTATTACTTTTAATACTGGAATGATATCAAGTAGAGTTATACCTGTATATCATGTTTTTTAAGACTGAATTAATCTTATAATTGATACAATGATTTGTCAGTGACTTAAGACTTCAAGAAATGCAATTTTTGGAGATAGTTTGATGTATAGTTTAACTCAGTAGTCCCCAAACTTATTTTTCTCGTGGACCACTTTCAAAATTTTACTGGTTTCGGTGGACCCCCTGCTGCTACATTTCTACCACATTCTTAAATTCGCCAAAAAATAAAAATTGTGTCACTTCTGAGTTCTGTCTCTATATTCCGATAGGTAAAATAAAATTTTAGAAATTTTGGAAACAAATGAATGAGTGTTTTCCTAGTGCCTCCTGGCGCATCAAAGAAAAACAATCCACCCTCACCATTATCGATTCTTTGCACAACAATATCATAAACTAATTTTTGTTCCGTGTTCAATCGAGGAACAGACTCTGATATTTGTTGCTGTAAAGAAGAGACATTGTAGTCCAGTTCTCTTATTAAATCACTATTGACTTCTCCGATTCCTTGTGGCCGGTTCATTCCAAAATCTGATAATGTCTTCCCAGATATAGCCATCACTTGGTCTTGAATCTTAGTTAGCGCCTCGTTATAAACTAAATAATAATATGTGACATTGGGATTATTTTGTTGTAGTCTGTTCAAAATATAGTCAGACATATCATTTTGGGACTTTTCCCATAATATCTGAGGATTTGAGAGACCACACGTCGCTATGAGAATGGCAAAAGATCTCTCACCTTAGCTGCTGATCTACTATGTCGAGCCTCTTCTAGTGTCGAGTCCCAATGATTATTTATCATTCTCTAACTTTCATTATTATCGTTAATAAATTAATCAACTGTTAGTAAATCCACTGTTAATATATTAATCAACTGTTAATAAATTAATCCACTGTTAGTAAATCCACTGTTATTAAATTAATCAACTGTTAATAAATTAATCCACTGTTAATAAATTAATCAACTGTTAACAAATTAATCAACTGTTAATAAATTAATCAACTGTTAATAAATTAATCCTCTGTTAATAAATTAATCAACTGTGAATAAATTAATCAACTGTTAGTAAATCCACTGTTAATGAATTAATCAACTGTTAATAAATTAATCCACTGTTAATAAATTAATCCACTGTTAATAAATTAATCAACTGTTAATAAATTAATCAACTGTTAGTAAATCCACTGTTAATAAATTAATCAACTGTTAGTAAATCAGCTGTTAATAAATTAATCCTCTGTTAATAAATTAATCAACTGTTAATAAATTATTCCACTGTTAATAAATTAATCAACTGTTAATAAATTAATCAACTGTTAGTAAATCCACTGTTAGTAAATTAATCCACTGTTAATAAATTAATCAACTGTTAGTAAATCAACTGTTAATAAATTAATCCACTGTTAGTAAATCCACTGTTAGTAAATTAATCAACTGTTGATAAATTAATCAACTGTTAATAAATTAATCCTCTGTTAATAAATTAATCCACTGTTAATAAATTAATCCACTGTTAATAAATTAATCAACTGTTAATAAATTAATCAACTTAATAAATTAATCCTCTGTTAATAAATTAATCCACTGTTAATAAATTAATCAACTGTTAGTAAATCAGCTGTTAATGAATTAATCAACTGTTAATAAATTAATCCACTGTTAATAAATTAATCCACTGTTAATAAATTAATCAACTGTTAATAAATTAATCAACTGTTAGTAAATCCACTGTTAATAAATTAATCAACTGTTAGTAAATCAGCTGTTAATAAATTAATCCTCTGTTAATAAATTAATCAACTGTTAATAAATTATTCCACTATTAATAAATTAATCAACTGTTAATAAATTAATCAACTGTTAGTAAATCCACTGTTAGTAAATTAATCCACTGTTAATAAATTAATCAACTGTTAGTAAATCAACTGTTAATAAATTAATCCACTGTTAGTAAATCCACTGTTAGTAAATTAATCAACTGTTGATAAATTAATCAACTGTTAATAAATTAATCCTCTGTTAATAAATTAATCCACTGTTAATAAATTAATCCACTGTTAATAAATTAATCAACTGTTAATAAATTAATCAACTGTTAATAAATTAATCAACTGTTAGTAAATCCACTGTTAGTAAATTAATCCACTGTTAATAAATTAATCAACTGTTAGTAAATCAACTGTTAATAAATTAATCCACTGTTAGTAAATCCACTGTTAGTAAATTAATCAACTGTTAATAAATTAATCAACTGTTAATAAATTAATCCTCTGTTAATAAATTAATCAACTGTTAATAAATTAATCCACTGTTAATAAATTAATCAACTGTTAATAAATTAATCAACTGTTAGTAAATCCACTGTTAATAAATTTATCCACTGTTAATAAATTAATCCACTGTTAATAAATTAATCAACTGTTAGTAAATCCACTGTTAATTAATTAATCCTCTGTTAATAAATTAATCAACTGTTAATAAATTAATCAACTGTTAATAAATTAATCCTCTGTTAATAAATTAATCAACTGTTAATAAATTAATCAACTGTTAATAAATTAATCCACTGTTAATAAATTAATCAACTGTTAATAAATTAATCAACTGTTAGTAAATCAGCTGTTAATAAATTAATCCTCTGTTAATAAATTAATCAACTGTTAATAAATTATTCCACTGTTAATAAATTAATCAACTGTTAATAAATTAATCAACTGTTAGTAAATCCACTGTTAGTAAATTAATCCACTGTTAATAAATTAATCAACTGTTAGTAAATCAACTGTTAATAAATTAATCCACTGTTAGTAAATCCACTGTTAGTAAATTAATCAACTGTTAATAAATTAATCAACTGTTAATAAATTAATCAACTGTTAGTAAATCAACTGTTAATAAATTAATCCACTGTTAGTAAATCCACTGTTAGTAAATTAATCAACTGTTAATAAATTAATCAACTGTTAATAAATTAATCCTCTGTTAATAAATTAATCCACTGTTAATAAATTAATCCACTGTTAATAAATTAATCAACTGTTAATAAATTAATCAACTGTTAATAAATTAATCCACTGTTAATAAATTAATCAACTGTTAATAAATTAATCCACTGTTAATAAATTAATCCACTGTTAATAAATTAATCAACTGTTAATAAATTAATCAACTGTTAATAAATTAATCCACTGTTAATAAATTAATCCACTGTTAGTAAATCCACTGTTAATATATTAATCCACTGTTAATAAATTAATCCACTGTTAATAAATTAATCAACTGTTAATAAATTAATCCACTGTTAATAAATTAATCCACTGTTAATAAATTAATCAACTGTTAATAAATTAATCAACTGTTAGTAAATCCACTGTTAATAAATTTATCCACTGTTAATAAATTAATCCACTGTTAATAAATTAATCAACTGTTAGTAAATCCACTGTTAATTAATTAATCCTCTGTTAATAAATTAATCCACTGTTAATAAATTAATCAACTGTTAATAAATTAATCAACTGTTAATAAATTAATCCTCTGTTAATAAATTAATCAACTGTTAATAAATTAATCAACTGTTAATAAATTAATCCACTGTTAATAAATTAATCAACTGTTAATAAATTAATCAACTGTTAGTAAATCAGCTGTTAATAAATTAATCCTCTGTTAATAAATTAATCAACTGTTAATAAATTATTCCACTGTTAATAAATTAATCAACTGTTAATAAATTAATCAACTGTTAGTAAATCCACTGTTAGTAAATTAATCCACTGTTAATAAATTAATCAACTGTTAGTAAATCAACTGTTAATAAATTAATCCACTGTTAGTAAATCCACTGTTAGTAAATCCACTGTTAGTAAATTAATCAACTGTTGATAAATTAATCAACTGTTAATAAATTAATCCTCTGTTAATAAATTAATCCACTGTTAATAAATTAATCCACTGTTAATAAATTAATCAACTGTTAATAAATTAATCAACTTAATAAATTAATCCTCTGTTAATAAATTAATCCACTGTTAATAAATTAATCAACTGTTAATAAATTAATCAACTGTTAGTAAATCAGCTGTTAATAAATTAATCCTCTGTTAATAAATTAATCAACTGTTAATAAATTATTCCACTGTTAATAAATTAATCAACTGTTAATAAATTAATCAACTGTTAGTAAATCCACTGTTAGTAAATTAATCCACTGTTAATAAATTAATCAACTGTTAGTAAATCAACTGTTAATAAATTAATCCACTGTTAGTAAATCCACTGTTAGTAAATTAATCAACTGTTAATAAATTAATCAACTGTTAATAAATTAATCCTCTGTTAATAAATTAATCCACTGTTAATAAATTAATCCACTGTTAATAAATTAATCAACTGTTAATAAATTAATCAACTTAATAAATTAATCCTCTGTTAATAAATTAATCAACTGTTAATAAATTAATCAACTGTTAATAAATTAATCAACTGTTAGTAAATCCACTGTTAATAAATTAATCAACTGTTAATAAATTAATCCACTGTTTATTAATAAACTAATTAAAACCTATTCACGTGTTCTTAGAAGTTAGAAAGACAAATGACAATATTTAATAATAATAAAATGGCGAAAAAATTATATGAACAGTTTACCGACCAATCAGAGAGCCCCGTTTCATTAGTTAGTTGTCAAATCTAATGTCGAAAAAAAACGTTTGTAATAAAACAACTACTAATAAATTAAAAATTAATGAAAAAAACATTGTCCAGCGGACAAAATTGTGAATCTAGACCTGTAGTCCCCAAACTTATTTTTCTCGTGGACCACTTTCAAAATTTTATTGGTTTCGGTGGACCCCCTGCTGCTACATTTCTACCACATTCTTAAATTCGCCAAAAAATAAAAATTGTGTCACTTCTGAGTTCTGTCTCTATATTCCGATAGGTAAAATAAAATTTTAGTAATTTTGGAAACAAATGAATGAGTGTTTGCCTTTGGCATCAAGTATTTATAGTGGTGATCAAGTTCATGTCTGAACAAGCATTAAGCATTGTCGGGCGGATAGCGCTTTGCAAGTCTGTACACGAAATTGTACGTAATATCGAATACGCAAGTTTGGACAAGTAACAGTCGCTTGCCTTATTAAAATATTATCTGCTTAGTTAGGTACTTAAAACAATGTAGGTAGGCCCTTATAAAAACTATGCTTACATTTTTGCTCTTTACTATTAAAAGCAGATAAATTTTCGTGGACCCCCATTTTTTGTTCACGCCTACGTAGACCCCCAGCAAGTCTCCCGTGGACCCCTGGGGGTCCACCTGGACCACTTTGGGAATCACTGGTTTAACTTATCAATAAAGAAATATTTGTAACTGGTGCAAAAATATGAACTAACCTATTTTTTTTCTACCAGCCCCCTTGAATGGTGCAGTGGGTGCAGTTCATATGATTTCGAATATATCAGATGCTCAATGGATGGTCTATAATTCAAGTGCTGGTCCATATGTGGCTGTTGTAAATACAATAGTTTTCAATGAGGTCATAGAAATTTTTATGCAGGAACCAACTAATGTAGCTGGTATTTTGTTATATGAAAATGCTACTGAAAGGTAAGATAGTTAATATTATTAATTATCAATATCTATATAATTTTAAATGTTCACCATATTTATCATAAATTACAGTAGTAGGTTTTATGTTATGGCAAAGAAAAGTATTAATCTTGTTTGTATAAGATTTACATTTGATTCTATTAAATCAAATGAAATCTTATTGTGTAAATGAAATTGCAAATGTTTGAATAATATGTTATAAATAAATAATACTTTTGTTTAGTATATTTTTGATTTTAGACCTGATTTCTTCAGTCCGGAAACTCAATGTCCAAATGAAAACTCCGTTGGACCTGACGGCAAGTGTGCTGGCGATGTTGTTTGGAATGAGAATGGTTCTGGTCTTTTGAGGAGAGATATACCTTTTCCAATATTCTTTCTGCCAAGTTCTAGAATATCAGAAATAGATAAAATTACACAGTGTCATGATAGGTACTAGTATATCCAATTCTTGGTTAGCTTGTACATATTAAACTATTTTATAATTATCATCTTGAATATTTTTTCTTATATTACATATGTCCAACATAAGAGAGATTCTTTTAGTATGTAATTTATAGCTAATGGTATGTTATATAAACTTAATTATTTCAGATATAATCTTGATAAGGATAATCAGAAAGGCAGACCGTTGTGTTCCTTACAATTAAGTTCATTTATGTATGCTGCTGTTAATACTGCTGTGTGTTTAAGGAGGTAATTATCATGAAGGTTTTACTGCTATAAATACACTTTTTATATAATTTATATTTGGAATGTTATTTTTTATAACAGGTCAGCAACTTCAATATTTGGAATAGCTATTAAGATGTGTGATCCACTCGGGGATTACAATGTATATTCTTCTCTATTCCCACGGCCAAAGGTTGGTTTTGCATAGACTATCAAGATTTAATTCACATTTGAAATGATAATTACGTTGTTATATTTTAAGGAAACAGCAAAAGAAAACAAACAAGTAATTTTAGTGACTGCAAGAATGGATGCAGCATCGCTGTTTGATGGTGAGATCTTTAGCATATTTAAAATTTTTGTTTATTTTAAAATAATAATATATTAAGTATTATAATATACCAGTAAATTGGTGTATATATTGAATGTAAAACTTTCAATATTTAAAACGATAAGTAATGATTAGTAATGAGATATTCTATACATTTGATGTTATTTTAGGTGTGGCCCCTGGAGCAGCTAGTGCAGTTGTTGGGTTGGTAACACTAATAACTACAGCGGCCACACTGTCACAAATGATACCTCTTTCTGACGCCCCTCTATACAGTGAGTTTTTTTATTTAAAAGAAACATAGATAATTTTTTTTAATATACAGTAATACCCCGCTTTATGCGGGGGATGCGTCCAAAAAAAATCGTGTTAACTAAAATTCTCGTATATCGAGGTTTATGATTAAAAATATTCAAAATTTAATACAAAAAAATAGAAATAATTTTAATCAACCACTTTAATTCTAAGAATACTTTATGTATTGCATACTCCTATTTTTTACGAAAAAATACATCTATTCTCTTTTGGGTAGCGTTTTGTTTACGTTCTTGTAAGATACTTTTATAACACCCAATACCTTTTAATTGTTTGACACATGGTCAAGACACAGTCATCATTATTGTCTATACTCTGCTATATGTCCAAACCTGAATATCTTTTGAAATTCGCGTTATAGTGAAACCGCGCATAACGGGGTCGCGCTAAGCGGGGTATTACCGTAGATAAAAAAGTTGACACCGGGTTCAAATGTTAATAACAAAACCTTTTATTGTTAATGAAATGAAAGAATTTAAATGGTCCTTCTATTCCAGATAAAAATGTTCTCTTCACATTATTTAATGGCGAGTCATATGATTATATTGGATCTCAGAGGGTGGCGTACGATATATCTCGGGGGGTGTGGCCGCCGTTATCTCCTATCACCTCCAAGGATATCAATCTACATGTGGAATTGGGACAACTAGGGGGTTCGTTGAATTTGTTCAAAGACAACCCCAATTGGCCGCTGTATGCCTACGCGCCTTATACATATGCTATACCGCCTCAAGTTAGTATTTACCCTTTAATAAGTAGTGAAAGAAACAACAAACGATTAATTATTAATATTACATGTTTTACAATTAAGTCTGTAGTATATTGAAATATATGTATAAATGATAAAGTTTTATACAAATATATTCATAGTATACCAATATAAAATATGCAATTTTAGTGTATTATAATTTATATTTTCAGGTTACAGAGTTTCTTGCTGAGATGTCTTCATACTCTCAGAGCAATAACATGACTATCGAATCAGAGTTTTCTATAAACTTGCCGCCGTCTTCCCTACATTCGTTTAGAAAAATTCTTTCCAACGCAACTGAGAGCGGGGAATTACCGGAGATATTGTTAGTCGACCACGTGGGGAAGTTTACGAATAAGTTTTATCAATCAGCATTAGATGACTATGAGAGCATCGGTTATACCTACCACAATATTACTATCAGTAATGATGGAAAATGTAAGTACATATATGTATTGGTGCCGGCACGTAACTTGTCAAGGTTTTGACGTAGTGGGGATAAGTTTGCTCATGTACACTCAGTACAACAACAAGAGGCCATTCTTGATGCCTTTCAGTAACAAACACAGTAACAGTAATAAATAATAATAGTAGTTTCAATTTAATTACACTTAAGTGTACTCAGGAGAAAATTCAATAACGCGCAAGGAATTAAAATTATGTATCTAAAACACATAAAAATAGAATTTTGCGCATCTATCTTCTCTTGCCAAGTTACGTGCCGGTTACTTTAGCAGGATTGTTAAGTCTTGCCCGTATTATAAATATGAAAATAAAAATATGATAACGAATGAATAATTTTAGAAATATACAGTTATTAAAATGAAACTATTATCTATATTTTTGTAATATCCATTTGCGGCTCGAATGTTATTAATGTACTCCTGTTTGGACTCCAGAAATATCTTATGTATTAAATATCTATTATGACAATGCTCTTAAACTCACCCTAAAAAAAGTTGCATAGTTTACTACTTCTTTATTTACCAATAGTTTCTGAACCTAAACTGTTTCATATAAATATATGAATGTATTCCTTTTTGCGGTAGATGATGAGTATCATGACTAAATAACGGACACTTTTATCTTGATTCTTTATGATCACGGTTACTGCAAATTAATGAAAACACAATTAAATGATCAATAAAAAACAATATTTAATAATAAAATGATAATTTAATGAATTTTGTTGTTTGTCTTTCAGTTATATCAACGGACGATTTAATATCGAACGGCACCATGTCAGAGAATGAGGCGCAAGTTAAGGTAGCTCGAGTGGCAACATCACTCGCCCATACATTGTACCAACAGATCGTTGGAACTGCGTACACTGGAAATATTTCATCATCCGCACATTTAGTAAGTTTTATATTTAACGAACATATTTAAACAAAAATATACGGCATTTTTGTCACGAGTGTTATAATTTAAGACTATACTGGAATATTAATTAATTATCTGTGCATACGTATGTCACGAAGTTTTAGTCTATGGTTTTGTGATGTGACGTTTGTATTAAAACAAAAATGTTTGTCTATACCAGGTGGACGAAATGCTGTACTGTTTCCTCCGAAGCCAGGCTTGCAGGTTGTTGGTGGCTGCGGACTACTACAGTAACGAGGACACGCCCCCTGACGATAGGCCTGCGCCCCTGTACGTGGGAGTCGCTGCTGCGTCCACACCAGCCGCGCTATACTCCGGCCATCTCCTGGCTTTGCTCACGGGAACCCACTTACAAGTCAATAGGACCGCCTGCGATAAGATCGGCACTCCGGTTCGTTTTAAATAGTTATACTACATTGAAGTTCTCTAGAATTATGGACTTTATTTGAATGTGGTATCGGGCTAATTTTTGATTGTGTGCGTGAAAGAAAGTAATTATATTTTTCTTTTACTAGGAGTTTTTAATTGTTTACACATTTTTTTAACGTATTTGAAACTTACTTCAAAGGCAGCTCTAGTAGGTTCTTTTAAAATTTGGTAAAGGTAGAGATATTAGCTTGGACGGTGGAGGTGAGTGTTCCACAGCTAAGAGGTTTTGTCTCTTCTTTCAAACTAAATTTCTTTTACATTTTCCTTTGATAGTATTATATTTGATAATTTGTAAGCCGACATGGCAATACTAACAATTTAAGAAATCCCATTGATCTTACAAAATGTGTTTATTTTTACAGGGCTTCTCATATTACTATCTTCGGGGTTGGAACCACAGTGGTATTTGTATACAAACAACAATGAACTTCAGTCAAGCCATCAGTCCAGCGTTTATTAAACCAGGTCTACATATTTTTTTAAACTTTAATTTTTGTAATTCATTTGTCTTAAAAAATATCATTAATAACTAAATAATTAAATGAAAAAATTGTGCGTCGAGTCGCTTCGCGCGAAAGAAGTGAAACTTCGTTATCTTGGAATGAAAACAATAAGGGATAGAAATTGATTTTTAAAGAATTTTTAGTGTTTTTAAGACATTATTAACATTACTTATTAGTCACAATTGATTGCTCTCATGCTTTCGAGCGCCAGCGTTAAACGTTTAACGCTGCCTTGTTTCACTTGCAAAATAAATCTAACAGATTACAACATAACATCCGCCGAGTTCTCTACATGGACCGAGTCTGTGTGGCTTGGTCTATGGGCGCGTGTGTTTGTTCGAGCGGCTGGTGTGGGCGCTCGTGTGGCGGCCGCGGCCGGGGCCTTCGCCACCATACTAGCGGCTTTCACTACCTACTGGCTGCAAAGACACGCCAGTGTTATATTCCTTACTCCCGTAGCAGATAATGGGTTAGTACATAGACATAACCTTGGAACAGTTCAATTTGACATAGTATGACTAAAAAATATATTAGATATATTATTTGTTAATAACTTTTGTCTGAAATTAGAACTTTTGTCATACGTTAGCATTTCTTAAATGTTTAATGAACTAACACGTCATAAAGGTACATATTTCAAATTAATTGTGACGTGTAGTAGTCTAGTACCAAAATTAGATACCTCATGAGATCACGACCCATCAGAAGCTTTATTATACATGTTTATAAATATATTCTAATAATCTTTTCTCTTTTCAGGGCAATCCGAAGTGTAAATTGTTAATATATTTATCATATATCATAGAGAATTGTGTATCAAAGAGAAGCAACACATTCCAAGAGATTTTATGTAATAAGTAGATAAAAATCAAATAAATTAGTGTTTTTGATAATAATAGTATGAATGATTACTAGAAGATTCTTGACTAATGTAATATGCTTGCAAATGCCTAAAACAAATAATTTATTTTTAAGTTAAAACCTTACGATTAAACGAGTCTATAATGTATGTTTTACCGATGCTGTACAACTTTTTTATTCAATAGTAATACATGAGTGGTATGGATTGATTGTTTTTATGAAAATTAATTATTATTGCAATAAATTATTACTAAAAGATGTGTATAATCTATTATTTTTCCTTAAATTAATATCTTGCAACATAATGTTTAGTATAATATTATGTGGCTACATAGTTTATTCTTTTGTACCCTTTAGCTTAGATTAAATGAAAGGCATGCCAGGTTTAACTGATATATTTTTGTGTACGAGCAAAAGAAGACACAAAATTAAAGTTCTTCCGCTTATCCTAATTAGCTCCTAAAGTGGCGAACATTATCGCGCCGACTACAGGAAAAATCACAAGGATATAATTTTAAAGTTAACTTTGTGTATAGTCTCTTTCGCATATTTTTAAAATTGAAGGCAATAGAACATTTTACAAATTACTTAAATCTGTATGATCTATCCCGGTACATTATTTTAGTAGGTTACAACTCAAAACAACACTGAATTTTGCTCATATCGTAGTGTTTGATATTAACGACATACATTTGAAATTATTTTAACATTTAAACGTTATTTAAACTAGTAACTGTATTTATTTAAACCGATGACTATGCCGTTAAATTATAATGTTGTTAATTCATTTAAATACATTTCGTACTATTTTAAAGTCTATCTATTTATCTACCAAAAACTAACTTCCTACTATAACGTCAAAGTCAAGATCTGGCGTTATCTGTCAATTTTGCGAAATGTCTTTAATAACAAAAGCATTACGTGTTTGTTATACTTCAAAACAGCCGGCGATAGCGACTGCACTTAGTTTTAATAAATTCAAGTCGTCTTTCCACACTAATTCATTTCGCTATAGACCCGTACAACTGAAGATGGCAGAAAAAACTTTACCAAAAATTTTTAAATATGTTGATGAGAATGTAGAATCTTATAAAGGCCTGTTAAAGGATGCTGTTGCAATTCCATCGGTTTCCTGCGATCCTAAATACCGAGAAGAATGCGTCAAAATGGTATACTGGATGAGGGACAAGTTGAAAGAAGTTGGAGCATCGACTGAAATAAGAGATGTAGGTTATCAGAATTTCGATGGCAAGGAAGTGAAACTACCACCGGTTCTGGTTGGCGTTCTTGAAAATGTAAGTAAAAAAATTCTAGATTTCGAAATATAATATTATTTATTGCTAAAATATTGTATTGCATTCTCTGATTCTTGCATCTACAGGATCCCAAAAAAAATACAATCTGCATTTATGGCCATTTAGATGTCCAACCTGCTCTTAAATCTGACGGCTGGGAATCTGAACCGTTTGATTTAGTGGAGCGTGATGGAAAGTTGTTTGGTAGAGGTGCCACAGACGATAAGGGACCAGTACTAGGTTGGCTTCATGCTATCAATGCGTACAAAGCCACTGGCGAGGAGGTATGTTATAATTAAATTAAGTAATTCACTCAATGATGAAATATTTTTCTTATATGAAATATTTCTACACAGCTGCCAGTGAATCTCAAATTCATATTTGAATGTATGGAAGAATCTGGGTCGGAGGGTCTTGATGAGTTGCTAATGCAGAAATTGAAGCCTGAAGGTTTCTTTGATTCAGTGGACTATGTTTGTATTTCTGATAACTACTGGCTGGGGACTACTAAACCTTGCATTACTTATGGTCTAAGAGGCATCAGCTACTATTTCTTGGAGGTTGAATGCGCTAAAATGGATCTCCACAGTGGTGTATACGGAGGAACTGTACATGAAGGTATGAGAGCATTTCTCAATACATATATAGTTATTAGCTCTGGAAATGCATGTAGCTATGATTAAATTACCATGACACAAAAGTATGAATCATGTATTGAGTTGGTAACAAAGCATTATCAATCATTGACAATAAATTACATTGTGTGATAGAATATCACAGGCTCATATGTGAGGTTGACTGATAATTTTGTATTGTACATAATAGGTACATACAGAAAATTATTACATGATGCTACTGCATACAAAACAAATTATATGTAAATAATATATTTTTGGTTAAGACAAATTTCTAATAGAAATTCTTATATTCAAAATTTTCATGTGTTCATAATCATTTTCTTAAGAATAAAATGCTACTCAGATAAAAATGTGCATCAAATTTATATATTTATTAAAGTATAAAATATGTATAAAATGCTTCGTAATATGAAGTAACATAAACATGTTAGTGCTACAAAACATTCATTACATTATGTAACTGATTAAAATTTATGTTATTGCCCTTAACACAATATTATCTATCATATCACAACAGCTGATGTCACCAAATTAATCAATGTCTGGGCTTTCCAATATATATTTTTCTAATTTAAATTTATTATACATTTTCCTATAAATGCACAATTAAAATCTTTTTTTAGACTATAATTGACTGATATTTATGCATCCCAGCAATGATTCAAGTTATAAAACATAGATAGCTTTTTTAATCCTCTTAAGTGCTATTAAATGAACATAAATTTTTTTCATTTCAGCCATGTCCGATCTCATATACCTTATGAATACTCTTGTTGATAAAGACGGAAAAATTTTAATCACCGACATATACAAGTCGGTAGCACCACTCACAGATAATGAACAGAAACTGTACAATACTATTGACTTCAATCCAGAGGCATACAGGTTTGTACAATTTTTAAACTTATTATTACTTCACACTTAAGTCAAGCAAACATTGTAGTATTTTAATGAGATCTAAGACTTTCGAAAAACTACTACTGAAACGTATTCATATCTCATCTGCCCGTGATCACGGTTGCTGAAAAGTATCATGTCGGGAGTATGTAGTTTTTACAGTACTAAAATACGCATAGTATACTCCGCAAGATATAGTTTAATTTTAGTGGCATTAAAATATTTTGGTAAAGTAAAAACATCTTTATCACTCATGTTATATTATTATAATAAAATAAAAGATTAATTTCTATAAATGGTTATATTAATGAAGATAGGCTAAGACTAAACATAAAAAAAAGGATGTAAGCAACACATTATGATCCTGTTTGTTATAAATATTCAATTTCCTGCTTTGATTTTCTTATTGTGTTTATTACATAAATAACAAAGTAAAATACAAAAGTTTGTCTGTTTGTATAATGAATTACTCAACAACATTTCTTTATTTGTCTTAACCAGTATATGATATTTGCTAAGCGTTTGACATTAATATTATCTTTATTTATTTAGATAAGGTATCATAGAATGTCTCTGGAGATATGGTATTTTATAATAGTGACTAAATCTATTATCGAGTTAAACTCGAGTGTCATTTAGATTTTTTTAAATGCTAAGGCTTCACTCGCACTGGAGAAGATTACATTTTATTAATTACATGTAAATGTCAATGAGAAATTTAATGAACAATATTTAGACATTCTTAAGCAGTAAAATTTAAGATATATACCTATAGAAATAATAACTCTATATAATCCATACTAATTATACTACATATTTATATGAATATATATCCCCTTTTTGTATAAACATATATCATTAGTTTTTTATTAAACAAATAGGTATGCACTTTGAAAACATTATTATTGAATACATCAAAACATCGCTTCAGCCACATAAAAAAATTTTTTTTTTTTTTTAATGAGTACTTATTTTTAACTCAAAAATTGTGATTATTGTATTGATTACGATTTATTTTTTATTAATGAAAAATCGTAATTACGATATTTTTCAATAAGTATATTATAAATTATCATAATAATTATATTTATAGACAATCAATAAGCGCCCACAAACTGGCCCATAATGGTGTAAAGGAACAACTATTGATGCACCGTTGGAGGTATCCCAGCCTGTCACTCCATGGAATTGAAGGTATAGTATTATTATTACATAAAAGTAGGAGAATAAGTAATAGGTATGATATATAAAAACTCCTTTAATATTACTATAATAAAGGAGGTTTTATATGTTCATTAAAATAAGATGAACAAACAAGGTGTTAAAGATTGTGCATATGATAATTATATTATTTTAAGCTATTAATATTAATTGATTATTATTATTTAATCTATAATCTCGTTGATAGCAATTTTTTTCATTATCTATAGACTCATAAGCTCGTTATCCGAATTTAAAATCATTAAATTATTAAAAAAACGGTATTTTAAAATCAGAGTGTTTGATGTAGAAACAATTTTATACAAGTAGAATGTGTCCGTGTTAGAATAAGAATCTAATAGACTTAAATTTATATGACCTTGATATTACATTGTCTCTAAATTGTGAAGCAACACGTTAAGGAATATTTCGTAATAGTAAATTTGGATGTTCAAATAAATATATTAAATTATTTGTAGTAAAGTTATTATTATTTTTACTACGACAGAAATGTATTTTAATGGATTTTCATTAAATATATAAATACTAAACTTTTTTGGTGTTGTCTTTGTCGCATGATATAGGTTGTTTGCTATTTTTTGTAACTGAAATGCATTTTTATTAAGTGTTTTATTTCAAAATAATTATCTAATGAATTTAGTTTTTTATGTAAAAATATAAGTTTGCTTATTTAATTTGGTAATACAGATTTGTAGCAAGGATTCGGTTTCATTTCGAATATCCATGATAAGTGTGGGAGAATGATCTGGTTTGGGAGAAGTTATTTTGTTAGATAGAAGTTATTAAGTATAAAACAAAAATTCCTGGTTATATTTCCAAAGAGATGAACCAGAATGATTTAGCTTTGAATTGTCAGGAGTATATCATTTGGTAGGATACAATAATTAAACATAATTCGCGACTCATTGAAATACGTGAAGTAAATAAGAATTATTCTTTAGTATCGACGTAAATTTATATCTTGCAATGGTTAATGCATATTGTGTATTTGCTGTTAATAAAATGAATAATTTAAAGGAATATTATTTTGTCTATACAGGCGCTGCCTTCCAACCTGGTGCAAAGACTGTGATCCCCGGGAAGGTCATTGGCAAGTTCTCAATTCGTATTGTCCCTAACCAAGAGCCGGAGGAAGTTGAGAAACTCGTGTTTGACTATGTTCACAAGAAGGTAATATATAAAGTTGTGTTACTTATACTATTTATAACACAAGAACGGCTGTACGGATGTGGTTTAAAATAGGCTGAGAAATAGCCTAGAACCAGGAGACATACATAGGATATTTAATTCTGTTGGATCTAAGCAGAAAAAACTTCATAAACTCCAATATCTGGTTATTTACCGCCACTAGGGAGGAATGCAATTAGCCCAGACAGCTATACATATATTATTAATTCCGAAATAAACGCGGACGAAGTCGCGGGCAAAAACTAGTATATAACACAAATAATCATGGTTTTGAACATTAAAATATTTAGGTCATATTTAAAGTACAAGATATAGAATTTCAAATCCCTTGAAAAATATATAATAGAACTAAGAGAATGTTCAATTCACCAACCCGAATCGGGCGCGATAGCTTAGTTGGTTAAGTAATTGAAACACGACATACTGAAGGTTACAGGTTCTTATCCCGGTCGAGGAAATTCTGTTATAGGAAAACATTTAAGACATCCATACCTACAAATGACACATTGCACAGTTACTGCACAAACAATTCCATATTCAGTACAAATAACTAACTACTTATTGTTAAAATTTCCCAACCAATTATTTATAATTACATATAGCCATTTACTGATCATTTACTATAATAATTATTATGTTTACATTTCTTACTGTGAAGACTTTAAAGAGTTTTTTTAGTGAATCATAAAGCCATTATTGAAAAAATAAGGCTATATGTAAAAAAAAGTTCAGGTGGTTTTTGCACAAATTGAAATGAATAATTATAATAACGTTTAATGGTTTTCCTTTATTAATTATATATACATTTTTTCATAGTGGGAAGAACGCGGGTCTCCCAACAAGATGCGTATAACTGCTCAGTCGGGACGCGCTTGGACCGAGAACCCAGAACATCCACACTATCAGGCCGCCGCTAGAGCTACACGACTTATATACAAGGTATTATATATATAATATTATGAGGCCTTTATGTTACGAAGATCTTCATAGAAAAGGCTGGCATCAATGAGTTGGAATGATAGAGAAAAGAGATAGAAAGAGACAGATATATGATGAGAAAAGAAGAAAGAAAAATCTTAAAAATTAAAATACATAGACTAGGCAGAGCCTGGCTAAAACTGGGAAATTGCCAGGAAGAAGAAGAAGCCTAGACTTGCTTTATAAATGTCTCTGCTTGGTTAAATCACGTAAAGATAGTCAATAGATTAGATTCGTATGTAACAATACTTTTGTAAACACAACAGTGGATTGTCTGTTGGTAATATTAAAATAATAGATAACACACGGTATAAAGTAATGTACAAGTACTGCATATATTAAAACAATATTTTTTACAATTCTTGTCAGTATTGACTAAGTTAGTCTACATTATTTGAAGCAAATTATCTATTGTTATCATAAATAATATAGGAATAACTATTACAAACGTCTAGTAAGCAATAAATAATAGTTCTATTTATCCAATGTTTGTCCAGACTGAGCCGGACATGTCTCGTGAGGGAGGTTCTATACCAGTGACGATAACACTCCAAGAGGCCAGCGCCAAGAACGTGCTGCTGCTACCCATGGGCGCCGGAGACGATATGGCGCACTCACAGAACGAGAAGATCAACGTCCGGAACTATATAGAGGGGGTGAGATTTGACTTGACTTGATTTGGTCATTGATTGGGAATTGACTTGACTTGATTGGGTCTTTGATCGAGATTTGACTTGACTTGATATTGTCATTGATCGAGAATTGACTTGACTTGGTTAGGTCATTGATCGAGATTTAATTTCATTTCATAGGGTCCGTAGGTCGAGAATCGATTTGACTTCATTCGGTTTTTTGTCAAAATTTAACTTGACTTTATTGGGGTCATTGATTGAGATTTGACTTGACTTTATGGGACCAATACAATACATATTTACAGTTCAATGTAACTTTTTATTAGTTTGATATATCTGTTGGAAAAATCCGAGTATTGCATTTCTTTTGCTATTTAATGTGAAAGCTATAATGTTTAGTTTTTTTAATCAGAACACATATGAAATTGCTGTAACTGTAGCTAACAAATTCTTTATGAATTAATTTATTTTCAACAGGCTAACAAAAAAAAAAATGATTTATTAAATATACAATTTATTTAACTTTATTCATTTAATGTAATTTGTTTTCAGATCAAACTCTTCGCTGCATATTTATATGAAGTTGGTAAATTACCTAAATAGGTATTCCGAAGAGTGATATGAGATTCATAATAAAATGCATAATAAATAATATCAATTGTATATCAAGGGATTGCCATTGTATAGACATTCCTTTGTTCCATTTTTATTAACAATATATTTCTTACTCAATGCTAAGCATTTACTGAGGCATAATAATAATAATAATAATAATTGAAAAAGTACATGTTGTAAATAAATTTTTACACATACTATTAGATTGTTTTTCACTTCGTTTCTGAAATTGGTGTTACTTTATTTTAAGTTTTATTTTATATGTGATTTTTGTGTTGCTATTTTTGCATAATTTTTTTTCTTCAGTATTTAGATTGTCATTGTTTACACAGTGATGTTTGTTCTAATAAAATTATAAAGCTATTTAAAAAGTTTTTGTTTTTTTGTGCTGCCCGAAATTTTAAGTAGGAAGTTTAGTATGGTAAAAAAACTATTCTCTTAACGAAAAATAGTTTTATATTGTATTCTATACTAATAAATATTTCTATGTTTATAAATAAATAATGAAGAGGTGATAATTTTAAGACGTGAAGAAGTAGATAGATCGTTTTGGATATAGTATTCCTAGTACTAATGTTACATACTAATGTTCTGGAGAGTCGTAAATATATTTATTTGTTCTTTGTAATTATTTTTTGACATTTTTTTGCCTATTAAAATGTATATTAAATATATTATATTCATTAACAAGAGAACTATAATAAAATAAGTTTTATTTTATATGTGATTTTTGTGTTGCTATTTTTGCATAATTTTTTTTCTTCAGTATTTAGATTGTCATTGTTTACACAGTGATGTTTGTTCTAATAAAATTATAAAGCTATTTAAAAAGTTTTTGTTTTTTTGTGCTGCCCGAAATTTTAAGTAGGAAGTTTAGTATGGTAAAAAAACTATTCTCTTAACGAAAAATAGTTTTATATTGTATTCTATACTAATAAATATTTCTATGTTTATAAATAAATAATGAAGAGGTGATAATTTTAAGACGTGAAGAAGTAGATAGATCGTTTTGGATATAGTATTCCTAGTACTAATGTTACATACTAATGTTCTGGAGAGTCGTAAATATATTTATTTGTTCTTTGTAATTATTTTTTGACATTTTTTTGCCTATTAAAATGTATATTAAATATATTATATTCATTAACAAGAGAACTATAATAAATAATTTTCAATGATTAATAAAGAATTTTTTAAGTTGAACAAATCAAAACGTTGATTTAATTGTTGGTAACTTTAAAAGAACAATTGTCCTATTTAAAGAGAAAAACACATTTTGTTAAATTTTGATGGCGACGAACTGAATAAAGAATGTAATGAAATGTAGTATAACGCTAAGGCTTAAGCATTTTTTTGCAAATTTCTATTTTATCATTACCTTTATTTCCAGTTATTAATGGTGGATTTTACATCGATAAAGTTAAGAAAATATATTTAGAATTAAAGTAAAAAGCGAGAGTTGAAGAAACGTAGGTTACTAATTTTCTTTTTTTAAATATATATATCTTCTACCTTTCAATTTCTCAGCTTTAGCCAGGGTCTGTCTTATATATATGAGGTGGCAAACGAGCTTAACGAGCTTAAACTTAATGGGAAGTATGGGAAGTAATCACCGTCGTCCATGGACAACCGCAACATAAGGCTACTGTTACACATGTTCTTAATTAGGATGCTAAAACGGGTGATATTGAGTATGCTCAATACTAGCATGCTTGGGAGTCATCTACTCTTGAATAAGCATGCTCAAAGCAAACGTTCCAAACACACATAATTTTTATAGCTTGCTTTTCTCGCTCTCTGTCAGTGCAAACAAAGTCATGGATGATCAAACAGCTATCCGTATGTAGATGAATAAGATCATCCCTTTGCTGGCGATGCAATGCATTCAGAAGCTTATATCAGTCGCAAAAAAAGAGAAGAAAGAGACTGATAAGGGTCTGTAATTGAATATTCATAAATGGAGTCAACAGTATGGGCTTAACATCAATCCCGCAAAGTCACAGGTCATTGTTGTTGGCAGTTCAGCCATGATGGCAAGGGTTGATTGGGCGGAGATGCCACGGGTTGTGTACAATGGTACTAACTTGTCCTACTGCTCCAATGTTAGAGACCTTGGTATACAGCTTGATAGTACTCTCTCCTGGTCGGAGCATTTAAAGCATATTGGAAAAAAAACATACGCCTCCTTAAGTTCTTTGCGCCGACTTCAAAACTTACTGCCAATTCCTACCAAAACTATGCTTGCAAACTCTCTCCTTCTTTCAATACTCGATTACGCGGACGCAAGCTATCTTAATCTTACCGAGGACCAACTTAATTATCTTGAGCGATTACAAAATCTAGCTATTCGGTTTATTTTCGGTCTCCGAAAGTATGACCACGTTTCAGAGTTTCGTTCAAAGCTCAAGTGGCTCCCTATTCGCCGTCGCCGGAACCTGCATACTCTTTCTCTTCTGTACTGTGTGTTATTTAATCCAAATGCTCCTCAATATCTTAAGGAGAGATTTGAATTTGTAGGAGATCAGTCCAAAATGCGACCAGCACGCAGGCTCATTCTGAAAATGCCTGCTCATAACAGTAAATATTACAGCAAGTCGTTCACTGTGCAGGCAATAACTCTCTGGAATGACCTACCATTGAGCGTTCGACAGTCTAAAACCCTATATACTTTTAAAAAGTCCTTAAAGAACCTATATCTCTTATCACAATAATGATGACGACATGATTATGACTAATGTATGTATTATATATATATATATATGTATCTATATGTTTGTATGTATGTATTTATATGTATTTGTATGTACGAATGTATGTATGTATGTATGTATGTATGTATGTATTGATATATGTACGTATGTATATTATTGAATATTTATTATTGTTATTTATTTTTGTATGTGTTTAGGTTACATTTATTTTAAGAATATCTATGTACCACCCTATACTGTCTCCAAACAAAATCCTCTAACCCCAGGTTGCCTGGAAGAAATGGCTAATAAGCCATAAGGCCGCCTTTTGTTACATCGTTAGTTTTAAGTTTGTTTTTTTTTGTAATTGTCTTTATTGAAAGTGTGGTGTGCAAAAAAGTATTAAATAATAAATAATAATATCCAGAAGACAGGACTTGGGAGCAAGTGCTAGCACTATACATATATGCCGATGCTTAAAGTTAAAACCTCAATACAGAAACAAGATATCTAGCATACTCATTAAGCAAACCTGTTAAGGCGTGCTCAAAGCACGCCCCCTTGCACCCGCGCCACTAGTAGCATGCTTTAAAATCGAACGCCTGTCGTTATTAAAGCATGCTTCAAATTAGCAAGCTTATTTTAAGCAACATTTTGACACCCATGCTAGAAATAGCAATTGCTCAATTAGCATGCTTTCGTGCTTCAAATAAACATGTGTAACATGTGTAATTCAATAATGATTTTTGAAGAAGTAGGAAATGGTTTTAACAGAGAGAGTGTAGGATAGAGAGAAGGCCGGAAAGGGTGGGAATAGGAAAACGGCAACCGGCTATCACACTTATCGGACGAAACGCAGTCATCAAAGGCTACTTCACGCAGATTTTCTGTGAGAGATACTTTAGGGATGGAGCCAGCCTATGTTCGAGTTGGAGTAACTTGACCAGATCTAGGCTCTACCATATTAATTTGTTATTTTTATATTTAGTTCGATCAACTCTTATAGACCAATATTAAGTTTGTTTGGTTAATGTTGCTTTGGGAGAATGGCATAAAACTAAACGTGACGCTATAAGGAATTTAGAGGGAATTTAGAGAATATAATTTTAATGGACGCGTCTCTATGTTTACATGTTATTACTCCGATATCCTGTTTCTAATGTTTCCGTTGGTCGAACCTAAAACAAAATTACTATTGCGTTTTTTAAAGATATGTTTAATTAAAATCAGTGCTTACGACGACGGTTATTTAATCTGACCGTCAATAAGACGACTTTATTCAGAACTAAAAGTTATTTAGGGACAATGAGCGAATGGATGTACCGAATGTATTATTTATAGCTATACAATTTCATACTTTAAAATGTAATACCAACTAAGTTTTTCTACTCATCAGGACTATACATCTGTCAATCTCTAGTTATATTCGACACTTAATTCATAATTATTCTAATTAGATTGGGACTAGTAAAAGAGCGTTGAGGTTGACAATTTAAAATTAGAAAATGTTTTTAATCATCCAATGAAATTGTGAAAACGAATTGTTAGTTAATATTGAAACAAATTTAAATTATCGTTAAAGGAAGATCGAAATTTATTAATGACATATAAAGATACCGAGGTAGCGCCAAGAGAAATATTGGTATGTAATAAATCACAATAAAAAAATATTAGCGTTTCATAAAAAACAAGATTTTGGACCTACGTCAATGGAAACAAAATGATTTAGATACGGAATATGTCTAAAATAATATACCTATAGGTGTAGGAGGCGTAGCAAAAGGCATTTGAGCATGAAATTTTACCAAGTATTTATTTTTAATGTTAGTAGAACGAAAGTAATTGCTTTCAAATTCCAACTAACAAATCATGAAATATGACTTCATGTTCTAATGAGCACTTCACTCTTTACAAGTAGGTACAGGAGGGACTTTTTGTTCATTAAGTACCCATATAATATACCAGTAACATAACTAGAGTTCATATTTATTATAGGGAAGTCCCCGTTCCTTTCTATTTCTGATAAATTTGATAAATATTTATCAATAGATTTTCCATGATTTTCCGGCGAGTTGGATTTTACCGAGACTGTAATTAGGACAATTTGTAATATTATAAACAGACACGCAGTTATTAATAATTTTAATCATACCGACTTAATAATCGGTAATCATACTGAATAACATAAAAATCAAGTAAAACAGAAAGAATATTGTAAAATAACAAAAAAATTAATAAGGCACGTTAGTGTAAAACTGTTCGAGAAATATTATAGTGCATACTCATAGATTTGATAAAAACATAACACCAATAAACACAGTACAATATTTTGAATGAAAAAAAAAATGAAAAAAAAACTTCATATAATTTTAAATTTTCACAAATTATATATTCTATGAGATAAATCTTCTTTATGTAAGTAACTGTAATTAAATAAACTTGTATATAAAATAATTACATATATAAAGTAGTAAAAAGAAAAATTATTTACTACCATAATATGTTACTTTTTTCATATTTCATTTCTTAATAGGTACATACATAGATATGCTTTTAGCAAAAAATCTAAAAACTTTTGCAAATTCCTCTGCCTCTCGCTTAAGATGTTTGAATGATAGAGTTTTCTTATTATAGTTTAATGGGACGGGAATCAAATCTTTTAAAAATACATATACCATGTATGAGAGCAAAAGAAAGTGTGTTCTTATTTTTTGGAGTTTGTCCGTTGAGAGTTCTTTAGCAAACAATTCTATACAATTTATTGTGATTTTTTTTCTTATGATTACGAAGTTAATTAATTCGGTAAATCTTGACCAAAATTGACAGTCCATACGAATAAAGCATTATTTTCATTGCTTAATTTTTTTATGACTCGCCAGGCCCCCGCCTCCGAGGAAACATCCTTCATCATTCACTTAACCTCAAAGAAATATGAAAAGGAAAATTGTATGAAATAAATAATTGTAAGTTTCATTATACAGAAAGTATATAGCGTTAAAAATATATCTACAATCTATTTTACAAAATACATGTATTTAAAGTTATCTCTTATCTAAAGTACATACAAAATTAAAGGAAGTGACGAAAAAATCTTTATAAATGGTCTTTTTGTCGTACGGTGGGTAAAAATTGCTAGGAGCGGGGTTGACTAAAGGCATATTGGACTGCAATACTAGTGGAAAGTTTTTGTAATATAAATCGCATAATTAAGATTGGAGATGCATTATCTTTCTCTTCACAAAATTACACAAAAATTAGCACCGTGCTTGTTGTTTAAGATGACTATGAGTTTTTAAGGAGTTTTTGGATGAAAAAATTACTAATATGAATGAGATAATCTATATAGCTTTTTACTAGTCACATTTTTTATTACTTGTATGATATAATATTTTAAAAGTTGAGATAGGTATTAAATCAATATTATACTAACTCAGAAGGACAAACATGGAAAAAACATCTAGTCGACTTGTCTATGGCTTTTTATAAAAATCTTCAAACAATTTTTATGGTGCAGAACATGTAGCAATATGCATAATTTGTGTCAAATTTCAAACATTAAATGTTAAAAGAAAGTAATCCTCAGGGTCTAATGTGAAAATATGTTTTCCTCAAGAGACACCTTTAGAATACTTTTTGTTCCGTAGTTGTCTTAATGATCAACCTTAACATTCTTCAAATATTTGTATGCATTTTATTGAAAATAAAGAGACAAAAACTAATGTTTATAGTATGACGTTGGGCTGAAACTAATAAATCATTAACTTCTCATAATCAAACAAACAGTAAGTCCACCTAACATCAGCGTTAGACAAGTAAAGTTATATTTTAAATATAACATACATTATATTTTCGAAAGGGGTTATTTTATCTATCCGATCATTAGAACAACTTGCCTTTTAATGTCCCCTGTACATTTCGTGGACAAATCAGTTATAATTTGTTTTTTTTTAGGTGACTATTTAACTTAACTTAAAGTACATAGCATGATTTAATAAGTATACCATCCTTTTATATACAACTAACTAAACCTTTTTGTTATAATTAATATATGTTGTAAAATGTGTATTATAATAAAAATGGTAGTGATAACAGAAAATAATTTTGTCTTATTTACAAAATTTACAAACAAAATTTATTTTTATACATACATTTTACTCTATACATATGTATATATACATAAATCGGTATTTCCGAGGTAAAATAAATTAGTCACAAGTGTAGCAAAACGAATTAATAATTTTAAATTTTGGTTTCATTTAGTTGGGTTTTCATTACGTCAATTGAATAAGATTAACTATATTCTAATATTAGGAATACCTACTTTAATAATAAAATCATTAATTACGCGACCACGTCTTTATATTGTATCCTTAAGTCGATGTTGTATGTAATGTTCTTTACTTATGTAAACAATTTGTAATTAAAAATGAACTGAGTAAGACGTCGTCTTTAAATATAAAAAGAGAAATAAATTAAGATTTAAAAAACCTACTTTAGGTGTTACAGATCTAGTCTAAGCATAACATTAATTAATATATATATATCGATTCGAAATTAGGCCTTTACTTCAACGGAATTTTAAACCTACGACATAAAATAATACGAGTATGCACATTAGGGTCTATTTATTGAATACGTTTTTAACATCTCAAGTAACTACTTGATAACTGTCTCTTTTAAGGGACCAATTTTTTAATCTACTTAATACAATTAATTTTAAATCTAAGCGGGGTTTCGCTGTTTCAAATGAATAATTATCTAGCACCGACCGTTTAGTACAATATTGAGGTCGTATTTAATTAACTAAATGATAAGAGGCCAACAATAGATCAATCATGAGAATATCTCGGACTTTCTAACATTTCTAAATGTATGTGAGTGTTCTACTAACACTAAGGTCATGAACGAAATAACTATTCTTTCAGCTTTTGGTTCATTAAAGTAGGCGTGAACAGAAAACCTCTTTCTGTCAGAGACATACAGAATTTGTTTAAAAAAAAATACACTACATACTTATATTCTTACATTGTTGATAAAATTAGTTTATTTTCTTTAAAATATTATATATAATACTGATATATAATATAAAAATTTGTTAGTTTTATTTGAATAATTATTTTGCGAATTGCATTTTACTTTTGCGTCAGCGAAATATTTACTACTTTTTTTAATTTTTAAAGTAAGGTTGAATATATTTTAATCTGTGCCTAAGCTGGATTTACCCATGGTCATTATCGATGGTAATAAGACCAATTCCTGATAAATAATGAGCATGCTGATAAATGTGTGTTGCATTTAGTTTGCCATCCGCTGTCACCGGTCGGTCGTATACCAGTTTACAGTACAACTGACATAAAAGAGGATAGCGTCTACCTCTCATTCAGTTGAGCTCAAAAACTGGTTGCAATAGGACGTTGCGTTACGAGAGCTTTTTATAATAAAATAAATATATTCATTTAGCTCCAGCTGCAGTTAAAAATTAGTGAATTACACATAAAACATTAGAAAAATTATATTTATTATAATTTTGTTTCGGTGAACACGACAGCACTGATTTTTAAGGACGTCATTCTCACGGTGAGTCCAGTTTTTTATATAAAAAATACATAAATATTTATAGTGTCGTCACATACCGCTTGGTCAAGAAACGATGTTACGTATTGAAACTTTGATATTTATTTCTTTGAATTCTAAAACATAAATATTCTATGTGGGTATTGTGGAATGAAAACTTTTAAAAATGTATTGACATTAATTGTAATAAATAAATAAGAAAAATCTTATTAAAATAACAATTGAGCGTGATGTAAAAACTTATTTCAAGGTGTTAACTGATCTGTACAATATGTGTACGCACATACTTACACACTTTCTAATTTACTATGACGAATTCTGTTTTGTTACGACACAAATTACCGTATGCGCATACGTAAACAATGCATTATATGATAATAAAACTTCATGATTAGCTGTAATGTTATGATACAATTAGTAACGATTTTTTTTATTTTAATCACCCCTATTATTTTGTAGTATGTGTTGTTATTTTCGCTATTATAGTAACAAATCATTGTGGGTATATTTTTGTAACCATAGTGCATGAGTATCTTAAGAATGTTTTTGGTTGGTTGGGGGTAGAGTTACCAATAAAAAAATATATAAAAATAATTTATAACGTCTAGCCGATTGGAAGACGGGTTCACTAGAACTACATCATTTCTATAACAGGACTCCTTTAAATGTATTCATTCATCTTCATTTATATTTATTAAAAATGCTTATAAAAATTATTTCTTTTTTAAAATTTAGAAACTGCATTGGAGTCTACAATAAAACTATTAGTAACTAATATTCGTAAAATTGTAGATGAGTTACAATAAAAAAAAATGTTTTGTATGAATGAATCATTTATATGTCATATTTAATAGTTTGATACTTTCGAAGATAATTATTTTCTTTCAATTAATAAAATTGACACGAATATTTTTTTGAAAGTATCAAGAAGTAGATAGCTTCTAATGATCTAATGATGTTCGCAGTTGGCATAAAGACACAAATAATAGTATTTGCTATCGAGTATCGACCTTACCCAGTGAATTTTCGTCGGATTTGCATTTAAAGCTAACATTGGGTTTTCATTTAAAGCCAACAAGGGTTTTAAATTCTGATTTTCTGCCAAAAAACGCTCAAAGATAGACATCGATTTACAAATCTGATTTACAATTCTTGCTAATAATTTGTAGTGTCAAATATAATCACTTTTAATTTATATGGATGTGTATTCGGTACATTATGTACCAAATTTATTAAGATTTTAGTCTCTCGGTCTGTTTATTAAAACTAAACTCACAAATGGCTGCATTTAGTGTGATAGTAAGTTAAGGTAATTTTATTAATATAAAATTCAAAAGAATAACTACTCTGCATAAGTCATGGGCACGGCTAGTGTTAATAATTAAACTTGAAACTAGCAATGTTTTTTTAAACAAACAATACCAAGATTGATCAAAATTCAACAAGCATTTGATTCAAATCCATAAGTGATTGATTATAAGACTAGGGCTTTACAATCATGAGAGACCAGAGTTGATCGAAGATCACGGTTTAAGGTTGATAATAAAACGTCAACGATTTTGGTCAATTTAGTTATTTCTGTTAAATGGTGTCTATTTATTGTTGTTAAGATATTTTCAAACAAAACAAAGTGTTGAACTAAGTCACATACTTTGTTTAATTATATGTTTATAAATAATTGAGAATTTTTTATAAGCACTTTGTCGAAAACAGCGCATTATATTTAGATCACAAAGTCGAATTGTCTTCACAATTTAATTATTTATTTAAGTTTAGTTGCTTAGTGAAAAATCGCAATTAAATCATTTAAAAGTTGATGTTTTATGAGAATAGCGTAATTAAAAAGCCATATAGATAATATAATCACTTCGCGGAATCATTATTGCTTATCGGCTTGTACATAATGGAGAAATGGTGGTTGTGAATAAACACTATGATAATTACAAATAAATAATGATATAAAGTTATTATTTGTTTACAATAACTGGTGTTTTGCTGATTTATAGCTACTTGTTATGCCGTTAGCGTTTCATTGTATGACAGAACCCTTATGCAAGTGTTATGTTACAAGAACACTTGGCCTCGTTTACTCAATATATAAATACAACCGGACTAACCTCGTTTGGTGTGTCTTTTGCGTATGTATATGTGTTTCAACATTCTTATACTATATGGTTTTGCATGTAATGCAACCTTAAATTATAATTCTCCCTATTTTGTATCATTGAAACAAAAAATAAATGGGGAGATATAAGTATGTAAAACTGGTGAGCAATTTCAAAAGTTTCACCGGAATATTGTTGTCTCCTTAGAACGATATAGATTTTTGTTACTGATTCACAACAGTTTGCTACATAAGTAACTACTGACTGATCACCAACAAACAAATGTATAAAAAAATTACAGGACTTTTCATACAAAATTTAAGGATACTAACTCCATAGAAAGCTTTCTATAGATAAGATATCTTGTTACTTTCTAAATAATTTTCTTTACTTACTAGTGTTAGTTTGTAACGGTATAATTCTTTAACTTCTCAGATTGTAACAGTTTAAATAACTAACTGATTAAAACAGTATTTATCCTGAAACTTACACACTTTTCGAGCAGAGATCTTGATAAAGAAACAAACCAACAATTTCGTTAACCCCTAAACGTTTGATTGGCGATTTGCTTACGGAACCCTAAAATAATTAAATAAAAGATTTCTTTTTATTTCTTAATTGCACATCTCATTTCAGTATTTTTTATGTTGTGAAAGTGCAGAAATTATACACAAAAAATTTAAAGGTTATACAAAATGGTTAGAAGGGGTAAATTATTTCCATTTCTGCTTTTAAATTTTACATACAATACATAAAATACTTGTGTTATATTATGTTATAAAACTTTTAATTATTTGAAAATTTTCAAATGGTTTGCATATTTGTTAGTTTCATTCATCACAACAATCATTAAATTTTTATTTTGCTTGTTTTTTTGTATCTATATTTAAGTTGAAAATACTTTACACTAAAATAAAAATTTGAAAACAATTGTTTTAGTTTTTTGGTTCAGTATTTAATGTTTAATATTCCTGATATAATTGCGAGTTTCACCTTACATATCTAATAATTAATGTATAGTTATTTAATGTAATATTTATTTAACTTACAATTTAAAACATGGATTTTTAAGTATGAGTAACATTTAAAATTCCGTGTTTTAGATTCTAAATTAATTGACGCATAAAGCAAAAATAATTTTGTAAGTTATAGTTTTATTTATTTAAGAGATTATTGTATAGATATTAAATAGAACAATTTTATGTACCGCTAGGTGTTAGTATAAGGTCGCTTTACACCAGGCATTGTGTTAGTTTCAATGGCGATTTTAAAACCATTACAGCTTTGTAATGCGTGCATGCTATTCAAGTTATGTTACGGAAGGCTTAAAATTGTAAAAATTAGAGGTCGTTTGTAATGATCGTTTAACCATGATAATAAATCTCAGTAATGATGATATAATTTTAGTTTAAACGCTATTTAGGGAATCGTAATTTATAATCGTATTTAGACTTTCATTTTAACAGTTCGTCGTGACTTAATCTGTATGCATTTGATTGATTGATGCTTGGTAACTAATAAGATTATAAAATATGAAAAACTGTTATTTGAATACGTCGTTTTAACTCCTGAGTTGAACATTTACCGCGTATGCAACGGTTTATTTTTAACGGTCTCGTCGAATGTCGATAAAAATATATATATTTCTTATATGTAATAAACATGTCCCGTTAAGGGTCAAGCAATAATTTATTTCATGGAAACGAGCGTTTAAATGAAGTAATTCATGTCAAATTCTTTTTCCTTTATACGTTTGTAGGAACTGACTTAGATTATATAATAGTGGGTGAGATGAATCAAGTTATTAGTATTTTACTGGAAATATCACACGTTTGTTATCACGATTGTGCAACGAATTATAATGACGCGGTTGACTTTCTCCGCTCTAAACAAAGGGAAATCCGTGCATTATGTTCGGCTATTGTCCGAGAATGGCGGGATTTCCTCTCGAATGCGTCATTCGGACATTAAAGATTGCCACAATCGTGTTCCACTTTTCAATTCTCTTTTTGTTATAATGTCCTAACATGTACGTTTTCCACGCTTATTAATGTTCTGTATGTAAAATAATAAACAATATATATTTCTTCTAATCACTCTGAATAACAGGAAATGTATTAATAAATTTTATATATCGAAATATTTATAAGTATCTTCCTGTTGAGTTCATACAGTATTATTAATTAATTATATTAATACGTGATGCTTAAGGAATTCAAATGTCGATGATTAATGAATTATTTTGACTGAAACGTGAACTGATTTCAATCTAATTCTTTCCTCTTCATGCCAGTTACACGGCTAAGTTAATTAAATTCTGGGATTTCCCATATCGTGTTCAGGGCTGACACGATTATGTGGTGAGAAATCGTGACGAATCTGCCACAAACCCAGATGTCACTAATTGACCTTTACGTTTTAAAAGAACCGGGATATGTCGCAAGCATACGTTAGGTTAACGAGGACAGATAGAAATCTAACAACTTTTCAATCGCTAACTTTCAACTAATAATCTACTCGCTTCAGTGAATTATATTGATTAATTCATAATTTTTCAATTTTGCATTATTATAAGTATGAAATCAATAAGGCTTTAATGTACGTCACGGTCATAAGGAATGCCCTCTCATGACTGCATTCCCCCCTCCATGACGCGTAGAAAGTGACGGTGAAAAGATCTTTGTGATGAACTCCGTCTCCAAACGGCATATTTACAATTATTATGAACCGTCGGTTGTGTTAAACAGTTATTTATTATCTGTCCGTTTAAAATCATCACTTCAATAAAAGTATACGTAGATTTTGTGCAAACTTATAACTAAAACGTTATATTTTTACAGAAAATGCTGAGATACGGAGTTATATTGTTACTCGGGTTTTCAACTACAGTGAACAGTCAATGCTTTTACAAAGATGACGCTTCAAAGAAACTAAACGCGGAGGCGAGAGCGACATTGTATAAAAATCAGTTGGAGTTCACATTAAATCTCTTCAATGTGATCAACGAGGCTGTTCCTAACGATAACGTATTCTTCTCACCTTTCTCCGTATACCACGCCTTACTTCTGGGATATTTTGCTGCTGGTGGCCAAACAGAGAAAGCACTGAAAGAATCACTGCGCATCGCTGACACGCAGGTAAATCATAACTTTAAACGCTATCAATGAAGAAGTCGGTATGACATAAGTAAAACTTCAATAAAGAATGCACAGAACACGTTGTTAATCAGATATTCATGTCATTACAGGACAAGGTGAACCTGTTGATGGCATACAAAGTGGACAAACGTTTGCGGGCCGTTAACAACAACAGTGACAGCTATGAGTTCACAAACGCCAATAAGATGTTCGTTGACACAGCGCTACAAGTCAGAGAATGCTTCAAAGAAGCCTTTGGTGGTGAATTATTTGGCCTGGTAAGTTAAATTACACTAAAATAACTACGAGATTTATAGCAAACTTTGGTAATTTACCATAATTAATAAACTGCAACTGTATTTTCTTATATTTTTTGATCAGCATGACATTTAAAAGTATGAAATGTAAAGAAAGCCAGTTTCATCTCATTTTCTAGAATAGCATAACATACAAAATTTTATTTACTCTACAAAAGTTGCTGTTAACGTAGAATATATCATTTCAGCATTTTGTCCAAGTCCAGATATCAAACTTTTGAAAAATAAATATGTTTTCATGTCACAACATACGACTGATTTTAAAATGTTATGTATTTCAGAATTTCCACGACCATCCCGGAGTTGCTCTAGGACATATAAACGAGTGGGTGGCCCACGTCACCAAAAACAATATCAAAGACCTCATTCCTCCTGAAAGCGTTTCTCAAGCAACCAAGCTTGTCCTCGCCAACGCAGCTTACTTCAAGGGTGTCTGGGCATCGAAATTCCAAGCTCAAAGCACCAAAAAACAAGTATTCTTCGTCTCAGAAACCCGTCAGACCCTCACACATTTTATGAGACAAAAAGGACAATTCCACTTTAGTGAGTAAAATAACAATACACTTTAGACCTGTTAATTTTATTTTGCATTAAAATATAAAACGTACATACTGATTTTATTGCCCATGACATATGCATGACGATATGCACATTATACATATTTTTTTATTAGTCATACCTGTTCACAATTGTATTCCAATAACTATTTATAATTCAACAAAGGTTTATTTAAACGCTTATGTATAAATAATTTATATAACTTCCACTAACAAACTGTTGTTGTTTAAAAATCTATTTTGAACAACTAAAACTAAACCTTAAGTCAAAAGCCATAATGTTTAAAATTGTTTAATTTTATTTTATCAGTGGTGAACGACGAGCTCGGAGCACAGATCCTGGAATTGCCTTACAAGGGCAATGACATCAGCATGTATATCTTATTGCCGCCCTACTCTATGAAGGAAGGTTAGTTCATACAATTGAATTTATTTAGCAAATCCTTATAAATATCACACTTAGTAAAATATAAGAATAATAAATGTCAGTTAAGAAAATGATTGAAAAAAGTATGAAATCTTTGGCCCGTTACAGGTTTTATACCTCTAAATATGATTAAAATTTTAACATTTAAAAACGTAATTATATCGAACTTCCATTGTTACGTAGACTGACAATATTAATTAGGTTTCCTTCAAAGATCACATCACATTTTAAAGATACCTTTCTGTTAAGATCCGTCAACGTCAATCAAAGTCGAGAGTCATGAATCAAATGAACTGCCTTAATAAATAAAATGTAGCTTATTATTAATTGCAGCGTAACATGTAGATCAACTATCAATTAATTTTGACATTGCTCGTGGTCAAATCTGACCTAAAATTCCACTTTGAATGACACAGTTTCGTGGGCCAGTTGGAATTATATTCTTTACAATAAGATTTCCTTGTATCAAAATCAATAACAATTTTTCTGCTTTAATGAAACGATTTATAATATTTACTTCAACGCATGTCATAAAAATTCCGCACACAAGTTTTTTACTGATACAATGTTTGAAGTTTTATTGTTGGGACAATCAGCAATAACTAGAAATATATTATTATTTTAAATACAGTTACGTGTCAATGTGTGGTTTTGGCTATTGTATTGTATATACATATATGTAATATAATGATTCATGATTCATATCGTTAATGAAATTTTCAGGAGTTAACAACATTATAGCAAATTTGACGCCGGAGAGATTGGCTGCCGTTGTTGAAGAAGGTTATCTAGGAAGGGAGGTTGTGGTCGAAATTCCCAAATTTACGATTGAAAGAAGTCTACAACTTAGACCGGTACCGTATCATATTATTTTAAAGTATTTAAGATATAATATTATTATAAATTTACCTATTAAAATACAAATTCAGTCCATTACATCATATAATTTCTAAGAAGAATAAAATATTTAAACTATTATTTAAATTTTAATGTAATTTGATAATTTCTGACTTTTCGTTGTCTTAACACTTATCTGCATTTGTGTATTTCAAATGAATTGATGTAAATTAATGATGCTTCAAAGTCCATAATATATAATAATAAAATATAAATTTCTTATCAGAATATCTAAATGTGGCACGAGTTAAATAAATTAAATTATTATATTAATGTCATCTCGTGATTCGATTACAGAAAAACTTATGTAAAATATCTGTGAATATTTAATATCCTTATTAATATGCATCTTGGCTATTTAATACCGTTATATATAAAATTTCTTAGATTTCTTTAATGATAATATATTCATAATAATGAATTTATAATAAATTGGTTACAGTGATATAAGTATCTAAATATGTTAGGAATGTTGTTAAATATTACATTGTCTTGTACATGATAATTATTATTCCAGCCTATTATCCACATTACTTTGTGATTAGCATTGATTATTATTATATAAGCACAAATATACCTATAAAAGATTCCCAAATGAAGAATATAAGTGTTGCCCAAATGCAAGAACAAAGCGATACTGCAAGATCAAGAAGGATTTTGTGCTGTTGCCCAGTTGCTAGTATATTGTGATTTTTTGTAAGCTTATATTTAATTATGTTCTTTATTTCGTAGATATTAGAAAGGCTGGGTGTTGGCGACTTGTTTAACGCGAGCTCAGACTTCAGCACCATGACGGAAGATCGTGGTATTGTTTTTGATGACGCCGTCCACAAAGCTAAAATACAAGTCGACGAAGAAGGTGAGATGCAGAATATTTTTCTTTTTGCAGCTTTAAACATGATAAAGGGTTTAATATCATATAACAATCATGTTTTACACAATCAATATTTTTTTACATGTATAACAATGTTACGTTCCTGTAAATTTAAACTTAAGTATATAAAGTAAATGGTATTGAAGCAATAAATGTATAAAATGTGTAAAATAACTTTTGAAATAAATAAATTTGAAATTTGAAAGTTTCTAAGCAGAATTGAATCTCTATGGAATAGAGATTAAATATAGGATCCAACAAATTTTTCTATTAGACATTTGTCTTGCGTACCTGTGATCATGATTGCTGTAAAATAATAGAAATGCCAGGAAGTTTTCGAACGCGTAGTACAACCGAAAAACATATGTGGTTCCACTCTAAATGTGTGCTCGTGAAAATCTTATATATACCTATATATATATTTTTTTGATTTCTATAATGAATTCTAAGGAGAAAAAAAATCCATACAGTTTATGTATTATATCTAAAAATCGATGGATTCAAACTTAAAATCAACAGGGTTATTAAAATACAACATAAATAGCTTAAATGAGTTATTTCATCATCACTAAAAACTACTTCTTTAATAGACGGTGAGAGTTAATTCGAGAATACTTACATTACATTATACATTATCATACTTTGTATTTAAGCTTTGGTATTATGAAATATTGCCAGCCCTTTAATTAATATTGATGATTATAACGAAACTATAATGCAATACTCATACAATATAAAGGTAAAGATGACAGCATAATGTCAAAACAAATATAACTTTAAAGACATAACGCTCCCATTTAACTAATTATATATATTGTTTTGTAATATTTTATAACATATAATTCAAAACTTACAATATAACATGCAATTGAGAAATACAAAGTTTCACATCAAACGTATATTTTAATGACGGGCATAGAAAAAGATATTGGTTATCTATGGTCGTTGGTTTACTAAAGGGGAATTTGTACCTATAATTTGAAGGTAATTTCAGCAAAAGCAATCTATTCCGAATGTTATGACCGGCTGTACGGAGCTGGCGTATTAAGGTTTATTGATATTAATTAACATAAAACATTTGACTGCGAACTTTACAACTGTTCATAACTGAAATAAATGTGAAAATACTGTTTACTTAAATTGTATGAAATATCAGTTAACTTGCTATCGATATATTAAAAAAATACATATTAAAATATACTGACTACGAAAACCTTTAATTATATTTTTGACAATATCTATGTACATAGATATAGAATTTATAGAATATCATCCTAGGCTTGAAAAAAATGTTCTACTATTTTAAATTTTTATTATATTATGTGTATTTATCATTCGCATATAAGTATTTTTAAAAGTAGTTAGAAACATAATTGATAATAATATTTAAAACTGTTTATATTGATTTATAAAGATTTAAGGCATTTTATTAAAAGTTATACATCAAAATAAAGTAATTATTTTAACGGAAGTTTCATGCGTCACGCCGACTAATCATTTTAATATAGTTTTCATCTTTCCTGGCTTCTTACAATATTGTATACAACACATACTTTTTCAAATTATGCCATAATTTAGGTGGTAGTAAATTATTATAAAAATTTCCTTATTATTTCCAGGTACGGTAGCGGCGGCAGCAACAGCTATATTCGGCTTCCGTTCCTCAAGACCAGCGGAGCCCACTGTGTTCATCGCCAATTTCCCATTCGTTTATATTATTTATGAGAAGCCAACAAACTCCGTTCTATTCATGGGAGTGTTCAGAGACCCTAAGAAGTAAACGTCTGTCAAAGAACTGACATTAACAGTGACAGTAATTAGCTTAATTTAATTTTTAAACAGTGTTATTTTTAAAAAGTCCTCTCTTTTTATATTTCTATTATGTATTTATTAAATTGTTACTTGTAGTAAAGCGTGTAGGTCAAATAAGACTAATTTTTAATTAATTTATTAATTTACTTATTAAATTGATAAAACACTTGAACATCTTTTTATTGGCCCAATGAAAAACATCAATAAAAAGATTCTTAAAATTAAGTTTATATTAAAAAAATATATTGACAAATTTAAAGACAACTATGAAAGTGAGAAATTAAATAAAATAAAGAATAAAAATAATATACGAAGTAAAATTTCGTTATATATATTTTTAAGACCTTTTCATTTGGTCCTATATAGTATATTAAGATTAAATTCTGTTTGTTCTGCACTAGTTTGCATCTTAACATTACATACAAACCATTTTATACACTCGTTCAGTAACCTCTGTTAATACTACATTGAAAAAGATTTATGGATGAAAAACGGGAAATGATTCGTATGTAGTGTCATGATGCAAACTAATGTTAAGTATACTGGTGTCAGAAATGAAGGATGGATATTTCTTTCACCACTACTAGTCGAACAGTTTATTGCAACGATGCTTCATAACATCTACTACCCATTTGATAGTCGATTTATAAGATTTTTTTGGTGACAGAACTAGGTAGTTAATTTTATGTGAAAGCCTTACATTTAAACATACATACACTATTAGAAAGCATAAAATTAGTTTATGAAGCCTCGATATATTGAATATCAATGTATAGAGACATTAAGATTTTATGTACTATTATTAAAATAAAATTGCAATCAAATAAATGATACGAAACAACTTTAGTCTATCGATGTATTCCACATATATTAAAAGGTATGTAAGTATATAATTTATATCATCTCGGAAGCTATTTAAACCTATAATAGAATTAGCAATACATCGTTGTTAGAAAGTTTGCGTGTTTCATTATAATCACGAATGACAGTTCATATGTTTAGCAAATATTTGTAAGTTCTAGTTCCTTTTTGCACTCTTGAGTTCTGTCCAATCATTCTCTCGTCCTAAATTAACATTTATTTCCTTCACAATACAGAATATAAGATTAGTTTTCTTCGCTACTTGCGAATAATTTTCTCACATTTCATTTATCAACCATTAGTAGAAGTATTGATTGTTACTTGTTAGTTAACTAGAAAGCCTAAGTGTATACTTACGTTGGACGACATGGTGTATTCTTGATAACTAATATCTCAGGCACTATCAGAAAGAGAAAGAGCGATTACAAGATGTAAGTTACCATCGAAGTTGTTAGCCTTTGTTGTTAGTTATTATAAAATCGCTAACACTTACATATCGGTTGCTAAAATTGCAGCTCAGTCTGTTTTATGGTGAAGGATTTATTTTCTTACAATGGTCAATTCGTGGCGAAACTGTTGCTGATTTATAATCAATTAAAATTATCACAAGAGACAAATGTATTTTGTTTGTCAATATTTTTGATGTTGAAATTTATGAATTTTAATTTATTTAAGTCTGCTGTCTATAGTCTATACCACCTCAAAAAGGATACATGATACAATTTGTGAGTTTTCGCGTAAAAATTTACTGACTTACTTAATGTGTTGGCATTATCTACTCTTTATTAAACCGTAAAAGTGTGTAATACAAACACTGCATAGAAACTACTGATATTATATACATTTCTTCTCTCTTTATAAAAGATTCCGTCACGAACTTTTATAGAAAATAAGCTTTCATACAGTTTTTTAGATATAAAAAGCCAACATGAAGCAATGAAACAAATAGTTAAAAAAAATTGATATAATTTTAATTGCACAAAAAAACCGGTTGTGAAATTCCAGTCTAACAATTCTGATGAAAGTTAATTTACATTTTATTACAAACAACTTGAATACTTAGACGGTTTTTTTTTCTATTATATATCGAAGCTGTAAACAATGAGTGGAAAGCTGCAGGTAAATCCATCGGAAGCGTCGATAGCATCGCTGCCCACAATGGGCTAATTACGACGTGTGGCCAACCGATGGTACTCCTCGGAACAATGCCAGTAAAGAGACCTGCTATCTGTTTTATATGTCTTTTGTTTACTTGTCTTACTTCTATCACAATTGTATTAGGACGTACAGCGTTATTTACACCAAACAACTACAGAACCTAATTTTGTAGTTGTTGTTATAACTGGTAGCGGTATTTTTTTTTGTCAGTAGTATTTGACATATAAGAAATTTTTATGTAAGGTTTCATTAAGTTTGCTAATCTCATTAGATACGTTTTCAAAGATGTATGACTTTTTTATTTAAATAACCTGCATATTTCTGTGGTCTGGAGAAGTTTTTGAAAGTATGTAGACAAAGAGTAAGAATATATGTATGTAATACATAAAGCAATATATTTAAAGCATTTTGAGCATCCAATAAAGTTTTAAAAAAAATAACGCCACAGTTATTTTGACAAACTTTATATGATTTACTGTTCAAAAATAGCCTTACATTTTTCACTTTCACATTATCTATTTATAAAAATGTATGTATTCTATTAATAAAATTAATAAGCAACCAAATTTGATGTCAACTTAAAAGTTTTAAGGTGTTTTATTGTGCCAATCAAAGATTAAACATTAAGTCTTATTATTTTTCAAGATACAACGAAACAAAGAAAATGATTAAGAATTCCTATTAAATGTTTCTTAACTATCTTAAATTGCAGGTAAAACTGGAAAATTAATGGCAATATTTGTAATAATCTATCAATCTAAAGATTGTGTATTACGTCAAGGAAAATACTACTTGATTAGTGCTCCAATCCTACGTTTATAGCATAGGTCAGTAAATAAGAGTTCCGGTTATTTTAAATGTCAGAACAAAGTATAGAACATACAGCTACACGATACAATCACGAGAATAACAAGCGTTTTTATCAAGCACTTAAACACGTACGCCTAAACAAGGAAGTAGTAATGAAAGAAATGTTCATATTTTAAAAACATTTTATTAGCAAAACTTAAGTAGGAAAGTAAAAATATAAGAAATTCAATACAAAAACTGTATATGTGTAAAAAAAATTATGGTAGCTACTTTCATTAAGTTACGCAAGCTTACATTGATACTGAGACTATGACCAGATTATGTAAATTGATGATACATAGTATGTACTAATATCATGTCAATCTTTTGCATTACGAATTGCGAATCCAGCATCTTTGTTATGTTAATACTTATGTAGTTATATTATTTATGTTTCACTTAGTTGTACGTCTTATAACGATATAAAATTATTATAGCCTTCCTTAAAACAAATGTTAATGTAAACCAATAACATATGTCTTAAGATCTACAGACTACATACATTAAAAATACTGCAAAAGATAAACATGATGGAATGTAGCTCGTACTGGAAGACCTTACATTAAACATCGTCATTTATAATTTATATTGTGCTCTCTCAGATGATAGTTTGTTGATATACGAGGAAATCTGCTATCGGTAGTAAGCGAACGGGATGATATGTTTGAAACAACGGTCTGCAAATTATCTACATTTAGCCCTGGATAGACTGACAATTAATGTAATCGGCCCGCAGCTTATAATAGCTGTTGTGTTCACAGTTTTATTATAATTTACAAATCTGCATCTGATACTGTTTCGTTAGACGTACATTAGCAAAAATCACAGCTCGGGTTAGTCAAAATAAAATTACCATTTCGTTTTTTCATTTTCATCTTAACCGTAATTCTATCAATAAATAATAATAAAAAAAAATATTACAGGACGGCTTCAGTTTAATGATAATGGACAATGATTTATAAAATTTAGCAATTGAGCAACAATAATAATGCCAAAATAAATAAAATAATATTTACAAAATGGCGCCACTTTTGACCGCGCTTACCATTCCACATCCACATCGTCCTTGATAAAAAATTTCTAAATAAAAATTAAATTACATCTTACTCAATTATAATAGACATCTTATAAACAAGATATTAATAATAAAATCTAAAAATCAACTCAGGAACAAATGCAATATAATCGATCAAATTGAAAATCTCTTTCGAATAAGTTCATATAAACCAACATATTTTAATATATTACATGAATATATTAACAACCATTTATGCAATCGTATTTAATATAAAGGTAGCCATAGTTTCTTATAACTAATTGGTAAATCTCTCATAAGTTTCTTACTGCTTATAATAACAACTATAAATTCGCTAACATTTCAAATACCATCTAATGAGATACAAGAGCATAAATTTACTTCACAAATTAGTTTCCCTGTTAACGAACAGATCGTTTTACATACAAACTGATTACACATAATGAGTATTGTTAAATGATTTTTCTACTGATTTTATATCTAGGTTTATAATATAGGTACCTACAACGGATCTTCGATAGTTCAAAATAGATTTAATAAATCAAATGTATAATATTATTTCTATGATGTATTTTAATAAAATTGTTGTCAGTAATATAGAAAAATCTAAACGTATTTGAATATTGCTTAACCTGTAATAGTATCAATAATTCATTGTACAAGACCTGTTTACATTTAAAATAAATTATAAAAGAATGTAAAAAAAAAATGTATATATGTAGATACAACGTCTTACGTTAGAGTAAATATTATTTTTGTATATTAGTCTTTAGGACATTCATAGAAACTTTAAAAGGCAGTGATGCGTTACTTAAAAGTAAATAGGTACATATATCAGTATTTGCTCGGCAAGACGAACTGATTCAATAACGCAGCTAAAAAATGAGTATCAAAAACTATCCAATACGTTTTGTAAAATGTTTTGAGTATTACAGAGTATTGCTTCGATAAAAATGCATCTACATTCATTTTTTGTATTCCACCGCATAACCTCAACTATGACTCACTTTTGAAAATTAACAAACTTAAAAGCTAAAGGCTTGTTCTCCCGGACGCGTCGATGTTTCCGCGTCGCCATACAAGTCAGATATGTATTTATCTTAAACATGGCATTACGCTGCCAATAAAACTGATATACTTTAATGCTATAAAAGATCGAGCTATTCTTCCACGTCATAATAATATAAAGTTTAATACAAAATCTAAATGAGATAAGGCTATCAGCTTGACACTAAATCGATATACAATTACTGCTGTATCACGACTTCATACCAGTTATAAAAACTAAAGATTCCTGTTTAAGTGTGCATTCAAATACTTGTTCTTAAATAAATTTACTTCGTATTTGAATAGCAGATTAATTTAAAACAATAAATGAAAGAATTATTATTAAAAAGAAATAATTACTGTTCTAAAAATGTTATTAGTTTAAATAACATAGCTTTGAAAGTGATTGTCTGTAAATACATTTGATCATACATTAATTTAATAATAGGTACGCGGTGCTATCGTAAATATCAGAACCTTTTCTTCGTGCACTAAAGGAACAAAGAAAGGCAATTTGTTAGATGAGAAAGGGAGCACAATTTTAAAGATAGCGATTGAAACACCAGTTGTATTTGAAAATAGCAATCTCAGTGCAATCAGGTCCCTCCCAATATCGGGCGAGAGGTTTCATTTTTAGAATGAGTTACCCTTCACCGTGCTTCTGAAGAAAATTATGTAACTGCCACTTTGTAAAAGGCTATTAAAGTAAATTTACCGATATAGTGCACAACAGTAAACATATATCTCTTTGATGGAAATCAACAACGGAGTTTTAAAATCTCAACCGTAAATATCTCGCTGTGTCCGAGAAAGCTGTAAACGACAGTCTCTATTTTGTAGTGGCTCTATTCATGAATCGACATGAGGAAAAAAAAGACGAAAACTCTTGTCTAGTAAGTATACTATAGTCGACGGTGAAAGATAGTTGGTAGGTACAGAATGCTCGTTCTTTTTACTCTGCTTTTTTTTTCATTATTTTTAGAAAGTGGAGTCGGTTGCGCTGCGGGAGAAATTACAGAGCTAGCAATCTAAATCGTAATCCTAAATTTGCTCATCATTGTAGGTGATTTATCAGATTACTTAATTTTTTTTTCAAATTTACTTTTGCAATAAAGAGAACTTAATTATACACATTTAGCTCAAAGTAGTGCATAAAAATTGTAAGACAAACGTTGTAAGGCAGGGAATGTTTCGTTTAAATAATCTCGAAAAAAAAACACTTAAATATACATGCTACAACTAAACCTATCTAAAGCTACAAGTAATCGGTAACGGGCGGAATTACACACAAATTAACAAGCATAATAACGGCTGAGAATCTTAATACTTAACATTCTTTACACTTGCCTTAACTGCCTTAATTACTTATTTAGCACCTTACCAAAAATTCATCTGTTATATTTCAGCCTTTACATGTGAATATAAAATACACTTGCTAACAGTCAGTCATTTCTATTGACAATCAATGCAAACAGCCTAGGACAGAGATTGTGGTTACCTCTTCGAAGGTTTAGAGCCACCGTTAGCAGCTGCGCTCTTTTGTGCGATGTGTGTCTGGTAATGTTTTGCGAGGTGAGCCTTCTGTCGAAAGCTTTTCCCGCATAAAGAACATGTAAAGGGTTTCTCTCCGGTGTGAGTTCTCACGTGCACATTAACAGAGTATTTGTCCTTAAAGCCTTTAGAACAAATAGAGCAGTAATGTAGCGACCGTTCTTTTCGGACACCGTTTGAAGTTGATGTCGCCGCTTGAACAGCCGTCCCCGACTGTGTTTGTGTTGTGGGGGGTGAATTTTTATTTTGGATTCTTCTGATTTTCTTACCCCCAGGCTTAGTACTCGTTACCGTTGGTGATGCCGTTACTATCTGTAAGTGTTGAGGCAACTGAACTTCTCCTGCTGGAATCATAGTTACTAATTCCCCATTTACATGATGAATATTGTATACATTACGAACGGAATCAATAGGCTCCACAGTACAAAAGGGTTGCACTGATTCACCTAGTTCAGTAGCTATCCGCTTCAATTTTTCATAGTCATCGGGATAACTAGCATCAAGTTGGGAGAGTAAAATATCGTCCATGCTTTGTGTTGATGTAGGATTATCTCCATTTGATAAGACAGTCGCAGAAGGTTCTTCTAATAATATTGATATATTTACATTACCGTTTGGTGGTGCTATGGCCATCAAAAGGCTAGAATCGGTATCTTTGTTATCCTGATACATAGATGGTACATCTGGTTTATTGTTATTATTTATAATAGCCCTCTTTAGCTCCGATTCCGTGTCAAATTTATTAACAGTATTTTTTTGAATTGTACTATATCTAATAAAAGCTTTTCCTTGTAAGGCACTCCGTAATAATGATTCGTTTGATTCTGTGTTTTGGTCAGTTAATTTCCAGTCGTTGTTATTATTATTATATTCCACTTCTAACAATGTGGGGTTGCTTATTATGGAATCATCTTTTTTATCACTACTCTGAAATTCAGTGTCATCGTAATTGAATGGTTCAATTTTGACCAAGTTGTTTGAACTTAATTCTGTAGTTTGTGTTTCCGATTCTCCATCTTCATAATTGAAGTTTTCTACTTTAGGCAGAATATTACTACTAAGTGTATCTTGACTGAAATCGTTTGGAAAACCATTCATGTTAAGTATAGATTCCAGGTCTAAGGAGGGATTTTGTTCAACGTCTATGGGGCTTGACATTGAAACATCTTCCTCTTTCACCCAATAGCGGTTGGTGTTTGTTTCATTAATGTCTTGATTTAAAACTGTTAGTGTGTATATTTGTCCATCCGTGTTATTGCTTATTAATTTATTTGATATTGCTGTATCGGAACATGGGTGGGTTCCGTTGATATCGTTTTCTTGATTCCAGTAGTATTTGTTGAGATCCTCTAACATTGCTGTCTCGATGCGGTCGCGATCGCGATCTACATTCCAAATAGAGTCAAAACTCTGTAGTGGATTCGAACTGGCGGCGGTCGTCATACTTGCGCTGGTCGACTGACCACCACTGACGGCAAGTATGTTGTTGTTGTTTTGCTCCTTGGGCTCCTCTGATAACAAAGGGTTGGATCTTGAATCAGGTGATTCCATGAACACGTTGACTGATCGCATTTGCTGTTTGTATTGAGCGTCCGTCACTTCATTAGATGTCACAAAATCAAAAAAATCCGATTTTGAGAGTTCAGGAGCAGTGGCCGTCATGACTACCGTTGTCAGTGATCAGTTTTCTTTGTACTTAAGTAAGTAAAACTACGTTTAAATAAGTGAGTTATAATAACCCGGTATGACTTGTACTTTTATTGGCAGTCGCTAGAGCGTCGGTAACTGAATAGTGCGTGGATGCGTGGGTTTGGGTGCTACTCGAAACTTCCTAAGGCATTCAATTTTCTCGGCGGACCAATGGAATGTGCAAACTTGATCCGTGCGTTCCTTTTTCCCATTATTCACCCCAAACCCGTGCACTGCTTACGAAAGACTCAATATGCTAAACTTTTAGCACAGGAAATATATTTGAAAATATATGCCATTGTCAATTCAGAAATGTTGATGACAGTCCAAGGATGTTTCCCTTTGTATCTGAAATAGAAAAGAAACGGTATGATTAATATTTATTGTCTTTAAAATTCTATAAATTAATGAATTAAAATACATCAAATTAATTCTATTTATAAATTAAAAATATTTCATAGTCGTATCTGAATGCTTAATTAATCAGTTGGTCGTAGTGTTTAGATCCTGTATTAAACCAGGGCGAACGAGTCACGCAGCAACGACGTCGAGCAACCATCACGTAACGCTAGCGAGCTAACCGAAAATACGATATTATTGTTTATAAGAAACACTAAAAAACATATATAACACACCGCACTATTGCAAATATATAAGTAAAATGTTTGATATTTTGAAAGTAATTTACATATTACGTACACACTATTCTTGATCATGCTAATTGTTTTGAATATGAAATCGTAAAAATGCTTTTATGCTTATTTACTTTGTATATTTTTACTGATATAAAGTACGTAAAATGAGAAAGGCCTGTCAAATGACACGATGAATTAGAGCAAGCTCGCGAACCGAAACAACAAGTATAGAATTACATCTGTTAACTGATACAATTATAAAGTGTTCACATATGAATATCGACCATTAATACTATATCATGTAAGGGATCGTCGACCAATTAATATATGTAAAGATTTAATACACATGACGTATACAGATTTCTCCAAAATTTATATGACAAAAGTCGACTAAAATTTTATAATATTCATATAAATTATTATTAATTTCTGATAATTTCGTCTTCCGATGTATTAATATAATGTTTATAATTACACACATAGTCCTCTATAACATGACGGTGACCTCATGTGAGAACATGTTATTATTTATCATTTGACCCCTGATCTTTACAAGAGGAAATTGCTATCTATGGTTAATTATTACGCGTTGTCGCAATTTAACTTTGCTACTAATTATGATTAATATAGTTTTACTCTCAAGTATGATAAGAACTGAGCAAAGTGTATATCTTTATCACTAACCCTATCTTATTATTGTAAAAATTTATAGATATAAGAAATATAATAAAAAGATATGACTTTGAAAGAAAAGTTTAAAACTTTTATAACAAATAAATATTATTATATTCACTTCATTCTGTTACGCTTTTATTGCGTGTTGGTAGTTCACAAACATGACATTAAAGTGTCAACAAACATTACTCAGTAAATGTTTATTTCCAGCACGCATTGCTTGGCATTTATTAGTTATAAATAGTCAAAAGACTGACCAGCTATTATTAGGACACGTTTTTGTGAAATTCATATTACCATTTAATAATAACTTTACAAAAACTACGTGTTTTCGATGGAGCATAAACTTTACGATCAGATAAACAGTTTACAATATATTTATAGATATTATCAACAATCTCATATTCTTATTAAATCGGACATAAAATATATATGAATAATAAATAGTTATAAAGTCCCTATAACACTAAATCGATGTCGTATAAAATTATAATAACATAATTGTGTCTTAAGTACGACTATATAAATGAAATATTAAAATCACAGTTAAATATATTATATATATAAAACCTGTTTAATAAATCAATCTATATAGTTTTTAATACGCGATTCCAATAAGGGGTTGTTAACTATCTAGCATGTGGGCTGGCGAGTATTGTGACATAGCAGTCTCAGGTTCTCAATTGGATCACGACAAAATCATTCCGTTTTCACACACACACATACACAGACACACACATACACAAATGTATTCTATATAAAGTACTTTATAACATTATACTAACTTCGTACACATCTACTTATTATTTATTATTCGTCTTAACTTAAGAAATCCAACAGAAGTTTTACGTAATAAATTATTTGTGTATGTTAATGGAAAAGTGTTAACATTAAACTAATATTCAAATAATAATTTCAATAATTATATAAGTTTGATAATCAAAAAAAATTAAGTAACTGAATCGATGTTAGGCCGTTTTCTAACTCCTGACCTTTGACATGGACATTATAAGAAAATGAACCGCACTGACATTAAGTTCTTGTACGATAACAAAATTTAATTTTATATTACGAATGTAAATATTTATTTGAAGCAATGCTACTAACACAAACATAATATTGTATTTTTTAATCTAATAAATTGTTCGTTCACTTTGGCACATTGATGATAATTTTATACAGTTTTTTTTTCTTGTGATTAATGATAATTACTTTTAAACAATAACCTACAATTGGATAGAATGAATGGAACTATAATTTGAACAATCTTAGCTATAATATCTTGCAATCTAATAATAAACAAAATCCTCGGATAGCGTTCGTAATTTAGGTTTACTGGCTATATCTCGTTATCTTAATTAACATGGGTTAGAGAGGCCGCTATCCACAATGCGTCCATTTAACTTCCAATGTGATCGAATGTCTACAAAATTGTATTGTATTTATTTCAAAAATAAGCAACAATTAACGGTTTAATCGCGATGGCAGCGATAGTGTCGCCGTACGGAACGCATTACGGCGGTTGGTGATTACCAACTCTGATATACTCCACGACAATACTACCGCTCTAATTGGCGCACTTACAGACATGACTGGCTTGGCATCGCTTCTCAAAAACGGGTCAGCGAAGTGCAAGCGCAGGTGCTCGAAACTCGTGATTGGCAACGAAATTTTCAATTGTCAATGTGATTTATGTATGAATCGCTGTTTTACTTAATATATTTAATATAAATGTTGCTCGGAGCGTCAGTAGTCGCAACAATAAATTTTATAGCTGTCGTGTTTCCTATGCGAAATAAAATGTATAAATAGTGTTGATGTCAAGAATAAGTAATACCAGTGTATGGAGATGTCACTCGTCACAACGGCGGCATTTAAACTTTAACATTTGTTACGAAGATGGTCACTGGCATGCTGTTGATCTCTTTCACACGAGTGTTTCATACACTTTCACGCCAAATCGTTGCGTTTGCAGGTTAAGGTACTTGATATATCAATTCACGATTTCTATTTTCGTACAAGCAAAAACAACACAGTTATATGTCGTGAAGTTTTATTTAGCTATTATATTTCTTTATTGTTATTATGTTTGGATAATATAACATTGGGATTAAATTGCTTTTACTATGACTTTTTTCATCTATAAAGTGTTGTGATTTAATAATATTAATCTTTATTAAATATTGTTGCAAGTTAGTTGTTTTAAAAACTTGCAGGAATGATTTTTATAGTAAAAATATTGTTTTCATAATGAGAGTAAGCCTTTGCGAGTATTCATTTAAATATTGTTTTATTAAAAATTTTAAACCACAAGTTTTGTATTGTTTTAAACAAATTACTCAGAATTCTTTGCCATGAAGTGATTAGTTGTTGTAGTAGCCAGTAGGCAATTAATAGTCAATCCAATATTATGATGAGGACAGATGGATGCAAGGATGTTTTTTACTGATACTTAAGGTTAATATCAGAATGAATCACCATAAAAAACCATATCTACATTATCTGACACCTCTGAACGCGCCCGAGCTTAGAGTATGAATATTCAGTATTCAAATTAACAATAATTGTAACTAATTCGAGAGGGCCATACCTCAAACTACACAAGGATGTACAATCCATTCGTGGCTCTAATGTCGTGGTCTGTACGATCCCGTACTAACTATAGTGAGTCGAAATCCGAAGTGAAATGTAGTCGAGTTAGTTTGACACTACGGCCGCTCGAGTTCCCACGCTAGTAGCCTGTCGGTGGCATTCAATGACTACGCTCCCGTGTATGTATCTACATAAATTAATAACATACTAACAGATATGTTCACCTGGATATTTATTGGCGACTTCGCTTATATTTTATATTGAAGTTGTGGCGAAATTGCTGTTTATACATTTGTATTTATAATCCATTTTTTGATTTAGCGATTACAATGTTTGCGTGATGATTCTCGAAATTTATACCCTGTTCACCAAAACAAAGTTATACTTATATTGGTAAAAATTCATACATATCTAAATATCTTGAGATAAATTTAAAAAATGCAACCCCAACAACAATTGAGTACAACATTGGAAGCCCAGATATGAGACATAAAATAGTCGTAAACTATTATATATCTCGATTCAGTTAAATATATTTGTTTAATCTTAAATATGATATATATTAAAGTGTTATGATATGCATCAGGGTTGTTATCGCGATAAATAGCGAGAATGTCCCACATCGCAGGTGCAGTAACAAAAAAGAGAAACTGCGGTGTTGCGGTATTGGAAAGAAAATCTTATAATCGACATAAGGGGCGATATTCGAGCCAGCCGTCTGCTCCAGTTACAGAATACGCTCCCCCGTGTTGGATCCGGTTTGATCTTGCTTCGTCAACCTTCACTCTCGTAACACGAATATCGATGGAACTTACACGAAATACCATATTGGAAATCGGATATATGAAAATTTTAATGATATTCTCTATGAGATTAAATCTTTGTATTAAGAAATACTGCTAAATATTCACAATTACATAAATCGATCTTTATATCAATGAGATCTTAAGTCTCGTGTTGATGGTAATCTCTCGCGGAATGTTTATGGGTTTTCACCAAGTCTTGATCTATAGCTGGAAGCAGAGTTGCATACGTACTACAGTTCTTTTTTGAAACATTACCCGCTGCATCAAGGACATTGGACCTTTCAACAAAAAACTTGCCTTGTTAACAACGGCTTCTTTACAACTTCCGCGTTTAATGTAACAATGTGTGATTTATGTATGAAGTTGGTAAGATACAGAACATAAAGTGGAAATTTACACATGAAGTCACAATAAAATAAACAAATACATCAATACAAAAAAAATAACTGTAAATCTGTAATAGCTAGAACATAGAATAACGGCTTTAAAAATGTTTTTTTATACTGTCAAAAGCAAAAGTATCTTCTGAAAATATTTTGTATAGCACTATTGAAATTCACTTATCCAGTCAATTACAATCAATTGGACAAAGAGAGTTGGATTGGGCGTCGAAAATATTCACGTATTAAGTTCTATTGATGACTCGACAGAAAAAATAAAAGAAAACACTGTGACGTGAGCACAAACGTTCGTTTGCATTCGGTATGAAAGCAATTTAATTGATTGTAAACATGTAACGGTAATTACTAATTATTATAAATTATAAACACAGAAGCAAAACGCTATTGATAACTGAAACATTTCATACAAAAGATTTTGTATTTGATATCATTAAGTGTGATTGAAAGTTTGATAAACGTTCACAATGTGTGAAGCATCAATACTTTAATTATAAGATTTTACTATAAGCAAAATTTCATAAGACGCAGTCATATATGTATAGGTGTTTAAAGATTAAAATTCAGGTGCTGTGTAATTTCAATTTGTTTGTATTAGCGCTTCAAATAAGCACGTACAATGTATCCCCGATCAGGAAGTATTATTTCACAAGCATCGATTCACAACAAAATTTATGCAAATATTTAGCACTGACAGGCCTGTAATAAGCGTGTAGTGTAATTAGATATATGTGATTTCTTGCACCGCTAGTAGTTACAAGCCGTAAGTAAAATGAAAACATAATACAAATGCCTTTAAATAAGTTATTGCTGAAACTTTAAACAAATAAACTGTTAGTTACTCTCGAATACAAGAGAGCGTAAACATTTTTCGATTAAGTTCTCCAAGCTTATGACAATAAAAACGTTGTAATAAATGAAAATTATTTTAAACATTAAAATAGTCGGTAGTAAGTCGATCGAGAATATATTTATGATAATGAATACATTGTGATATAGAATCGTTTAATTAATTTCGTATGATAGAAATAAGTATTTTATTAAAGTAGTTCTGTGATGGAAATGGCTTTAATAATTTTCAAGTCGTGATTTCACACCATCAGTGTATTTCGCCATTAAGAGTTTGTCCTTATTTATAGGTATTATCTCGTCTATCGGTCGCTTATATTTCGTAACACGGCAGTTTAGCATCATTTGCATATTCCGTGATGGTGTCTATGTTTCACCGGCCTTATAGGAACCGTTCGACGTGGGGTATGTTGAATAGATCGATTCAAATTAAAACACAAAAATATTACTGCTAAAAATAACAATTATTAAACATAAAGTTGACTTTGCAATATAAACATTACAATTAAATATCTGCAGCTAACGTTTTAATGTATATTAAGAAGACATAATACGATTATTCGATGATTGCATATATTTATGATACAATAATTCGTGCAGCTTCGAATTTGATGATCCAGATTCTTGCGTCCTTTCACTGAAGGCCTTGAGATAAGTCTGTTGACCATTACCGATGTACCGATTTACCGATTCTAATGTCCTACCAACCATTGGACTGCATTACTGGATGATATACAGCACTACATCGGCAACATATCTCGTATAATTGTGTTTTATTCGATTGTATTTACATTCTATTTCAATAAAGCCGCGAATACTACCGATTCATGTAAAAGTAGAACAGCGTCCATTGTTTCATGAAGTTAAAGGTTTTGTCTTGTAAATAATTGAATTATGTGACGTTTTTACGGACACCATTAATTAAGATTTGTATGCTTTTAGATTTTCTATACAAAGTTATAATATTACATATTTACAATTTTAATGTACGATACAGGTTTTATATGTTTTATTCTTTTTAGATATTAATATTTTAATGCACAAAAAACTTGTTACTTAAGCTTTACTTACACGTAAGTCGTTAAACTCAATACTTTTAAACCATATACGGTTAAGTGACGTTGTTGCGTACTTTTTTTTGTGAATAGCAATTCGTATATCAACGTCATAAGAAATTGGAAAATACAAGAAAACGAGTACGAGTAAAAATTTATCGGAAAAAGAGACATGGAAAAAACCGATAATAAAAAAATACAATTGATAATCGAAAATGATAAATTCCTTTTGTGTTTATTTCGCTTGAACTATACAGGGAAAACCAGATCGGATCCTTATTCAGTATCACAAAAAATGTAGCACTTCCTTAAATAATTCTGACTAAGAACGAATAAATTAGAACTATTCAATTTAGGATTGTCATTCTGATTTTTTTAATACAAATTTTACACTGTAGTATCCCTAAAGAAGTATTAGTAAGTTTCATGTGATACTACAAGATGTTTAACGAAAAAAACTAAGTGGTTTAAGAAGTGTAGTGTGGTAGTACATCAGAATATTCGCCACCTACCCATATCCGGAGTCACACGGCAGCTACTTGCAATTAATATCAATAAAGATAGTCGTTATAATATAAGCTATGGACCGTTTAATTGCTGGATTCTGGTTCTCAGCATCATTAAGTGGGCTGTGACGAATAAAACATACCAATAAATACCCTTTTATAAGCACACGATATATACATTTAGGGAAATACACATAAAATATTTTAATTTGATACTAATAAAGGTAAAGTTTAATGTTTTTTGTGAGCTGATTTTCTCTTCGGTTTATTCTGGTGCATTTAAATTTATTTCTCGGAACTGTAATGTATTTATTGTTAGTTAATATATTTTTAATACCAATATTTTGCATATTGACAATGATTTGAATCACGTTCGGTTTATAAACTAGTTAGGTATATAAAAAGAAATGTAAGAACATTATCATAGTGTTTTAAAATGCTAATCCGTTCTTTATTTCCATAAGCTAATAGCTAATGTAGTCCAGGAAGTTCTTTATATGATGTCTCGTTAATATGTATATGTGTGACATACCGTATATAATAAAAGATATATAAAGATATACCTACATCATATAGTATATACTTCTTAAAACAATAATTAAAAACTAAATATTGCTCAATGTTTGTATAGAAAATTGATTGTCACGATTCCGTAACAAAATATTGGTTTTGCAATTTATTAATATTTAAGTTATGAATTACTTGAATATCAGTGTTGGTAATTGCATTTACATTCGCAAAATATCTATCACTGAACTATATTACACAACTGTACCGTAATCTTAAAATAATAAGTGAATTGTAACTCACGTAAAGCGTATATTTAAATTTAATCCATCACATTAATAAAGAATAAATAATTCTGACAACAATTAATATAAAATGACCGGTATCGAGAAACCGGATTATATCAATCGAAGGTTTGTGTCATGAAGGTAACAGAAACGAACTTAAAGTGAAAACAATTTATTACTTTCCTTCGTCTGCTCCAAATATTGATATTTAATATTGCAACGATTAATACATGTTCCGAAAATAAAAACCACTACGTGATTATTATACAAAAAATATATTCAATAATCGAATTATGATATTGTGAATTCATGTATTGTTGTTATCAAATATTGAAAGTACAATTCGTTATGGTTTATCTACGAACAATTATAATTTTAAAAATCGATATTATATTTAATAAGTAATAAGCTGAGTTTATAGTGATGTGTTGAGGTGAACAGGAAGGTCGATTAGTATGTTCGCTTGTGGTATATTATGAAAACAGTATGATAATTATACCATCTCACGTTCGTACCGTAAGCGGTGACCGCCGTAAATAGATATAAGATCTTTACAATTACTTTCTTATGACAACTTCAACACTTGGATATTTACACATAATTTAATCTATCCGACTGGTAGCTGTAGCTGTACCTACCTTATGTATCTGTTATTGCAGACATAAACACTATTAAAGTCTTAATACCTAATGATTATGTTAAATTATTGTATAGAATGCTTTCCCTGATAGTTGCTTGATGTAGTATCTTATGCATTAAAATCGTTTATGACTCCACTTATAAATGTTCCATTGGTTTTCATATATAATATAAAAGTAATAATTTTTTTATATATTTTATAAGTTTGAGATAAGTCAGTCTTCTTTTACCTGGCAATTTCCCAGCTTTAGCCGGGGTCTGCCTTACATGACGTTGTGAATAGTTTTGGCTTATTGTTTTTACGACTCTTTGGGAAAGAGTAAGTAAAGATAAGTCAGTAAACTTAAATAAATATGATATAAGTAATGATTGTCATTGTACAGTCAAATTCTATTATATAGTATTTATTTTGATTGACCTTATTTTTCATATTATTCAGTATCCGATATGAATGAAATAACATAAAAACAAATACTGTTTTGAATTCGCATTAATTTTTTTTTATATATAACGCGTACATCACTACGAATACTCCATAATTTCTCTTTTAAAATTTATATTGACCGACAAAGATATTAGAATCGGCATTCGTCTGTTGATGCATCACGATAAATTAGACACGGCTCACAACCAATCTTGGAGCGTAATCGCTTTTACGAAACTCCACAACTAACTATACGCTGGTAGTGTTTGCGCCAAATATGTAAGCGTCGTGTGAGTTGTGTGAAAGTTTATAATCACATGCTTATACAGTAATTGCTTCGGCAATTAGTCTAACACAATTTGTACGATATTTTTTGGGCTTCATCAATTATTTATAGCAGAATTGTTACTATATGATATAACATGTATATATTCTTTTGGATTTCGTTAAATAAACTTTCATTCATGATCTCAATATTTAAATTCTTTTATCATGACTCATATGAACGTAAAGAAATTAGAATTTATTGTAATTTATATAATGGTGACAAAAGCATTTTATTCCAAAGAGGATTGATGTCAGGCAGGCAGGTCTTAAAAACAATTAGCCAAAACTATTCACAACATGTAAAACAGACCCTGGCTAAAGCTGGGAAATTGAGAGGTAGAAGAAGATAATGGTGACAAAAGCAATCTATATATAAGGTTGGGGAAAAAGAAATCCATTATTTTTACGTGAACTTCAAGACTTTATTTAACATGTTTTGCATTGTCCGATTTAGGTCAAATATGCACCATTTTGTTCTATAATTTGTTGCCATTTTAATGGTAGCTACATTATGCCTCTCTCATAAAAGTCTTGGTCCTTATTAGCGAAAAACTCCAGTAATTGATTTTCACACTATTATATGATTGAAACGTCAAGAATAAAAGCCGTGGTGTTGTGGAAACGTTTTAAAGATTTGGTCAAGCAAAGGCTGGTGAATATGGAACAAGATTTGACAGTTCGTTAAAATATTTGTGTTAGTCATTCTGTTGAAGTATACAAGTAGGTTGTAGTGAGTGATCAACAGATGATATATCGAGAGACAAGACGAGATCTTATCTATTTGAGTGTACTTTAAAAGTATTCTCACAACAGACAGCCTAGTTTTCACTTACGTTAAATGTACACGAATTTTTTATTTCAAATAAAAACCTTTACACTCATAAAGTTTCTATTAAAATAACCACAAATTTATTTAGCGAATATTTTATTTTTAACAAAACCTATTTTTAATATAGTTAAAAAAAACCATTTACTGTTAATGGCCTATTTCATTAAATGTCAAATATTAACATATAGATATATATATAAAATTTAAATTCCCCACCCATTATTATATATAAATATTTAAACAGCGATATATTATTGTGATTCGTATTATATAAAATGTTAATCAAATATTCATTTATACATATTGATGTTTAATTTCATTAATGATTGTAACAAATTAGCTACAACAAATACGAGAAGAATTGAAACAGAAAATGTATCACTGAATTTGAAACTACGAACAAAATAATATATTTGAGTTGCTTTGTTAACTGAACTATAGTGATCTTACTATATATATTTAAAATAAAAATTAGTTCTTCATTAACCATTAAAACAAATCCATCGAAGTCTTTAAAGCGACGCAAGTGCAAAATCAATCATTTTTTTCGTCCAATAAAAACTATATTAAGGTCACAACTGATTAATATATAAGACAAAAAGCTAAACAGGACCTTAAGTTGATAGTAAATCCGCATAACAATGACACAATGGTTCAAAGTTACGAAAAAAATATGTCGCCAGTGACGAACTAATACGTGAAATATAACAAAAAAAAACCTATGGTTTATACAAAATGGATAGACAAAATAGGGTGCAAAAATTAGTTTATTCATTTTCATTATATCCGTAATATAAATATTAAAATAAATAGTAGTGAAAACGACTCTACTTAATATATAAATAATTTTCAATCTCTACCACTATATAGATTCGTGTACGAAATAATAGCGTCATATATTATTTAAATATATTATGTCATTTAATTTGTTACTCTGTGATACATATGATATTTATATTAATATATAATATTTCCTTACGAGATATGTAAATTTATTTTGTACACCGTACATGAGTCAGGTTATGAGCGAGTTATGTTTTGTTGCTTCGTATTTCATACGAGAATTGCAATTTACTAGAGCTTTCTAGGTTTTAATTGTATGCGCTTTGAGGAGTTATTATAGTGAATTCTAAATAGAGTATTAACTTAAATCGGTTCAAACGGTTAATACGGCCGTGACGCCTCAAGTAATAAAAGCATTTAAGAGCAGAAGCTTTTTATCAGTGCCGTGAGCGTTGAAGTCTTTTGTATAGAGGAGCACGCGACCGATTAGCACATGCCTCTTAGGTCTTACTAAACTGACATAGAGCAAAGATGCGATACCGGTAACCTTTTAACCCACTGTCAGTTAAAGAATACATTAACATAATAATCAGTCAGTAATTCTGTCATAGAGTCATTGTAGAGTTAGATGATTATCGGTAGAGTTATATTCATTGTTTTGGTCCAGATGGACAATATATATATATACCTGGAAACGTGCGAGCCGAAGGTAGTTCCGTGTCGGTTGACGTCCGGCAAACCTTCGACATTTCCGAGCAGAACACTTCGAACTAGTCGTTTACGGGCGATGCAGGGGTGCGGGGGGGGGGGGTGTACGACAGACGGCGGGGCGGGGGGGCGCGGGCCACAACACGCGAGGTCGCTGTCTTTTTACTCGCATTACCTCCTGACATTCGATCTTAATGGAGTGAATTCGCCTTATTGAAATTTAAGCACAACAAGTACCGACGTAATGATGTAAAATTGGGTTATGGTACCAAGAAAACGGTCCCCGAGTGGCCATCTTTGAACTCACGATCCAATAAGAATTCGAAGCATTCGACGTTCGATGAGCGCCTCGGATTTATATCCGTCCCGCTCTAGCCTGCGCCCGCTGGGGGCGTGCGAGCGAGATAGATATAGGAACGTACTAGCGACGGATAGTCATTGTTCTTGATCGTAATGGAACAAAATAAAGACAGAGCAGCGGTATTCGTGATTACGAGACGGAGATATAGATGTCTGCGAGTGCGAGAGGGACAGCGACACAAAGGTTTATGGGTCGTTGTCCGGACGAAGGAGCCTAAATTTGGATTTTGTCAAAAATTATGTTTTATTTATCACAATATGATTACAAATCAATATCCTATCATGACTCTACTATCTGTTATTTACGTGCTATATATATGTCATTATTAGGTTGTAGCATTTTTTTACGTCGATTTCCTGCATTCCATATAAGCTCAAAGGCTGAATTTATAGATATAGCATTGCGATAATTGAAAAAAAAAACATTAAAGAATTACATACCACAGATACAGGTTGAATTTAATCGGCAAGTGTCGCTCTACCAACTCTATATATATAATAAAATTAAGTAGCAATTTAACTAAATTTAATACAATTTGTTTCCTTGTTAATAAAACAAACAAATCATTCCAATCATCGGGTCAACGATCTCGTGAACAAAACCTTTTTTTTTCTAAGGATTAGGAGATTCCCGTTACATAATACATAAAGGCGAGTTCACATGAACATTGTTGTTATAGTCATGAAAAAAATATATATACTGTATTTTTTATTTAAATTAACTATTTATATTTTAATATTAAAAATGACTAAAATGCCCTCAAAAAAAAAAAATATATATAAGTAGATGATAAAAAAAAATTATTCATATATGTAGCTGTTAATGATGAAACTATATATAAATTAATATATATATATATGTATATATATATAATATTTCTATGTGTAATGTGTCCCGGGCCCCGGGCCCCGGACCGTTAACCCGGCGTCCTTGGCTGAGTTCTCGCTCGCAGGTCGAGACCGACCCGTTCCGTTCAGCACGTGTGCAGGGTTGACGCACTACCAGTTTTTATTATCACTTTATAACGTAACAGAACGCGCCTATTGATACACGTAATAACGTGCAGTGACAACCCTATGTTGTGTGCATGTGTGTGTGTGTGTGTCATGATACATGCGAATGTGTGAGTGAATTGAATTAGTCCTAACGGATGTTACGGAATTTTTGTTAGATGAATGCCGCGTATTAAAGAAAGTAATAAAATTGTTATAACGTGTTTTGTTTAAATTTTTTAATTTTAATGTAACGCACACAATGATATATGGAGAGCTCTACATTGTCTATTCTAAGCTCAGACCAGATCTAATATCTGTCATTTCTTAACATTTACAACATATCAATTATATACAAATTAATATTAAATATAAATTTAAACGATGTCACATTATTAATTTTATATCTCTATTAATATAATAAATATCTTTGAATACGAACACAAGCGAAGTCGTAGTATTTCATACAATCAAATGTCACCGGCTACGACCTTGTATGACGAAATTAATACAAAATGTAGTGAGGCCGGGTTATAATTAATAATTGTGTGTTTTTATATCACGAGCTTACACGATGCGTGTTAGACGTGCATCGATGTCGCAAGACGCAAGGACGCCGCGCCTGCCGCAACGTAGAACACAGATTTGATACAACGCTATCAATATAAACAGAAACATTGTCATATATATATATACATACATATATAATATATATGTATATAATTATACGGATAACTAAAACCTAAATATTTTGGTTTGTATATGTATCGGATTAATATGTAGTGATAGACACACACATACATAAGTTCACGTACAGAGTGTATCGTGCTAGTGTGCGTGCACTCACACAGACGTGATCTCAATACATCAGTGTGCGTGAGTCACTGTAGTATTACGCTCGTACAGTCTGTGTGTGTGTGTGCACGCACACATACAGACTCGGTTCAACGTACCAGTTGCTCCACGAGTTCCTTGTTCTACTTTACAGGCACTGTATTATTATCAAAGTTTCCGATTTAGAAGAAAAAAATATATCTATTCATCATTTTTCGGTTAGGTTTTTATGTTTTTACACTAATTAATGCTAAATAATGATTTAATTTTTAATTTTATAGAACTCTTGTAAACTTGATTCAATGTAGAGCCGTTAAGTTTCAAACAAAAATAAAATAACAACCGGATGATTTAATATTCAAATATCAGTTTTATTAAGACCGCGTAGTCGTTTTAATGAACAGTACCGAGAAACAGAACATTATAACACAAGGTTCTACTAACGCAAATGCCAAGCGCTTTGCTTCTATACAAAAGACATCAACGAGATCGAATTATGTCTGTTTCATGACTTGAGGTATTTTCATATAGCAATATCTATTGTCATTATACATTTATATATACATAAAATATAATATTATACATTTTAATTACAACATAATTTATATACAAATAACGAAATTTTATAACTATTTCAGAATCATCTTCAAGAAAGAATTATATTAATAATTAATACTTATATATTATGTATTCTCCTACTTAATTATTTAACCTTAATTCTTCCTCAGAACATATTTATTACTATACAACCAAATAAAAAGCTATAAACTTCATAACTATCAGTACTTTCCAAGTACTTACAGGAAAGTGAAATTCCTCTTTACTAGAAACGTATCAAAATTAATTGAAAACTTAATAAACAATTATTTACAAAGGAATCTTACTATTTATTGAACTTTTGATTAATCTGTTTAATGTTACCTGAAATTACTCTAAGACTTATTACTTCCTTATTAACATAAACATTTATCTAATAATTAATAATTTCCTACATATAGTATAGAACCGAATACTTATTATTATTTTTCTATTCTTTTTTCATATATAACTTTCTCGTTAAAAGCTATAATTAATGTACATTTCCATTTAAAAATTTCTGTAATTTCCGAGAAGTTTTAACCGGGTGTAATACGGTTAACGGACTTCAAGGGACCGTCGGATGTATAATATTCGTAATTTATGTGGTTTATTAATAAATATTAATTAATTAATTAATCAATTAACTGAATTATATTCTTTGAATATCATAGATTATACGTATTATTCTGACAAATGTATTTAATAATAAAATTCTTATAATATACTTCTTGGTCAGTAATACGGAATGCCGGCGCCGGTAATACATAAAAACTCACGACTAATTTGGGACACTGCTGGTTTTTGCACAATGATAATATTTCATAATAACATTAAAAATGCACTAAAACGACCAAAGCATCTATATTAAGTGGAAAGCATTAATCTAGATTTACGAACAGGGCTGTCAACTATTATAATTTAAGTTCACTCGGTTTAATTACTAAATTATATATCGATGATTATTTTAATTTAAAAAAATATTTTATATATGGATATTTGATTTTAAATGATAATTTTTTTTGTTTAATTTATTTTAAACTCTGCAGTGCCAGCCCTGGTTTTTATAATACGTCACAATTAGGTTTAAAACTTGATTGTTCAGACCTTAAAGTCGGTGGGTGTATGCAATGTGACACGGAAGTGTCTTGAACCAGTTTCTTAATTCGAACATAAAGATCTTATGAAGAATTGTTTTTTTATTATACGTTTCTGTGAAAATTAAATAAAATTACCATTAAAATGGAGTCAAATATATATGAAATTGATGATAAATATTTTTGATTATTATATGGAAATGGGTATTTTGTCAAATAATGAGCTATTGTCTTTGTTTCAGCCTTTCAAAGTTAGACAAAGTTGATATCTGGCTAACCACCGAACGCCCTTGGCTTCCAAATGTTCATGATTAACTTCATGGCCGGACCTGGTGTACCTGAGCCATTATAATATTCGCAAACTTCGATATTATTATTAATATATATATAACACATACGAGTTTTAATTATAAACTGTTTTTAATACTGTGAACCAGTTTGTGGTATTAATTTCATATACAGCTGCGTGCAAAAGTATGTATTAGGCACCCCTATTGTTAGTCACTATCTCATTATATTGCGGTCAAGTGTGTGTTTTATGGTTTAGCTATTGTATTAGCGGCAATTTTTAACCAAATTAAGATAAAAGAAAATATTTATGACATCCAGGTGTGCTCCTAAGCGGTGTTTCTTCGAATTTGCTTTTTTTGCGTTTCGGGTTATAGTGTGTTATCAGTGCTTGTAGTGAACATACACGTCTTCTACGCAACTATTCCTATCACAATTCTAAAGACTAACATTTAACGTGTTAATCATGCCGAAAAAATCTGAACTTAGTGCTGAACAGCGTCTAAGAATTAAGATTTTACATGAACAAGGCATGTCTCAGGTTAAAATAGCCCGAGAAGTGAAGTGCTCGCGATGTGCAGTTCAATATGCTATAAATCGCTTCAAAGAGACTGGCACCCATGAAAATAGACCAAGAACAGGCAGAAGAAAAGTTACTACTGAACGGGAAGATCGATTGTTGATTAGGCAGTCTCTACAAAACAGGAAAAAAACTGCTTCAGAGCTCGCTGCAGCATTATCTGAGGCAAAAGGCAGCTCAGTGAGTGTTTATACTGTGAGAAGAAGACTTCTTAAAGCTGGATTAAAAGGATGTAAAGCAAGGAAGAAGCCGTGGCTGTCAGAACACAATAAGAAAAATCGGTTGGAGTGGGCACTCAAACATAGAGATTGGTCAGTGGAAGATTGGTCCAACATACTGTGGTCAGACGAATCTAACTTTGAGGTATTGTTATTTATTTTATGTACAATATTAAAACACTTAAATGTTTTTAAAATAACGTACTGCAAGAAAAATAATAACTTTGAAAATAAATGTGTTTTTTTCCTTTGGCATAGGTGTTTGGAACACCCGGTGTGACTTATGTTAGGCGAAGGGTTGGCGAAGAATACAACCCAGAATGTGTGGTTCCCACTGTTAAGCATGGTGGAGGCTCAATAATGATCTGGGGCTGCATGGCTGCCGACGGAATGGGCGAAATGGTATTGTGTGAGGGACGAATGAATAGTGTTAAATACACTGAAGTTCTGGAAACAGCACTAGCAACGTCGATAACGCAAATTTTCGGTGATACAAACACCGATGGCCTGATATTTCAGCAAGACAACGCCACTTGCCACAAGTCCGCGCATACCATGAAGTGGTTTGCTGAAAATCATATTGATCTTTTGGACTGGCCACCACAATCACCAGACCTCAACCCGATTGAGCATATTTGGTCCATTTCAAAGAAAAATATCCGCAGGCACTCGATTAGCAATAAACAAGCTCTATTGGCCGCGTTACAGCAGGAATGGAAAAATATATCAAGAGAAGAATGTTTCAGGCTGGTAGAGTCAATGCCAAAAAGAGTGGCTGCGGTTATTAAGTCAAAAGGTGGACCTACAAAATATTAATTATTATCTTAAAATAAACCATTGTAATCATAAATGCAGTTTTATTTACACTCGCTATGCTAAAACACCCTAAAACTTGTCTTACTGTAGGGTGCCTAATACTTTTGCCCGTGGCTGTATTATAAGCCAAGTCCGAAGCGAGGCAATAGCTTGTGTTCTTAACGACGTTGTCTTGCTTGTATCTGAAATTAATAATTTTGTCATCTCAACTCACTCGATATGTACGCGTCATAATATTTTGATATTTATACTTATTTTAAATATAAATATTATACTCGTAAACAAGCTAAACTTGAAAGATTTAATAAAAAACGATGTTCTCTCTTGTCAAAAATAAAATACATAAGTCATTTTAGAGATGACTTAACATATTATGTTAAAATTCATTCTAATAGATTTGTTTTTGTATTATAAACTCGGTAGTTTATTGTCGTTAACTTTCACAAAATTCTTTATCTACCAGTTAAAGAAATAGACATATTTATGTTAAACATCTTAAAATTTTTAAAGATTTTTTTTTTACAATAACATTATTCAAGCGTATCGGTTTGGGTTCGCGTCATGAGTTGTTTTTATAAAAAAAGGCATATCCAATAAAACAATTGATGGAACACGGAAACATGAAATTCGTTAAACTAACAATTTAATAGGAATCTTCCGCAAATAAACACATTAAAGTTATGGAGGTCTCAAATTGAATGTTGTCGAGACGAATCAATGGATGGTTTTATCTTTGATCACGTAATATTAGCTTGATTTCACTAAGTACTTTCAATGTTATTGTATCCCTTAGAAAGTGGTAGTGACGATACAAGCGTTGCATCTCTAATGAAAAATATGTACTTGAAACGTATAGAAATACGTGAAATCAATATAAACTTTAAAGATTTTTCATACAATGTCATAATAATTTTATACATTCATGTTTTTTAATAGATTTTTAGTCTTAAATACTATATTTGCAAAAGATTTGTTACACGAATATGGTATTAGTATCTTAATTCTAAATATATTTGAACAAAGGAGACTATTTTAAGAGTTGTTCGTTATAATCGAGTCGTGTGTTCACGGATGATGACTACAAATAGTAGATGCAGCATTGCTGTTGATGCATACATCGATTAGCATAGGGAAATATGTTGCAGGAAGATATTTTAATTGGTTTCAAGAAATACCGTAATTGGTCACCGCTTTCCACCGGGACGTATGTATGTATTTGAAAAATTGCTAAGGACGAATAATTCATGCCGAATAAAGTTACAAATGCGTGTGTTGAGCAAATATCTGAATAATATTAAGAAGGCTGTTCGCGCACTTGATGGAAACTGGTGCACGGCGAAGTGGTGCAAACCACAAAACCAGTCCTGCGACAGGAAGCGGCCTCGAGACCCAGCGCCCCCCTCGAGCCTGAGACCTCCCCCGGCCCCCGGCCCTCGGCCCCCCCTCCTCGTCCCCGCATGCCCCTTCTACTAGCAGCCGCGGGGCCACCTGATCCAGACAAAACGTGCCCATCGTGTCATTCTAGTGACGCATACAAGTGCATTGCACTAATAATAATAACTCGGTTCCACGTCCGGTAACAGATAGCATTTAATTCAAAGCAAACTTCTCTTGTTTTACTCAACTGTTATATGTAGATAATAGATGTAAAGTGATACCTGTTGGTCAAGTTCTCTCTTCGTATCATCATCAATCATGTCTTCACAAGGAACAGCGTCCAGACAGTTACGGCGGGGCCAATTTATTATTATGATTTATATTACACTCCAAATACAATTCTACAAAATCAGTTGGTTGTCTGATTCGAAAACGGTTAGAAATAGAATTGATATTGGTTTATGAATCTAAGCTTTCGTTCTTAAAATTATATCTTACATAGTGATCAAAATGTTTATTAGCTATTAACTGTGCACAAGAACCTTGATGAGGTGGAAATTCTTACAGTAAAATCGTGACTACTCTATATCTTGATAGCAAACAAGCGAATTGTTATATAGTTAGTAGAATAACAATGTTCTTAAAGAGCACTCGGCAAGGAAGCAAGATAGCGAACGACATTCGAACAAAGCCGGGCTGCGTCACAGGCGAATCTCATCGGGCCCAAAGAAACGATCTCATAGAAAGTAGAACAAGTCATTTATTTATTCAGTGCAGCGGCGGGTGCGAGCGAGACGGAGTCGCGAAACTGGCTCATTAAAATAAAAATCCGATTTAAGAGTGCAACTCGCGCGGAGCGAAATAAAAGTTTCCAACTAAATTTGCTCGAGTTATTCCAAAAAAGGTGCACGAAACGCCTCCGCGGCCAGATACCGAGATACAAGTGTGAAGAGAAACCGACCGCGATAGCCTCAAACTACGCGCAGCCTCACGACTTACGGCTTTCGATCATGGCCATGTTACACTATAATGTATTGACGCCGCAACCACCAATCCTACGACCTGGCATTGATGAATATGTCATTCATATGTTTAACATCACAGTCTTCAATCAGCAAAGCTAATGTTTGGCTGATCTCACCAATAATCTCCAGCCGTTTCAACCACAGCCAGCGAGCCATTGTGTGTACATTACGCAGCTATAGCGTTGCATTATCGGCACGATAAAAGGCAGTTCTATAATTACAGTTGCGAGTCACGAGATCCGCTTGCACATTTGCTATGTAAATAACACCATGCACGGAATCCCACCGGCTGCACCATCTGCATCATATAAATCATTCAATAAATTTACAGCATGTCGGCTAATCTTAACGGCTATTATTGACGTCCAAATGCGAACTAACTTCTCGCTAATTGCCCGAGATCTGCATTCCTACAGCTAGCAAAGTAGGTTCAACAGAATTTTTAACAGTCTGTTAAATTTTTTTCTTTTTAATATTGATATAATTTTGGAGAGACTGATATTTTCAGAGCGGTACACGTCAATTATTTAACATGCGAAATTAACCAAAATCAAAAAGCGTCGCCGCCTTTCACCTCGAGAGTCCTTTCTAGCGTTTAATGTCTGAATAAATTTTATGATTTACTGACTTACGAGAGCAATACAACGTAATGGACCATAAAAGTGATTTCCAACAAAATATCAATTTCAATTACATTTGGGACTAACTTTTTATTTATCATTTTATTGTAAGCAGTAAATTGGTGTGATTAAAACAATTAACAGCTCCGCGGACCACGGTCGACATTCACGTAACCTACATAAAATGAGTTTATACATTATAAATTGAATCAATTGTTTAAATACAACTAATATAATATACCATCGTCCCTATACAACATTTTAAATATGTCGAGCGAATGTTATTGACACTAGAAAAAATATTTTTTATTAATCGAAACGGTAACCTGGAGATAATATCTATAAACGACTTTTCACGGACTGAAATAACTCGATTCTGATACAGAGATTATAACAATGGACTATTAGAAAGTGATAATGAATCGTGACCTTAAGAAATGCACTATTAAATATTTTAAAGCACTCTGTATCGAACAATAACTGAGCACCTATTATATTAATTTGAAAATATTGTAAAATATTAACCTGTTTTATATAGAATGCGGTAGACTTTATTTTAGTCAGACTAAGCGGCAGAACCTCAAAGGCTAAGTGTACATAAGCTGTTAGATCTAGTTGTCATGTCCATCATGAGAGAAACGAAGAAACGATGCACTCAACTCACTTTTTATTTATCATTTTCACTTTCTGATACATAAATAATGTTTCTCTTCATACTTCATACATAGAAACTTCGCTCAAGGAACTGGTACTTAATGTCTGCTTACCAGATATTTTATGGCTATTACGTTATGTTAAATACCATCTTGATTTAAAGAATTTTAAAACGAACATTTAATACTAACACTTCTTAATGGTTTCTTTACATTTTCTTTTTGCTCTTATTTTATACGTCGTTTTTATGTTATATATCAAATTAATATAAAAAATTACTAATAAAAAAGTCTCAATATTCATGCGTACAAATACTTTTGTTGTATTATTTGTATTGACATTGTATGCAAGAATCAATTAAAAAATAAATAAAGTCTCAATATAGTATATCGTATAAAATATAACCTTGCGAAATTATTTACGACCTTGCAATACTGAGCTGTAATACTTTTGATTATTAATATTATTTAGTGGCTATTCTGGCATTACATGAATACAAAAACAAAAACTTAAATGCCATTTATAAAACACGAGAACGAAAATCGTATTGATTATATGTTAATACTATTTTAGTATAAATTATGCGAATATTATAATATGATGATAATAAAGCTTTATATTATATATTGTTGTATGATAAATTATGTCACGAATGTTAACAATTATGTATAAGCTAGACCACCGAGGGCCAAGTTCCGTAATCACGCCCAGTTTCTAGTCGAGTGTAAATCAAATGTCTCTAAGCACTCGCGAGATATATAAAAAATGTTTGTTGAAAAAATATTTCTGAAGCAGAACAAGTAAAGTGTTTGCTCAATTGAAAGCACCGAAAGATCCGATCTTTTGTATAAGTCTAGACTAGCTAGTAGCTACTTCAATGGAAGTGAAACTCAACGTTCATAACTTAATGTACGGCGGTTATTCAAATTTTTTAATAGTTTTGTAAAATTCGAGACAGAGTTACTCTTTAAGTATTACGTAGACAACATAAGCAAGAACCTCATAAGTGTTTTTCAGTTAAGCATATATAACTTTGGTATATTTTAATTAAGAATGATAAAAATACGAATAATATCAAGAAAAAAGCCTGCTAATGTAAATTGATATTACTTATCCTAATATCAATAATATATACATATTCAGAATTATAAGTAGACATAGTTATGTATTACTAGTTAGTATCAAACCTCATCTCTCTATATATAAATATAGCCGAATAAAATGACCGTACTCCTTACAAAATGTAATACAAAGTATACATTTAAATTGAAATAAGAACATACATTTAAATTGATATACAATATGTTATATATTTATGTAATATCGGTCAATACGTACATCAATATAAACTTGATCAAGTCACGGAGAGCGAGCTATATAAATAATATACATTGTCCCGGGTCCGGCTCCTTGCATAATCGCTACCGGTACCTGCCATACTTCTCGGTACAGCAGCATTTAATTATACACAATTATACATTTATCTATTATACGCAAAAACTATTTCGTTATACATTTTAAAACGATCACAGGCAAACACGTTTCTGACATACGGCATTCGACTCATTGCGAACGGTTTTTATTACCACAAATTAAATATCTTTACTCCGTGTTTTGTAAATGATAATAAGTAAATCATAAATTACTTATCTAATGAAAACGCTTGAGATATTTGTATAGTTACGAGTTTTTGCTACGAAATTAGTTCATAAATATGTTCGGAGGCAACTTACATTGGCTCGTTATGTCTTATTAAAAATATATATTTGTTTTACACATTTATGAAATATAAACTGGATATAAAATATACAAGTTTAATTAATAATCATTTAATTATAATTATTTGTTAAATATATTATTATAATAATGAATATTAACAAATTGTAACTCGATTATAACCTTCGATAGGTCACTAAATTAATTAAAACTAATCTATGACTGCATGTTATATTAATAGTTGTGGAATTAAAACATACTTGCGTTGCTTCCTGACTTTGAGCGACGTACAAGCAATATTAACTCTTGTTTGCTCTTTGGCATCATAATTCATATCTAACCGCACTTTATAACACTACATTCCAAGTAAATGGCAAATGCTGCAATTAATACATGTAATCATAGAGTAAACGCTAACGCAAGATAGAAAACTGGCTGTCTGGTAAAAAAAATATATGTATTTCTCGACGAATTACTGTTCTATTTTTTATCTGTGGTGTATTATGTTCTGTATGTTATCATCACGTTTCTATAACTGTCATATTTACTATGATATATTTTCCACTCAGTAATTTTCTTTATAACATTTTAATGACATACGTACGTGTTTCCTTTTAACTTTCCTTTTTGATTTTTTTTTTTATAATACAATCATGAACAATAAAGTCATATTTAATAGCGTTACTATGTAGATGTCAAAAATCATGATACCTATTTTTTTTTTATAGATTATATTCGCGCCAACCGCAACCGGATGTCCCGCCAGATGTACAATCACACTACACAGAACTCTCACGAATTTTTCTCCCAACGCTTTCACGTCTTCCACTAATTATTATCCACTTATCGGGCATCTTCAATTTGATTTACGTCTAACATACTGTTGAGTTAAATTTTTTTCTTTAGTTTTAAATCTTTTACTTACGAGTTGAATGCTGACGACCTTCTGACGATCTCTTCTTCAGCTTAACATTGCCAGCTATTAATTACGGATGGACAGACGCTGTCTCCTAACTTGTTATTTAATTAGCTTCTCAACTAATGGCGCTTAGATTTAAATACCATAATGACTGACGAAGCTCATCAATAGTTATAAATAATGCGAACTGTGAAAGCTAATCTTCAATATAATACTGCGAAGACAAGCTTGGTTTCTATGTGATTAAGTGTTTAATTAATAATAGTTCTTGCTTAAAGTAAAATTTTTGATATATCCCGTTAATCCTTATACCATAAACATAATTAAATATTATTAGAAAACCGAATACGATATATTCTACTAAAATTTTAGTAGTTAAGATATTGGTAGGTATATATGAAATTAAGAAAAATTAATAATTCCGTATGAAAGTGTTTATTAATAATAAATAAATAAATATAATTACAGTGTTAGTAATTAATAGATAAACGATATAATGACATAATGTCAAGTGTCTAACAAGTAACAAGTTGATATTTGTAATACTCATGAACCACTTTAACCGAAGCAAATATCATTTAAATTATTGGATATATTTTTGCAATGAGTTAATATATTATTTATATTTTTATTGATTCATTGTTAATAACATTAGAGCTAAATTTGTATAGATTATGGTTATGATTGCGGGTGCGGCTAATGGAATGATGCACCGATAATGTAAGTCGTGAGCGTCGATGAAAGTAGTTTTGCGTCGTTTGGCCGCTGACCCATCGGTACCAGCTTCCTGCACCGCCTTGAGCATCAGAACATCTCTGATACCATCCAAAACATACGTCTATCAACATTATATTCAAAAAACAAAAGTTTTCATATATATATAATATTTTTTATATATTCTCCATTTAAATAACACATGTATACGCATAACGGAATCCATACTTATAATACTAAAGTTAGACGTCATTTTGTATAACAAATTATCGGGTTTTTTATTTGCCTTTTTTGCGGTGTCATCAAATTATTACTTTATATCTTTGATGTTAAAAAAATGAGATATTACAGTTAATCAAATATTTTTTTAGTCCAACAACTATTTAGGAATGTTTTATTTGGATTTTTAAATCGACAAATATGTTATTTTCTAAACAACCGTAAAATATCGTTTTCGCACAGCGAAGACCATATAATAGTTGCTTGCAATTGACTTAGTTGTATTCTCATGTCTAATAAATTATATATTATATTTGAAGCTAATTATGAAATTGAAGTTGTCTAAATTAAAGACAAGTTGCTCTAACAGGTGTAAATAATATTTTATTCATTATATCAGTCACAATGGCCACAGCAAACAAATTACAACACGAGGTCAAACGGTCAATCAATAATGATGATGCATTGACAGGCAAAAGGCAGATGAAAGTGTGCTCAAACCAGCTGAACTAAATCGTGAAGCCAGCCACATAAGCTGTAATCAATATTCTTTTTAAGATATTCAGTTCGGTTCCGTAATTGCGGGCTTTCGGTTAAAAAAAATTTAAAAGTAAATTAGGTCAATATATGTATTATGGCAGAGTGGTTATATTTTTGGTATAATGCGTGTAATGCAAGTGAACAGTCAATATGAATGCGTCGCTGATGGCCCGCCACTGCCACCGTCGCCACGCAGCCTCGCTGAGTCACGAAAGCCTCTACGTGAGAGTCACGTCAAACGGTCGTGATGTGTCTCGATAATAGCACGGGCACTGCTCCATTTGCATGATCTATGAGCAATCATGTTGATTTGTCATGTATGTTTTCAGACTTTCCATTTCATCGATGTCGGCCATTTTAAATTAGTTAACCTCTATAAGAGAATTATTTCAACGTTTTCTTTAATGTACTATATGTTAGCTGTTTACGATTTTATAACCCTATTACCATGTTACTGTGAACCGCGATAATCTTACTTTGCATTTTGACACAGTTTCCGCGGCATTCAGAAACGGAGCGCTGTAATGTTTGAGATTCAATCTCTGCCCGGGTTTCATATAATTTAGGCAAAACAGTCCGTTTATAGTGAAACAGTTTTACATAATAAAACTTTATAAAAGTTACTATTTTATTTCAAACTATTACTAATAATGACATGTATGTATTTGAAAGAATATAATTTTAACGAACAGCACTGACCTAATAAAATATAAAAAGTATGATAAAAGAAAGAATAGCAACAAATAGGCACTTGACCAACATTCTTTGAAATATAAAATGTTGAATGGATGAAGCGGTATAACGAATTGCTTTTTACAAGCAGCACGTAATGACAAATCTCAATAAACGCTACGCTGTACCGACTTGTTTCCAATATCTTCTCCTACTATGTGATTGACTCCTTAGTCAATTTCCCACAAAAACAAGAAAATTTCTCTAATCCGTCGATAATTAGACACACATTCTTAATTATTGCCGGGTCCATCGGGAATGCGGTAAGAATCAAAATATACAGCTATTACAATATATTTTATATATTATAAATATTAAAAGTTTTCTATCAAAATAAGAACGACTATAAAAGAATTCTAGTTCAAATTTTCGCTATACGGATTCGAAACCCATTAAGCTGGACGTAAAAGAACCAATACAAAAACAAAAGTGAACATTTAATTGTAATGTATCGGTCGATCGTTTTAGTTTGATAATAAGGCGAGTCAGTCGTGGGCGTTGTACAACGAGCCGGATCTGGATTAGAGATAAATTATATCTAATGTCCGGAACGAACTCACTGCTTGGACTTCAAGATTTCCTTTAACAATTAATACGTAAGACATACTACAATTCAACAATTAGAACAGCCCTTAGTATAGTAAAGATTTAAATTATTAATATAACTACAAAGTTATAAGTCAAAATGATGTTCAAATACAGTTTTGGTTATCTAAATTGTTACATATTGTTACGTGTTCAGGAACTCTGCTGTCTGATCATGTTTTGCCTTATATTGCGCGTCTCACAAACGCTATGCATACTGAATACAAATATCGTCATTGTGAATGCTCAGTAATAAAATAATACACATACGAACACAAGCATTAACTTTACAAAATATTCTAATGTAATATTATGTTGACATTACAAAAATTACTCGACTATTTACAATAGCTGAACTGCTTAGATTAATTTATTATACAATTTCTATATAGAAAAGCGTAGGATGGCGATATGAATATATTATTGGTACAAATTATAATCTATTTAGTTCATATTTCGATTTGAGAATTGAATAGCTGTTATTTATTTTAAGTTCGTAACGTATACGTAGCTGTAATGATATTTAATTGTAGGTATGTTATGTGTTTTATTTGCATCAGGGGCATGATAAACGTTATTGCGTAGGTCACGTTGATTCTGCAGTAGGTGTCAATTTATCTTTATAAATGGGCATCAACGCGGTGGCCGGGGTATACGTAGCTCGAATCGCGTCGCGCCGCAAACGACCGGCCACTGCACTCGCACCGATTTCACTTTTATTAGCAATCCACTTAATTGGATACCACTGTTGCGGTTTTATATTTGCAGATTCATCTCAACTGTATATTCGGATGTAACGGATCATATCTGTCTCGGTTGAGATATTTAATAAATTAGCATCTCGACAGATACGAGAAGCTTCTTCCTATTAATATTACTAATAGTTAATGTATCTATTTATAGATTCTGCGTTAGATATAAATAAACATGTTTTATGGAACTATCCACTTATGGAATAAACAAAAAATTACTTTCATAAATTATTCCAAATTTAAATATCTTCAATTGAGTTCTTATATAAATAAATTAGACAAAACAGTCTCGAACAAAATAATTCTTAAAAAGTTATTACAGCAATTGCAATCTGTCTATTGTATTTTTAAGTGTATATGTATTCTTATTATGATATCTGTGAGGGTATAAAGGAGTTTGTACATATAATTTTCCGTGACAAATGTTCCGGTTGTACGATTAAAGCTGAAGGTCATACGAACTACTGGAAAAGTACTCAGTTTATAAAGTTTATACCTAAAACTGCGATCTTAATCCCACGCTTAAGAAACCAATAAAACACATAAAGACATACCTAGTCTAGTTATTATTAGACATATAATGTGCATTTGCGGTTGTTATTACAATAGAAATAATTCGAAGCGAATGTAAAATTTTTTGACTTTCTATTGCTTCTAATATCTTTATTCATATCAATATTATGATATTCAATAACTTATCTAACAATGCGATGGAGTGAAAGTTTTCGAACTTAATCAAAATAAACAACAATAAAACTCAACATCATTTATAAATTAATGACTGAATGTACATTTAGTTCTTTCGTTCATTGTTTCAGTTTTGCTTTATTTTCATTGTTAACGGATTTTTGAAGTGTCTATGTTTTAAAATTATAGTATAAAACATATGTACAGCATTTAAAATATCTTATTATAAAAATTGCGAATACGACAGCATTTTTTTTATCCGCTAAATCACACAAAGAACTTCTTGATATAATATAGAATCGTCGCTCAATAAAGGAAGTGTTCCTAAAATTTTTCAGAAACCTTACATTATAGTCCTGTAAGTGGATTTATAAATGAAAAACTGGAAATGAACTCTTGCGGAGTAATGTCGGAAACTTGTACTAAGTGCACCGATAGAAAAACGGTTCATACACAAGCAAAAAACTAAAATTATAAATAAGATTTAGTTGAAAATTTAGATTATTAGTTAACTTTTATGCGTGAAGGAATATGTCTTAAAAAAATCAATCAACACAAAAAAAATTAAAATTGTGATTTCATGTATTTTGAGAAGTTAAGAATCCAAAAAATAAATCAAAGATACATTTAAAATAGTAATGACACTTTATTATAACTGCAGTTCTTTTAGTTTCTCAATTATAAGTAAATTGTCTATTGATTTCCGCATAGCGATGAAGGACGTTCGATTGTTAGAATCTAATTTCATTGACTCAAATTATTATACGAGTCACAATTATCGGAAGTATTGTATAATGGGAACGTAATTTGTCTATAAACATTTTATTGATAAGACTTTTAAAATGTTTTCACTTATAATATTAACAATAATAACATAATTAATCGTGAATGTGTGTTTTGAAATCATCTCTTGATTATATTTATTTATAAAATTTTATATAAACTTGAATGTTTTTTATGCACGTCGATCATAGCTTTCACTTACACTCTATCAGCGAATATTTCTACAAACCAGTTATTAATTCGACTAGATGTCTACAACATTCTTTGTGCATTATAATTTTAGCACATCCATGTTTTTGATTAATGTTTCAATATTGAATTCACATTAATATAATAAATTATTTTTTAAATTCTTATCGTACTACAAGTATTAACTAAATTCACTTAAATGGACTTTATATATGTGTATGAATCATTCTGAATAAAATTATGTAGTCTTTTATTAATTTTTCGTGACAAACATATAATAAAGTATTGGTCGAAAGGATTTTATCGAAACATTTTAATTACCTTATAAGTTTCTATTTAATAAATTATTATAATTCTATGTTGCATTCAATCAAAAATCATTATAAATTTAGATATCTTTAATTTTAAATTTAATATTTATGTGTCCGTACAAATGAACTATGTTTATAAATAACTTAATATATTATTCATTGGTTTTTAATAATATATCGTAAATCTTGTAGGAATTGTTATTAAGTACTAACAATACAGGAAATACACAACAAAATCAAGGTCTACAATGGTAAAATAATTAAAAAATGTTTTTATTTTAACTTTTTACTCAGCATTGCTTTTGTTAAAAAAAAATAGAACTATTTCTTGTTTTTTTTTTTCTCGAACGTCATGTGCCTTTTTTAATCTGTTAAAGACTTCAGGTTCTTTCCATTATGGTCTTTATGTTTTTAATGAGAATGCCGCCAAAATAAATAGGTCAAGCAATATGGCAATATCACATACGTTAGAAAGCGCTTCTAAACAAGTATCTTAATAAAAAACAATTATTCTATAGACACTAAGTATAAAATGTGGTTGTACCGAATACATGTTAATTTGTTGCGGAATCCGAGAGCAATAACCGACTGCGGTACTAGCGGTATTTGGTGGTTTCTTTGGCTCTAATATTCGAAAAAAAATGTCAGACATTACGTCTGTGTGTGTACGTATGTACATATATTAATGTCTGCATGTAGTATAGAGTAAAATTCGACTTATTAATCTTAATGCATACGTTAGTCACGCTTTTGACTGTAAGAAAACATTTTGAATTGGGCGATTTCTTTTTTAGACCTATTAGATAGTTAGATACTATGTTTTTTTATTTATTGATGAATAAAAAAATGTATATGATATTCCATATATTACTTAGTATAATTCCGAGAAGACTTTTCTAGCACTGGAAGATTTTTCGATTATTATAATTTATAATATGAAAACAGTAAAATGAGCATAAATTATGAGATTAAAACGGTCTTAAATTTTAATTATCTAAATAGATATTTTTGAAGCAGTAAAACATAAAACTAATTTATTTTGACACAAACACCTAAGAAATGTAATCCATTGCTTGGTTTTATATTACTGATTTAGAAAAAGAGGAGAAATCTTATATTGGTAGATATTAAAGATATTACGTTCTTCTTAATTCTTAAGAATCTTTTTCAAAAGATACATAAAAACAACCAGAAGTAATCTTGTTAATTGGATGTATATTTATCAATGTATCTGTATACTTAACTTGAATAATTTCTCCTACACCAAAAATACAGCGGAAACAAATCAAGCAGGAGGAAGTCGAACTAGAACATATTTCCTTCAATCAATTTAGGGACAGGATATTAAAAAAAGAGTATACATCTCTAACAACCTGTCAGTCTCGTTATACCTTTTGGCAACACATAATTGGTTGCACAACTCAAGATAATTTAAAAGCATTGAAAGAATCGTTACGTCTTACCCAATAGAATGTTAAAAAAAATCTCGTCATTGCACAAAGTACTTCACATACCAAATACAACACATTGACTTCTGTCATAATTTCAAATACATTTAGAGTTAAACGGTATTAATAGAGGTTAGTATAATTTTAAGTCGACAAATAAAGCTAAAACGCAAAAATTAAATATATAATTTAGTATTAATAGTAGTATTTGTGCAAAAATGTCGGTGCGATGTACTTATTCAGGGCCAAAGGTTACGTATTGTGTTAGCAAGGACGAACAATTTCTACGCAGGAGCGCGCCACGGTTGGCCGAGTTTAAACCTTCCGCATAGGGTCAAGGCGGTCATTTCACTACAATTCGTCTATTTATCTACACCAATTAAACTTTTTAGATATATTTAATGGAAATTTTTGCATCACAAAAACCCTTCCCAGTTTCCTCTTAAGTTATATAGAATTTATAAGATTTATTCATAGAGATCGATTCGATATGTAAATCACTTAGCGCTTTCCGAGACCTATCTTGACATTTATATGAAACCTCAGGTATAGGATGGTAGACCGTGGGACAAATTACACGATGTCTTTGTATGGAGCGTTACGTAAGGCGAGCATGGTTCCATCGGCTCATGCTCATAGGATAATAGATATTATTGCAAGCCGCACGAACAATGCTTGTAACGCCCTAACCGCGCCCGCTGACTTTAATGGCATTTCTCTACAGCTAAAGGCGAATTCTTGGTAATATTACTAAAATGCTGCCTACGATACTGTTGGTGTTAGTAATGTGAAACTATATGTTGTTTTTTTGCTATCCAAAAAAAAACATATAAACCATTCAAAACGATATCATTGATTTTACTTGTACACTTATAGTAGTGTAATTTCATGGATATTTAACAATCAAAATTATATGTCAATGAAAACCTAAATGTAATTAAAATTTACTATAAGTACATTAATAAAAGGATCCAATCAAGATGTTAAACGATTTCCAGAACTTAACTGTAGTCATTACATTTTATAAAAGTCTAATAACAGCATAATATTGTGAAATCTTCGTTCGTTGATGTCCTCAGTGCTTGCAACATGTACTGAAAACCATTTAGCTCTCTAAGATGTTTATTGCTATTATTAACAAAGAGTTTTAATTTTCCTACGATACATAATCCAATCATAATAACTATATGTCATATTCTAAAACCTATTAAGAATTACGGTTGAAAATATTCAATATTATATTTATAACACTAAAAATGCATGCATGTTTTCATTTAAAATAAATAAGTAACAGTGTAATTCAAGTGGGCTTTATGTTATTAAACCTACGCCTCTAGTACATTTCCATATCAAATTGATAGGGAACTGTATTTGTGTATTGATATATAGCTTTTAATAAATTATATCTAGAACATAATAATGCTGAGAAATATTTGTTCGTCCAAAATGAATAAGATATCAGTGAGGTGAGTATTCTTACATGAAAAACAATGGATGCACTCACACTATCCGATATGATCTAGTTCTGGTCGAATTACACTCCGGTAAAATATGGATACGGTGTTAAATTTTTGTTCATGATATAAAAACTATTTTTAATTCCTGTAACCATGCGAAGGTGATTAAATTGTGTTTTAAACGGATCTTTAAGATAATGTACATGTGACATATTATTGTCTGTTAGTCTATACAAAAGAATAACAAAATATTGCTTTTCTTCGCGAATTATATAATTAATTTTATTTTAACAACTACTATGTGACATTGTTACTACTACTACTATTATGTGACATTGTTACTTTTAGATGTACATTTAATAACGATGGATTTATTATACTTAATTATTATTAAAATCAATTGCATTAGAGTTGAGTATGATTTTAAAATTTGGATAGTCAAATGACTTCCGTAGCGTGCGCAGTTTTTGATTCATAAATCTTTGTATATTATATTATTAACACGGGTTATTAAACGAGAAACGGGAAATGATTCGTATGAGTATTCAAACTTGTGGTATGCATATATCTCTTAATACGTGCAAAATTATTTGTATATAAAAAGAAAATATTAACATTGAATATTCATATGAAATGTATTAATGTTAAAAATCTGTTTTATGTAACATTACAATAAACTGTGAAAGCGACTGTGACTTTTTAATAATTAACTGCAATTTTACCATCCTATTGTAATATAATAGTATATATAATTATGTGTTACTAAATGAAATTAAAAATTCAAAAACATAGTCAATTAAATATATGTGTTAGAATGTCTTAATCATTGTCGAAAACGCGGAAAGAACGATTGCCAAACGTGCGTTGCAACTTATTTAATGGCTGTATAAAATTCCAATGTCTGCAGATAAGTCCACCACATGGCTGAACCAAACTTGTTTTTATTCTAATACATAAAACCTTTTCACGTAGTCAGTACTCGCTAAAATAAAACTTTTTGCTTGATACCAGCGTTAGGGTCCCCATATTAAAACATTAAAAGCGGATTCTTATAAGCAAAATATATAAAATTTCGGACAGCGTGTAACTGTAACTATAAGAATTCTTTTCATATCAAATTCGTCTTTCCCACGTTTCCGTTCCCTGTATTAGTTATAGAATTATAAATAAATTGTTCAAGTCTTTGGAAGGTTATTTCATTTATTTACCACGTTTTTTATAGCATATAAACATTAATTGAAAACAAAACACGTTTTACGATTTACAACTTATATTATAACTATAAAATACTTCTCATTTTTTTTATACGGCTGCATTAATATTAAGATTAGTCACGGCTAACTCTACCTAGCTACGTGGTAAGTACATGTAAATTTATGAAAACAGATATATTTTGTTATATTCTTATAATGTTAAAACTTACCTCAATATAGACAAAGACGATCCAATAAAGAACCAGAGTTGGGATAAGCACTTCAGTGAATTAAGCACGAGTTGTAGCACTTCGTCTCTATGTGAGAGATCAATATAGGTGGTGATTAGTCTTTAACACCCCTCGTAGAACACAAGTTTTTCAATGGTACAGTCCTGGTAAGGTCCAGGTCCGGGTCCAGGTCCAGGTGGAAGGTTGCGAGGCCGGGCTACAGGGTGCCGGCGGCGGCGGGTGACGGTCGAACGTCCGGCCGCACAACGCGCCTTGCAACGGTAAACTGGCTGGCCGCGCCAACACAGCCTCTCCCTCGCTTGTATGAGTGCCACAACCTCCCTCCAAACAAATAGTACCGTACACCGCACTTCTGTCTTGGTAAGTTTTATTAGTGTTGCCGTCTGTGGCTGTGTGTGTGTGCTATAACACGCACACATGTGCAGCCAGCGACCCGATAAAGTCGTGTGGGTATCGGAGTTGGTAAAGTACCTATGCGTGCTTTGATCTTACGATTAGGTATGCACGGCCGCGCAGCCGCACGTAGCACCGAGACTTTATTTTACTTGTCTATCTATATATAATAGTCAATAATTTAAGTTTGTTGTTTGTGCAACACATGTCTCAGCGATCTATAACTAGGCCATAAACGGCCTAGACTCGGTCGTGGCTTGTCTGTGAGGTACTTTTTGGTTATTATATCGTGTTCAGGCATACCAAGCTTATTGTTTAAGTTAACCTTTTATTTAACAACCTTCACCTACCGAAATTAGATCACGTACATAGATATTTCAATAAGGTCATGATTCATGATATAACATTCTGATGAACAACGTCTTTTCAACGATAGCCAATTGACAACTAAGGTTACCCTCGCGGTCCAGATTTGCAAGTCAGATTTCACAATTTATGCTCTAATGATAGCAGGCTACATTAGTTTTATTCACTAATTTAATTTTTATTCGAATCGAGAATGAATGACTGTGGGTTCTATATTATTATACAATTACAATTTATTATTTACAATTGTTTATTCTTAATTTACAAAACCTTAATTGTTCAAACGATCTTAATATTTTTTATGAGTTTTCTTATGTGAAGCGAAAAAAAGCTTATAAAAAAGTTAATTAAATTTTGAACATGAATGTCAAACATGAGATAACAAAACGGAATATTTAGATATGATATCGGTGCCTATTTGCAGTAAATAATCCATAGTTTAGAAAAGATGTGAATTAACATTTTTCATGTTATTTATTATAATGTTTTTCTCCAAAAGATTAAACATCAAACTTCCGAAGATTGTTAATATTGCAAACATATAACTTATTTTCAAAATTCCTTTATTTTAAATACCTATACAAAAACGATTAAATTTAACAACCGGTACAAAGATTTCTCTTTGGTTCTTAAAACCAGAAATGTTTTAATAGTTTAAACAATTATTTCAAAATAATCAAAGGGCTAGAACATATTTTACTCTCAATCTATTGTTTTATATCAGAAGCATGAAAATATTATTGGTGTGATTTGTTCTGCTAATTAAAGAATTAAACTAGCTCTATTCTTAATGACGACTCTCATAACTCATTGTTTACTTGCAAAAACATAAACTGTAACTTATAACATCCTTTTATTTAAATTAATTAGTTCAAAATAATTTGAGGGAAGTCTTTTTTACGAAATGTACCTATGTACTTTTCTAAGTTTATTTCTAATTTAAGCTTAATATAAGGTGTTTGACGACAATATTTTTGTCTTAGAATTATGTAACTCTTCATGTAAAATCTCTTAATTCTTTATTTATGCCTAATTCTTTGGTTAGCTATCCCTACGATACAAACCAGTCTGTCTCGTAGAAAGGATGAATCAGTGATTAAAACAAAACTTTTTTTCCCCCAAATAAAATCTTACGTCAATGAAACCATTCTATCGCACCAGATTAATCTCAACTCCTGTGGGTTTGTTATTTGAAATCGGTTAATGGTATACGTCAATGAATTTTGTTCTTTTATAAAATGTTATAATTATTTATTCTTCTATAAACCATTTTAAAAACTTTTTTCTATTTATAGCCAAATAAATATTATTATTTAATATATAGAAGAATCTATTACAAATACTATTACTTCTTTACTTATACTTTATAGTCTATTACCTCGTATCAAAAGGTCGCCTTCTTGGAAATAAATGGCAAACCTTAGTTTGGATTAGTTTTTGACTCTGGATTAGTTCTGACTAGAACAAAATCTTTATGTAGGCAACTTTGACATCAAGAAGCTGTGTAATTTATATCAAAATAAAATATCTTATCAGGATGGTTAAAAATCAATATATTTTAAATTTTACTAAAAAGCTATAAAAATAAATTTGACTTGGAGCTTTATTCTGATTATAAATTTAAATTTTAAATTGGTAATAAGTAGCAAAACGGTTTGTTGCGCACAGTAATGTTCGTTCGAAAATTATAAGTTTAAGCCTCGTTTTGCATCGACAAATTATATTATTCCACAATTTACATGACTTGTATTAATACCAAAGTATAAAATGAGTCATTTGTTTCTATGAAGCACGATGTTATTTTAGATATGACAACATTTTAATCTTCACCAACGCAATAAAATGAGAAAAATTGTAAGATACTAAACTCTCAATTATTTAAAATAGCTCAAAATTTAAAAAAAGTTCTAAGCGTCTTCTTTAATCCTAAACAGGCAACTTTTGAAATAACATTCAATAATTTATTGGTCAATATAGATAGCCACTTCCTGAATTTTCTCAAATTATATAATACGTAGTCAGTCAACTATTATAATTTATTATTATATCTCTTTTTAAAAGAATACCAATATCTTTATCTTTAATTGACCTACTTAAACAAAATTCCAATAAAAAAATGAAGTCATTAACAGATTCTTTGTCTTTGAATGATTTTATTTACTATAAACTGATAGTCACGATGAAATTATTAGTACTTTATTTGAAAATGAAAAAAAAAACTTTGTATTTTTAAAATTTTTTGACCCATAAATACACACGCTTATTTAATAAATGTATTTTGAACATTTGTACGATATAAAATAAACAGGTATGTTTTATTGTATTTTTCCCATTTAATACATTTTAAATGTTTAATATGTCTGTAAGAACATTAGTTTAAAAAAAGAACACAAAATGTGTAAGCCTATATTTATCTCATAATTATATAAGTATCACAATTGAAACAATTTCTATTATACATTTCACTAAAAGATAGAAGTTCTGAACTGGAGTTTTATAATCTATAGTAGAATAGGGTAGAAAAGATCAAATTGGTAGAATGATGGCAGATACTGAGTTTAGCAACTGGCATCCCTGCCGGGTGTGTGTGCGGCATATAAATTGTGTATCTGTAATTTAGTGTAATTTTAATTGTAAACAATGTGTTTTATAAATAATTCGTATGTGCAAGAATAAAATCCTACAAACATATAGTCCAATGTTGTAATTTAAGGTTTCTAATTTCCTTTGTAAATTGATGTGAGGTTCTCATGCTTTGTCTTCGTGTGTGACAATATACTCAAAATGGCGCATCAACTGGCACCGTCTGTAAATTGTTCATTGGACGACATTGACCTCAGTGCTCTGAAGGTAAACTTTTGAACTTCATAATTTTTAACCACCGCCGATAAAGCCATGTAGGACCAAGATCCTCTCAAAATACCCTCGAGTGCAATGATCTCACAGGGCGTGAATCATAGTTAAAGTTTCTATAGGGATTATAATTAGCTTTCATCTATACATTTCTTGTGTATACATAATTTCAGGACCCAGCTGGGATATTTGAACTCATAGAAGTTGTGGGAAATGGCACCTATGGACAAGTATACAAGGTATGTATAGTATTCAGTAATGTATCCTAACATGTTATATTATTTTCTAAGTTATATGAAAAGCTATATAAATAACATATAGCACAATACTGTATTACCAATGTTTGTAAAATTTCATTACTACTTTAGTTGTCTTTATCATTTAAGTGGTGTGATTAATGTCAATGAACAGAGTTAATTTTCATCTGCCTATCAACAATCAAGCAGTGGCCTAATATTCCTCAACTGCTAGTGGTCACACTCATGGCCCTATGATTGGTATACTTTTATCTTTAATTAAAGCCACTCATTTTAATGTTGGCTGTTTCAAATAAGGAAATACTGATAACAGGGGTGGTACAACGCATAAACTAAATTAATAATAAACATTATTGGATATAAACATGTTGGATATGCATATGTAATAACAATTTTAAAACATAATCAAGAAAATATGTTTTACATATTTATTATTTTTAGGGACGCCACACAAAAACAGGACAACTTGCTGCCATCAAAGTTATGGATGTCACACAAGATGAAGAAGAAGAGATAAAGCTTGAAATCAATGTTTTAAAAAAGTACTCAACCCATCGCAACATTGCAACCTATTATGGTGCTTTTATAAAGAAAAGTCCACCCGGTAAAGATGACCAGTTATGGCTGGTTATGGAATATTGTGGTGCTGGTAAGTTAAATACACAATGTAATAAATAATACAATAAAATTAATATCTTATTATGATAATATAAATATCAGAGCTTTAAGTACTTGAATGTTAACTATGTGTATAGATCAATGACCTCTATCTGAAACAATATGCCGTGTCTAACATAATACAAACATTATTTTTATTTTTATACTTAATGACATTTATTATTTATCTCTTATATTATTATCATATTGTGTATGCCCATAATGATTGATTTAATATATTTTAATTCTATTTTGTTGTTTCAAAGTGTACTCATTCTTATTATTTACAATTTTGAGAGTAATAGTTATGTATTGTTTTTATATGTATATTAATGGTTTGTAGGATCTGTTACTGATTTGGTGAAATCGACCAAAGGGCAGTCCTTGAAAGAGGAATGGATTTCCTATATATGCAGAGAAATCTTGAGAGGACTCAGTCATTTACACTCAAACAAAGTTATACATCGAGACATCAAAGGGCAGAATGTGCTACTTACAGACAATGCTGAAGTTAAATTAGGTAGGACTAGAGATACAATTACTAATTCTGATTAATTCAATATATCGGATTGCTTAAAATTATTTTATTGGTGAATCATTACCTTATCATATTAAAAATAACATTATTTTTCTATTTCCTGAAAACTGAATTAGAATTAGCAAGGAAGTCATAATGAGTACTATTAGATTTATATCTAATAGTGTTCATTAGAAACTATTGTTAGTTATGTGTATCTCTGAAGTGGTTAAACTAATTACTTTGTAATAAATATTTTCTTTGATGTAAACAAGTATATGAACAATAACAAATTTTTATTCTATTTATATTAATGGATTTGTTCCACAAGTGTAACATTTATTTAGTTTCAAATGCATGGGATTACATTTATTTATGATATTTCAGTTTGTTTTGTATAATTTATATATTTTCATTGCATCCAGAAATAATGATAATACAATTGCAAAGTTGTATTATATTATTGAAAATTTAACAATACACCTTTTAGCGATTTTATGTAGTGATATATTAAAATTTTTATCTATTTTGTAACATATTTTTTAATTTGTTTTTCATACATAGATATTTCAAATTTACGAACATTCTATTAATACAAAATAAATTGATTGTGTTCTGCACATGCATATTTAAAATGTGAATTACATTTCAATTTTCTAGTGGATTTTGGGGTTTCTGCACAGTTGGATCGAACAATTGGTAGAAGAAATACTTTTATTGGTACACCATATTGGATGGCGCCGGAAGTCATTGCTTGCGATGAGAACCCTGAAGCGACATATGACAATCGCTCTGACCTTTGGTCTCTTGGTATAACTGCTCTTGAAATGGCCGAAAGCCAACCGCCGTTATGTGATCTCCATCCCATGCGAGCTCTGTTCCTTATTCCTAGGTAGTTCTTTTTATATTTACATACTTTTTCCAACATTTCTTACCTTGTATCAATTGGTTTATACAGATGTATTACCTTATAATGTTTATTTCCACAGAAATCCACCACCTCGTTTGAAATCGAAGAGATGGGCGAAAAAATTTCACAGCTTCATTGAGACTGTACTCGTGAAAGATTATCATCAGCGCCCCTACACTGAACAGCTATTGAAACATTCATTCATCAGGTATATAATAACTGCAATTAAACAACATTTTTAATAAACTTACATATAAATAAATATAATTTGAGGTGAATTATAAATTAACTATAAATTAAATCTTTCAGGGATCAGCCGACTGAGAGGCAGGTGAGGATACAGTTGAAGGATCATATAGACAGGTGTAAGAAGAGAAAGCAGGATAACTCGGTGCGTGAAGACTACAAGTACTCGGGCTCCGAGGGCGAGGAGGAAGATAATGCTGTAGCTGGAGAGCCCTCATCAATAGTACATAATGCAGCCGCTCACCAGGGAGGTGACACGCTGAGGAGGAACTTCCAGCAAATACAGGAGGGACGGTAAGCATACTAGAATAACACTTTATATGTAGTTGAACTAAATAAATATAAAGTCGTCTTATAAGTGTCCGACCGAAGCTTCGGTTTCGGCCACCTCCGGCCAAATAAACCATCTTCGGCGAAACCTTCCGCTTCGGCCCAAAACCCGGCCGAAGCCGAAGATCCGAGCAACCGTCGGGATTGAACGAACTATTACTAAAGACGAAGAATGAAAGTAAAATAGAATATTATTCTTATAACTTGTTGTTGGCAAAACATTCATTACTTGATTATTTATAACTATTGTTATTGTTACATTTATTTTGAATTTTCTAATATTTTCTAAACTGTGCATTTAATTGACCAAAATTTTTTTATTAAGAAATTGGTCTTTGTTCATTTTATTTATTAGTCTAGTTTCGACTTAGTCGAGTAAACAAAGACTGATTGATTGGTCTGTTTGTGATTTATGAATTACTTAATAAATAAATGATTATATTTTTAGATAAATCACAAACTTTTTTTATCATCTTTGAATCCACTTCCATATGAGACAGTCAATATAAATCTTCAATATTGAAGTTTAGAAATAATCTATAACATTAATTGTAGCTTGTAGACAATATTGAACAAAATTACTAAGAGCTTATAAACCTTCGGCTTCGGCTTCTGCCAAAGATTGTGGCTATTGCCGATTAATCGGCTTCGGCTTCGGCCGAAAATAGACCTTCGGTCGGACACTAGTATCTGTTTTGTTCTGATGAATTTTCGATATGACTCTAAATGACTTATTTATGTATCATATTTACTTTAAACATTAATCATTATAAAACACTACATGGCTCAGAAATGTTTCTATAATGGTGTTATTGTAAATTGCAGAGCTAACGAGGCCCAGCAGCCTCAACCGCCGCCGAAGCGTAACAGTAAACGCGATGAACGTGAAGAAATTCCAGGTACATTTGATTACATCACACCTTCCTATCATATCATGACTTCCTATCATATCATATCATGACACCAATCCATTACTAATAAATGTCATAATTATAATAATCATCAGAACCCGGCCCACCAGCGAGGCCGACAATTCCACAAAGACTGATCGTAGTGCCAGACCCGCAGGCCCAACAACCAAATAGATATAGGTATGTAAGAAAATATATCAATTTAAAGAAATATCCAATGATGTCATTTGGTGTTTTGTTACAGTTTAAGTATAACTTAAAAATATACAACGTGTAACGTAATTAACGCACAACCTCAAATACCCCAATGCGAATATAATGATATAAACGCAATGCATACACCAAATATTATTTATATGTGCGTTTGAATTTTTTATTTGTGAAATTAGTTATCCCAATTTCGTGCAAATAATATGGTCTGCTATTCAGCGACACTCAGTATTCGCCGCGCCCGCGCCCCTCTCTCCGAGTGCCGTTCGACAATAATAAGAAGTAGGTAATAATAAGTACACGAAATAACTACATTATGATTTATGATTCTTCTTTCCATCACACTTTTCAAGCTTTAGATTGTTGACATTGAATTTTCTTTTTAATGTGAAGCCAATATTTTATAATTACTGATTTGTTAAATTAAATTTGTAAATAAGAATTATTAAACAGCTGATAACGCGTGATTTGATTAGACACCACAATACCTACGACAAAGTTAAACACAGTCGGCCTGTTTAAATGGTGTGTATCAAAATATTTACAATAATTTAAAGATCATAAACAAACTTACAGTTTAATTTGCACTCGCACGGCGTTGTCGTTTTAAAACATTTTCAAAATGTCCACCGCCTTGTTCAATGCACTTTAATGACCGTTTTCGCAATTGTGGTTTTATTTTAGATAATACTGCAATGTCACTTTTCACTTTTACAAAGGCGGTTATTATCTTATTTTTTACTTCCTCGGCACTTGTTATCTCTGTGTTATAAACTAGCGATTTAATTCGCCCCCACAAAAAAAATTCGTGTCGCGTCAAATCAGCTGATCTAGGAGGTCAATGGACACGTGCGTAGGTACTTGATGTATTAAATGTTAGTGTACCGAAACGACTCAGCGAAATGCGCGATTAAGATTTTATTTGCACTTTACACTTGACCTCTTTTCGATAAGGTGGACGCGGCGTGACTAATTTACCCAAAACACATTTGTTGACTTCTATGTTTAGTTATTATTACTCTGATTCCTGGAATTAGCCTGCCGTCTCGCTCTATTGTAATGTTATTAAGCCAAAGAAAGAAGGAGAAAGTAATAATTTTTGTATTACGCGGCTTTCTTTTATGCACTGTAGTGACCTTGCTGTGTGCCGGTTGTCGCTATGGTGTTGCGTGCGTAGTTATTATTAAATACTATTTTAGCCTTGAAATAAGTATCAGTTTTCTTTAATTGAATGATGATTACTAATTAAATATTTCATTTTAAAAATCTTAATACCCTGACTTACGATCCATTTTCGTTTCCATTAATTTTCGTTTCTATGAAATGTTTAGATAACTGTGTGTAGGGTGACTATAATTTACTTAGTTCTATCTTAATTTGAGAAAAAAAATGACCTACATAAAAAACTATCAAAATCGATCCGGTATCCGATTCTGATCAAACTACTTTCAGGGTGTGCGTTAATTATGTTACACGTTGTATATTGCTACTATCTAAATACGACAATAATTAAAATGATTTGTTAGTACTATTCCAACTTCTTATATGATTATCCTTTAAAGTACCATTCGATTCAACAATTTGCGTGTATAGCCTTAATAACTAGTAATTTTTTGTTAAAATCTTACGATAAGTTTTCGTCTTTAAACTATAAAGATATATAGATGTTATATCCCTACTAATATTATAAATGCGAAAGTAACTCTGTCTGTCTGTTACGCTTCCACGCCTAAACCACTGAACTGATTTTAATGAAATTTGGTACAGACAAAGAGTTGACCTTGAGAAAGAACATAGGATAGTTTTTATCCCAGACTTTTGAAAAGTTCTCTTGGAACCCTACGCGGGCGAAGCTAGTTTGTATAATAAATAGGTGGACAAAGTTAACTTCGACTTGTGATCAATAATTGTGTTTATTTCAATTCATATTGTTATATAAGGTTATTGTTATAAGATATATAAAAGTGCTTAATAAATTCCCAGACCGTTGCCTCCGACCCCCAAGTCGTCGGGCTCCTCTAACAGCTCGGGCTCCAACAACGGCACGCCCCCGGCCGGACCGCAGCCCCCGCAACGCGGATCACAACACTTCAAGCCTATGGTGAGATTTATGCTATGAATAAGTATATATATATTATGTAGTTCATTTCAATAGAAATTGGCAATCTTGTTAACAAACGTGATCAGCTGATTGAGTACTCTTAAAGATAATTTAATCTTAATTATTTTATTAAAGTATTTATATTAAAAAAATACTTAAATTTGTTTATATTTTGTTTGTAAGAACCTATATATGTATAAATAGTCCATTTCAAAGCATTTCACCACGATTACTCCGTTCTTACAATTACAATGGAATGTCAGTCCTGATAATAATTACATCACAATGAACCCACCACTGTTTTTAACAATCTTTTCCTCAATAAACAAATTGTGTATACCTATATGTTGATTTTATAAAATTATTTTATACACGAACATTTGCATTTGTCAAATTGACACGATCATTTTTGACTCATTAAAGTCTTTGTGTCTTTGAAAAATGAGTGTTGTACATGATAATTACGTTATGAAATAGTTTTTGTCCGCGACTTCCTCAGCGTTACTTTCAAACTTAGGAATGAATAGCTGACCGGGGAACTCTGTTCCTACTTAAAGTAGCGTAGCCGTTCTTGAGCTACAATACTTATTGACCCTGATGGCGTGGTCTTTGGAGAAGTTGGTATCCCATGTAACTGTAAGCCCTATTATCACAACGGGCTTTAAAATTTTCTAATACATAAATACATCTGGTCTGGAGGCCGACACACAAATACTAACTGGGATTTTGTATTGTTTTTCACACGTGTCCATTATTATAGCCCAATCCTGAACCCCTTAAGGATCGAATAAAGCTTGACGTTGATTTTATGGCCCTAGCTAGTGCCTTCTTTCACAAAACGTACTAACCGTTAGTTTGTGGTTATTTCTTTTGGTGCTCTGACTACCGAAATACGTATGATTTCTTAAACCCCTATCGTGACAACGCGAGTATTTACCGCCATCCAGGAGTATCCTATATTCCTCTAGCAATGCTTAGCATTCCAACTTCTCAATATACAACAAGTTTTTTCGGTACCTTTAACCCTTCTTAATTAAAGTGCGCAATTTTTTATGTAATTAGGATGAAAAAAAAATTCCTCTGTGTACCCACTCGTTCTACATTTATAAACTCTTTAAAAAAGCTCACTTATAAATACTTAACAAAATAAATAAAACTATATTTATATAAAAACTTTAATATAATAATTAAGATTAAAATATGTTAAAAACTACTCCATCACTCTAGGGCCATAAACAAGTCAATATCAGCTGATCACGTTAGTTTACAAGATTGATAGATTCTCTTGAAATGAAGTTTATACATATATATACGATACTTCTCCTATTTCAGTAAATGTTAAGAATTATAAAATTATATATTTTTTCCAGCGTCGAATTAAATAACACCCGTCTATTACTGTCATACAGGGTGATACGTATATAGTATTATTACAATCATATAATATGTAATAATATATGTTAATGTTTTCCGTGTTCCGTGTAATTTTGTATAAAAATATATATAACGTCATTATACTCTCAATTAGTTTTATATTTACGATTGTTCTGATTATTGGTATAGTTTTTATTTAAAAGCTTTTATGAAATTTTCGATAACGTATCCTCTATTATGTAGAATGTGATGCATGAATCTAGGATGTTATATAATTTTGTTGTATGTGAATTTATTTTATTTTATTGGCTTGTGTTTTTGTTTTCATGTCACGCTGTTTTTCTTTGCACATGACGCAGATACCGCCGCGACGGCCGGAGGTGGGTTAACGTTGGCTTTTTATATTCAACAAAAATAACTATACATATTGAGAGTGTATATAGATATGGTATATATTATAAAAATATATAATGCTAAGGTTTGTTATATAATCTACAGGATCTAGATAAACTGGCCGCGCAACTGAATGAATTGGGTGTGGTGTCAGGCAATGAACCACCGAATAGGCCTCCGAGGGCGCCAACTAACGGACAAGGTAATTAATTACTTACATATAAATTGTTGGCTTGTGTTTTATATTTTAATACATAAAATGTCTTCTACAAAGGTCCTCCAGTGGAAAGGAATACACAGGAACCTACTTTCGAAGAATCCGAAAGTGACTCCGAGGCTGAGGAAAGCGGAGGGAGAGTCCGCAACGACGGAACATTACTGGCCAGCGACCCTCCGAAACCGCTGTGAGATTTAATTATATTGACACGTTCTATGAAACATAATTATACATATATTTCATATAATACATAGATTTAAATTCAAATAGAAAACTTAGAATGAATGTCGTTGATTTTTTATCTTTCCGCATCTGTTACTTGAACATATTTTAATTATTTAATTCATGTTCTATGAATATTACAGATGATCTTCTATACTAATGATGTGTATTCTTTCCTTATTATTTTTGTTTGCATTTTATATTTTTCGTTTGTTTTCGTTCCGTTTTCGTTTCCGTTCCGCTTGTCAGTCCCGAGTTTTGCTATAGGCCGGGTTTGAGCGCTGTGTCGGAGGACGGCTGCGGAGGCTGCGCGCCCACTCGCCCTCTACCACCGACGCCGGACGATGACGATCCGCACGCTGATCGCACACTCGTCAAGCGGGTAAGTTTCGTGGTAGGAGGGAATGCTAAACACGAGCTATGCATTCAACTACAGCTATATGTACATACTATACGTTTCTAGTTCCGTACGTATATATGGAATTAGAAGCGTTTAATCACGTTTGACATGTTGATCGAGTATAAGATGTGAATGAGGAGGCTTCTTCAATAACACTCAAATGTGATATTTGTTTTTGAGTTATTCGTGTGTGATGAAAAATATAAAGACATCGCTTTGCCAACAGTTCATTAAACATTAAATTCATATTTAAAAAAAACATAATCTTAATGAAGCGTCCACAACCTATATCCTTGTTTCATCATTCATTATAATTACTCCTTTTTTAATTATTCCATCATACATATTTTATATAGCAGTCATTGCAAAAAATTTGTTTTATTCTTTTATGAACTCTTTCAATTTGTCAAACTGTTTTAATTATTAAACGACTAATGTCAGGGACTCGATTTCAAACAATAGATACTACTTTATTTTCGACATCGATTGTGTGAGGGTAATTCATTATACTATATAAGAAAAGGTAAATAAAACGTGACCCTGGCTTTAATCGTCAATAAGTATATAAGTAAACATACCCAAAATGATATTGAAAACTACATTTATTTCGTGCCATTCCGCTCATGTTACTGCTAATTTGTGTTAACAGTCCGCTATTATTTAATGGAAAATGTTTTGGATCTTATGTTTTATTTTAAAGCATTTCCTATACATTTTAAGCTGAGACAATGTTTACATATCATTCCTTCGTTTATATAACAGCAATGTTAGTATATCACGCCAAAGTAAGATTAGTGAGCACTAACTACAATAAATAATACTTGATGTTGTAACTTAGAATTTGTTTTATATTGATGTGTACTTTTTGCACTGTTGTTTATAACATCAGAGGGAGACTGAGAAAGATAAAATACAAACGGAGGTCGATGAGGTCGTTCTGCTGAAGGACTGGGACTTTGCCAGATTTTTCCCATCGAAAAGTGCTGAGCTCAAAGAAGAAAAAAAAGATATAACAAAAGACTCTGAACAAAAACGGATGCAACTCCAACGACAATCTAGAATTGAAATGGAGGATGCTTGGGTGAAGTACAAGGGTATAGCGACACCGCCGGCCCGTCATAAACAAATACAACAGAAACCGATAGAAAAAACAACTCAAGACAAACTATCAGACATCATGAAGTACAAAAAGGAGCAAGATGATACTCCGAACAGATTCTTTAGAGGTTTCCGGCGAGAGAACTCCGACCTCTTCCCACTATCAAGCACCCGACACTCTGCGTTTTATTTGCCAAAACACGATAATCAAAATGAAGCCAACAAACAACTTAGATCCAGTGGTATTTTCAATCATTCCCGTAAACAATCAAACAAGCCGCAGACGTCTGGCGAACCTGTACTAACGGACTTCATAAAGATGAATGACAGTTTAAAAATGGCCAAAAAGAACGAAATCAAGATAGCAGACAAGAAAACGTCTGATAGGAAATCACCGCCCACCAATCCGATAGAGGCCTTGAAGAATGTGGCTGTGTTGTTGAGACAGGACAGTGAGAACAACAGCACAAGTCGGCAGAGCAGCATCAACAGTGACTCGCCCGCGACGAGCATTTGTTTCAGCAGCGGCGCCTCCTTCGAGAAACAAGGCACGCTGGATCTAACTGCCAACACGCTGGACAAAAAAGACATGTCAGACAATAACGTGGTTAGACCGCGCAGAGAAAAGACTGAATCAGATATCATATTCCGAAGAAATTCACAATTTAATAGGCACACAGAGGCAATATTATCAAGTGGGCAGGAAGCGGTAATCGCACAGGAACAGGTAAATGCTCACTGCTCGGGATAGTTTGATATATTTACTGACATTTGGTACAAGGGTTTCTAATACACACCTAACATTGTAGACTTATTGAACTAACATGGCGATGCTGTTGTATTTTACGTATTTAAGAAGCTGTGGTTTGTTGCTATTTTGGTGGAAAATAACTTTGGGTATGGTTTTAGTGTTGGAACATTGTAACCGTTTTGTTTTTATTTAAATATTAACTACGAATATAGTAGTACAGTAGAATTTAATTTGATCTGTTATGTGAAATGTGAATACTAAAGTTTGCTCACACGTCTTACGTTCTGGCGTGACAGATTATATATTATTATATTTTATATTAGAAGCAAAATTTGGTACAGTTAGAAGCTATCTTTATGTTTATCTATTTAGATTATTCAATGACGCTGTTATACATATCTAACAATGGCTGGTAGTTAGTACTGTGGTCTAACAATATAACCAATTAACATTCATCAACTAATAATATATCACCTCATCTGTGCGCGAGTACCGACTTCCTGCCAACGGAACGCAGTTCAAAGATTACATTGTGCCGTACGCAAATATAATTAACAATGTCGGGAATGAAATCCTAACGAAATCTCACCGAAGCTGTGGAACATACAACATTTGTTCTATGAATGTGTTTTAAAATGCATGTTATGCCGTGTTTGTGTTTGTCACGCTACGCTGTTGCAACGTTAAACCAATAACAAGCATATCACACACGTACCATGTCATTAGTTGACAGCTCTCAGGGATATTGTTCATTAATTCATCGTGAAAATGTTATAATCGTTGTATTTTATATTGACAGCTTTTGCCATGGTGTGGTGTTTATGTAATAAATATATGATTAAATATTACGTATAATGTACAATTTGTTACGATTCAAAATGAAAAGTACAGACATATATTTAGTATATAGGAATGTATTTTATCAATACAATGGGCCGTACCAAAAATTGGTTGCAGGTTATTTAATATGAAATTATTGTGTGGAATTATCTGTAGGGCCGTTCAAGTGGCAATGAAGGCAGTGGTTCTCGCACCAGCTCGGTACTGCCCGATCTCCTCTCTCAAGCCGGACAGCCGACAACTCCGCCGCGCCACGATAAATCGACAAGCGAAGAGGTAATTATAAACGTTCATTCATTCACTCATAGCCTCAAAAGATTTTGTAAGCTATTCGAATCAATTATATGGACGATTCACATTAATTACATTGAACCTTTTCACTAAATCCGTGCTTAAGTGACTTACGATTATTTATATGTACTACCACATGGGACTCATGGCTTTTGAACATTTATACAGACATGAAATGAAACATACTTTATTCTTACACTGAACATAACTATAAGACTAATTCTATACACAATTTATAATATCGTCAAGGGTCCCATTAATCGCAATAGGTATATTGCAAAGCTTCTAGTATATAGTATTAATGTGATAATGGTTGTCAATCATGCAAAACACCCTGGAGCTGGTCCGCGACCGGTTTGCAGACTGCTGTTATCACGACGTAAGTAAAGAATGCTTAAAGCGTATCATATAGAATGTCAATAGATTCACTTCTTCCCTATATATGCATTCTAGCTTACATGTGTATTCATATGCTGCGTCATTCTTAGCCTTGACAGTATTCAGTAGTTTAAAGGAGTATACATTTGTAGCTTCATTAATACCTGCAAGTGTAAAGGAAAATAGCGAACTTGATGGTGATGTTCGAGGGTTCTGTGATTAATTTTGTGTCAAATCTATGTGAATGCAAAATAAAGTTAAGCAAATCTTGTACACTATAAGTAAACAACTTGATTTCAGCGAAGATGAGTCCATATAACATACAAAACAATAAATAACGTCTTGTAACATAAACCATGCTAAGCGATCACTCTAAAGATTTCCTAGTTATTTCATGAGTTGCCTGAATTGTTATGAATCGTTCACAAAAAAGCAAAACTCTTTAAACGCATAGACATCAACCAGCAAATAATTTTCCGATCATACTGAGATGAAAACTAATAAATGGGAGATGGATTTTATTTATGACTAACAATTTATATAGAAGGATATTATACAATGCGGACATAACAATTGAACTGGTTTAATTCTTTTACAGTATAGGCAGGCGATCGCCGGGGGCGCTCCCGTCCATCATCACCACCACCCCCCCTCCTCGGTCCAGTCGACCCCCTCTAAGTCCTTCATAGCCGGCTCCTCCCCCCACCCCCTGCAACACTCCCCCTCCAACTCATCGGTCGGCTCGCAGCAACAGTTCCTTCCATTGCAACAGAAGCAGCGGTCGTTTATAACATTCGGCTTCGGCGCGGGCTCTACCGGGAGCGGCACCGGTGGCTCCGGGAATGCCTCGCGCCGTGAAAGCCACGTGAACGTAAACGTAACGCCGACCGGACACGACCTCTCCTCTGATACCCCTGAGATTAGGAAATACAAGAAGAGATTTAATTCTGAGATTTTGTGCGCTGCACTGTGGGGTACGTTATTCACGTTAATACATTATATTTCATATGAAAACCGTGTTAGATTAATTACATTTAATTTGCAGGAGTAAATCTTCTCATCGGCACCGAAAACGGCTTGATGCTGCTGGATCGTTCTGGCCAAGGAAAGGTATATCAGTTGATCTCAAGACGCCGCTTCCAACAGATGGAAGTGCTAGAAGGCCAAAATATACTCGTCACTGTTTCTGGAAAGAAGAACCGCGTTCGTGTCTACTACTTGAGCTGGTTAAAATCAAAGATTTTGCGTACTGATGGCTTAAGTGACGTTAGTGTTTTACTTAAAACCCTCCATAATGCTGTTTATTTTTCGGTAATGGGAATTAACGCGTTTATTCTGCTTACAGCAAGTTGAGAGGAGGAATGGCTGGATTAATGTAGGAGAATTACAGGGCGCTGTTCATTTCCGTATAGTGAAGTACGAGCGCATTAAGTTCCTCGTGATCGCTCTTAAAGACTCCATCGAGATCTATGCGTGGGCACCCAAACCATATCACAAATTTATGGCCTTTAAAAGTTTTGGGGACTTGCAACATAGGTAATGTTTGACATTTATGTAATTCATATTCCATAACCATATGAGCAAATGAACTGTTACTACTAAGACGTTACATGTAATGACATCTTTTTCGACATCTAAATATATTTAAACAAAAAAAGACAACACAAATATTATTGGTTCAGAAAGAACTATTAGGAGCTATAAACATACTATCCTACTTTGTCATTGTAATTAAATGTTCTCTTGCAGACCTCTACTAGTAGACCTAACTATCGAGGAAGGTACAAGACTGAAAGTAATTTACGGTTCAGCGGACGGTTTCCACGCTGTTGATCTCGATACTGCCAGTGTATATGATATTTATATTCCAAAGCATGTGAGTTATGTAGTATATTTATTCTCTTATATATTGTATCTATAGTATATTTACTCTTGTTGAAGAAATTGTCATCTAATTAATTCGTACATAATCTTTTCAGACGCAAGGAGCAATTGTTCCGCATTGCATAGTACCATTGCCTAATTCAAATGGCGTGCAACTATTGTTATGCTACGATAATGAAGGTGTATACGTAAATACTTATGGTAGGGTTAGCAAAAATATAGTTCTGCAGGTATGTAAAAGTCAATTAATTAATTTGCTTTTGATTATACATAAATTCATCAACTAATAAACAAATAACATTTGCAGTGGGGTGAGATGCCTACTTCGGTCGCCTACATAGGAACTGGCCAAATAATGGGTTGGGGCAATAAAGCCATTGAAATACGATCTGTAGAGAGTGGTCATCTTGACGGTGTTTTTATGCACAAAAAGGCCCAACGTCTCAAGTTTTTATGTGAACGTAATGACAAGGTATTCTTCTCATCGGCAAAAGGTGGCTCGTCCTGCCAAATATATTTTATGACATTGAATAAACCTGGAATGGCGAATTGGTAGTGGAAAACTTAGACGGGGCGAAACCCCGCCACAAAAATTACGACGACACACGCCATTGTCATGCTAGTATTCTATTCAACGAAACAAAAAAAAATCAATCATGTGCTTTGGCCATTCGGAATTACAAGACTTGTGATAATGACAGAATAATATGTGCTCAAAAGACTATCCACAAAATATTACAATTTACATTTTCGTATTTGAGGTTCTTTATCAGATAAAGTGGCATTTTGTACTGAATACTATAACTTCATTACAAGCTACTAAGGAATATATATTATTAAGCAATAATCTATAGGATAAATGTTTTGATATTGACAATTATTAATAAGTAAGTTAATAATGCTTAGGTTTTATTTTGCAGGTGTTAATTTCTGTAAGAAAATGTAATTCAAATCAAACTATCAATGAATATTATGCCATATTATATTGTTTTTTAATGTTAAGCTAGTTGGTTGATGATTATAATTGGACAAACTTATGTTTATTTTAAAAAAATCCACATTGGACAAAATAATATTATAATATTAACTCCATATGTAACCCACACAAATAACCCATTTAGATGCTGTAAAATAATTAACTATTATATTCACATAAGAAATTGGCACTTAGAAACATCACTTTGTATGATAATTATCACACCAAACAGCTACTATAATTTTATTAATGGATAAATCCTAAAAATTTGGTACTATTTATTATTTATTTGTTATGTACTATATTATTTACATGTATAAAGGTGTAACTGTGCATATTGAAAATTATTATATATTTGATGACTTTTTATTTGAAATACCTTAGCCCAATAAAATACAAAATATTATTTTGTTTTCTTTATTATAATCTTAAAACTGAAATATTAACACAAGAAATTATTTTCCAAATCATCTTTTTTAGTGTTTCATATTTCACATGTAAGAACAAAACATTCACCAAATGTTAATAATAGATGCTAGCTGAAAGAACTTAGTAAATACACTGTTATTTTCACCGAGGAATCAAACCAGCACTTGATAAGCCTTGAGTTTCTTTCTTAGACATTGGGACCAACATTAACCCAGGCACTGGAGGCTGAATTTCCAAGTCTCTTAAATCATTAACTTTAATTTTTAAATTGCTCCTTAGCTTGTTTATATCTATGTTCAATTGCATTTGGTCTGTCTCTAGTAATGTTTTGGCTGAATCTACATTGTGCTTGATAAGAACAGAACCGACTGTAACCCAACATTTTGTTTGTCCTGATTTTGTGAGATCTCTCAAAGCTTCTCGGTTCTGGTTTCTCCTTTTATCTATCATGATTATTTCTTGTTTGTCATTTATTATTTCTTCAGCCAACTTCTCCACTGAGACCAAATATTTCAAAATCTTGGCCTGATCATCCATTCCTGGAATATAGTACTTTTATCTTATTTAGCAATAATGTACACAAAAATCTTTTATAACGTTTTTTTTAATCTGATTTTATTTAGGGACTTTTTAGCAGCAAAGCTAGATGTCAGTCCCATCATTCCCTTAATAATAATCCCACTACCAACAATAAACATAAGCCTTAAAGTATTTAAAATAATTCTAAAATTTATAAATTATGTCTTATTTTAACTTGAACCGATAAATAGTTTTGGATATCTCTGAATTTGGTATGGATAATGCACTTTGAAAAACTCCTATATTCTTTAAATTAATGCCAAATTCTTCCTTCGGCAGCATTTCGAACACATTCCACAAGAAAATGATATATGTCATCCTGAATCCCGCATAGATCACAATTCGGAGAATTAAATTTCTTCATTAGAAATCCAAATTTATTTGCAGGAATGTGTCCGGAACGCAGTCTAAGAGCCATAACAATTTGTTGACGAGTTAGCCCTGAGTCACAAAATCACGGAATACGAGGGGGCTCACTCTGTATGGTCTTATACCATATTCCCTTACACCTCGACCTTTCGTCAAAATACTCTTTAAAGCTTTTTATAACGTATCTTAATAAATGAAATGGCACTTTGCAAACAAATAGATATTGTGATAATCACCTAGTAAAACAATTATTATATACACACGCAAAAATATTTAATTTACCAGTTTCAAGAGTAAACAAATATAAATAATTTATTATAGGTATTACAACACCTATTCTATTGAAGAAATAAGAATGAAGATTTGCCATCGAACTGTCAAAACTATTTAGTATTTTGTTGTAGCCCCATTCCAAATAAAAAATCCTAAAATAAATATATTAATGTAAATTCTCTTTATATATTTCATTAGATAATAATATAAATAAAGTGACATGAAGTTTTATGATTTAAGGAAAAATTTTATTAATTTTATAAATTAAAACTGTATAATGTATTAATTTAATCTGTCGCCTCTTTTCCTTTCTGTAATCTGTTGACTTCCCGCTCGCGTCGGCTCCCGCCATTTTGATTAAGTTTGTTCGCACAATAAGTACTATATAGAAAAGCATCAGTTCTTTAAAAATAATAATCCCATTTATCATGGAATAACGTTTTTATTATTATAATTTTTAACACATTACATATATCTTACCATACCTTAATTTGGCATCATGGATGGTCCCAATCGAGGGTTCCGAGGCGGTCGCGGCGGACCTGGGCCTCGCGGTCGTGGTGGTTTCGATATGCGTGGAAGGTATGGTTTTGCTAAAAATTTGTGACTCTACATTTGTTATTTACGGTTAATAAATTAAGTATCTCGATTAAAACCTACGTTTTGTCAAAGTTAGGTTAGGTTGTCTTCAAGTCAGTGTTTGTTTTTAGGGTTGGATTAGGTTTACGTGGTCGCGGTGGTCCTTTCCGAGGTATGCCGCCTCCACGTGGTGGACCCCGTGGATTTCGAGGAGGGCCAATGCGCGGCGGTGATGAACGCGGCGGTCGCTTTCCTCCAGGCCCTCAAGGCCCCGGTCCTCACCCAGTACCTACAATTGAATCACGTGGACCACCTCAAAGTAATTACAATTTTTGTTAATATAACTTTATATTCCTGTAGATGTACTTGATTTATTCCAGATATTATGATGCTGTACTTAGTGTTTTATTCAAATTTATTTTTTATAGGGGGTGGTTTTAACAACAACAGAGGAGGTCCGGGTGGTATGAGAGGTCGTGGTGGTAGGGGTCGTGGAGACTTTGGACCTCGCAATGATAGAGGTGGTGGAAGAGGGGGCATGCTAATGAGAGGTACGAACAATATTACACTAAATCTGTATTTATGAGATGACTTACTACATGATTTGTCCTTTGGATATAGAGCTGAAAATAATCACCTTATTTTTGACACTTGGGCAAACTTGTAAATTATTTGGTGCTGATAGAATGTAATTAATATGATACCACATAAATTAACCTGGTTTATCTTTAGTTTTATTTAAAGAAAAAGGACAAAACACATTTTGCACCACCAACATGGACAAAACATGATTTGTGTTGAAAACACAGTAAATGTTTTGTTTTAGTATTACAATATTTTGTTTTAGTATTATAATATATACTAGAAGACCTGGCGAACTTCGTTTCGCCCTATAATCAAGAAATATCTATTACGTTTTTTTATTTATATTTTTGGAGCTTACCTGTATAAAGCCATTAATCTGCGATTTTTGAAGTGCTACAGAATGATTGACATATTAGTTAGTTGTCAAATCTAATGTCTAAAAAAACGTTTGTATGGGAAATAGAAAAGGGCTGTTTTTATGGTTTTCCCAGTAATGAATCAATTTTTTTCAGCTTTTATACCTTCCCTGAACCTCCACGAACATTTCAAGACTAAGATAAGATAAATCCGTTCAGCTGTTCTCGAGTTTTAGTGAGACTAAGGAACAGCAATCCATTTTTATATATATAGAAGATTACAATAGTTAATAAGTAATGTCACTTAAATTCTATAAGTTTTTTTGATCCAGGCAGTCACATTTATTCTCTATCAATTCTTTCTTCGGAAACAGTTGCAAGAGCATTAAAATGAAGTTCATTGTAACCATTTAAAACAGTTGTCTACCTCTTGCCAGTTTCCAAAACAACCTGTAGTAATTTATCTACATCCTTCTTCTTATCATTAGTTAGAATCTTCTCAGATAATATGATGTTTTATTTATCCAAAATGTGTTTTGTCCAATGTCAGTATGGCATCTACTGACATGTTTTTGAGTGTTTGCATCAAAAACTTTGATTGATTTCTGGCAGAGGATAGAATTTTTTTTATATTTCCCACAATTTTTACTTGTGGGAACTTATACAAAATTCACGCTTCTACCAACCTTTCTGTGACACAAGCCTTTCACAGATAATTGAAAGATTTTTTTGAAAGTTACCTTCTCATATATATTGTGGTTAAAGAACTTTATTTTCTCACTAACTTTTGCCGCGACTTCGTCCGCGTAGAATAGTGACTTCCGGCAGATTTTTGGTTCTTCCCACATAGTTCCCGTTCTTGCGGGGTTTTCAGAATGGTCAGGTTACCGTAGAATTTTCAGGATAAAACCTATGTTTCTTTTTATTCACAATGAAGTACTCTTAACCATAAACCAACAACATATTTATTTGTTTATTTGAATAAAGAATAATATTATTATGTTGATACAACTTAAACAAATTATTCTGACCAAATTAGGTACCATAAAAACGGTTTTTTGAGTTAATCTTAAAAGATAGACATATACTGTCGCGGACTGTTTTTTAGATCATTAAAAGAGCTATTATTCTTAAGTACATATTTTTTGTGTATCTTGAACCGTTTTCACGGCGCCCGCAACGGAAGGCTTCAAAGATGAAATAATTTCTCCCGTTTTTTACACATTTACCACTATATCTTTGCTCCTATTGGTTGTAGCGTGATGTTATATAGCCTACAGCCTTCCTCGATAACTGGACTATCCAACACAAAAAGAATTATTCAATTCGAACCAGTAGTTTCGGAGATTAGCGCTTTCAAACAAACAAACTCTTCAGCTTTATAATATTAGTATAGATAAAGAACATACAATGTTCACTTGAATGAGATTTATTACGTAATTCAATTCAAACAACAATTCGGTACAGTAGCAACGAACCATACAACTCAAGAGCGGTTAATCCTAGTGCTCCCTACAATAAGCCAATAATTTCCTTTTATAAATCGCAAACATTCTCATCAAAAACTTGTAATATAATTGACATCTCTCCATATGTGTATTAGGCCGAGGACCCAGAGGTGGGCATGGGCCGCCAGGAGGTCCATCTCATATGCCACCTGCACCTGTTGGGCCACCGAATGTTCCACCTCGTCAGGCTCCAGTACCTCATCAGCCAGCCGGCCCGGGACCTCAAGGACCTCCATTCAAGAGAGGAGGTGGTCCTCTACATGGACCCGTAGGTGGTGGACCCCCTAAACGTGCTAGGTATGTTGAATTATTTTCACTATAATAGTATAAAACTTTGTTAGTAAAACACAATAATTAAATATGAGACAATACCCATACTGTCAAATTATTAGTATTGTATAAAAATGATATGGTTAATACTAATGTAGTATGTATTTAATTATTAATTACTAATTACTAGAACTTACTGTACTGTATCTATGGGATATACAGGGTGACTGGTGAATTACTATCAGTATTTAAGGAGAATACTCGGCACATGATTCTCATTCGAATTATGTAAAAAAAAATAGGTACTTAATTTTTGACCAAATTTCCGTATAAATAAATAAAGTGTGGACACTTTCCCAGTGTTCCAAGTGTGGACGCGTGCGGCGGCATGCTGATACAACACCACGCCGCCGCACGCGTGTGTGTGTGTATACCTAATCTGTAGGGTGTTCACACGATGCGTAATTAATTACATAACTTCTGGTTAACTTTACTCAGAAGTTTATTAATATTTATGTTATATTAATTTTTATTTTGTCATATATGATCATCAAATATCACGTCCTCAAGTATCGATAGTAATTCACCAGTCACCCTGTATAGTAATAATATCTGAAATCTTAGTTCTACATTCTAAAACACTAACATTTTACTGCTGATACATTTACATGTATTAAGGTCATATACAATTTATATAACAATTGATGTAAACTTAAATTATTTAAAGAATATCACACTAAATGTTCAAAGTAAGGAGCAGGGCAAGAGAGTAATATTTATGTATATTGTATATACATTTTAGATTTGACGGGCCAAGAGGTGGTGGTGGAGGTGGAAGGCCTCCTCCAAACAATGGGTATCAACCACCCGCCCCACAACATAATGCACCACCATCTAATGGATATGGACCTCCTTCGTAAGTAGATTCTCAGTTCAAACAATGTCCTCTAGCACCAAAAAATGCTTTACTCATTATGATGATCCATATACACGATAGGAATGTGCCGTCTGATACATATATGACGCTAAAATATATCTGAAAGATTCAACATTTAAATATATCATAGCTCTAGCAAAAATCTCTTTAGTTTCTAACATAATTTATTTGTAGGCACACAGGCTATCAGCCATATGAACCACCAGCAGCTGAACCATATGCTCCACCTTCATATAATACTTCAAGGTAAGAAAAATCATAAAAGAGAACCTACAATATAATATCTTATATTAGTTTTCAACTTATTTTTTGTTTTAAGTTAACATGATGAAACTATATTGCATGATAGGAATTGCCGTCTGATACTTAGATGCAGATAATTAACTTCTGATAATCATTTAGTAATTAACAACTACTTTGTAATATTTTTGCAATATGATAAAAGATTTGCATTTGTTTTAGTTCATATCAAAGCAACAACTATTCATCACAACCTCCAGCTCAGTCTAACTCGGGCTATAACTCTGGTGGATATGGCGGTTCCTCAAGTTACGGTTATTCCACTGGCGGGCAAGGTTATGAGAATGAGGGTTACAGGTAAAATGTCTTAAATAAGTACACTGAAGTAATTATTTTGTGTTACAAATAATGATTATGAATTTTATGTTTAGCAATAACCAAAGCGGCGCGGGAGACGCTGGCTATGGTCCAGCCGAGCCCAATTATGGTGGTCCCACACCAAATTACGACTCATACTCACAGCCTTCATACAACACGTACCAGCAACCACAGTACAACAACAACTATGGTAAGTACAAGAAATACTAACAAAAACCCTGTGGAGATAGGAACTAAGATTATTGAAGTTAACTTTAGATGTCTTCCTCTCTTCATAAGAAAGGTGTAGGAGAATCTGTCAATATAAAAGAGTTGTTTCAATTCACATTCACTTAGGAAAGGTGTAAGGCATATAGTAGGTGTAAGCATTTTGTAACTTGTAAAATAAATTTTTAGGAGTTGATTCACCAAGACTCTGTAAATGAATAGTATTAAAGTGTAAAAAAACACTTGAAACAACTCCTTTAGATCTCTTTACTGTTTGCTAAGATTATAAAAGAATTTTTTAAAATGTACTAATATCATTATTAATTGTTAATAATCAAGGGATTTATAAGTGATTATATTTCAAAAACACACTGCACTAAATAAATGGCTTTTTTAATAAAATGCTGCAAATACGAATATAAAAATAATTAAGAACAATTACTGACCTGAAATCTACCGCTGATGATTGTCACAAGTACAAAAAAAATGTGTTCATATATAATATATATTCATTCAGTACTTAATATACTCTCTTAGAAATAAGTTGAACAAGCTGGAAATATAATAATTTGAAATAGTTGTTTTATACTTGGAATAAAACTAAAATTATTTATTAGTAATTTGAAACAAATACTAGAATGGTTATATAATAGATAAAATGTCAAATGTTAGTAACACAGACTTAACAATATTACATATTATGTTAATAATATTCTGTATAATTTATGTTTCTCTACTCTATAAGCTGCGATACTATTCAATGAGTATGGGATTTGTTAATATATAATAATTATAAATGCAATTTTTGAATGACTGTTGTCTGTTGGTTAGTTTTCTTGTGTAAATACAGATATAAAAATGAACCTTGTCGATGATACTGCTTTGGCTCAATGATATTATATTTGAAAGTGGATATTAATTATTATACTAACATATAAAGTGCTGACTTCAACATGAACGTATTCAATATAATCATATGAAGATAAACAGATTTCATAATGACATAGGTGAATATTGGGAAAGGCATCAAAATATCTATGTTTGTATTACAGGCAGTTGGTGATCTCTAAGAAAAAACTATGAACAGCTAGCTATATGAAACTCTAAATATTTGTAGCTGGATCAATTATTCGAAGCATATTCAATGAATGCATTATGTTTTAATTTATTCTGTCATAATTAGGTAAAAATTAGGTTATTTTTTAGACATACTGACTAAATACAATGACGATGTTACAGACTACCCAAGTCACAGATTTTTATATAATATACTAAGCATTTTAATATTTTTTTGTGCAAATACTGTTTCATTTTCAAGTCACAATATAAATTATTTTAAAAATATAATAATACATAATGTATTGAGAAGTGATTTGTAAGTAAATGGTACAAGTAGGTACCATTATATTTAGATTTTAAGAATTCCAATTTCGTATTGATAATAAAAACAATGGAAGCAAATTGTGTAATTTATTTAATATTTTCAAAAACAAAGGTAACCTTTGCATGGCAATTCAAATTTTTTGGTTATTATCTGGAAGCTTAGACGTAAATATAAACATTATGCCATGGAAATGAAATGATTACAAAATGCCGCCAAAGCATTTAATACAAGTTTAGTTTAAATGGTTATTCTATTTAATAATTGTTTATTTTCTTTTAATTCTGGACATTCTTGGTCAAGACATGTTTCTAAAGGTTTGACATACTACAGTACAGTATGTATGCCACGGTGTAGGTTGGTACGAAAGGAAAATATTTTTTTATAATAAATAATAACTTAATGTTGACAAAGTCTTAGCGCAATCATCATGAGCAGCACCAGAATGATTTTACAAGCGTAGTTATGACTACCGATTTAAGGATAACAATTATTTGAGCAGTTACAAGGTAATTCATATTTAATAATATTATCCACTAGAATTCATTTTAAGTTGTAAAATGTACTAAGAGTACAGTAAGTAGTTAATAAATAAATAGCAATAATGAACACATATTTTCGTTTAGAAAGTAAACAGATTTGGTCAATTGTTATAGGTATGTGTTATGTTTATTCTGTGTTCCCACAACAGCAATATATTGTGGTGAAAAATGTATATATCGTAAGTTCTTAAGGTAATAGGAAATTTATTAAGACTACTATATTTATATTTAAAAAAATGTACAAACAATACTGATGATAACAAAGGAGAAATGATAAATACTAAGAAATTATGACCTGGTAATGGTAATAAACTAAATCGTTATAACAATGTTATATGACCAAAAATCAACCGCAATGAAAAATCATTGTCTATCATACATGTATACTACAAAATGAGACCTAGCAAACTATATATAGAGCCATGTACTATAAAATATAAATCTGTATAAACATTGGTTATTCATAGTAACGGAGTTAGTATATTATAGGGAGAATATGTAAAATATAGTAGAATAATATTCATTTGTACTAATATTGATTCTGCCTTCCAGATATGGGTTGAATGATTATTATGAAAACATGTATGTACTCCGCTTGCCCGCAGCAGTTCATGCTGCGATTTAATGATGGTGAATTGAGCAGGTTGGTCTTTGATTTTTCTTGTTAAAATTTAGCCACTGTGTTCAGAATTTATTTATTTAATATATACAATATATTTGTTTCTGTCATATTGTAAATGTTGTACTCTCAAATCTGCGTTGTTTTACTGCTATTATTTCTGTAGTCTGTTATATCAAATTACTATATAGTTATTAAGTTTTATTTTATAAATTAATTGTTTTATTTTTTGTTTCCAGATTGAATTTGTGTGGGAGATAAAAGAATTTGTTGTTGACCTACTAGGCCTATAGCCACTAGTTAGAAAATATAATTTGAATTTTCAGTATATTTTTTAAATACATATGTATTATTTAAACGCTGAGACTTGAGTGACATATGTTATTACTATCAGCAGTTCAAATTATTCAGAAATAAATAACAATACATATACCTACACATTATGTCCTTTTTGAATTTTGGGTTCAAATTACTTGTGTTATTAATAAAATGTTCTGGAGAATTTGTGTTATTGCTTTTTCTACCCTGATTTTTGAATCACTTTTCATATGTCCCGTGTTTAGTATTCCATGATGAACTAGGTGGATGAATTTAACTCCTTGGGATACTTTAAGATTTCTAAGGACTTGCTAATTATATTACTTCTGGGTAAAACTAGATGTAACATATGAGCTGTTGCTAATACGAACCATTAATAATATAGAATGTGTTTAAATAGACACTAGAATATCACTCTGATGTAATCTTTGCTTCCTGTACTTCAATCGAAAAAATACGGAAAACAATGTTGTATGCGTATATAAACCCTTGTGTAATTAACTTCACACTAATTACATTTTTCTCCATTTTAAGATTTTTAACCTTCGACGTTTGGTACAGACTAGAAATATAAATTATTTTTAATCACTGATAAATAATTTTCAAGTTTATAATAGTAATAGGGTATGTTGATATATCGATGGCTCGTGAATACAAGGGCCAGTGTGCAAAATGGCAATGGTTCAGTAGAGGCGTTAAGTTTGATTTCAATTTATCTTTTACATGCGACAACTGATGCTTTTGAAACTTAACATAGCAAATATGATATACATTATACATGTTCGTCATTTAAGTTTTATGAACTTTTTTGTAACCTACTAGTTTTTTAAATATACATATATACCTATAAACATTATCTAAGCCCTTATTGTTATGCTGTTTTGTTGCAATAAAAACTAAGTCTTACAACCAAAAATTACGCATTTTTTAAACGGATGTTTTAGAATAGAGTATTATCAAGTGGTTAAAGCAAAATACTGACAAAATCGCTAAATTGGCCCTTATATACAGGGTGACTGGTGAATTACTATCAATATTTAAGGAGAATACTCGGTACATGATTCTCATTCGAATTATGTAAAAAATAGGTACTTAATTTTTGACAAAATTTCCGTATATTTAAATAAAATGTTGACACGTTCCAAGTGTGGACGCGTGCTGATACAACAACACGCCGCCGCACGCGTATGTGTGTGTGTAATCTGTAGGGTGTTCATACGATGCGTAATTAATTACATAACTTTACTTAGAAGTTTATTAATATTTATGTTATATTAATTTTTATTTTGTCATATATGATCGTCAACTACCACGTCCTTAAATATCGATAGTAATTCACCAGTCACCCTGTATAGTGCTCCATCAATATGGGCTCAAGTTGCCCATTGGTATCCTAACAGTATGTTTCTAAGAATATTTAATCTACAAATGAATATAGTTTTGGTTAGCTTTAATATATTCGGTCTTTCTACAACTGCATTTTGATTGTATATGCAATGTTCTTAATAAATTAAATTTTTGCATAACCATTATGTGTTAAATTAGTCTTTCTAGGGAAACTACTAAACCTTAGTTTACAACAACAAATACATTATTTACTTATAGCAGGAATAAGTGACAGCTGTAAGTTTCTAATATACAATAGGACATACACATAAATAAAAGATATTATTAATTTAAAACTTTATTTAAACCTATGCTGTTGCCTCGGGCAGGGTGGTGATGATATCCGAGTCACCAGGGTCTGTGATAGCGAGTGTACACACTCGGTAGTATTTTCCACAAGCTGTGCCCAATTCTATGTTGTTACCGCTGTAGTGGTGGACTCCAGTCTTTGCCAATAAGGCATAGTATTCAATCTCAGATTTTCTAGAAAGAAATTAATTATTAATGTTTGATGTCTGGAAGAAATAGCTCTGTAGCAATAATGTGGACAAGATTATGAATATATACTATAAATCGTATAAAGGTTAATTTAAGGATGTACAATAAACAATATTAATATTTTAACATTGCAGTTTTCCAGGTAACTTGCTATAAATAGTATTATGTCATGAAAAACTTTCCTCAACAAAATTTCTCACCTGTGAATAAAGCACATGGATTCTGACTACTCCATAGGGTTCCCGTAATTTAGTGATCCAGTACAAAAATGTTAAATTTCCTTACTGATCGTTAGATATTAAATAATGTATGAGACGGCTATACTTTAAATTATAACCATTTCACTGGATCACTATAAGGAAAACCATACTTCTTAGTCCAAAGACTCCATATGCTTTCCAATCACTTATATAGGGGAACTCTACTTCTCAGTAGTCTCACCTTAGTGGAGGAGCATTCTTGGCGATTATCACCAGCTTAGCTTTTCCTTGACGCAGAGTCTTCAATGTTTGCTTGTAGCCAAGACAGTATTTGCCAGATTTCATAACCAAAGCCAATCTTGAGTTGATTGACTCAATGGTCTTTTTCTGAAAATAAAATTGTAAATTAGCAATGTTTCACAGGTTATTATGCATTCAAGTTATTTTCGCCATTAAAGTAATGTGACAATATAAAGTTAACCTTAAATGTATGTTACATCCTCAACCCCGTAAATTATAGAATTAACGAGCCTATCGAGTGACAATTAATATAGGACTTGTAATAAGGAGGCCAATTACTGTAAAAAACCGTAAATAACCATGCCACAAGTCCAAAAGAATACCACGTGTTTAGAACACTTACTTGTTTCTTGGCCGCAACCATTTTGGAAATTGACGATAGCGATTTCTGAAATAAAATTAAGACTATGGTTTATATAATGAAGTTAAAATAATGTATAACAGTAATGTTAACACTCTTATTTAATTTTAAATTCCGACCCTGTCTTACCTCTCCTAACGCAAGCGATGTAAAAGAAATATCTATGGTTCCGATATAGTATCTCCAAGAGACAGTGACAACAGATAAAAAATATTTTGCATTAAGATTTAAGTAAATATAGAAATTATATTAAAATGGCAATCGGAAACGATGGTTTTATTTTTTAGTACTCTGAGATTTCTTAAAATATTATGTCACCAAAGAATATATGTAATACCTTTAAAACATACTATCACTTCTCATAAAATTGTAAATTCATACTTTGAAGTAGTTAATTTTTGGTGTAATAAAAAAAATACTTATTATATAATTTTACGTATTCTTTCATTCAATCATACAAATATATAATGAAGTTATAAATATTTTGATACTTTAATATTCTAAAACAATAAACAGTGTATACGGTAACGATATAAATGTATATATTAATCTGTATTTATAAGATAAACTGTCAGCGTATTCTTGACAAATGACAATAAATAAATTTATGGAAAATATTTCGAGGTTTATGTTTAAATTACGTGATAATATTAAAATGTACTTCAGTTAACATTTACATACTTATTAATAAATGTAAATGCTTTAATGTTTTTCAATGTTTCATTCCTTTTAAACACAGTTATACACAGTCTACTTCGAACCGCCGTCATTAATTGACAGTCAGTACCCACGAATAAATTGGTATTATTGTAATTTGTAGACATTGGTACACTGTTACTGTCTGATGACGCAAGCAATAAAAATCGTGTTTAAAAACTAATTACATTTTTAATAATCACAATATTAGTCAAGGTTGTGAAACGTCATATTTATATTTATAGATAATGTCTTCGAAAACATCGAAATCGAAACATTCGGGACCTTCAACATTAGGAAAATTATATCTTATCGCGTACAACGGTATTCAAACGCTTGGGTAAGCAAACATGTATAAAATGTATAAATATAACTGAAACTTATTAAATGTAGAAATGATTACATTCAATCAAGAACAAAAGAAGTGATGTTATCTTCATACATACATTTTCTATTGCTAAGATTTTGTTTCAACAGCGTTCATTTAAGATAAATTATTGTATAAACATTTGAGTTTTTAGAAATATTCAAAGAACTCGTAAGACTTTCTACATTAATAAAAGAGGTCTTCATATTTCATAACTTATATTTTAATTTAATGTGTGGATAACTGTTACTAACTGGATAACTGTAACTTTCAAACGGAATTAATTTTGAATTTTAAAAAATCTTTGGGGCATATCATCTAACATACTTTTAGAATTTCACAGAATTCGATTAATCGTGGATTATCGTGGCCAAACTTTGATTTATGTCTTTTTAATTTAAAGTTTATTTTAGATTTTTTTATGTACGTTTTCGAAAACCAAAATCCTTCCCAGTTATATTTAACTAAATCACATTGTAATATATATAATATTCAAGTTAAAATGTCGTAAAAACATATTACTAAAACTTTATTTTTATCGTAAAACACCTGAATCACGATAATCAAAATGTCGAAGTACCATAAATATGTTCATATTTTTATTCCTCTATAATTAAATTTTAATAAAAAATTATTATATACTTAGTCATGATTTACGTTTGAAACCATCGCTTTTTAACTATAAAGTGTTTAAATTGATGAAGAACAAGTTTGTTTTACCGTCATCGTAAACGAGTTTCCGGAACTGCTTAGTGACCAGAATTTTTTTTTATGAGATTTATGAAGCGAAATCAAATACATAACAATTTATATTCAAACATTTCCATAGTTTAGGGTCGGTATGTTACTTAATATATCACAAGCTCAATATACTCGTACATCATTTTTTTGAGAAAATATTTTCGTAACGTTTGTAATACTCAAAATAAAGGTTTTCTTATATTGTGCACTGCACCTAGAACTCATTGGTATGTTTAATCGTAAACAGATAATTTTCGATTTCAAACTAAAGTGTTAACAGGGATATACTTAAACTTTATTGCAGGTTAAGGGAGCTTAATTTTTAAATATATTTATATTTCTTTCCAGTTGGTCTTACCTATTGCTACAAACTGCCACATTTTTCCTCAATCGTGGAAAGTTAGAGGACTTCTGGAATGAAATAAAGTGGACGGTCATAATATTCCAGAATGCTGCGTTATTGGAGGTATTTCACTTTAATTTATATGTCAAATTATAAATTTTCCCCCCATTTTAACTGTCAAATTTTAAAAGCAATTATTTATTTCTAAAGTTTTTTTCAAGCTTATTATGTTCTTTCTTTCATTGATTATGTAAATAACGTTTTGTATGTCATTTAAATTCTAGTATATTAATATGTCATTGTATTCAAAACATTCGATTTACATAGTTTCTTAAGAGTGATTTAAACAATTGGTTGTAGTTAGTTATATGGTAATACACGATACGATTTCTGTTTGATCAACTTGACTGTTGAGGAAAATTACGAGAAAATAAAAATATTTACATTGTTACTGCTATTTTTCGAAATTCTTGAGTTTTGACAATGAAATATTCGATATTTTTCTGTTTCTAACTAATCATAGTTTATTACTACGGTAACATTACTGGTTATCAAACAAAATATGTATTAAAAATATATATAATTTATTTATGTTTGTATAATTTAAATCTATGATAAGATAATAATAATTGTATTTAAAAAGAAATTAAAAATCTCCGTGACTTTGTTGTGGAATAATGACCTTGGATATTTATTAACAGAAATTTGGTCATACATATAATATGGGGCATAGAAACTATTTAAATTATTTTTCGTTCTTTCAAAGGAATATTTTTTAGATACTTGCACATTTTTTTTGATAGTTGCGTTTTAGATATCGGTGTAACACAGATAAAAGTATACAAAAAAGTTTAACATAAACGTATCCAGTTTTGTATCATTTAAAATAATTATAACAGATATGAGTTTTCTCTTAAACGAGTATACGTTTCAACCTCAATCAATACCGGAATTTAAGGTCTGTTTCCCCTCGGCGAAGGGAACAATTTAATCCAACTTTATCTAAAGATAGGACGTTTCTTTTCAAAAGCTCTAAAGAACCTTATCTGGCCTAAAAATAATATGGTATTTATAAATATGCAATCTTAGGTTGCCTTATAATCTTACATATTTGCAATGAATAAATTGTTTGCTATCTTCGTCAATGTATGGAGTGCAATAGTTTTCCAACGGCGAAATCAGACTTTCAATAATTATATATCTATGTCATATTCATTAGTTGTAATAATTTTTTATATGCTCAATCATCGCAAGTGATTTATTTCTAATTTTTTTGTGCCGTTCTTAAAACGCTATTATCCGAGTTAATCTTTTTTTTTGTAAAATTCATCAAAAAATTCTAACATTTGAAGAAACATTTATTTTATAATGAAACGTTCAACATTAAAGATTTTTGTAAACAAAGAACTCCAAAACTTAAAAAAATAATCTTCGTATATCTGAGATAATAATATTACATATAAATGCGAAAGTAACTCTGTCTGTCTGTTACGCTTTCACGCCTAAACTACAGAACTGATTTTAATGAAATTTGGTACAGACATAGAGTTGACCTTGAGAAAGAACATAGAATGGTTTTCATCCCTGACTTTTGAAAAGTTCTCTTGGAAACGCGATATAACCGAACTAGACGCTAGTGTTATATAAGTGTGTATTAAAAATTTATAAAGACAAACATGTACATCGTAGGTGGTGAGTCAGAACATTAAATTAGACTTAGGGAACACACATTGAATTTGAACCGAACCTTTATATTCTTAAACGCATCCGAAGTGATGTTAAAGCGATGACGCTTGGTTTGTTCACTTTTTACGCGGGAAAGTATTTTGTGATTTGTGTGTTTGTAAATTGAATTTAACTCATTTAAGGTGTTTTGGGTTTAAGATAATAATTAGTTTGTTCTAGTTAAGGTTTTATTGTTATTTAAAAGTACTGGCTTTATAAGGTAACTATATTTTTATAATGATTTTGTTAGAATCCTAAATGTAGTGTTAGGAATATTTGAATTATCTTAATATAATTAAATACTCTACTATTATCTTAACATAATTAGATACTGTGTGTTTGTTTGTGGCATCCAAGCTATGAAAATGATCGACTAGTTTAGATGCGTTTTTTTTATCAGGAAGATAGTTTTAATTCGGTGGTTCTTAGCTATGTTTGGTAAATATCGGTCCAGCAGTGTATAAGTGTCGCCTCTGTCCCAAAAAGTAAGACTCTTTTTCTTATTAATAGTCTATTTGGTGCTTCATGCGTGTCTGATTGATCGTTGGATGTCAACTAATATGTAGAATTTTGATATAGGATTTAATAAAATTTAGTTTATCATTTTTAGATTATGGACTGTTCTGTTTATTATAATACCATATATATAGTTTCATAAGTTATGATCTTAATGGAATAATTATTAGGAGACGTAAAGTGTGTAACGTTGTAGACATATTTGCATTTTAACAAAAATAAAAAAGTTAAATAAACGTTGCTAATAAAACGTTATTAAATAACATCAACATATAAAATGTTTAATTAATAATTTACTCATAAACCTTAATATTCCGATCATCATTCGCCAGTCGTAAAATCTAATTAGTTGATACAAGCGTTATTATTACTTAAAATTTTATACGAAATCTGCCAAAATTTTATTTATATTTAGCGACCTCTATAATAATATAATTTTATATCATTAATTTAAAATATTATTGAACAAATCGTGTTACTGATGTAATTTTTTATTATGTTAAATTATTATAAAATCCGAATAAAGTGAAAAGTAAAAATAAGGTAGGGAAAAAATTATTCTAAAAATTATTTTTGATAAATACTACGTACTCCCCACGTTTCGCTAAAAGGTCGCGTAGTACATCCGCAAAATATTACTTTCATTTAAATGGCTCGTGAAAATCTCAGATCTCATTAGGTAAAAAAATATTAACGGAAAACTACAGTCATAAATACGAATAGCAGCTTCCGAAGAGGTAGTTGTACATGTAATTATAAAAATAAAGTTAAATTATTCCGAATCATTTATCAATAAGATGATAAAAAGTGTAATGAGCATTTTCCTATCACGCCATGACGCGGACGGTCCAAGGTTCAATTTACGTCAGTGTCAACAACACTTAACATTGTTAAGTGTTTACAGATATTTGAGATTTCGAATTTATTTAATTCTAAACGAATACCGAATATAATCAAACCAAAAAAAAAAATCAAAGATTCTATTCGGATCTTCGGTGTTTTATTATAGCGATTGGATTTGTATACGCATTTAGTTTCAAAGCAAATTTTATTATGCGTCAATTATAATTATCAATTATTAGGTTATTTTTATTATTAATTTATGTGAAAGACCCTTTTAAATATAAAAAATATAATTTCAGTTGTTTAAATATAATTTTGAACACTACTAACCGACTGCAAAGAAAGAGGAGGATCTTAATTCAATTTTTTTATTACCTCAGGTGTAATACCTTAAGCGAATTTTATTTCTATTAGTCTTTTGAGGTATTTTAAATTGTAGCTTTTCAATTTACTTTAAATTAAGTGATTAGGATCTTAAGATCTATAAATAATTTTAAGTTTGAATTATGTTCACGATGTTTTTTTGTCTTTCAAATTATATTCCTCCGCATAAAAATATATTTGTTAACAGGTCGTCCACTCAGCGATTCGTCTGGTGCCTTCAAATGTGATAGTTGTGTTCATGCAGATATTCTCAAGAGTTTTCCTAGTTTGTGGCATGTTATTAGCCACACACAGTGCCACAGTTAGCCCCGGCCTGCCACTTTGCGTTATTGCCTGGTCTATAACGGAAATTATAAGATACGCGTATTACGCACTCAATTTGGTTAACTTCGTACCACAAATCCTGTTGTTCTTCAGGTATGTAATGTTTGATTTGTCAAACAATAATATTTTGTCTACATATTTTTGTATGGCCACAATTTTTTCAGGTACTCGACTTTCCTTATATTGTATCCCATCGGCATAACCGGTGAACTTCTATGTATGTACCATTCTCTGGATGAAGTGGTCGAGAAGCAGTTGTTCACGGTCTCTATGCCGAATACCTGGAACTTCATCTTCAATTACTATTATTTCCTTGTATTCTACATGTCTTTATACATCCCACTGTTCCCATACCTCTTCGGACACATGTTGAAACAGAGAAGGAAAATGCTTGGAGACGACACCAAAAAGACAGCATAATTTTATTGAAATAAAATATTATTTAATATATATAACATTATTATTATTTCAATATCTAAGTTTATTTATTTACTATGGAAAAATTGTGAAACTTGATCTATCATATTGATAGACGTTAATATTTCCTTGTTCATGTTAATTACGACCAGATAATTTTGTTTTCATATATTGTAATAGCTTTATTATCTACTGCTATAGAGTCTTAAACATATTTTTCCATTATATATACGTTTTGTTAATATCTTCGTAATTCATACAAATTAAAATTAAGAAATATTTTTTTCAACATATTTGACTCGTGTACTTAGCATGTCTTTATTTACTGATAAGGTTTGAGGGGTTTAAATTATTATTTAATAAAGAATATTTGTTATAATCGTGTTTTATTATTAAAGTTATTTTTAAACTTTGACTACGATTTTTTTCTACAGATCATTGATTTCCGCCTTTAGGTAAATAAAAGAACAAGTAGGTACATACCTACTTACAATAAATTTATACTTTGTAGCTGTCCACTAAATCTTTCACTTTTAATGATTGACAAGAAATGTGTATTTATTTATAATTAAATAATATTAAAATTAATAACGATATGATTTTTATATATGAAACATGTTTCACGTTACTAGTCTGGCTTCTTAATTACGTTTTCCACATTCAATTAAATATCATTATTTTTATAATTACGATAGTTACGTAATTCTAGTGCCATGTATAAAATGGCAGACATATGGAACAATTTGAAAAATGTTTATTTAATAGTGCTTGACTGTTATCATGTGTCGATATTTTAAAATGTATATAGTAAGCGGTTAAGGCACTATGTTGTTCTAGTCTTAAATACACTCAAACAATAAACAAAACTCAGGTCGAGATAAGCTGATATTTTGCTGTGGCACCGTAAAATTTCGTTCTGTTCCGAGGATGGTCTAAAACAGTAGTCCCCAAACTTATTTTTCTCGTGGACCACTTTCAAAATTTTACTGGTTTCGGTGGACCCCCTGCTGCTACATTTCTACCACATTCTTAAATTCGCCAAAAAATAAAAATTGTGTCACTTCTGAGTTCTGTCTCTATATTCCGATAGGTAAAATAAAATTTTAGAAATTTTGGAAACAAATGAATGAGTGTTTTCCTAGTGCCTCCTGGCGCATCTAAGAAAAACAATCCACCCTCACCATTATCGATTCTTTGCACAACAATATCATAAACTAATTTTTGTTCCGTGTTCAATCGAGGAACAGACTCTGATATTTGTTGCTGTAAAGAAGAGACATTGTAGTCCAGTTCTCTTATTAAATCACTATTGACTTCTCCGATTCCTTGTCGCCGGTTCATTCCAAAATCTGATAATGTCTTCCCAGATATAGCCATCACTTGGTCTTGAATCTTAGTTAGCGCCTCGTTATAAACTAAATAATAATATGTGATATTGGGATTATTTTGTTGTAGTCTGTTCAAAATATAGTCAGACATATCATTTTGGGACTTTTCCCATAATATCTGAGGATTTGAGAGACCACACGTCGCTATGAGAATGGCAAAAGATCTCTCACCTTAGCTGCTGATCTACTATGTCGAGCCTCTTCTAGTGTCGAGTCCCAATGATTATTTATCATTCTCTAACTTTCATTATTATCGTTAATAAATTAATCAACTGTTAGTAAATCCACTGTTAATATATTAATCAACTGTTAATAAATTAATCCACTGTTAGTAAATCCACTGTTAATAAATTAATCAACTGTTAATAAATTAATCCACTGTTAATAAATTAATCAACTGTTAACAAATTAATCAACTGTTAATAAATTAATCAACTGTTAATAAATTAATCCTCTGTTAATAAATTAATCAACTGTGAATAAATTAATCAACTGTTAGTAAATTAATCAACTGTTAGTAAATCCACTGTTAATAAACTAATCAACTGTTAATAAATTAATCCACTGTTAATAAATTAATCCACTGTTAATAAATTAATCAACTGTTAGTAAATCCACTGTTAGTAAATTAATCCACTGTTAATAAATTAATCAACTGTTAGTAAATCAACTGTTAATAAATTAATCCACTGTTAGTAAATCCACTGTTAATAAATTAATCAACTGTTAATAAATTAATCCTCTGTTAATAAATTAATCAACTGTTAATAAATTAATCAACTGTTAATAAATTAATCAACTGTTAATAAATTAATCCACTGTTAATAAATTAATCAACTGTTAGTAAATCCACTGTTAATAAATTAATCAACTGTTAATAAATTAATCAACTGTTAATAAATTAATCCACTGTTAATAAATTAATCAACTGTTAATAAATTAATCAACTGTTAGTAAATCAGCTGTTAATAAATTAATCAACTGTTAATAAATTAATCCACTGTTAGTAAATCCACTGTTAATAAATTAATCAACTGTTAATAAATTAATCCTCTGTTAATAAATTAATCAACTGTTAATAAATTAATCAACTGTTAATAAATTAATCAACTGTTAATAAATTAATCCACTGTTAATAAATTAATCAACTGTTAATAAATTAATCAACTGTTAATAAATTAATCAACTGTTAATAAATTAATCAACTGTTAATAAATTAATCAACTGTTAATAAATTAATCAACTGTTAGTAAATCAGCTGTTAATAAATTAATCAACTGTTAGTAAATCCACTGTTAATAAACTAATCAACTGTTAATAAATTAATCCACTGTTAATAAATTAATCCACTGTTAATAAATTAATCAACTGTTAGTAAATCCACTGTTAATAAATTTATCCACTGTTAATAAATTAATCCACTGTTAATAAATTAATCACCTGTTAATTAATTAATCAACTGTTAATAAATTAATCCACTGTTAAAAAATTAATCTACTGTTAGTAAATCCACTGTTAATAAATTAATCAACTGTTAATAAATTAATCCACTGTTAATAAATTAATCCACTGTTAATAAATTAATCAACTGTTAATAAATTAATCAACTGTTAATAAATTAATCCTCTGTTAATAAATTAATCAACTGTTAATAAATTAATCAACTGTTAATAAATTAATCAACTGTTAATAAATTAATCAACTGTTAGTAAATCCACTGTTAATAAATTAATCAACTGTTAATAAATTAATCCACTGTTTACTAATAAACTAATTAAAACCTATTCACGTGTTCTTAGAAGTTAGAAAGACAAATGACAATATTTAATAATAATAAAATGGCGAAAAAATTATATGAACAGTTTACCGACCAATCAGAGAGCCCCGTTTCATTAATTAGTTGTCAAATCTTATGTCGAAAAAAAACGTTTGTAATAAAACAACTACTAATAAATTAAAAATTAATGAAAAAAACATTGTCCAGCGGACAAAATTGTGAATCTAGACCTGTAGTCCCCAAACTTATTTTTCTCGTGGACCACTTTCAAAATTTTATTGGTTTCGGTGGACCCCCTGCTGCTACATTTCTACCACATTCTTAAATTCGCCAAAAAATAAAAATTGTGTCACTTCTGAGTTCTGTCTCTATATTCCGATAGGTAAAATAAAATTTTAGTAATTTTGGAAACAAATGAATGAGTGTTTGCCTTTGGCATCAAGTATTTATAGTGGTGATCAAGTTCATGTCTGAACAAGCATTAAGCATTGTCGGGCGGATAGCGCTTTGCAAGTCTGTACACGAAATTGTACGTAATATCGAATACGCAAGTTTGGACAAGTAACAGTCGCTTGCCTTATTAAAATATTATCTGCTTAGTTAGGTACTTAAAACAATGTAGGTAGGCCCTTATAAAAACTATGCCTACATTTTTGCTCTTTACTATCAAAAGTAGATAAATTTTCGTGGACCCCCATTTTTTGTTCACGCCTACGTAGACCCCCAGCAAGTCTCCCGTGGACCCCTGGGGGTCCACCTGGAACACTTTGGGAATCACTGGTCTAAAACAAAGGGATGGCAAAATAGGCTGTTATTGAGTTATACATAGTTGACCATATACAACGTTGTTACAATCTACCAATAGGTGGAATGACATCCGAGCTCTGGCCTGTCAGTTATAAAATGGTTTAAATGGTGCTTACTTCAATTGCCCGTCTAGTAAAAAAATTAGAAGTTACTTGTTTTGTGCAGTTTTATTCTAGACAAATTTAACTTGTTGGCTGGTAGACATACTTTTAACTGATTTTAACTTTTAAGCTGATTCAATTTTTCAAAGCTTAAAATCGTTGCAGTTATTTTTTATTTATAGAATGATTATAATTTCATATCAATTAGACTCTATTATTAGAGTTAGAAACACTAATAAAATATCATCAAACCTATAATCTCTGGAGTATCAATAATTGTCGTCTTAATTTCATAATCAACAGGAACATTTTTTACTCATTTTTTTCACACAGACCGAACAAAAAAATGTTAATCTTTAACAGATATTTATGGTCTGTGTCCCAGAGTTGCTAATATAATAATACATTGGTTTATATACTAATTCTTCGTGATTTTTTTCTTGACCATTAAGTATGTATTTTTGTTATTACATTTAATGTATTTATTTATTTATTTTTTACTACTCACAGCAACGTGACTGTCTTTGCATATACCTAATTTGTGTTGTTTTTTCTCTACTGTTATTGTAAACTCTTTTAGTGTAATACCATATAGTATAAAAAATAAGCATATACATTGTATCTGCATATAAAGGCTGATAATATTGAGATCATAATAATTAAAAGAACAAAATTTGATAATATTTTTATAAGGATAAAAATAATGAGCTCACTATTATTAAATAAATAAATAAATAAATCACTTTATATCCAGAACCATAATATTCCAATTTTACCACTTTTTATTTAATGAGTTTACTACAAATAGACAAATAATGACTTATAAACTAAAACAAAGAGATTAATAAAAAGGGCAATCTCATTATGCGTTTCAAACTTAGAAATCCGATTTTTATATATACTCGTAAATCAACTAGAAGTAAACAGTGAAGAGCAATGAAAATGATTATATATTTATCACCGTTTGGAATCTATGATACCAGATTAAAATAGATATGTAAAGTTTGTAATTGTCTTGCTTAAACAGATACAAGAATTCTAGAAAATTCCTTTTAACTCTGAAAATTTACAATTAAATCGTTAAGCTCAGAAAACTTTCTAAAAGTAAAACCAAGTATAACTTTACATAATAATAATAATTAATTATTATTGCCAAAGTTGTTAACTTCCAACATTAACAAAGAACTGATTGTTAAAGACTAGATGTGTGTGTTCATAAAATATTGTTTTATATTGTTTTAAGAAATTTTTCCCGAAGTCTACTTAATTTTATTAATTTAAAAATGATATCAATGACTTTAAAGACTTATTAATAATAGAAAACTATTTTTTTTTCAGAAACAACTAAGTTTGATGCATAAATATTACATAATCTTGTAATTTTTGTATTTATTCAAATGTTTTGAAATGTATTATCACTATATGCAAGATGCTATCTCTTTTGAAATCATAATTAAGATTTGTATCACATGTGTCCGATTAGTTTTTATCAATTATCAGACAATTGGAGTATTTTATAAAGTCAGGTAAATAATTAAATATTTAGTAATTGTTTTCGTGTGCTACTAAAATGCGGGCTCGAAGCTATATCGCCATTTTTTTCATTTGCTTGGTTGTTGGAGCCGAGGCAAATTTGATACGAGGCAAGTCGATCGAAGGCCTGGAGTATGTCTTTATCTAGCATATTTAACTAAATATATATTATTGCTTTTTTCCTCTTTTATATAAATTTCACTTCCCTCCTTTTGTTTGCTCGCTCTAGGACGTTAGTGCCTTAAACATATAAATGTTAATTTAGAAATTCGCCTATATATATTTTCATGATTATTGTTCACTTCTTTTATTTTTTTCTTTATTTTAACGAACTGACTATTAATTTGGTATAATTATCCTCTTCACTTCCATGCATGGTGAGAATGAGAAATTATAATTACGTATTTAAAAAGAATATTTGAATATAAATATGTATATTTCAGATTTTTTAAAATAATCCCATTGTTTTTAAGGTAGTGCATAATCGGTTTCTCTTATAAAAAATCTTATGATAAATTAATAAATGTAAAGAGAACTACATATTTAAAGTGATTTACTAATGTCACAATTTTTAATATCTATAGGTTTGAATTTACGAAATAGTAAAAGCATTTTATGTGATAAAACTCTTATAAATATCGATTCAAAATTACAGATATGAAAATTTCCAATCCAGACAAGTTCTTACTGCAAATGTCAATGATTATGTCGATAAAACAATTGGAATGTTGGGACCATTTTTACAAGAAAACGGTCTCGACCCCTTGAAATTACCAGATATTGAGGAAGGCTTTGAAGTAGTGAGTATAACAATGATTTAAGACTTAAAAAATATGTATCACTTAGTTAATAATATTTGGTCGCAATCGTAATTAAATGTAATATTTGAAAATTTGTATATAAAATTGATAAAAAATAGTTAAACATATGATGTTAAAGAAATAATCGGTGATATAAAAAATGTATAGAATAGAAATGATTTTATTCTTAAAATTTCTTTTTGTTTTAGAAACCAATCATAGTAACCTACAGCGCCTGGTTTAAACTTACAGAGGGGCAATTCACAGGCATAACAAATGTATCACGTTCTGGTGACCAGATAGTCAGTTATATTGGTAAAACCTTACGTGTTCGTGTCCAATTAGATTTCTCTGATATAAAGGTAGGAATATAATACTTATATACAATGTTGTACTTTGAATAATTATACTGGTTATTCATAGTCGGTAATATGGTAGCGTATAATTCTAGAATGATCTTGATAAAAAAACGACCGATTACATAAATAAATGAGAACAAAATATCATTTGCTTTATTTGATTATTCTTAAAGATTTGATATCAAACAGAAACGGACGGTATTAATGTCAATCAAAAATCTATTGATACTTTTCAGCTGTCCTACAATTATCTTATAAAGGTCATGAACCTTGGACCCACTGGACAAATTTTGGGATCTCTGAATAATTTTATCGCTATCGCTGATGTTTTGATAGATTTCAATAACGATGAAATTCATTTACAACAGTTTTCTATTAGTAATGTTGGGTAAGTGTAAAAAATGATAAATTATTTTTAAAGTAGGTACATTAATTAGACGAAGCCGAAATTAAAAATAAATAATATTAATTTATTGATAATAATCCAGTGAAGACAGTACGCGATCTTGTTAGTAAGAAGTAGTGCTATTTATTTTCTAGGGTAATTACTTTCTTCACTTGCCTGCTTTAATTGCATACGAGTAATGTCGATGTTTTTTACATGTATTTTGTTTATATACATAATTTATACTTTATGAACTTTCGAGTATCAATAAAATAACATCTTTTTAACACTTTGGATTACCGCCTAATGTTAGTTTCTCCAGTAATGTGAATTTACACAGTTAATACAAATATAAATTTTAAAAGAACTATGAAAAATCGCTGATAAATATAATAGAAACAGAAAGTATTGTTATCCCTAAATTTTATGGGTGATTGTGACGACGTTTGGATAAAAATTACAATTTGTTCCTTTTTAGTATTTTACTTTTGGTGATATTTTGCGTTATTTTTTGCCATAGATAGATGGTCATATATGGTATTCCTGTTATATATATACATATAACAGAAAAGGAATAAATAACTATGATTTCTTTTAGTATTAGTAAAATTCTTTGGCAAATGTATAAACTTCAGTTCATGTTTTAACTTTTAATTTCAGGCGTCTACGTGTTCGCTTGAGCGGCAACATATTGTTTGATTGGTTGCTGAATCCATTCATCAGTGTCTTTATGAGGATCTTCGACAACGTTATCATGAAGTTTGTTGAACTCACAATTCGCAACGTAGCGCAAGTAGCAATTGGATCAATTAATTCAAATATTAAAGAAGTCATTCAACGGATTGAAGCACTCAATTAATAAATAACTGATTATTGATTTTAATACACATTCTCTACTTTTCTGCTTGTTAGATAAAAAAGAAAGAAGTCTATTAAATAAATGCAAAGTTAAAAGGTTACTTCATGGTTTTATTTACATCATGATTGAAACTATAAAAATTGGTTTTTAGTAATAGAGAAAAAAGGAAATGTTAAATGTTATACAATATTTTCTAAACTCCTATATCATACAAGGTTACTTTCGCCAGCAATAAATTTCTTTCAAAAGGTGCTCTGAAATCGATCACTATGGTGGCCTCATCTTTGAAAGTGATTTTTAATAAGCAACCCTTATTAACGCACAACATAACTTCAGATTATGATGCATTAACAATTGTAATAATATTACTCATATGTATCTCTTCGAAAAATTCACTAGTTGTAGAGCCTAGCTGTGGTTATTCGAGTGTAGCTTGAACATGGGTTGGCTCGACCGGGGAGGGAACAGCCTCTCACACAAGGTAGGCGTGAAGTAGTCCTTTATGGCTGCGTCACACGATTAGTGATTAGTGAAAGCGCCGGTCGCCTTTTCCTATTTCCCACCCTTTCCTCTCTTGAAATGTACGCAGTGACTTTCTGTCCTGCTTTCGTCTCAGTCCATTTTGAGGCGTTGAGCGTGTTTCATTCACATGAGGTCCTTAAGAGACCCGAACTTAGTTTTTCCTGGTTTAGGAGGCTGGCCCCTACCCAGTGCCGGTATTAGCAACATCAGTGCTCTGGGCGAGATTCAAAAAATAAAAAAGATATATTGAAATTACCAGTTATTAAAATAAATAACTATTTATTAAAATAAAATTTGACTTTTCTAACCTTTCTATCTGCTGTTTGTTCTGTGTCTAAAGACTACCTTTTACAAACATCCTGAAACACACACCTATTTACATAGAGATATCAAAGTATTTTTTTGAAAAAGTTCTGCTTTCATGGTTAGATTTAGAGATTGAGATCTAAAAATGAAATTGTTTTATTAAATGCACTCATTGTATTGTTTGTTACTATTTATATACATTTATTATGAAACTAGTAAACCCGGCGAACTCCATTTCGCCACCAGAAGGCTTTGTTTTATGCAATATTTCGTTCGGTGTTTAAAAGATGAGGATTTTTTTTTATATTTAAAAAGGAAAATTTTTATTTCCTTTCACAACAGTAATGAATTCATTTCGATTACAAAAATGAAGTGTGAAGAATTTAGTTGAACTTCTCTAAGTAAATGAAAGTGAATCCAAAGTAGATACCGAATCGAAGCGTTATACGTGTACGCAAATTATCCGTTTCATTGAAGTGCTCCTTTGTAAACCACATTTTTTGTTTTTTGGTCTAACGTTAACACAAATAAAGCGGATGGTTTCCCAACTCGTGAACTCGCAAAATATAACTGCCCATGTGAAAAGCAATGATTTTCTAAATCTATTCCGCAAATACTAAATGGTTTTAAGAGTTTAAACTACAAACAAGATACCGGTTTGTCACATGAAATTAACTGAGCAGAGACCAATGAGTAGCTGTGAAACAATGTATCATGCACCGGCACCATCTACATGTTATGAATCAGAGATAGCGCTGTATGTGAAAAAAGATTATCCCGCTTTTCTGTCAACGAATTCGAAGGAAAACCGGACTTATTTTTATATAGTAGAAGATTTCTTACAAATATCAAATTGTCTTCCATACGTCATTACATAATTGTCATTATACGTCAATTACATAGCTGTCATTTGCGATTTGTTATTCCAAGTCTGATTCTTTTTTGTTATACCACGTTTTATAGTGACTAACGTTTCATGTCAAGTCACACGGGAATGTTGTCGAACGGGATAAAAAGTATCCCATGTCCTTCCCGTGGCTCTAAACTACCTCTCTGGCAATTTTCAGCTAAATCGGTTCGGCCGTTCTTAAGTTATAAGTGGAGTAACTAACACGACTTTCTTTTATATATACAGATCTATAAAGATATATTCTCCAAGATAAATATAAACATCTAATACTTAAAAAAAAAAGTATATGTTCTAATTTACACTGACACTACTATTTAATGTCAAGTTTGTTGAATTTTCTTTATATGCTTCTATATTAACTATAAAATTTTGAAATATTGGTTTTATGAAAAAATGGAGCAAGGGGATCTCAAAAAACTGGTTTTTATATTTATTTTAAAAATTACCTTTCACTAGTTATGTTCATGTAGTCATAGCTAAGTATAACGAAATCTATGATTTCACTTTCATAGTGTCTTCTTATGTAAAATTGTGCTGTAAAGTTGCCGAAATATTGGGTAAAACATAATAATAACATGTAGTATATCCGAGCACCATGGTTTTGTTTCAGTATGTATATATTATGGATACGAATAAAATTAAAACCTTCTGTCAACATGACGATACGTAAAAACAAAAAGTCTCTAGTTTTCGATAATTTTTTTATTTTTTATTTTTGTGTTATTACGAAAGAACAAGAATTTTAAACCATGTAGGGTTGGCGATAACATTAATGCATTTATGGGATAAGCGATTTTAAGAGGGATTCTGTTTACCTTGGCCAGGCTTCATGCAGGCTCATATGTATTTCAAGGATGGGTAAAAAATAATTCATCACTAATTGTTTATCCCATTCCTATATTATGCAATTCAAATTAGGTGCGTTCCGAAATGATAAAATTCAGAAAATATGTGGGTTTAACATGTATAATAATGATTCTGGTGAAAGCTATCGCAAGATGTGTGACCCAACCGCAAAACATTTTTGAATATATGAAGTATAAAAGATAGGTATGTATAAATTTATATCAATTAATTGATGTTGCGAATATTTTCTTCTAGTCAGAAGAAACCACAATTGCAAAAGTGGGAAAAGACAATTTTTCATCCTTAACTGGATATTTAAATGACAGCAACAAAAGGATTGATATAGTTTTAGTCTTTAAAGATGATAGTAAGGATGAGAAGAAACAGATGCGTTTAAATTTTTTAATGAATGCTCTTCAAGTCGGTTTAGAAGCTGAAGTGGAATCAGGAAAGGTGAAAAAATAAGTATATTGTTGTGTTGTTTCCAATATTTAATCACATAATCAAATCAAATGTTGTTTTAGATGGCCGAACATCGAAATTTAGTTTTCGTTAAACTTCATGCTCCCGATGAGATTATTGAACAATACGGATTGTATTTCAACGAAAAACGATTTTTTAAGGATAGTCATTTAGAGTTTATTAATCCTATATTCAACATTTTTGGCACGAAACATGAAAGGGAGCTCCTTAAAATAGTCAGGTAAGTAAAAAGACTAAACAGGCGCTAAGCCTATAGTGATGTCAGGTCAAAGGATACGAGACAGAGGAAAATCATGCCACTGAAATTATTAAGGTTGCAGATACTATCGGTAATTATTGTTTTATACAAAATTACTCTTTATTAAGGTAATATGAAGATTTTAATTATTTATTAGAAAAGGGTGAGGGTAAGTACCCTTACTTACCCTTATAGAAGTCTATAAAACTATGGGAGATTTTTATTTTTATATATTCACCGGATAAATTATTGCATAAACTCTTCCTTGTAATTGTGTCTTTCTGGTATCTTTATTGTACAGTTAACTATTTGTGTGGACTCAAACTTTGCAAAGTATTTTTTACGTACAAAATATATTATTTTACTAATTATAACTCTTTCTACATAATAAAAGTCTAAGTTAATGGTATTATTTATGTCAGAACTCACTATCCCGGACCGGACAATTACTCGACATTGGAACGCAGCACCATTGTGTATAAATTATTACTTGAGCTGCCATTCAGTGATAATATGAATCATTACGGAATAAATAAGTATGTACCATAATTAGTTTTGGAGATTGTCACGTATTATGGTTTGATTAGTTTCTTAGGTTATTAGTTATAGTAAAGGATCTCTATATAGAACGACCTTTACCAAGATGCATTTTTGGTGCAACGTATTACATATTCAATTTAACATGTCAATAATTACATATATTAATGAGATCTAAGATTTTCGCGAGTACTCATTTAAATGAAACTAATATTTTTCGGATTTTACTTCGCGTTTTATTTTTGATTAGAACTACATACTCCCGACGTTTCGGCTACTTTTCAGCAACCTATCAAACACCTGGGATCCTCTTCTTAAAAATATAAAATCCCATGTCGGTGACCACACCGCAGGACCTCGAGACACCGTGAGCGTATTTTGCCGGCATCCAGAGCGGTACGCAAGACAATTAAGAAATCGGTGGCGGTAGGAGATAAAATGACCAGACCAACTGACAGACACTCACATCTCGTCTGCCCGTGATCACGGTTGCTGAAAAGTAGCCGAAACGTCGGGAGTATGTAGTTCTAATCAAAAATAAAACGCGAAGTAAAATCCGAAAAATATTAGTTTCATTTAAATTACATAATATATTGCATATGGGTTATCTAATAAATGTTACCATCACTTTCACCATCTGTCCCAAATATTTTCTCGTTGCAATATTTCACTTTTCAAAATTCAACAAATGTAAGTCCTAAAGACTGATTTTTCGCAGGCAACCCTTTACAAACGTTTTCATTATAAAATAATAATTAGACCGGGGTAAAATGTTACTATCAATTTACCTTTATATACCTGGCAATCCGAGAGTTGTGACTGGAAAAGAAAAGGCAACCTTACGTTTGCATATTTTATGGGCTTATTACTTTCGATTGGTATGGAAATTGTTTAATAATCAAACCGGAGAAATATTACAATTTTTTTTATTATTTATTAGTCCTATCCTGGAGTGAAAATTATTAGGCAACCCATATGCAATTTATGTCATTATTGACATGTTAAATTGAATATCAAATATGTATCATCAAATATGCATCTCGGTGAAGGTCGTTTTATATCGTGATCTTCGACTATTATTATATACTTGAGTAAGTAAAGTTCTTGAGAACCCGACAGTATAAACTCATTCTCATTTCAGATTAATACAAAAAAACATATTTCTGGACGCATTTGCTCTTCACGATGGTCCATATTTTATAAAACAAAAATCTAAGTTGCTGACAACAAATTCACGACAGGTAATGTACTACATAGTAGGTACTAGGAATATTATAAATGCTGTGATTAGATTAAACAAACATTGATTGGTAAAACTGGGACTAAACAAGGCATTTTCTAACAAACCTTCAAAATTATAAATGTCTGTTAAAATATTTACGTCCCACGATGACAAATTAACAACGCATTATCAAACGTAATGTTAAATGACCGACTACCAAATTATTCGTTCTTGTTATAAGATGACCAAATGGAAACTATAGCGTTTAATACGGCACGTTTGCCACGATGCACCACTTTATACTTTGATCGTACGAGTATATATTCCTCGATACGTCACTTGCTAGCTAATGCTTCCAAATTTTATATATCGTTGGTTGCATACATTTGGCACACAAAAAGCTTTCTTTTCAATTTACTAAGTGTAACTTGTCAAAATCGTGTTGTCAATAAATTGTGTTATAAATATAGGCATAAATTATGTTCAAATTATAAGAGATAAAAAGAAAATTTAATTTGCAATGTCATAGAAAAGCTGGAGGCAAAATCATCATAGGAAATAAAATTTTAATTTACTTTATTAAGTACAAGGAAATAGTCGAAACTGACGAAACAGATGACGTTACTATGGTTACGAGAAATCAGGGCTGTGATTGGACAATTGAGCTTTGAGATTGCATTAACATTCTGTTAGCCATTAGACGGAGTTCCAGAGCAGGAATTAATGTTAGTGGCTTGTTAAGACATTTAAAAGGACATTTGTGCGTGGTGGGACGCTCGATGCATCTAACAGAGCATCAAACGCCTTAACAAGATGTTACTTATTTAACATTGATTGGTGAAACTGGGTCTTAACGTTACATTTAATAATGCCTCGTTAACTTTTCATCGTGGAACGAAAATATTTTGATATATATTTAAATTCTTGCATGTCTATTGGTAAAAGTCTCGTTTAGATTCAACAAACAGAGTTTCTTGAAAGTGGATCTTAGACTTTAGACTTAAATGAAAGACTACAAAATCATTCGTTTTTGTTATCAGACAACCAAATTAAAGTTATCACATTTAACACGACATGTTTGCTGCTATCTACCACTTTATCCATTGATCATATATATCCCTTGACTTACCACTTAATTATTAATCACATTATTGAGGTGACAAATCACTTGTTAGTTAATACCACCAAATTTTATTTATCTTTGATATGGCACACAAAAAGCTTTCTTTTAATTTACTAGATGTAAACTGTAAAAATCGTAAGGCTAATTTATTGGTCTACATTGTGTTCAAGTTTTAATTAAATTAAGAGTGTCTAAATTGCAATCTCAAAGAAAAGCCGGAGGCAAAAGTTTTTGTCACATGAAAATGAAATTTTAATTTACCTTATTAATAAATACAAGGAAATAATTGGAAACAACAAAACATATACTGTTACTATAACTACAAATAATCAGGATTGGGAATTGACATTAGAGTTTTGGCAAGGTTAACAGTCCAACAACCATTTCAAGGAAATCTAGAGCAAGCATTATTAATATTAATGACTTGTTAAGACCCTTAAAGAGAAAGAGAGATCGGCTCAACCCATTTTCACGGCTTTTGGTTCGTTGGATTTGTCTCCGCCCCGAATAGCAGTATAAATCTTAAAAAAGAAAACTTAAAGAAAACTCGACGAAAAATGTAAAGGATCGAACCCGGGTTGTATCTGTCATTTGTAAAAACATTTGTTGTTCATCCTGTCAGAGACGAAACCTTTTAAGATCCAATAGATTCATCGTGAGGGTACCGGGTCCATGGCGTTGCAGGAGCATCAACAGTGCCTGGGACTTGTCACCCACATGTAGATTTAAGAGGTCCCTATGTAACGCGCTTTAAATGATCACCTCCACTGTCCAAGCTCGTCTCTCTACCTAACCAAATTTGAAAAGAACCTACTAGGGCTGCCTTCGACGTACGTTCCAAGAATGAACTAATGTGAGTTCTGGACAGACCCAAGTCTTTTAGTAGGTTATAGAAAGATTTAACTGTTATACCTCTCGCTCCCACTTCTATTGAATACAAATCCACGACGAACCTATTTCGAGTTAGTTCGTTAGTGAGTAATATTTATTGACCTTGATGACATCGTCTTTGGGGATGTTGATTTACCAAGAAACCGTAAGCTATCATCACAACGAACTTTACTATATGTAATGGTTGACATGAGTTCAGAAATAATGACAAATGATTAACTTTTACGAGTGCGTTTATTAATTTATTTTGTGTAAATTAAATATTATATTCTAGCGACATAGCTACAGTTTAATAAATGCAGGCCTTGATTTGAAATACATAAAAATATAAATGTTACATTTTAAAACTGTTTTTGAATATTATTAGTTGAGATCTAGACAGATTATCGAAATACTAAAGACTTATACTATTATAATATTAATTTAAACATATAATATATACTAAGAAAACAGACCATTGTCTGTCGAGTCAGCTGTACATAATTAAGAAATAAAGTTTATTGAGATAAAAAGGTAACAGATATTTCTTGATCATAGGGCGGTACGAAGTTCACCTGGTCATCTGGTTCATCGAGTTAGTGATATTTTAGAATTGCGTTACGTTGGTCGATATAAGTTTTTACGAAAAAATAATAATAAAAACCTGGAATTTCGAACACATATGGGAAACTATAAATGGCTTTAGCTAACGATGAATGACTACCATCATTGACAGGCACGGCTGACCGCCTTTCGCCTTTTGGAAGAAAACGGCCATTCAAACCTACTTTAAGCCAATCTTCTGTGAGGAGTGCTACTTTCCCGGTCAAACCAGCCCATGTTCGAGATAAAGTTACTTGACCACTGCTACCACTTTCTTTCTCACCTTTAAAAAATATTATACTATTTTATTTTCATTTATTAGGTCTTATATCAATAATAAGCATTAGGTTTTATTTTACAACTAGTAAACCCGGCGAACTTCTCTAAGTAAATGAAAGTGAATCCAAAGTAGATACCAAATCGAAGCGTTGTACGTGTCCGCAAATTATCCGTTTCATTGAAGTGGTCCTTTGTAAACCACATTTTTTATTTTTTGGTCTAACTTTAACACAAATAAAGCGGATCGTTTCCAAACTCCTGAACACACAAAATATAACTGCCCATGTGAAAAGCAATGATTTTCTAAATCTATCCCGCAAATACTGAATGGTTATAAGAGTTCAAACTACAAACACAATACCGGTTTGTCACATGAAATTAACTGAGCAGAGAACAATGATAAAATATTGATTTAGTACATATTTTACAACGAATGCAAAACCGTGGAAATTGGTTCGTTCGTTCTGAAGTTATAGGCGTCAGGATGGAAAACCGGACTTATTTTTTTATAGTAGATCTCATACAAATATCTAATTGTCTTTATTACGTTATTACATATCTGTCATTATACGTCAATTGCATAGCTGTCAATTGTGTTTCGTTATACCACGTTTTATAGTGACTGACGTTTCATGTCAAGTCCCACGGGAATGCTGTCGAATGGGATGAAATGTATCCTATTGCAATTTCCTAGCTCTAAACTACCTTCCTGCTAATTTTCAGCTAAATCGGTTCAGCCGTTCTTGAGTTAAAAGTGGAGTAACTAACACGACTTTCTTTTATATATATATAGATATATAGATTATCTTACATTACATAAGCTTATAACGGCTTTCGTACATTAATTGTCAATTACATATAAGATTTATTTCATGTCATATTGGTTTAGTGATTTCTGGTATTCGTCGGATTTCTGCCTACACATAACTTGCGTCACTTGTTTCTAACTGTATATTCCTTTTTTCTAGATTTTGTTTTACAAATGGTTAGGACTAATAAATATATGGAAGATGCAACCAATTCATATGATACGCGAGTATTTTGGAAACAGGGTAAGATAATTATAATGCTAATAGACATTGCTTTTAAAAATTATAATACAAAAAGACAGACCTTTAATTAATTTTGTTTTTTATTCCAACTTGAATTTTTTTAGGTTGCTCAATTCATGGCGTTTTATGAATATTTCAACATTATGCTTATTGTTCTTGTCCTATTTAGTTTTGTGACCACGTTTCGACTGTATTCGAATCGAGAAACTTATGAAACCTTTTTGTTAGTATTCGTTTTTGTATACATGTTATGATTAAAACAAACCTATGAAGGGGAAACAATGTCATACCATTGGTACCGTCTTATTTTTGAAGTCAAACCTCTTTAGGCGCATGAGGGTAAAATTTTTACAAATGTAACGTCACGCCGGTATGCAACGGAAGTGTCGAAAAGGAGATAGAGAGTGATCGAGATCGATTGAGAGGAGAGTAAGACAGGGCGAGCCTAGCATGAAGCAACTAGCCGTAGAGTGGGAGTAGGGAGCAATCAAGTGAGAAAGATGGAGAGAAAAAAAGAGACAGAGCGAACGTCGTATCACGCTCAGTGCAAAGAAGTTTCACTTCTGACATGTATACTTTATTTTTATGATAGTACAAAAAAATAATTAAACGGTAAATACATACATAGAATACATTATTTAAAAAAAAATTATTACATTTGATTTTAGAAAATGGTTCAGCCCTTTTAAATACAGTTTTCCAATACTATCCAACCCCAAACCTAAAAGGAAATATTCAAGTATGAACCGTTTTATTATACAGGGTGACTGGTGAATTACTATCAATATTTAAGGAGAATACTCGGTACATGATTCTCATTCGAATTATGTAAAAAAAATAGGTACTTAATTTTTGACCAAATTTCCGTATAAATAAATAAAGTGTGGACTCGTTCCAAGTGTTTCAAGTGTGGACGCGTGCGGCGGCGTGCTGATACAACACAACGCCGCCGCACGCGCGTGTGCGTGTGTGTGTATACCTAATCTGTAGGGTGTTCACCCTACAGATTAGGTATACACGTGTGAACACACGATGCGTAATTAATTACATAACTTTTGGTTAACTTTACTTAGAAGTTTATTAATATTTATGGTATAATAATTTTTATTTTGTCATACTCGTATATGATCATCAAATATCACGTCCTTAAGTATCGATAGTACCAGTCACCCTGTATATACATGGGTTCAGTCCTTTTTTCTTATTGTTTTTATTACTTTAAAATTAAGAATCTCCTTAAGGGCAAATCGTTTCAAGCAAATGTTGACGTATCATGTGTACTGTACACATTGTGTACTGTACTGTACCCGCTTCGCCTTCATTAAAATATTGTGATTTAGCAAATGTTATATTACCTTTACGATACTTTTTATATGCGTTTCTTGGGCGCAATACAATATTGTGATATAAAAAACTATAAAAACACATATTAGAAAAGTTTAGTTAATTGTTATAAACGAAAAATGTATATCTCCTTTATCTTGCTTTATCCATTTATTTTTAAAGAATGTATAAATCAATTTACTTGATTTCGTAGACGATAAAAATTAACAGCTAGATAATAAGTCATTTCATTCATAACCAAATTAGCTAATCATCTTTTTTTAATATTAAGGACATATTGTTTTCATAAGTATTTTTGTCACACATGTTCTTTTACCGTTTATTTAACAGAAAAAGTATTTTAAGGTATCTTAAACTCTTTTAATAAAAAAAGTATACATATAATTGTATTTATTGACTCTTAGATAATGAACTCTTTAATATTACACTTATTACTTTTTAATGTTACATTTAAGGGCACCAAAGTTTACATGCGACCTCAAAGGTTGGACTATTTGCTCTGAGTGCCGAAACCAGACTCTTTGTCCACTACTGCCCATAGCGGCGTATTGCAGAAGAGCACAATTTAGACAAATTATTGACAAGAAATTGACTTTAGACCACGGAACATATGTCGTGATTTGGGGTAAACTGATTAATATGTTATTTTCTGTTACAAAAAAGTTTAACAAAAGTGAAATATCTGTTAATTGTTCCAGGAATATTTTTTTTAATACCTTTGAGGTATAGGGAAAGATATCTATCTTGGATTTGGGAAGTACCTAAGAAACATATTAATAATTTACTCAGGTAAATATAACCATGTAACGCCTAAATCTATTCTAATTTGTTTTTAACATCGGTCATTACTGCTATTACTTTACTAGACCACAAAGACAATGTATGTAGATATGAAATTGTTTGGGAGTTGAAGTAATAGATTTTTTTAATTCTCACAGACCTCAACGCTATGAACTGTCATCGATTATAGCAATTGGAATAAGAAGTGTTATCAATGTATTAACCGCTGCACTTGCAATCCTTTGGGTAATGTAAAGTAACAATACCTCTTCGTGCTTTTTGGCCCAACCAACCCCAATACTTTGTGATTCAGTTTTGAATTGTTGACCTAAATTAATCGAGAAAATAACGTTTACATGAATGTATACTTTTAGGTAATAGTAACCCAGACAAGAGTCCTAGATTCAAGCGTTATGAAATGCGTCTGTCAAAACTTTACTTTTAGTGAAACTAATATTTTTCGGATTATACATACTACGCGACTTTGTTGTTGTCAAAAACTATATACTATCGACTTTTCGGCAACCGTGATCACTTAAATTATTAATTTTTTATGTCTTTATAGTATTATAGAGACGTTATCGATACGATTCAAATGTTATAATGATATTTAAAGTTGTTTTATTTTGCCTGTTTTGGTAAAATTTTTCAGACAAATCATTGAATTTTTCAGACGTATTTTCTGGTTCAGTTTTCGTTAGTTATGTGGCATTACCCTCGTTGGAAACGTTTACAAGAGACTGATAATAGTCGCAAAGTCTACAAAGACCACGAATACACGTATATGGCTGAGATGGCTTTTGTACATGCAATCCTTACAATCCTTGTTAAGCAGGTTTGAGATTTATATTGTTAAAATTTGTTTTATTAAAAAAAAAAAATGTACATAACTAAAATCTATTCGCGCGAGGTGGGTAAAATCAGGTTTTCAACGTGTGCATCTATCCTATACCGCAAGTGATGCTACCTGGGCGCTTCGGTATAATGTTGAAAGTATCAGATGTAACGCCTTTGTTAGCTTCTACTCCGGAGTAAAATGTCATATGAACAGTATAACAACAATATCTCCGCAAATAGGCATATTAATTAGAATATCTTGTAACGTAGTTAAGAAGACTATTATGTTAAACTTTAATACGAAATTTTAAAAAAATGCATCAATAAATGCAGATTTTATTTTAATTTGAATCTTTGAAACGCTCTACTGTAAAATTACACTTTTGGAGATACAACAACTTACGTGGGAGGTATCGACATATATATTATAATTCATACATACACATACTTTCGGGGTTACATTTGGTGTACAGTAATGGAGTTAGAGGTTATGTGATATTAAAATAAAAATTGTTTTTCTTAAATTTAAGGTTTTCATAGTACTAGCGCTGATAATGACTGATTTCGAAAATTACAAAACATTTATAAAACATGAGATATCAATATCAATAAAATTGTTTTTCTTTTGTTTTATGAATTCTTATACAGTCTTGGTAATTTTCTCGCATGTAGGGGTAAGTGGTAAATACATACAAACGTACAATTAATATCTTATTTAAGGTGTTCTTAAAAATGATTTGTTTTAAATTTTTTGCTTGATTTTGTTAAGTTAATACCGATTCTTATTTTAGATTTTTTACAATAAAGATCATGAAGATAGGCAAGATTACATGGTTCCCTTTGGGAAAATGAACAACGGTTTTTCAACAACTTTAGATGAAATTTGTCTTTCTGTAGTTGTTATGACAATTTTAGAACACGTTATACTACCGCTTGTTGATCTATTTAAAAGGTAAAACACTGGTATTGCCTTACAAGTAATACTTGACAAAATTGATCTAATGATAAAATAATAACAATCTCCATTTATTTATATTGGTGGAAAACAGAAAAAAATTACATTTTGAAGTTATTGAGTAGACAGTGCGCGACTAATATCCCTGGATAACTCGACGATTTCCAAGTTTTATTAAAATTAGAAACAGTTTTTCGACAAAAATATAATAATTAATTTTGATGTGATATCAACCAAGTACATTGTTTTTCTGTATCTTACTAACTATTACAATTGTTTTAGTCGTCAAACGGATTATTCATTTTTTTGTAAAAACGCTCCGTGTTGGGAAAGGGAATACAAACTCAAACCAATAACAGAAAACTTTTTTCATAAAGGATACCATAAACTCCGTCTGTATTAGAGATAATTTTATGTGTTAAAGTTTCATCTTTCTAATGATTAATAATAAAACTGTCGCTAATTTTAGTGATGCAGTTTGCGCTTCTCACATGTTATTCGATGTTATTTCCTTTGGCGTCGTTATGTATACTTATAATAAATCTTTGGGACTTGAGGTAATCAATTCTTCAAATGTCTGCTTTTTACCATATGTATATAGCTTTTTATAATCTATAGTGTTAAGGCTACGAAAAACGTAAAGTTATCGTTCGACCCACTACTATGTTTTTTTGGTTTCTAATAACAAAATTTCATTGAATGAATCCATCCTACGTTATGACAATTTTATATATTGCATTTGTTAACATTTTGTTTTTCAGGAAAACTGCCTACGAGTTGTTATTAACACACCGACGACCCTTACTAATAAACAATTCGGGGCCTGGATTCTGGAAAATATTGTTTTTGATTACTGCTCATATCGCTCCATACTTTAACGTAATGTAACATATTTTTTATAGTTTCTGTTATCATTAGCTCATGTCTGATTGATTTTAAACTTTTTTATCATCATTATATTTGGTATTTACTTAGTCTTTAGGTAAATCATTCATTATCGCCTCAATTTCTAATTAAACGTAAAAAACGAATTATAAGTATCTAGATTAAAATATACATGTGGTCTTTACTTTTTATCGATAACCTCTTATCAATTCCGTTTTTAATTATTATGTTAAAATTTAAAAGGCGATTTAAATATATCAAATGTTGTAAATTTTATATTTAAATTTCTTTTGGAGTATTACAAAAACTATAAGAAAAAGAAAAAAAAGTATCACTGTTATCAAGATTTCACAAAACCACGCCTATTTATATATTTTTAAGAATTTTATAAGAATAGTACATTTTTGATAAAAGCTTAAGTATATTTATAATAAACGAACATCAATTCATAAACCACTTCCAAATTCTCACGATATTTTCGGTGTAGGCATGAGGTACCTGAAAAGTTTCTTTCCAAACTGTGTACGCCAATTTATTCACACTACTTATCAATACCTACTAAAATGTTTATACGGTCTGTCGCCTTATTGTCATTTCAACGTTTTGCCCTTTAATGCGTTGCAACGCCGATTTTTATAATTTTATATCTTTTATTTCAGATAACAGTTTTACTATTTCAATCATTCAAGTTTCATACAACATACATCGATATCCGTAAATTAAATTACAGATCCGGTATTTTCGTAAGTATCCAAACAATAATAAGAGACAAGTAACAATTTTTAAATTTAGTACAAAAGGTAGTGTTCTCTGTATTTCGTGATATATGATATACTCAAGTCTCAAGCGCGTTAAATAAACGTAGGACAAGTTTATTACATGGACAATTTCAAAAAAAATTAACTGTTTTCAAGGCAAGAACAAAATGATTAGGAAAGTAAAGTATAAGTATAAATATAAATATTTATACTGTATATATATTATGTATACTGATATATACATAATATATACTGTGTAATTATTATTAGTAGAAATTAATATGTATATTTTTACTTTTACATACTACCGTCTTCATGTCTTTCTGCTTTGCCTAAGGGTTGACTGGGAGAGAATGCCTTCAGGCATTAAGTCCACCTTTTGTATCTACGTGTGTAGTTAGACAATAAAGTTTTTAAATAAAATAAATAAATAAATAATTATTAAGAGTAATACATATAAATGTACATTGTGTACTTCTCACAGACTTTGCAAAAAAAAAGAAAAGTTATTGTGTAATATTATTACAGAAATGCATAAATATTTTAGAATATTTTCGGAGCAAATAGGTATTCAAATAATACTGAAAAACATACGATAATGTTAAATTATCGGTCCACATAATTAAGTTACCATTTTTTTATTTTGGCATTTTGTTGAATATTTGCTTAAAATGTGATGTAAAATATTTAATAAAGTTCAATTATTAAAAATAAAAATAACACCTTAAATCCAACCATACCTACGAATCGACTATCGTATTTACATAGGGGACGGACACTGGATAATAAGTTACTGGTGTGCCTTATATGGCTCTGGGAACTCAGTCAATAATGAGAGCCGTTCTTTAAGAAAACGTAACCGCTGCCCGGAGGTGATCGCCGGGGCTTACCTGGGACTAACGGTGGGTGTCACAGCATGCGAATCGTCAGCACTGATGAATTGAACACTCGGGCTCGCGCCAACAAAGATATAACATGAGACTAGCCATACATCATACATCCATAGAACCATACAGCTCAAGAGCAGGATCGTACACATCACTCATCACTCATAACTTCATCACCTGAAACCACTAGCCGAGCTACATTTCGGTACTTAGTAGATTTAGCTATAATACCTCTCGCCCCCACTTCTACAACGTAAAAATCCCAAAACGAACCTATTTCGTTAGTAAACTCGTAATATTTTGTGACTTTAATGGTATGATGGATGTTAATGGATGACCGTAATGGTATCTTCGGGGATGTTAGTTTCCCAAGGAACCGTAAGCCCTATCATCACAACGCTCTTTAAAATTCGTGGATACATAAATATGTTGGGTTTTGAAACCGCCGCACAACTATCCTCGAGGATGTGGTATTGTTTTTCGTACGTATTCATCATAATAGTCCAATCTGAAGCATCTTTCAGGACCAAGTAAGGCTTGTCGTTTGATTTCAGAGCCCTAGTGCCCTCTCTCACAAAATCTACAGATCGCTCGTTTGGGTTTATTTCACTTTGGCTACCTTTGTACGTATGATTTCCAGATTCCTATCGTGACGGCGCGAATACTGACCTCTGTCCAAGAGTACCTTACATTCCACCAGCAAATGCTTAGCAGTTCCAACTATGCCTTTCTACAGATACAGCAAATTTTTTCGGTACCTTTACCCCATCTCACTAAATTAATCTGATCTGGGAGAGTCATCTGGAAAGCATTGAGATAGAATTTTAGCACTCATGAATTAAGGTGCGCCATTTTAGCGCTAATGGAAAGCGAGAATCTCCTATATCTAACCACTCGTTTTACATCTCTAAACTCATTGCATGGATCTTATACATATTTAACATTCTCATCTTGCCGAAAAAAGTACTTCGATGTATGCGTAGCTTGGCCCTTCTTACTTGAGCCTAACCCTACTCCTGTTGCTTTGTGCTCTTATCATAAACTGCTTATAGAATTGAAGTCGTGACTCTAGGGCTCTGGGGCATCTTTGACTATTGGGCATCGCTACCAACGATGTTATCATGGGAGTTCCCCAGAATATATCTCTTTAAACTCTTAGGTGTTTATAGAGTTCCGACGGCCTTTACAGACTCATTTCAAAATTAATGGGATCCCTGAATAACACCGATGTATCTGACGCCTGCATCTAATTTGATAAAAGGGTTTTATTAAAGTCTTCGACGAGAAAAGGTCAATTTAAACGTGAAGTTAGGTAATTATCATAGATCCAAGCTTTTTTGACGTTAGTGAATTGTTGGCTATCTACCTTGTTGAGATTCTTTAAAAAGCTATCTACTATTCCTTCTTAAGATAGAGAACGACCTATATTATCAATCTTAAGACAGAGGAATTTCAATGGTGCATTTCCGTAACCGTAGAACCACTTTGACCGCGTAACGATAATTCCGAATCGTTTGTATTCCGCCTTCCAGGACCTACACAGAAAATTTGGGCGTATCACGTAGCGATGTGGTGTTGGAGGTATCTTTAAATATCGCCAATGCTTTTAATGAATTGCCCTTTGCCACGACACGGAAATCTTTAAGATTCAAAGGCATTTCTGAATACTTGCGAAAGACTGTTGAGTCTGTCGACTGGTTCTACTTGATCAATAAAGCCCTTAGGTATTCGGAACATGACGGATGACAGGAATTAATAGTGTCGAGGGGAGTTTCCACAAAGTTAATAAGGAGCCTGTTCCGGCTGGTAGAGAAGCGCATAGCTTTGCCTTATTGCTATCTTTTCCACCTGATAAGGAAAGCTACAAATTGCTGTATGTATGTGGACAACGACCTTCTTCTAGCTTCTGATCCAGATAGCAAAAAAAAAAGCAAAAAAAACATTTTATTTTAAAGAGATGGCTTATTTAAATAATTTTTTTTTACAGAAAAGAGAATATCAAGAAATGGAGAGTTACTTGAGACAAAGTGAAACTTGTTTCAGGCCTCGTAAGTACACAATCATATGTATCGTATTTTAGATGTGAAAAAGTAGTCTTCAAACAAATTGTTCTATTATAAGTAGTATAACTATTTAATTTTGTGTATGTTTTTCATTAAAATACAATAACAATTTTAAAAGATACACAATATAAGGGTATAAGGAAAACTTTTATTATTTTTATTGCTCGTTGGTAACCAAATCCATACTAATATTATAAAGCTAAAGAGTTTGTTTGTTTAAAAGCGCTGATCTCAGGAACTACTGGTTCGGATTGAAATATTTTATGTCTGTTAAACCTGTTTAAGAGCCATGCATATTTATGTTACTTTATATGTACAAAATATTGCCAAGTCGGTTTAATTACTTATAAAAGTACTGTTAAGAAATAAAGAAAACAATCATTAAGTACATTTTATAAAACTGAAGAGTTTGTTTGGTTGTTTAAAAGCGTTAATCTCAGAAGCTAGTTATGTGAATTGAAAAATTCTTTTTGTGTTGAATAGATCATTTATATAAAATAGTTAAGGCCATATAACATCACGCTGCGAATAATAGGAGCGAAGAAACAATCGAAAATGAGATAAAACGGGGAAAATTCTTTATCTTTGAGAGCTTGCGTTGAGAAAACGGTTTAAAATATTAAAAAAAATATCTATGAAAGAATTATTTCTCTTGAAATTATCTAAAAAATGTCTGCTTTTATGACGGCATGGAAAAGGACAGTATTTTCTATTAAACTAACACAACTTTTTTTTTCTACTTCTATTATACAAAAGGGGAAACAAAAAATACTACCAATAATAATACAATATAAAATGTAAATTACAAAAGACAATAACAAATTACCAATTTATTACTAAACAATTTAAAACTAAATGAAGAATAATTCTGCCAAATTTCGTTAAAATCCGTCGAGTAGTTTTTGTTTCCATAACGAATATACAGACAGACAGATAAAAATTTTACTGATTGCATTTTTGGTATCAGTAGCGACCCCTAACCACAACTTGAAAATTATTTTTTAAATATATTTTATGTACAGAATTGATCTCTCTACAGATTTATTATAAGTATAGATTAACACATAAAAAGTTCAAATAAACTATAAAGAGAAGGAGAATAGGAAGAGAGTAACATAAAATATAATCAGCGAATAAAGATTTAAAATATTGGGACGCGAATAGTACAGCTGCTAATTACCGCTACCGGTCTCGGGCATATAGCATTCTCGGGCGATAGGCCGGGCCGTTTTGACCTTTGGTTGCTGAGCGGTCAAACACAGCGCAACCAAAGTTTTTACAATAAATTATATGTAAAAGTCAATAGACGCGTTGAGTGTGTATCCAATGCACAGCTATGAGGTATTAAAATAATATTTGAATATATTTTTTTATAAGTAAATAATTGTAACTGTTTATATTTATTGTATCGATATTCATGGTATATGTAAATGAAAAAATATATGTAGGTAGATAAATAAATAAATAAAATAATTAATATATCAGTATCCTCATTCACCAAGATAATGCTTCAGCGCACTCCGTAAATCGCACTGTTGAATTTTTGACTATGTCGTGTCGAGAAAATGAGTCATCCCTCACACAATAAGCCGTTTTCGATTTTTCTAAACACTTTCATTGTTATCTAGGTCTTATAGAACAGGTTCTTACGTTTACTCGAAGCTGGCTGGCTAAGTTTAGAAACTTGCTTATTTTTTAAGAAACGATGGTATGTTTTAAAACACAATGAGTGATTTTAATAATAAGTATCTATTAGGAGAGACGAAACCTCTTAACATCCAATGGATTCACTGTGCAGGTGCCGGGTAAATCGCGTTGCAGGGAGAGGACTTTAACAGTGCCTGGGACTTCCGACCCAGGTGTAGGTTTAAGGGGCCCCTATCTAACGCCAAGTACCCAACTCGAAAAAACGTAATAGGAGCAAAACTACTATTATCTTTTTATTTACAGTTTTCTACAATCGCGAAATAAAGATTCAACAGGATGAGCTCGGTATTCGTTACGTAATTTTGGTGATGGTAAGATATTAAATTTTTTGATATTCTGTAAGTTCATAATTTCGTTTCAATTTTTGGTAGTAAACGAATAAATGGTACGCAGTGCCTAATAAAGCGAGATTAGTATTTGCCGTGGCAAAGACTCGTGAGTCTTATACAAATTTGGACTCCGCTATCTTAGGTTCTCTCATATTAGCAAAGCATAATAACTATTTCAATACAAAATTATAAGTTAACAAGAAATAAATATATATGTATATATTTTATTTGTCCGCTCCTTTTATGGGTTTAAGATAAATAAAAACAATCCATTAATTATTGTTTTACAGGTATTGGGGGTGGTGCTCGACTTTTTTCTTCGTTTTATAATTCCAGCGACAAGTGAGTCACTGGAGGAAACTATTAGAAAAGAAAAGCGCATTAAAGAGAAATATTTAATACGCAAAGGAATTGCTAACTAGTGGAAATGTTAAAGTAATAGTTTTTGGTTAACTAAATTATTTATACTCAAAACTTTGTGGTTATCCGTTATGTAAATGAAGTGTTTCATAAAAATATGTATATTTTGGGATAAATTAAAGATTGAATCTTATATAAGATTATTTCTTCGTTATTACTGTTATTATTTGGTTTTCCGTTTTATTTCAAAGTGTACATGTTTGTCCAATTATTATTCATGCCGCGTATATGAGTTAATAGCATGATAAAAAGTGTAAATACGACTAATCTGACAATTTGTGAGAGACATAAAGAAAGGGGAGGTTATTAAGAAAAATATCAACTCCATATTCTCGAACATTTCTTATTTTTTCTATTTGAAGGAAACATAATAAGGATTATGAGAAATATATAATCTGTAAATTTTCATAAGCCAAAATAACAAAAATTCAATGGCCATTTTTAATGCGTGCAATTACGCTTACAATCTTCAGTCGTTGTTTCTATTTATCTCTACCTTTTACATTCTTAGTCCGTCCTCACCCCCAATGTATAGGTAGTTTCTGCAAATAGCTTCGAATCACATACCCTAAAATTTTTATTTTAAACTGTCTCGTTAGGCGAATGTATTCTGATAATCTTGAGCATGTCTTGGGAATAAAAACTCTTCTTCTACCTGGCAAATTCCCAGCTATAGCCAGAGTCTACCTTACATGTTGTGAATAGTTTTGGTTATTTGTTTTTACGACCGGCTGCCTGCCTGACATCAACCCTCTTTGGGAATCAGCATTAATCAGTGATGTCTAAATAGTCTTAGAAAATACATATGACTAGGAAAAATCACATTGGTACTTGCCCGGGCCAGGATCGCATCCGCTCCCTTGTGAATGAGAATCGGGCCTTTTAACCACTAGGCCACCACTGACTGAAATAAAAACTAAACATTCCTAACCAGGCTTGGGAATAAAAACTAACCATATAATTCTTAAGCTCATACGCTTGAGTAATTGAAATTGGCGATTATTTAGCAAAGTCTAATTATTGCCACCAACTTAGATCACATTCGATCCATCACACTATTGAATGAGGACTTTTTTGAGGTTCACATAACAGCCCCTTATAAAACTGGTCGAGATCTGAATTTTTATTTATATTTTCATTTTCAACCTCTATCCCGATCATCCCCATCATGAAATCAATGAGATTAATACACGCACATTATTTAATAGAGGCGGGACGTGAATACTACTAATATATGACGGGCTCGAGCGTGACCACGGTACATTTTTTTACATTTTCCTTTTTCTTTTCACAGACGAAAAGAAGAAAAATTGGTTGTTTGTAAAGTAGGTTAACGATCGAGATGTTTACGTGATAACGTCTTATTGGTGATATAAGTTATTGGGAAGTAAGAAATTAATGAAGATAACAATTTTTTTAAATTTTAAATTAGGTACATTTGTCGTTTTTTTCACACTTTTGATGATAAATTTCGGGTGTAAAATGACAAGTTAAACATTCTATTAAACATTCAACGAAAATTTAACCGCACGAGAAAATCTCCATTCGTTTGAATGCCGCTAGAGTGAGAGAGACGGAAAATCGGTCCACTCACTAAAACGCTATGCCTGCCTCCACTCGTAAGGATTCCGCATGACAGGTTTCAGGGAATGACTAGAAGCGCTCGAGATGAGACGGGAGATCGGTCCGTCTCTCTCTCGTTATACCTGCGATCGCGCTCGTGAGGTTTTGGTGTGACACAAGTTTCTGAACATGTCACCCGACTAAAACGATTTTAAAGACGTTATCACGTCAAAAACATTTGTTTTTCTTTTTATTATGTTAACTTTGCAATCCAGTAAATCTCCATAATACTTGAGTAAATCTCCATTTAGCACCGTGGCTTTCCCGTTTATAATGAGTATCCTACAAAACATCGGTTGATAATGTTTACCTTTACTCATACGTTTCCTCAATGAATTCAATATCGTAAAGTGAAATAAAACAACGTATACGTAAACGTCACAGCAGTAAAGGTAACGCGAGATTTCGATGCCCCTCAATACTCAATAACCTAAGGCACTCAAGTTATGCCAAGCTATGCCTATGCTACGGCTTTCATCAATTCAAAATTAATGAACGAATAATGTTAACGATGTAATTGTTATTAAAATAAGAATTCAATAAATAAGTTCAGTCGAACTAAAAGATACTTCTTTAACTTATTAACAAAAAAGGTACATATGTACTAATTACCTTTTATAATCACTTTGAAACGAAACTATTCACAAACAATAAATAATCTCACAGAGCTATCAAAGAATTTCCTTACACGAAGATCAAAGTTATGATTGCATGTTGTTCAACATTGAAATGTAGAAATTTAATTGTTATAATTATATTTACTGATTGTAAAGTTTGGTGAATTTCTTTTTATTTATACTTCTTATGTCTATAAAGATTTATCGTCAAAGAAGTATATAACCATCTTACTTTAAATAAAAAATTTAAATAAATGTTCTAATTCACACTGACACTGTTATTTCTTGTCAATTTTGTTGATTTTTCTTTATATGCTTATATATTTATTATTATATTTTAGAATATTGGTTTTATGTAATAATGGAGCAAGGGGATCTCAAAAAACTGGTTTTTATATATATTTTTTTAAATCACCTTCCACTATACATAGTTACAGTTCACACAGTCATAGCTAAGTATAACGATTTTATGGTTTCACTTTCATGTAAAAAAGTTCTTATGTAAAAGGTTGTTGTAAAGTAAATTGTAGCCGAAATATTAGGCAAAACGTAATACAGTATAATGTAATCGCAAAGTAGGTATATCTGAGAACCCTGGTTTTGTTCCTAGCTTAACCACCAGCAGTATGTACATATTATTGATATGAATAAAATTTTAACTATGTACTTGTCAATAGGACGATACGTATAAATAAATAGGCTCTAGAATATAGATCGAGGCTTTTTTAATCATTTTTCATTTTGTTTACTTTTAAGTGTTATACGATAAGAACAGACTCTTAAAGCATGTTAGGTAGCATTCATTTCTGTAAAGAGTACATTTAAGCATTTTTGAAATAACTGATTTTAAGTGTGATTCTGTTTACCGTCGGTAGTCTTCATGCAGGCTCATATATGTATTACAATAACGGGTTAAAAAAATAATCCATCACTAATTGTTTATCCAATTCCTATATTGTGGAAGTGAAAAAATTCGGATAGATGTAGGTTAAACATATATGTACATATAATAATGTTTCTGGTGAAAGTTAACGCAACGTAAGTGACCCAACCGCCAAACTTTTTTGAATATATGAAGTATAAAAGATAGGTATGTAAAAATTTATATCAATTTATTAATGTTCAGAATATTTTCTTTTAGTCAGAAGAAACCACAATTGCAAAAGTGGGAAAAGATAATTTTTCATCCTTAACTGGATATTTAAATGACAGCAACAAAAGGATTGATATAGTTTTAGTCTTTAAAGATGATGGTAAGGATGAGAAGAAACAAATGCGTTTAAATTTTTTAATGAATGCTCTTCAAGTAGGTTTAGAAGCTGAAGTGGAATCAGGAAAGGTGAAAAAATAAGTATATTGTTATGTTGTTTCCAATATTTAATCACCTAATCAAAGCAAATGTTGTTTTAGATGGCCGAACATCGAAATTTAGTTTTCGTTAAACTTCATGCTCCCGATGAGATTATTGAACAATACGGATTGTATTTCAACGAAAAACGATTTTTTAAGGATAGTCATCTAGAGTTTATTAATCCTATATTCAACATTTTTGGCACGAAACATGAAAGGGAGCTCCTTAAAATAGTTAGGTAAGTAAAAAGACTAAACAGGCGCTAAGCCTATAGTGATGTCAGGTCAAAGGATACGAGACAGAGGAAAATCATGCCACTGGAATTATTAAGGTTGCAGATACTATCGGTAATTATTGTTTTTTACAAAATTACTCTGTATTAAGGTAATATGAAGATTTTAATTATTTATTAGAAAAAGGTAAGTACCCTTACTTATCCTTATAGAAGTCTATAAAACTGTAGTTTTTACTCTGATATAATATGCACCTGTTAAATTATTGCATAAACTCTTCCTTGTAACTATCTTTATGATATCGTTGTTGTACAGTAAACTATTTTTGTGGACTCAAACTTTGCAAAGTTTTTTTTACGTACAAAATATATTCTTTTACTAATTAACTCTTTCTACATAATAAAAGTCTAAGTTAATGGTATTATTAATGTCAGAACTCACTATCCCGGACCAGACAATTACTCGACATTGGAACGCAGCACCATTGTTTATAAATTATTACTTGAGCTGCCATTCGGTGATAATATGAATCATTACGGAATAAATAAGTAAGTATGTACCATAATTAGTTTTGGAGATTGTCACGTATCATGGTTTGATTAGTTTCTTAGGATATTAGTTATAGTAAAGGATCTCTATATAGAACGACCTTTACCAAGATGCATATTTGGTGCAACGTATTACATATTCAATTTAATATGTCAATAATTACATATATTGCATATGGCTTATCTAATAAATGTCACCATCACTCTCACCACCTGTCCGAAATATTCTCTCGTTGCAATATTTCACTTTTCGAAATTCAACAAATGTAAGTCCTGAAGACTGATTTTTCGCAGGCAACCCTTTACAAACGTTTTCATTATAAAATAATAATTAGACCGAGGTAAAATGTTACTATCAATTTACCTGTATATACCTGGCAATCCGAGAGTTGTGACTGGAAAAGAAAAGGCAACCTTACGTTTGCATATTCTATGGGCTTATTACTTTCGATTGCTATGGAAATTCTTTAATACTCAAACCGGAGAAATATTTAAAAACATCTTTTTATCTATTAATTTAATATAATTATTGACTTATTAAATTGAATATAAAATATGTTTCATCAAATAAGCATATCGGTGAAGATGGTTTTATATCGTTATTTTTTATTTATTTTATTTGGGAAACAATCAATTTAGAAACACTGTAATATATATATAAAAAACATAAACCAATAATGTCTCCATTTAAAGCTAATACACAAAAAAAAACAAATTAAATGAAATGAAATGAAATGAAAATTGAAAGTAAACAAAAACAAAAGAGTTAAAAACATTTAGCATTTAAAATATCCCGAACTGCTCCTTTATAAATACTAATTTTTGGGAAAAATTATCTACGTTTTCGAAGTGATCTTAGACTATTACGTGCGTTAGTAAAGTGCTTGCGAAGCCGACAATATAAATTCACTCTCTTTTCAGATTAATACAAAAAAACTTATTTCTGGACGTATTTGCTCTTCACGACGGTCCATATTTTATAAAACAAAAATCTGAGTTGCTCCAAACAAATTTACGACAGGTAAGGTACTACAGTGTAGGTATATATATAATTATTATTATTGAATCTTCCGAAACCTGATTTTTCTACTGTTATGAATGAAAATCTCGACGTAAGTATTAGTATTAATATAATTTATTGCTCTTTTTTTTGGACATGGACAAATGAAACAATTTAATACTTTTTATATTATTGAACATTGGAACTATGTTAAAAGAATTCTCAGGTACTTAAAGAAAATTAATATGTATTGTTCAAAGTTTAGTCGTCAAGGTGAGAGCTTACATGTTATGTAGATGTTGATTGGGCGAGTGACAGCTTAGACAGAAAGTCTTACAGTGGATTTCGTTTTGTCATAAAAGATCAAAACTAAAAATATTAAAAATAATTTTGTTACTTAGACTATCAAGAGTGGAATAGTAGAGGTAAATTATTTATCCACAAATAAAATGCCAGCAGATTTGCTGTCCAAAGGGCAGGTACAGTTAAACATCACAAGTTTATGGAAAAATTAGGCATTTAAAAACTGTAACTCAATTCCATTTTTTTTGTAGTTTTTGTTTAATTAATTTTGATAAGGAGGGGTGTTGCGGTTGATTTTGTCAAAATACATAAATATGTTACTAGCAACATCCATTGTGATTGGCTTTTATTTAAATGCTTTGCTAGTTTTTTTTTTCGATGTCAACATTGTGTTGCTGTAATCTTATTTATCGGTTTTTACTTTCCCTATTTGAAAAATCTTATTCCCAATATCGTTTCTCAGTGCATTTTAAGAAAAGACGACGACGATGATGATGGTTATGATTTGATGGTAGCTTTCTATATTGTTTGATTTGTCCATGTCCAAAAAATGGATGGGTCAAATGAACCACCAGGTGACATATATAGGACGATATAAGAGCATAAAATAATAAGATTCAGCTCTATGCCGTCACTTGTAAGCTGTCCAATTGAGTGCTGGTAAGAATTCAAAAGCGCAGGTAAAGTGAGTACCTTTTGGGTCATATATTTTTGTACGGCCTTTTTACCATCGGTAAATCCATGAAAAATAATAAGAACCAGAAATAACAGTGCCGTAAAAAATGATGCGCCACAAAGTATTTTATGCGTAGATAATATTTTTTACATCCGTGCATTTTCGTTGGTCCAAAGGTATTTTCAATTCTTGGATATTATATTAGTCTGAACTGCGAGCCGAGTTTTGTGGGTCACTGCATGCCGATGAAACACGCTCATTAACTCAAAACTAATTTCGGCTCATGCAGGACAGGTCATTGTACACATAAAAATTTTGGTAGAGGAAAGGAAAGGGCAACCGCCTCTCACCTTTTGGATGAAACACAGCCATTAAAACTTACTTTTGGCGGATCTTCTGTAAGGGAGTGTTACTTCCCCGGTCAAACCAGCCCATGTTCGAGCTGAAGTTACTTGACCACTGCTACCACTTTCTTTCTCACCTCACCACCACCTCAAGCAAGCATTAGGTTTTATTTTACAATTATCTTACATTACATAAGTGTAAATTGTAAGATTCATTTTAAGTCATATTGGTTTAGTGACTTCTGGTTTTCTTCGGCCTCCTGCTTACATATGTATAGCTAGCGTCACTTGTTTCTAACTGTATATTCCTTTTTTCTAGATTTTGTTTTACAAATGGTTAGGACTAATAAATATATGGAAGACGCAACCAATTCATATGATACACGAGTATTTTGGAAACAGGGTAAGAAAATTATAATGTTAATAGACATTGCTTTCAAAAATGTTAATATAAAAAGACAGACCTTTAATTAATCTTGTTTTTTATTACAACTTCAATTATTTTAGGTTGCTCAATACATGGCGTTTTATGAATATTTCAACATTATGCTTATTATACTTGTCCTATTTAGTTTTGTGACCACGTTTCGACTGTACTTGAATCGAGAAACCTTTGAATCAAATATTATGTTAGTATTCGAATGTGTATACATCTATGTATAAATATAAAAATGAATTGCTGTTCGTTAGTCTCACTAAAATTCGAGAACGGCTAAACGGATTTATCTTATCTTAGTCTTGAAATGTTTGTGGAGGTTCAGGGAAAGTGTAAAAGCTGAAAAAATTGATTCATTTCCGTGAAAACCTTAAAAACAGCCCTTTTGTGTTTCCGATACCAACGTTTTCTTTGACAATAGATTCAATAACTAACTAATATGTCAATCATTCTGTTGAACTTAAGAACACAGAGATTTATGACTTACCTATAGGTAAACTCTAAAAATGTAACTAAAATTTTATTTATTTATTGATTGAGGCAGTGCGAAGTCTGTCGGGACAGCTAGAGTTATAATAAAAATGAACCTATGAAGGGGAAAGTGTTATACCTTTGGTACCGTCTTATTTTTTTTTGAGATAGTACAATAAAAATAGATGGTAAATCCAGAGAATACAATATTTAAAAAAATCTTATTACATTTTGTTTTTAGAAAATGGTTTAGCCTTTTTTCAGTTTTCCAATATTATCCAACCCCAATTCTAAACGGAAACATTCAAGTATGAACCAATATATATACAACGTGTAACGTTATTAACGCACACCCTCAAATATCCCAATTAGAATATAATAATATAAACGCAATGAGATTATTTAGACACCACTGACATACGGTGAAGGAAAACATCGTGAGGAAACCTGGACTTATAGTTTCACAATTATAAGTTTGAAATCACCAACCCGTCTTGAGCAAGCGTGGTGATTAATGCTCAAACCTTCTCCATGTGAGAAGAGGCTATGCTCAGCAGTGGGCGTTCATAGGCTGATGACAAACGCAATGTATACCCCAAATATTATTTATATGTGCGTTAGCATTTTTTATTTGTGAAATTAGTTATCCCAATTTCGTGCAAATAATATGGTCAGCTATTCACCAACACTCCGCTGCACACGCACACACAGACACACACAATGTACTCGCCGCGTCCGTGCCCCTCTCTCCGAGTGCCGTCCGACAATAATAAGAAGTAGGTAATAATAAGTATACGAAATAACTACATTATGATTTATGATTCTTCTTTCCATCACACTTTTCAGGCTTAAGATTGTCGACATTGAATTTTTTTTAATGTGAAGCCAATATTTTATAATTACTGATTTGTTAAATTTAATTTGTAAATAAGAATTATTAAACAGCTGATAACGCGTGATTTGATTAGACACCACAATACCTACGACAAATTCGGCGTGTTTAAATGGTGTGAATCAAAATATTAACAATAATTTAAAGATCATAAACAAACTTATAGTTTAAAATATCCACCGCCTTGTTCAATGCACTTTAATGACCGTTTTCGCAATTGTGGTTTTATTTTAGATAATACTGCAGTGTCACTTTTCACTTATACAAAGGCGGTCATTATCTTGTTTTTTAGTTCCTTGACACTTGTTGTCTGTGTTATAAACTAACGATTTAATTCGTCCCCACAAAAAAAAAGTCCAGTGGAATCAAATCAGCTGATCTAGGAGGTCAATGAACACGTGCGTAGGTATTTGATGTGTGCCGACTGCCGCTGTTGGTGTTGCGTGCGTAGGATGACTGTAATTTACTTAGTTCTATCTAAATTTGAGAAAAAAATGACCTACATAAAAAACTATAAAAATCGATCCAGATACCGATTCTGAACAAACTACCTTCAGGGTGTGTGTTAATTATGTTACACGTTGTATATATTATATATATATATATATATATATATATATATATATATATATATATGGGTGCACTTCTTTTTTCTTATTATTTTTATTACTTTAAAACTAAGTATCTCTTCAAGGGCTGTTTCATATCAAGCAAATGTTGACGTATCATATGTACAGTCTTCGGAAGTCACGCTTCACTTTCATTAAAATATTGTGATTTTGGCAAATTTTATATTCCCTTTACGATAAGTTTTGTAACCGTTTCTTGGTCCAACCAAATTAGCTAATCACTTTTAATATTAAGGACATACTGTTTTCATAAGTATTTTTTCATAACAGATGTTCTTTTACCGTTTATTTAATAAAAAAAGTATTTTAAGGTATCTAAAAGTCTTTTAATAAAAAAAAGAATATACCTAATTTATTGACTTAGATGTAATTAAGTCTTTAATATTACTTTTATTACTTTTTAATGTTACATTTCAGGTCAGCAAAGTTTATATGCGACAACATCAAAGATAAGAATATTTGCACTGAGTGCCGAAACGAGACTCTTTGTCCATTACTGTCCGGATCAGCGTATTGCAGAAGAGCACAATTTAGACAAATTATTGACAAGAAATTGACTTTAAATCACGGAATATGTGTCGTGATTTGGGGTAAACTTTGATTATTATGTTATTTTCTGTAACAAACATTTTAAAAAAAGTAAAATATCTGTAAATTGTTCCAGGAATAATTTTTTTAATACCTTTGAGGTATAGGGAAAGATATCTATCTTGGATTTGGGAAGTACCTAAGAAACATATTAATAATCTACTCAGGTAAATATAACCATGTAACGGCTGAATCTATTCTAATTTGTTTTTAACATCGGTCATTACTGCTATTACTTTACTAGACCACAAAGACAATGTATGTAGATATGAAATTGTTTGGGAGTTGAAGTAAAAGATTTTTTAATTCTCACAGGCCTCAACGCTATGAACTGTCGTCTATTGTAGCAATTGGAATAAGAAGTGTTATCAATGTATTAACCGCCGCTCTTGCAATCCTTTGGGTAATGTAAAGTAACAGTACCTCTTCGTGCTTTTTGGCCCAACCAACCCCAATACTTTGTGATTCAGTTTTGAATTGTTGACCTAAATTAATCGAGAAAATAACGTTTACACGAATGTATACTTTTAGGTAATAGTAACCCAGACAAGAGTCCTAGATTCAAGCGTTATGAAATGCGTCTGTCAAAACTATACTCTCGTTAGGCCTATAACGTTAATAGGAATAAGAGTTTATCTTTTAGTGAAATTAATATTTTTCGGATTATACATACTACGTGACTTTGTTTTTGTCAAAAACTATATACTATCGACTTTTCGGCATTCGTGATTACTTAAATTATTAATTTTTTATGTCTTTATAGTATTATAGAGACGTTATCGATACGATTCAAATGTTATAATGATATTTAAAGTTGTTCTCATTTGTCCTTTTTGGTTAATTTATGAAGGCGACGTTATTAATGGCAAATTTAGTAATGGCAAATCATTGAATTTTTCAGACGTATTTTCTGGTTCAGCTTTCGTTAGTTATGTGGTATTACCCTCGTTGGAAACGTTTACAAGAGACTGATGATAGTCGCAAATTGTACAAAGACCACGAATACACGTATATGGCTGAGATGGCTTTTGTACATGCAATCCTTACAATCCTTGTTAAGGAGGTTTGAGATTTTTAATTATATTGTTAGTATGTTTTTTTTCAATATCATGAATTGTCTATTCCACGACCAATTTTACTATCGTGTACTTAAACTACTTTGAAAAAAAAGACCTTTGGTTTTCTATTTGTTTCATAAAAGTACAAAGATATTGTTTGAAATTTTGGAATCTCAAAAAGAACATAGGTACTCATATACAGGGTGACAGGTGAATTACTATCAATATTTAAGGAGCATACTCAGTACATGATTGTCATTCGAATTATGTAAAAAAAATAGGTACTTAATTTTTGACCAAATAATAACCTGTATAAGTAAATAAAGTGTGTACACGTTCCAAGTGTTCCAAGTGTGGACGCGTGCGGCGGCGTGCTGATACAACAACACGCCGCCGCGCGCGAGTGTGTATGTGTGTGTGTATACCTAATCTGTAGGGTGTTCATACGATGCGTAATTAATTACATAACTTTTGGTTAACTTTACTTAGAAGTTTATTAATATTTATGTTATATTAATTTTTATTTTGTCATATATGATCGTCAAATATCACGTCCTCAAATATCGATAGTAATTCACCAGTCACCCTGTATATACCATCGCAGTGTCATAAAAACCAGAAACAAATAAATATTTGTCTCAATTGGTAAAGGCCTGCTAACTATATGTAATTCATAAACACATTCAATGTTATCTACACTTATTGAGTTCGAAGTTATGTGATATTGTAATTAAATAGTTTTTCTTAAATTTAAGGTTTTCATACTACTAGCGTTGATAATGACTGATTTCGAAAATTACAAAACATTTATAAAACATGAGATGTCAATATCAATAAAATTGTTTTTCTTTTGTTTTATGAATTCTTATACAGTCTTGGTAATTTTCTCGCATGTAGGGGTAAGTGGTAAATATATACAAACGTACAATGAATGTTTTTTTTAAACGAGTTATTAAAAATGGTTTATTTTTTATAATTTTTTTTAATTTTTTTAAGTGTTAATACCGATTCTTATTTTAGATTTTTTATAATAAAAAACTAGATAAATTGGATGATTACATGGATCCCTTTGGGAGAATGTCGAACGGTATTTCTTCAACTGTAGATGAAATTTGTCTATCTGTAGTTGTTATGACTATTTTAGAACACGTCATACTACCGCTTGTTGATCTATTTAAAAGGTGAAAAACTAGTATTACTTAACAAAATTGATCCAATGATAAAATAATAACAATCTCCATTTATTTAAATATTACATTATCATTAGTGATAAAAACACAAAAATCTCTATAAATTTATATTGGTTAGAAAAAAGTAAAAAAATTGTGATTCTGAATTTATTGAGAAACCAATGCTTGACTATTCTCCCAAAACTCAACGGTTTTTAAATTTAATTTTTTTTCGACAAAAATATAATAATTAATTTTAATATGATATCAACCAATTACATTTTTTTCTGTATCTTTCTAACTTTTTTAATTGTTTTAGTCGTCAAACGGATTATTCATTTTTTTGCAAAAACGCTCCGTGTTGGGAGAGGGAATACAAACTCAAACCAATAACAGAAAACTTTTTTCATAAAGGATACCATAAACTACGTTTGTATTAGAGATAATTTTATGTGATAAAGTTTCATCTTTCTAATGATTAATAATAAAACTGTCGCTAATTTTAGTGATGCAGTTTGCGCTTCTCACATGTTATTCGATGTTATTTCCTTTGGCGTCGTTATGTATACTTATAATAAATCTTTGGGACTTGAGGTAATCAATTCTTTAAATGTCTGCTTTTTACCATATATAGTTTTTTATAATCTTTAGTGTTAAGGCTACGTAAAACGTAAAGTTATCGTTCGACCCACTACTATGTTTTTTTGGTTTCTAATAACAAAATTTCGTTGAATGAATCCACCCTACGTTATGACAACTTTTAATATTGAATTCGTTGACATTTTTTTTTCAGGAAAACTGCCTACGAGCTGTTATTAACACACCGACGACCTTTACTAATAAACAATTCGGGGCCTGGATTCTGGAAAATATTGTTTTTGATTACTGCTCATATCGCTCCATACTTTAACGTAATATATATATTTTTTTTTAGTTTCTCTTGTCATTAGCTCATGTTTTATTGATCTGTAACGTTTTTGTTATAAATACATAGATGTAGTATTCACATATTCTACAGAAAAATCATACCTAACATTGCCTCAATTTTTTTAAACAAAACATAAAAAAACATATTCAATATATATGTATTTAGATTAATCATAGTTGTAGTCCTTGCCTTTTATTGATAGCCTCTTTGTAACGAAAATAAAATATATCTTTGTTATCTAAGTTTCATAAAACAACACCTTTTAATATTTTTTAAGGAATTTTATAAGCATAGTATGTGGTGTAAAAGTTTGACAAAAGCCTAAGTATATTTATAATAAACGAATGTCAATCACGAAACGTCTGCCAAGTAATTACGATATTTTCAGTGTAAGTATGAGGTACCTACCTAAAAAATTTTCATTCTAAACTATGTTCGCTTATTTCTTAATGTAACTAATAAATACTTAGTAAATTAATGTTAAAGATGAGATATATAACATCAGATACAAACAAATTAATTACGTCGTTAGCTTCTTCTTCGTTCATAAAATAGAAAACAGATCATGAATTAACTTGTGAGGGGGCTAACGAGAACTGAGAGAATCAGGTTAAAAAGACTAACACCTAAATTTTCACAATCTTATATTGTTAGTTAAAATTTAAAATATTTGGGTGTGTTTGGAGAAGCGTCTACAAAAAAAATTATACGCTCCGTCGCCTTATAATTATTTCATTTTGTTTTGTCGTTCTATTTCTTTTAAACGCCGATTATTATAATTAGTTTTAATTACATTATATCCTTTGTTACAGATAACAGTTTTACTATTTCAATCATGGCATTTTGCTACAAATTACATAAATAGAGTGACCCGTAAAAACCGATACAGATCCGGTATTTTTGTAAGTATAACAAATTATGACACAAGTAATAATTTTAAAATTTAGTACAAAATGTAGTCTTCTCTGTATTTGGCTATATAAGATACTAGAAGACCCAGCGAACTTCTTATCGCCCTATAATCAAGAAATATCTGTTACTTTTTTTATTTATAATTTTGGAGTTTAAATGTAAGCCATAAATCTCCGTGTTTTGAAGTGCGACAGAATGATTGACATATTAGTTAGTTGTCAAATCTAATGTCAAAAAAACGTTTGTATGGGAAATAGAAAAGAGCTGGTTTTAGAATTTTCCCGAATGAATCAATTTTTTTCAGCTTTTAAACCTTCCCTGAACCTTCACAAACATTTCAATACTAAGATAAGATAAATCCGTTCAGCCGTTCTCGAGTTATAAGTGGAGTAACTAACACGACTTTCTTTTATATATATAGATACCTTATTTTCAAGCGCGTTATGTAAAAGTAAGATAAGTTTATAACATAAATATTTTCAAAAATGATTACTATTTTCAAGGCAAGAAAAAAATGACAACGAAAGAATTATATAAGCTCAAAAATATCTTTATTATAAGTCCATGTCAGAAAATTTTTATGGTATTTGTTTATTTTAATAATTAGTAATGTGGATTTAAATTTATAAAATTTTATTAAAAGTTACATTTTTTTTTTTATTATTCACAGACTTTGGAATAACAATTAAATTTACCTTAAAATTATTACGAAAAGACTAAAATATTTTAGAATAGTTTCGGGGCATACAGATCTTCAAATTCTACCGAACACCAGTGGCGGGGCAAGACCTAAATTTGATGTGGGCAAGACAGATTTCGCGGGGCCCTATTCTATGGCAACTTGAAGTTCTTACTACCTGCTAGTTTTAAAAACTTAAACATAGATAGGTTTTTTACTCTTAAAGCTTTGGTTTCCTTCAAAAGATATTATAAAGCGTATTTTGTTTACAAGTAATTACTGCGTTACAAACTTATTACCAATTAAATATTTCTTACTTTATGTAAAATAGACGAGAACAGGTACCGGTGTAATTACAAATCACAAAGAAAACAAAAACGATTAAAAAACGTCTCTGTTTTCGGGGGCAATCAATATACTTAAACACTATCTATTTATTCGCTAAATATTATTAAAACATTGAACACACTATTCTTATTAAAATAGGTTTAATTAATTCTGATTCCCAAAGAGGGTTGATATCAGGCAGGCGAACGGTCGTAAAAACAAATAGCCAAAACTAATAAGAACATGTAAGCAGACCCGGGCTATAACTGGGAAATTGCTCGGAAGAAGAAGAAGAACAAGATTTTTTTTAAATTCTCGCTTTAAAATTTTTTGAGGCGCGAGGCCCTTTGTACCGCGAGGCCGTAGGCGGTGGCCCACGTCGCCCACGCCTTACGCCGCCACTGCCGAACACCATTCGATAATGCTAAATTAATTATTGTAAGTTAATTAAGAAGGAAGCGACATCTGGTGAAATATAAACAAATCTTTTCTTTTTTCAAAAGAAATATTGGCACGGAGGTGCCACTATACAGATAACTATAACTATACAAAATTGAAACCACTCCCACTAAATGGTTTTATAACACAAAAAAAGTGTATATCAAAAAACTTAAATACTTGCTTCTATTAAACAAAAAAACAAAACCTAATTAGCTACAAAACTGACAATATTATGTCCCTTATATTTTCAAAAAAGCTAAAGTAAAGCTTTTGTTAAAATATCGGCAAATTTTTCAGAACTTCATACATATTTGATATGAATCAACCTTTGCTGTACATTTCTCTAATAAAATTAAACAAATATATTTAATTTTCTTATGATAATAAGGATTATTTATAAGTTTATTGGTACTCTGGTTACCAATTCATAAAGTAGTACAATTTTGTCTCATTGATTTCTTTGAATAACTGTTTCAGTCATAATAAATCCTTGGCTGCTTAACATCCAGTTATAAATTCAGCCTCAGTCGTTTTTATTTGTGACCAGAATACTTAACACACATATCTTTAGTCTTTCAAAGCTAACTCATTATTCTATGTTGATTAACATATAATAATGAGTAGTCAGTGGTAGCCTAGTGGTTAAGGGGCTCGCCTCTCGTTGCCGAGGGCGCGGGTTCAAACCTGGCAAGTACCAATGTGATTTTTCGGAGTCATAAGTACTTTCTGAGAGTATTTAGACATCACTGACATACGGTGAAGGAAAACATCGTGAGGAAACCTGGACTTATAGTTTCACAATTATAAGTTTGAAATCACCAACCCGTCTTGAGCAAGCGTGGTGATTAATGCTCAAACCTTCTCCATGTGGGAAAGAGGCCTTTGCTCAGTAGTGGGCGTGTAACAGGCTGATGATGATGATGATGATGATGATGATTAACATATTCTAAGCTTGGATTATTTATACATCTACTTAAGAGATTTACACCACAATGAAGTATTTGGTCTTGATACTGTAAGTAAAAACAAAAAAGAATTATTATTAATTAGTTATTTACAACATTTACATGAACTGTAGTCATATTAAATTTGTTTATGTATATATTTTACTAGTAAACCCGGCGAACTTCGTTTCGCCACCAGAAGGCATTTATATAACATTTCGTTTGGTTATTAAAAGATGAAGATTTTTTTTGTTTTATATTTGAAAATGAAAATTTTTATTTCATTTCACAACAGTAATTAATTCATTTCGATTACAAAAATGAAGTATTATTTAGTTGAACTTCTGTAAGTTAATGAAAGTGAATCCAAAGTAGATACCGAATCGAAGCGTTATACGTGTCCACAAATTAAAGTAGATTTCTTACAAATATCAAATGGTCATCCATTCGTTATTACATATCTGTCATTATCCGTCAATTGCATAGCTGTCAATTGTGTTTCGTTATTCCACGTTTTATAGTGACTGACGTTTCATGTCAAGTCCCACGGGAATGCTGTCGAACGGGATAAAAAGTATCCTATTGCAATTTCCTGGCTCTAAACTAGCTCCTTGCCAAATTTCAGCTAAATCGGTTCAGCCGTTCTTGAGTTATAAGTGGAGTAGCTAACACGACTTTCTTTTATATGTATATATAGATTTGTACGTACAATCGCTCCATCTGGAATTTCCATAATTTAAATATCTTCTAATTCTCCATATAAAGACGCTGTTTTCACATCTAATTGTCTTACATGCCAGTTATATTAAGCTGCAAAAGAAAATAATAATAATAATAATAACCTTATGGATCCTCATCTTGTAGTAGGTGAAAAAATGTCATAGTAATCTATCTCTTCTATTTGTGTGAATCCACGAGCACAAAGTCGAGCTTTGTATCTGTCCACCTTACCGTCTTTATTGATCTATATTATATAAAATTTTAATATTATTAAAACCCATTTTCAAGTACATAATAGTCCTCTGAGTTTTATAACCATCAAAATTCCATGTACTATTGTTTCGATGAGATTCCAGTTCTTCTTTTATTGCATCTAACCATACTTTACATTCCTGATTATTTACAGCTTCATTGTATGTCAATGGTACATTTAATTCCATTAAATTTGATTCATAATATCGGTTTCTTCGTGGTTTCAAAGTAACATCTAGGTTTTTTCATGGTAAAGGGTGGGCAACCGAGCAGACGGCTTACCTGATGTAGGTAGTTCCTTCGCCTATGGACATCCGCAACATATCTTATGTTGCGGATGTTCATGTGTCCCCAACCTTGATAAGGGAAGAGGGGACGAAAAAGTAAGAAAAGATGGGATAACCCAGCCCATGCTCGAGCTGCAGTAAATTGACTACAGCTGTTCTCTACCACGAAAAAAATGGTGTCTTTATTACTAATAACAATATCTTGGAAAGGTTCAAACATCTCATCATTTATACCAGTGGCAGAGTGGCAAACTAACATCGCTCTCATTGTTTGCTTGTGTTTTGGTCATTGTTATTTGTTTCTATGTATTAACGATTCACTTGCTTGTATATCCATTATTACATATATGTATAAATTTCAGTTTTTTTAAACATTAATTTCAGGGCTCTTCTGTTCATTCAAAATGACATTGATATTGTTATTCTTTTAGAGTAAAGATCATATCATTTTATGATTGTTATAATCATAACCAACAAGCATCTACTTACGACTTATGCTGTAATTATTTTCCGCAACTTGTCTGGAACATGCATATCCTTCACATCCAAAAATTCTGATGTGTTCCAAACTGGGTTTTTCAACATTCCTCAGTTCGATAGGGGTTACACTTGGTGTTTGAATGGAAGACGTTCAATTCAATAAATAAACAGCACAATTCATTGCTTCTGCCCATAAATTTAAAGCATTAAAGCTTCAAGCATTGATTGAGCATTTTAAACTATTGTTCTCATCGCCCTTTCTGAACAGGCATTTTAATCAGGCGTGTAAAGAACGGTGAGTTCCTGAAAAAAACCCTCATTATCTAAGCACTTTTTAAAATCTCTATTTACTTATTCACCAACATTGTCAGTATGTATTATTCGTACACTATGTGAAAAAATATTTTGAAATCTTTGAAAATAAAAAAGCATCTTTGGAAATAAAAAAGAATTTCATACCTCGAACAGATGGTACACTAGTGTGTAGTCCCTTGCTTGCTTGTATGTAGTTTAAAATAATAGAAAATTCCTGGTAATCTGAAAATGTTACTTTAATAAGGTATTAAAGATATACTCCGTGATATAATGTATTAAAGGACCTATTGGTAATGGCAATTTGTTTAAAACCAATCTAATTATCGTTGAAAACAGACGTAAAGTTGCCAGTCTCTCAGGTTTTTATAGTATACACTTGGGGTTTGTTTCCAGGAATTCCACTACTTCATTCTTCCATCGTCTTTTTACAATCGGTCAATAAGTAGCGTAGCATGCTGAGTTTCGATAATTATATGCTTCTTTCTGACCACACCGCAGGATCTCGAGACACCCTGAGCGTATTCTGTCGGCATCCAGAGCGGTACGCCAGATAATTTAGAAATCGATGGCGGTGGGTGAAAAATAACAGGACCAACTGACAGACACTCACATCTCCTCTACCCGTGATCACGGTTGCTTTAAAGTAACCGAAGCATCGAGAGTATGTAATTTTTATCAGAAATAAAGTCGCGTAGTATATCCGCAAAATATTAGTTTCATTTAAATGACTCGCGAAAATCTCAGATCTCATAATATGCTTCTTCCTCCTTTCTCACGAACACAGCAAGGGGTTGGAACAGTTTTCCTGCAACTTCACGGCAGAATTATTAACAATACAACCAGGAGAATTGATAGTCGGACACTGGTCACTTAATATTTAAAAAAATGAAAATCTTTAACAACAAAAAAAAGAAAGCAAAAATACATTTTATTTTAAAGAGAAGATAAAATAAATTATTTATAAATGGCTTAGTTAAATTAATATTTTTACAGGAAAACGTATATCAAGAAATAGAGAGTTACTTAAGACAGGGCAATGTTTGCTGGAGAATCAGTAAGTATACAGTTTTATGTATGTTATTTAAGATGTGAAAAATTGGGAATGTATTTATTTGATGTAACCATGTTTCTTCGAACAAATTGCAATATAGTAAGTATAAGTAGTATAACTATTTAGTTTAAGAAATGCTGTCTATTAAAATACAATAAAAATAGTATTAACTATATAGAACATAAGGTAACGGTATAAGGAAAAAAAACACAAGGAAGCAGGTATGCAAAAGTATATATTTTATAGGGTCGGTTGTCTTCATATACATAATTATTATGAAGTAAAAATGTGACATTGCTATCACTGAAACGTTTAGAACTATTAGTAACATTGTTTTTTTTCTTTTTTTGGTAACGCTTAAAAAATACTTTTCGCATACCACTCTACCCGGGGAGGACAGCTGTGGTTATGTGGGACTCAAATTCGAAAGTATCGCCGCCAAAGCAATATTATCCTTCACCACGACAAAGCTTCAGAGTACACCGTCAAACATACTGTTGAAAATGGCAGGCATCGAAATAGAGTCATCTGCCATACAGTCCTGACCTGCCGCCCTGTGACTTTTATTTATTCCCAAGAACTAAATATAAAATTCAAGGTATTTGCTTCACAAGCCGTGAAGATTCGGTGAAAGCGTACGAAAATGCCATTGAAGAGACCGTTAAGGAAGAATGGGCCTACTACTTTTCTCAGTGGCTCCATCGAATGCGACGATAATAAGATAGGGACAGAGATTACGTCGAAGAAAAATAAAAGTGTTGGCAACATTCTACAATAAGCCGTTTTAGATTTTCTAAACATTTTCATTGTTATCTAGGTAATAAAAGAAAGGTCCTTACATTTATTCGAAGCTGGCTGGCTAAGTCTAGAAACTTTTATTTTAGTTTTTTTTTGAAATGATGAGACGTTTAATCGTCAGAATCCCATACTACTACAAAATATCTGGACGCCGAGCTTTGCTGGGTATTTAGGAATAACAAGTATTTATTTTGTGTTTTTTTTTTTATTTCGTTTAGGCATTTTAAGTGAACACGTTAAGAAGACACAAAACAATATAAATCAACAATTAACTTAGTGTGACCTTAAAACAAACACTTATTGACTTCCTGTTACTTAACAACGCAATCTGCTGTTGTGTCGTTAAAGCAATTAGCAAAAAGTAGTATTATTATTCGCCAATAGATGTGTAGTATTATTATTTGCCAAAAAATTTTGGGTCTTCTCATCAAAATACCACGACAAGTGGATTTATCAGTCCTCTCATGATGTTAACCTAACATTGCATAAGGAATTCTGAAATGACCGAAACAGGTGGAAATCTGGAGGTGCAAGGTCAGGACTATACGGCGGATGCTTAACACCTCCCAGCCAAACTCTCTTAATTTTTGCTGAGTTTCTATAGTTATGTGAGGTCTAGCGTTATCATGAAGAAACACCACATCCCTTCTGTTGATCAATTCCGGCCGCTTTCTCTCAACTTCTTGCTTTAATCTCATCAGTTGTTCGCAGGAAAGTTCAGAATCGATAGTCCTGCCTGGTGGTAATAGCTCATAATGAATAATGCCCTTCCAATCTCACCACACACACACAACATCACCTTATTGCGAGTTAACCCGGGTTTCGCCACAGTCTGTGAAGCCTGACCGGCCTTTGACCACGATCTTTTTCACACGTTCTTGTCGTACGTGATCCACTTTTCATCACCAGTTATCATCTTCTTCAAAAATGATTGGGTTTCATTACGTCGTAATAAATTATCACAAATGAGTACACGGTTCATTAGGTTTTTTTCAGTGAGCTCGTGAGGTACGCAAATATCGAGCTTTTTTTTTGTACCCAGCTCTTTACAAATGCGCCAAAACTGTTTTGTGATCAATTCCCAGTTCTTCAGTTACGTCGTAACTACTGATATGTCGATCTTGCTCCACTTTTTCAAAAATGGCATCCATTTTATCCGTAATCCGTAATAGGGCGACCAGAGCGAGGGGCATCTTTACATCAAAATTTCCGGATTGAAATGCCTAAACCAAATTTGCGCTACTCTCACAGACACTGCACTAAGTCCATAAACATCGCAATTTTTTTCGCGGCTTGCGTTGCATTTTTACCTTTTTTGTAATAAAATTTTAAAATGTATCGAATTTTTCATTAGATTCACTCATCTTGACAGTACGAAAAACAAATGAAAATCACATATTTGCCGTATTTGTATTTGGAATTATGTTCTTTAAAATTTTAACTTTCAATGATACCAAAACCAGCCAGATGCAAATACTACAGCCAAAGAGATTTTATTACAAATTCAAACATACTATAATATGAAAAAACTTTTTCCCCAACCTTTTATTTGGTCAGCTGGTTTCGAATAAATATAGGTATCTAACATTAGGATATTAAAAATATTGTAATTGTTAATTAATTATTATACCAACGATTTTAATTAATTGTAAATAACTATTGAGATTGTAAATAACTTTTAAATACGTAACTAGAGTAAAACTACTATTATAGTTCTTTTTTACAGAGTTCTACGATCCTGAAATACCAGTATCACAGGATGAGCTCGGTATTCGTTACGTAATTATGGTGGTGGTAAGAATAACGATTTTTAGTATTCTATACGTTCATAATTTCGTTTAAATTTTTATAAACGAATAACGTTTCGTCTTAAGGTAAGCGTTTTCTAAAGCCCCTGGATATGTTAATCAACAAGGGAATAGCGCTTTCGGTTTGCTTTGGTCTTTTAGGAATTATTATTTGGAAAAACTTGTGATAAAGCTATCTAAAGAAATTTATAGTCGATCATGTTACATGTTATAGCAAGGTGAGTGGAAGAAATAGAGTTGATGCATACGTAAGGTGTAGCATAAAATTAACAACTCAAAGTTGGTGGATACTGACATAGCTCATCAAAGGATAAAGGACTTGTAAAACGTTAATTAGGATTCTTTTAGGAATTCGTAATTTTGGACAAGAAATAGATAAAAATATATTCTCTATTTGTACGCTCCTGTCTTGGGCATAAGATAAATAAAAACAATCCATTTTCTTTACAGGTGTTGGGGGTGGTGCTCGACTTTTTTCTTCGTTTTATAATTCCAGCGACAAGTGAGTCACTGGAGGAAACTATTAGAAAAGAAAAGCGCATTAAAGAGAAATATTTAATACGCAAAGGAATTGCTAACTAGTTGAAATGTTAAAATAATAGTTTTTGGTGAACTAAATTATTTATACTCAAAACTGTGTGGTTATCCGTTATGTAAATGAAGTGTTTCATAAAAATATATTGTGGGATAAATTAAAGATTGATCTTATATAAGATTTGTTTCTGTGTTATTACTGTTATTATTGGGTTTTCATTTTTATTTCAAAGTGTACATGTTTGTCAAATTATTATGCAGGCTAAAATATTTCTTATACTTTCAGGACGTCAAACAATGGGACAATCACGTATGTTTCGTCTCAAAACTCCGTATCTCAGTTATTTCAAAACTAAATGATCTATAATTTTGCACATATATACGTGAAAGTATAAAGCTTAATATAAAAATAATAATTTTGACAAATATGTTCATTAATTTATTTAAGAAATGAAAATAAATATAAATATATTAAAATATGTTTTGGCACCGTATCAAAGAAAGCGCAAGTTGGTGCAATTTTTTCTCCCTGTTTAAACTAATGTAGGTATAAAGATACCGACAGCGGTAGAAGATTAGGTCTCGTAAAAAAATAGTTAGCCGAAAATTATACCATCTTAAACTATGTTGGTTAATAATTGTAATTTATTTATTATATAAAATATTATTTAAGAAACGTTATAAGGATATTGTAAATGTATAAGTGTTATACATAAAAAAAATGTATAATACTTATATAAAAAACTTTCGAGTAATGTGGCGTTGAATTGTAGTAATATTCTAAGAGCTAGCAACGTTTTTGAACAAGAATTTCAGGTAGGCTAGTTTTTAGATATGCTATCTCTCACACTCCCCCGGACGTCAAACGGGCTATCTGGCTAACTAACCATGATACATATATATTAAAAGGAATCAAAATTAACTCATGTTCAATGGTGTGATTTTGGCCCAGTACATTATGGTACGAGAGCTAGCAACGTCAAAAAAACAAGAATTTCAGGTAGGCTAGTTTTTAGATTTGCTATCTCTCACACTCCCCCGGACGTCATACGGGCTATCTGGCTGCCGGTAGTGGTTGCGTTCATCAGTGCGCATCGTACTTGTGCAGGTAAATGAATTATTATTTCAAATCATTTTAAGAAGGTTTTTTTTAATTATTATTATTTTTATTGAACTATTCACAACATAAATTTATTATTGCCAGATATTTTTATTGTTGTTTAAACGGTGCCAAACGGCAATGTTGAATAAAAAAAATTTTTTTTTCAAAATATTTTAGTATAGCTGAAATTTTAATAGCATGTTATTTAACTATCTAAAAGCTCAGAATTAATTTACCACACAAAAAATCGGTTGTTAAACCTTTTGCCACATCGAAATAAAGTGTAAAGAGATGTAGTATCATTTAGCTTGGTCTAGAAAATTAATCGTCTAATAAATGATGGAAGAAGGATTGAAAACTATTGAATTTATTTATAGATGAATACGGTATAAAAATAATACTTTATTGTTGTACAAAATTGAGATAATGATCAATGTTAAGTTTGAAGAAAGACTAACCGCTTCACGTATGATTTCTAAAACCCTATCGTATAATTTTGAAAAAAAGTTCCGTAATTTTGATCCATCAAGTCTACCACCGAGTAAAGCTGAATTATATCAATGTTTCGGAGAAATGCTTATTTAAAATACCCAACATCTCTATCACCTCAAGCTTCTGGCTGGACCATTAATGATGATAAATATGATTTTATCTGGTTTGTTGGGGAGCAATTACCAACATTAGTTGCCGATATTATTATTAAAGGTATAAATTTGAACTAAAATACAAAAAAAAAAATCTCGAAACATTTTAAAATTTTTGATTCTATTACAGATAACAGCTTATTACAAAATGATAATAATTTTAAGGACGATGATGACAATGGAAATGACAGCAATGATGAAGATGATGATCTGTTTCAAACTTAACATTGATCATTATCTCAATTTTGTACAACAATAAAGTACCTATTACTTTTATACCGTATTCATCTATAAATAAATTCAATTGTTTTTAATCCTTCTTCCATCATTTATTAGACGATTAATTTTCTAGACCAAGCTAAATGAGACTACATCACTTTACACTTTATTTCGATCTGGCAAAAGGTTTAACAACCAATTTTTGTCTGGTAAATTAATTCTGAGCTTTTAGATAGTTAAATAACATGCTATTAAAATTTCAGCTATACTAAAATATTTTGATTTTTTTTTTTTTAATTCAACATTGTGGTTTGGCACCTTTTAAACAACAATAAAAATATCTGGCAATAATAAATTTATGTTGTGAATAGTTCAATAAAAATAATAAAAATAAAAAACCTTCTTAACATGATTTGAAATAATAATTCATTAACCTGCACAAGTCGATGCGCACTGATGAACGCAACCACTACCGGCAGCCAGATAGCCCGTATGACGTCCGGGGGAGTGTGAGAGATAGCATATCTAAAAACTAGCCTACCTGAAATTCTTGTTTTTTTGACGTTGCTAGCTCTCGTACCATAATGTACTGGGTCAAAATCACACCATTGAACATGAGTTAATTTGGATTCCTTTTAATATATATCATGGTTTGCAAAGAATATTAAAAAATTATATAAAAGATAGCTTATTTTTAAAACTATATTAATTAATTAGTTTTACTCCATAACAACGAATTTCATGTTTTGGGGTTTTGAGACGGCCTTGTATGGGGCTTTCCCACTGTGCGTCAATACCTAAGCTTTGTAAGCTCGCACATAATAATATACGTTCCTTAGAAAATTGTTAGCGTCATCATTTAGTAACAAGTCAATACCCAAATATCGAATGGTTTTTGTCTTTTTTAAACGACTATAAATATAAAGTTATTGAGTTAATTTTATTGAGGCTTAACAAATTGGGAAGACCTGACGATAGTATATTGCTTGGAACGAAGACAGTCTTAAATTAATATTGCTTAAATCACAAGGTTTTAAAACTGAATTCTTGAAATATCATTTCAATGTCTAACACATGGGATGTGTATATGTGGGTAACACCGAAGATGGTAAGGACGGGCCAGTTAGAAACTTTGTTAATGAAAACAGTTTTTGAATTTCAATTTTAGAATTCTTTTGTAACCTAATGTAGTATATTCCATTCACTTGTGTTTTTTTGTGAATTGGCGGCAAATCTAAAACTCTTGTTACACATGAAAATGTACCTAACGTGAGAAAATTTTCGGTCAATGATTTGTTATGACTTTCGTTGTGGGCTTACTCAACAACAAGGCTATTGACGCAGGTTGTGTGCAGGCGCAGACAATAGAAAAGGAGACACATTTTGTTAATTTTTTAGTAGAAGTGGCACGTTTATATTTGGGCGTTGTTTTATACAATATTAGGATTATTAAACCCCCCTTAAAGTAGAAATAATGGGCAATTAAATTAGGATAGAAAGTTTAGTTCGTTAGCTAATAAGTATGCTAAAGTTTAATAAAATAATAAAAAAAATGTAATAAGAGTGGAATAGGAGCCCAAAAGAGGATTTCTTGAAGTTACGGAGCACAACAGTTTAATATACAGGGGGATACCTTGGATCTCTTTAAGTACCTTTTGGTTGGTTAAGCAAGCAAGGTTGATTCATGAAGCACATGGCCCTCGTCTAGGATAGAGGATCAGATTAGTAAAAAAAATACCGCCAGAAATTGCAGGCCGGGCTTAACTAGGATGAGTTAATTGCATGATAAAAAATGTAAATACGACTAATCTGACAATTTGTGAGAGATATAAAGAAAGGGGAGGTTGTTAAGAAAAATATCAACTCCATATTCTCGAACATTTCTTATTTTTTCTATTTGAAGGAAACATTATAAGGATTATGAGAAATATATAATATGACAATTTTCACAAGCCTGTGCCTTACACGTTGTGAATAGTTTTGGTTGTTTGTTTTTACGACCGACCGCCTGCCTGACATCAACCCTCTTTGGGAATCAGCATTAATCAGTGATGTCTAAATAGTCTTAGAAAGTACATATGACTGGGAAAAATCACATTGGTACTTGCCCGGGCCAGGATCGAATCCGCTCCCTCGTGAATGAGAAGCGGGCCTTTTAACCACTAGGCCACCACTGACTGAAATAAAAACTAAACATTCCTAATCAGTCTTGGGAATAAAAACTAACCATATAAATCTTAAGCTCATATGCTTGAGTAATTGAAATTGGTTATTATTTAGCAAATTCTAATTATTGCCACCAACTTACATCACATTCGATCCATCACACTATTGAATGAGGACTGTTTTGAGGTTCACATAACAGCCCCTTATAAAACTGGTCGAGATCTGAATTTTTATTTATATTTTCATTTTCAACCTCTATCCCGATCATCCCCATCATGCAATCGATTAGGTTAATATACGCACATTATTTAAAAGAGGCGGGACGTGAATACTACTAATATATGACGGGTCCGAGCATGACCACGGTACATTTTTTTACATTTTCCTTTTTCTTTTCACAGACGAAAAGAAGAAAAAAATTTTCTTTTTTTCTTTTTATTATGTTAGCTTTGCAACCCAGTAAATCTTCATAATACTTGAGTAAATCTCCATTTAGCACCGTGGCTTTCCCGTTTATAAAGAGTATCCTACAAAACATCGGTTGATAATGTTTACGTTTACTCATACGTTTCCTCACGGAATTCAATGTCGTAAGGTGAAATAAAACAACGTATACGTAAACGTCACAGCAGTAAACGTAACGCGAGATTTCGATGCCCCTCAATACTCAATAACCTAAGGCACTCAAGTTATGCCAAGCTATGCCTATGCTACGGCTTTCATCAATTCAAAATGAATGAACGAATATTGTTAATGATGTAATTGTTATTAAAATAAAATTTCAATAAATATGTTCAGTCGAACTAAAAGATACTTATTTAACTTATTAACAAAAAAGGTACAAATGTACTAATTACTTTTTACAAACACCTTGAAATGAAACTACATATTTACAAACAATAAATAGGCTCACAGAGCTATCAAACAATTTCCTTACACGAAGATCAAAGTTATGATTGCATGTTGTTCAACTTTTAAATGTAGAAATTAAATTGTTTTAATTATATTTACTGATTGTAAAGTTTGGTGAATTTCTTTTTATTTATACTTCTTATGTCTATAAAGATTTATCGTCAAAGAAGTATATAACCATCTTACTTTAAATAAAAAATTTAAATACATGTTCTAATTCACACTGACACTGCTATTTCTTGTCAATTTTGTTGATTTTTCTTTATATGCTTATATATTTATAATTATATTTTAGAATATTGGTTTTATGTAATAATGGAGCAAGGGGATCTCAAAAAACTGGTTCTTATATATATATTTTTTAAATCACCTTCCACTATACATAGTTACAGTTCACACAGTCATAGCTAAGTATAACGATTTTATGGTTTCACTTTCATGTAAAAAAGTTCTTATGTAAAAGGTTGTTGTAAAGTAAATTGTAGCCGAAATATTAGGTAAAACGTAATACAGTATAATGTATTCGCATAGTATATCCGAGAACCCTGGTTTTGTTCCTAGCTTAACCACCAGCAGTATGTACATATTATTGATATGAATAAAATTTTAACTATGTACTTGTCAATAGGACGATACGTATAAATATATAGGTTTTAGAATTTAGATCGAGGCTTTTTTAATCATTTTTGATTTTGTTTACTTTTAAGTGTTATACGATAAGAACCAGAATCTTAAAGCATATTAGGTAAAGAGTACATTTAAGCATTTTTGAAATAACTGAATTTAAGAGTGATTCTGTTTACCGTCGGTAGTCTTCATGCAGGCTTACATGTGTATTTCAACAAAGGGTTAAAAAAATAATCCATCTCTAATTGTTTATCCATTTCCTATATTATGGAAGTGAAAAAATTCGGATACGATGTAGGTTAAACATATTGTATGTATAATAATGTTTCTGGTGAAAGTTAACGCAACGTAAGTGACCCAACCGCCAAACATTTTATGTATAAATTGATATCAATTAATTAAAGTTCAGAATATTTTCTTCTAGTCAGAAGAAACCACAATTGCAAAAGTGGGAAAAGACAATTTTTCATCCTTAACTGGATATTTAAATGACAGCAACAAAAGGATTGATATAGTTTTAGTCTTTAAAGATGATGGTAAGGATGAGAAGAAACAGATGCGTTTAAATTTTTTAATGAATGCTCTTCAAGTAGGTTTAGAAGCTGAAGTGGAATCAGGAAAGGTGAAAAAATAAATATATTGTTATGTTGTTTCCAATATTTAATCACCTAATCAAAGCAAATGTTGTTTTAGATGGCCGAACATCGAAATTTAATTTTCGTTAAACTTCATGCTCCCGATGAGATTATTGAACAATACGGATTGTATTTCAACGAAAAACGATTTTTTAAGGATAGTCATTCAGAGTTTATTAATCCTATATTCAACATTTTTGGCACGAAACATGAAAGGGAGCTCCTTAAAATAGTAAGGTAAGTAAAAAGTCTAAACAGACGCTAAGCCTATAGTGATGTCAGGTCAAAGGATACGAGACAGAGGAAAATCATGCCACTGGAATTATTAAGGTTGCAGATACGATCGGTAATTATTGTTTTATACAAAATTACTCTGTATTAAGGTAATATGAAGATTTTAATTATTTATCAGAAAAAGGTAAGGGTAAGTACCCTTACTTACCCTTATAGAAGTCTACAAAACTGTGGGAGATTTTTATTATTGGTTTTTACTTTGATATAATATTCACCGATTAAATTTTTGCATAAAGTCTTCCTTGTAATTGTAAGTATCTTTATGGTATCGTTGTTGTACAGTAAACTATTTGTGTGGACTCAAACTTTGCAAAGTTTTTTTTACGTACAAAATATATTCTTTTACTAATTAACTCTTTCTACATAATAAAAGTCTAAGTTAATGGTATTATTGATGTCAGAACTTACTATCCCGGACCAGACAATTACTCGACATTGGAACGCAGCACCATTGTTTATAAATTATTACTTGAGCTGCCATTCGGTGATAATATGAATCATTACGGAATAAATAAGTAAGTATGTACCATAATTAGTTTTGGAGATTGTCACGTATTATGGTTTGATTAGTTTCTTAGGATATTAGTTATAGTAAAGGATTCCTATATAGAACGACCTTTACCAAGATGCATATTTGGTGCAACGTATTACATATTAAATTTAATATGTCAATAATTACATATATTGAATATGACTTATCTAATAAATGACACCATCACTTTCACCATCTGTCCCAAATATTCTCTCGTTGCAATATTTCACTTTTCAAAATTCAACAAATGTAAGTCCTGAAGACTGATTTTTCGCAGGCAACCCTTTACAAACGTTTTCATTATAAAATAATAATTAGACCGGAGTAAAATGTTACTATCAATTTACCTTTATATACCTGGCAATCCGAGAGTTGTGACTGGAAAAGAAAAGGCAACCTTACGTTTGCATATTCTATGGGCTTATTACTTTCGATTGGTATGGAAATTCTTTAATATTCAAACCGGAGAAATATTTAAAAACATCTTTTTACCTATTAATTTAATATAATTATTGACTTATTAAATTCAATATAAAATATGTTTCATCAAATAAGCATATCGGTGAAGATGGTTTTATATCGTGATCTTAGACTATTACGTGCGTTAGTAAAGTGCTTGAGAAGCCGACAATATAAACTCATTCTCTTTTCAGATTAATACAAAAAAACTTATTTCTGGACGTATTTGCTCTTCACGATGGTCCATATTTTATAAAACAAAAATCTGAGTTGCTCCAAACAAATTTACGACAGGTAAAGTACTACAATATATACATATTATTATTACTGAATCTTCCGAAACCTGATTTTTCTACTGTTATTAATGAAAATCTCGACGTAAGTACCTATTAGTATTAATATATTTTATTGCTACTTTTTTGTACATGGACAACTCAAACAATATAGAAAAGTATCATCCAATCATAACCACCTTCATCATCGTCGTCTTTTCTTTGAATCCACTGAGAAACGATATCGGGAATAAGATTTTGCAAATAGGGAAAGTCAAAACCGATAAATAAGATTTCAGCAACACATTGTTGACATCGAAAAAAAAAACTAGCAAAGCATTTAAATAAGAGCCAAAAGTCACTTAAAACTTCTACTGTTCACTCACTCACAAAGTAAGTCCTCGGTCAATGACTTAGTCACTGTACCTAAACTCTCGTCATCAGCCTATCAGCGCCCACTGCTGAGCAAGGCCTCTTTCTCACATGGAGAAGGTTTGAGCATTAATCACCACGCTTGCTCAAGACGGGTTGGTGATTTCAAACTTATAATTGTGAAACTATAAGTCCAGGTTTCCTCACGCTGTTTTCCTTCACCGTATGTCTATACCTAAACTCTAGATGAATTGAATTATACTGGGGTAAGGTAATGCTTCCAAAAAAATAAATTGGTCTTTTAAAGTAAATTATATCAATTAGAAAAATAAAGTTAAACTATCCATAAAGTACATTTCTTAAATGTTAATATTTACTTATGATGTTATCGGTCTCCACTCAAATGATATTTGGTTTATTTAAATGAAATCTATATTTTTTTAATATTATAATTTTGCTGTGCATATTAACTCGTGACCTCTAATGCAAACATGTTTGGTTATTCAGTACAAACTGACTTCATTAACTTTAAGCACACTGACATTTCACAATAGATGTTGCTAGTAACATATTTGTGTATTATTGATCGATTTAATGTTAAATTTAATAAAGAGTCGTTAACTTTTTATCGTGGGATGAATATATTTTAATGTATTTTGATAGATATTTATATTCTTGCATGTCTATTGGTAAAAGTCTCGTTTAGATTCAACAAACAGAGTTTCGTGAAACTGCATCTTAGACTATAGACTTTAATGAAAGACAACAAAATCATTCGTTTTTATTATCCGACGACCAAATTAAAGACATTTAACATGACATGTTTGCTGTGATGCACCACTTTATCCCTTGATCGTATATCTTCTTCGATATGTCACTTGTTAGGTAATGCCACCAAATTTTATTTTCTTTTTAATTTACTAGGTGTAACCTGTAAAATGATGTGGGGAATTTATTTTCATAAATTGTGTTCAAATTATAAGTAGAGAAAAGGTTATCTAATTTGCAATGTCAAAGAAAAGACGGGGACAAGTATTTTGTCATATAAATGAAAAAAAAATTACCTTATTAAATAAATACAAGGAAATAATCGAATATTACAGAACAGAGTTTTGGCAATATAATAAATAGGTTTACAGTCCATCATCCATTTGACGTACTTCTCGAGCAAAAATTAATATTAATGCCTTTTTAAGACGTTTGAGCAGAAATAAGTACCTGGTGGGACAACCGATACAGGCAACAACATATCAAATGCATTAACAAATATCATTTTTTAAGTGAATCTGGGCCTAAATCTGTTTAAATCGAAATTGTAATTTTTCTTACCTTAATACAAGTTAGGTAATGTCAAATTCCTTAGAAGGAAGTTAGTGTTAATTTTAATGACAAATTAACACGAGATATTACATCCTTACGTTTTTCACACCGTAATCCAATAAAAGGAACAGTGAAGAATTTCTTGAAACCAAAGAATGATGAAAATGATGTATTAGGTCCTAACATAAAAAAATTGGCTTTTTGTAACAGAGAAACGTAGTAAGTCAATTTGTCCAAAATATATTTATTTAATCATAAAATGTGCCATTGCTATTTGCTGTTATTTACTGTTACTACATATAAATAAACCATTAGGGTTAAATTTACTCCCCTGCAAGAAGTTATCATAACTAAAAAAAAATTATAATCTGTTGGAGCATGGTCCGGGGGGTACAATAGATAGATTCAGATATTTCAATTGAAGCCCCTCTAGTTGTATAACTGTCTGTTGTGCAATGTGTGGTTTAAAGTTGTTCTTAAGCAGCAACGGCCTATGACTATTTACCAGCCACGGATGTTTAGCAACTAGCTTTTTTATCATAGTTTGCAATTACTGATAATACAAATCTGCCGTAATTGTCTACCCAGGTTTAAAAAAGCTGAAGTAACTAACGCCATAACGCACTACTCCATCTAACGCTCAAAGGTAACTATTTTGAGTTAATTTACAACTTTGGACAGGATTTGGCTGGTTCGCCTGTTTCAGTCATTGGGATGAGCTTTTCCGACTATCATGTCAGATAAACATTTTTATCACAGGTAATGATTCGATTCCAATTCCCTTCATTTCAACAAATACATAGGTGACACAAAGAGAAAACGAAAGATGGAAAGTTATAGATTAGTCTATAAACCATCCTATCAAAGGGCATTGGACTTGGTCTGAACTGCGAGTCGAGTTTTGTGGGTCACTGGCACGGGATTCCGAAGAGCCTTCGATCCGATGAGCAGCTGCAGGGTCTCCCCGGACTCCATGCCGATGAAAAACGCTCATTAACTCAAAACTAATTTCGGTTGATGCAGGACAGGTCATTGTACACACAAACATTCTGGTAGAAGAAAGGATGAAAAAAGGAAAGGGCAACCGCCTCTCACCTTTTGGATGAAACACAGCCATTAAAACCTAATTTAGGCCGATCTTCTGTGAGGGAGTGTTACTTCCCCGGTCAAACCAAGCCCATGTTCGAGCTGAAGTTACTTGACCACTGCTACCAATTTCTTTCTCACCTTTAAAAAAATTATGCTTTTTTACTTTCATTTATGCATGAAAGCAGGTTTTGTTTTATAATTATCTTACACTACATAAGCTTATAACGAGTAGATCGTACATTAAGTGTAAATTGTAAGATTCATTTTAAGTCATATTGGTTTAGTGATTTCTGGTTTTCTCTCGCCTCCTGCCTATATATACTCGTAGCTAGCGTCACTTGTTTCTAACTTTTTATTCCTTTTTTCTAGATTTTGTTTTACAAATGGTTAGGACTAATAAATATATGGAAGATGCAACCAATTCATATGATACGCGAGTATTTTGGAAACAGGGTAAGATAATTATAATGTTATAGACATTGCTTTTAAAAATTATAATACAAAAAGACAGCCCTTTAATTAATTTTTTATTACACCTTGAATTGTTTTAGGTTGCTCAATACATGGCGTTTTATGAATATTTCAACATTATGCTTATTATTCTTGTCCTATTTAGTTTTGTGACCACGTTTCGTCTGTATTCGAATCGAGAAACCTTTGAAGCCCATTTGTTAGTATTCGATTGTGTATACATACTATGATAAAAATGAACCTTTTAATCGAAACAGAGTAATGCCATTGGTATTATTATTATTAAGATAGTACAAATAAAAATAAACGGTATATACAGCTTATACAATATTTAAAATCATATTGCTACATTTCAGTTTTCCAAAATGCTTCAGCTCTTAGAATACTGTCCTCCAATATAATACAACCCCAACCCTAAACCCATATATATAACTCGTACGAATCAACTGTGCACTTCTCTGGAATGGGAACCCTTTCCCGCTACCCCGCGTGGCGACCCGCATTCGCCGATAGCATCTTGGTTACCGTTGCATTTACTTATTATTAAATACTAAAATGATCTTAGACTATGAAATATGTCACCGCAATGAAAAATCTAGCGTCCACTTGCCGTTTTTTTATTGTTAAGCTGTAATATCATATCGGTCCATATGTATCTATTTAATTGGAAAAATTCGTGAGTGAAATGACCTAGTATTATGACGCCTTATCATAAAAACGACCCTTTATCAACATAAAAAAAAATATAATTTTTATATAATTCTCATTTTTTTTCAAGCGGTATCATTCTAATGATGTCACAGAGCGAAGTGCACAGTTAATTCGTACGAGTTTTGTAAATACAGTGGAGAGCCCTTTTTTGTAATTGCTTTTTTCTTCTATGAAATTAAGGATATCCTGTTTAGGGCTATTTCATTTCAAGCAAATTTTTACGTATCATGTATACAGTCTTCCCAAATCCTACTGCGCTTTTATTAAAATAAAGTGATAATATTTTTTGTATGCGTTTCCTAGGCGCAATCCAATACTCTATTATAATAATATATATAATACAAACACATAGTGTTTAGTTAATTGTTGTAAAAGCTAGAAGTACGAGTATCTCTCCGTCTTGCATTTTTCATTTATGTTTAAAGGATTCATAAATAGTCAATTTACTTCATTTCGTAGATGAAAAAAAAGGAACAGCGAGATTATAAGTCATTTAATTTATAACCAATCTAGCTATTAAAATTTGTTAATATGAAGGACATACTGTTTTCATTAGTATTTTTACATGACAGATGTTCTTCTACCGTCTGTTTAATAGAAAAAGTATTTTAAGGTATCTGAGATTTTTTTGAAAAACAACCTTAGAACTTTCAATATGAATAAAAACTTGTAATAAAAAGAAATTATTCTACAATAGTATTTATTGTTTTTCTGATGTTATGAACTGATTTATATTACACTTATTACATTTTAATATTACATTTTAGTACAACCAAATTCGTATGCAAAGTCGAAGAAAAATATACTTGCAATGAGTGCCGAAATAAGACTCTGTGCCCACAATTGTACGTGTCATCGTATTGCAAGAGAGCAAAATTCAGACAAATTATTGACAAGAAAGTGACTCTAGATCACGGAAAATATGTCGTGATTTGGGGTAAACTTTGTTTAATTTTTTATTTTCTATAAAAAGAAAGTTTAATGAAAGTGAAATATCTGTAAATTGGTCCAGGAATATTTTTTTTAATACCCTTGAGGTACAGAGAAAGATATCTATCTTGGATTTGGGAAGTACCGAAGAAACATATCAGTAATGTACTCAGGTAAATATAACCACGTAACGGTTAAATCTGTTCTGATTCATTTTTATCACCGGTTATTACTGCTGTTACTTAAATAGAAACCACAAAAATAATCTACGAAGATATGAAATTGTTTGGAGGTTGAAGTAATAGATTTGTTTAATTCTCACAGACCTCAACGCTATGAACTGTCGTCTATTATAGCAATTGGAATAAGAAGTGTTATCAATGTATTAACCGCTGCACTTGCAATCATTTGGGTAACGTAAAGTAACAGTCTCTCTTCGTGCTTTTTGACCCAACCAACTCTAATACTTTATTACTCTCTTTTGAATGGTTGACCTAAATTAATCCAGAAAATAAAGTTAACATGAATGTATACATTTAGGTAATAGTAACCCAGACAAGAGTACTACATTAAAGAGTTATGAAAAGCATCTGTTAAAACTACACTCTTGTTATAGTCCAGTCATTTGGTAGTTTTGTCTAGAAAGTTTTCCGGGAGTTTTGAAATTTGGTGGATTTATAGATTTGGGTATACTCTTTTTGAGTTTCAATTTTCGTACCCCCGCCGCTCGCGCCTCCTTATTTAAATAATGGCGTCTAATAACGGTTTTTTGGGAATGTATCCTTTGCCGTGCAGTGTCGGTTGCGAATAGCACTGCCCTCTCTCTGCCCGTGGGTGTCATAAAAGGCGACTAAGGGATATTTTTGCCAGGAAGATGGGCAGCAGCATCTTCCTGGAGCAGTTTCTGTTTGTGCCGAGACATATATATTTTCTAAAATTATATAGACACCACTGACAGACGGCGAAACAAAACTTCGTGAGGAAACCTAGACTTATAATTTCACAATTATAAGTTTGAAATCACTAACTCGTCTTGAGCAAGCGTAGTGATTAATGAGCAAACCGTCTCCTTGTGAGGAAGAGGCCTTTGCTCAGCAGAGGACTCTGAAAGGATGCATGGGATACCATCTGACGCCGATGCAGATTCAGATGATTTTTTTTTATCTGACAGCTTATTTCCTCTAACGTTGGATGAATTCCGTGGGAATCGATGTGAGGAATTCCAGGTTTTGTTCGTTGGGATCCGTATACAGTCTTACACTTTTAGGCACTTCGTATTTACTTTGCTCTCAAAATAATAGTAATTTTTGTTCTATGGATGATAATATTTTAGAAAAACATAGAAAATGATGGTGCAAATCAATACTACTTTGCGGAGCTCGTACGCCAAAAACCATAGATTTTTTGAAAAAAAAAATATTTTTGCATAAATTGTAAGAAATTTTGTGTTGTTTAGTTTGTTATATATATTTTTTCGTGAAATGCTTCGGAAAGGAGGTTTTCCCAAAACACAGTTTTAAGACGCCATTTTTTAAATATGATGGCTTGCGCCTTCGCGTGGCGAGGGTACGAGATGGCAAAGTTGAAATTCAAAAGGAGTATACCGAAATCAATATATCCTCCAATTTAACCCCCCCTTTTTTTGCAAAAGACTGGACTATTAGGCCTATAATCTTAATAGAAATGAGTGTTTATTTTTATTACAATACTTTTATCAATCTTCATAGTATCATAGAGACGCTTACGATACGACTCAAGCGTTATAATAATTTTCACAGTTGTTCTCATTTGCTCTCTTAGATTAATTAACGAAGGAAAACGTTATTAATTTAGTAATGGCAAATCATTGAATTTTTCAGACGTATTTTCTGGTTCAGCTTTCGATAGTTATGTGGTATTACCCTCGTTGGAAACGTTTACAAGAGACTGATAAAAGTCGCAGATTGTACAAAGACCACGAATACACGTATATGGCTGAGATGGCTTTTGTACATGCAATCCTTACAATCCTTGTTAAGGAGGTTTGATATTTTTATTTTAAAAAAATAATAATAAAAATTTGTTTTATATTTTCAATATCATAAATTGTAACTAAAATCTATTCCACAACCAATTTTCTTATTGTGTACTTTAAATACTTTTCAGAAGGCCTTTTATTTTTCTACTTATTTCATGAAAGTCCAAAAATATTCTTTGAAATTTTGGAATCTCCATCAACACATACTCATATACAGGGTTATAAAAACCATACTTAAATAAAAATATTTGTCTCAATTATAAAAATTGCTTACTATACACATATAATAATATAATTCATACATACATACTTTCGGGGTTACATTTGGTGTACAGTAATGGAGTTAGAGGTTATGTGATATTAAAATAAAAATTGTTTTTCTTAAATTTAAGGTTTTCATAGTACTAGCGCTGATAATGACTGATTTCGAAAATTACAAAACATTTATAAAACATGAGATATCAATATCAATAAAATTGTTTTTATTTTGTTTTATGAATTCTTATACAGTCTTGGTAATTTTCTCGCATGTAGGGGTAAGTGGTAAATACATACAAACGTACAATTAATATCTTATTTAAAGTGTTCTTAAAAATGATTTGTTTTAAATTTTTTGCTTGATTTTGTTAAGTTAATACCGATTCTTATTTTAGATTTTTTACAATAAAGATCATGAAGATGTGCAAGATTACATGATTCCCTTTGGGAGGATGTGGAACGGTTATAGTGCAACTTTAGATGAAATTTGCCTGTCTGTAGTTGTAATGACAATTTTAGAGCATGTCATATTACGGTTTTTTGATCTATTTAAAAGGTAAAAAACTGGTATTGCTTAAAGAGTAATATTTGGCAAAATTAATCTAATGATTAAAACAGTTTAAAAAAATTTAGATTCTGAATTTACTGAGAAAACAATGCTTGACTATTCACGTAAACTTGGACGCTTTGTAGAATTTATATTTTTCGACAAAAATATAATAATTAATTTTAATTTTAAATAACTATTATAATTGTTTTAGTCGTCAAACGGATTATTCATTTTTTTGTAAAAACGCTCCGTGTTGGGAGAGGGAATACAAACTCAAACCAATAACAGAAAACTTTTTTCATAAAGGATACCATAAACTACGTTTGTATTAGAGATAATTTTATGTGTTAAAGTTTCATCTTTCTAATGATTAATAATAAAACTGTCGCTAATTTTAGTGATGCAGTTTGCGCTTCTCACATGTTATTCGATGTTATTTCCTTTGGCGTCGTTATGTATACTTATAATAAATCTTTGGGACTTGAGGTAATCAATTCTTCAAATGTCGACTTTTTACCGTATACAGCTTTTTATAATCTTTATTGTTAAGGCTACGTAAAACGTAAAGTCATCGTTCGACCCTAGTGGGTAGTAGTCTGTTTTTTTGGTTTCTAATAACAAAATTTCGTTGAATGAATCCATCCTACGTTATGACAACTTTTTATATTGCATTCGTTAACATTATTTTTCAGGAAAACTGCCTACGAGCTGTTATTAACACACCGACGACCCTTACTAATAAACAATTCGGGGCCTGGATTCTGGAAAATATTGTTTTTGATTACTGCTCATATCGCTCCATACTTTAACGTAATATGTATATATATTTTATAGTTTCTGTCCATAGCTCATGTTTTATTGATCTGTGACGTTTTTCTTACAAATATATGTAGTATTCTCTAGAAAAATCATTCATAACATTGCCTCAATTTTTTAAACAAAACAGAAAAACATACTCAATATATATTTAGATTAATCATAGTTGTAGTCTTTGCCTTTTATTGATAGTCCCTTTTAACGTAAAGAAAATATATCTTTGTTATCCAAATTTCATAAAACAACACCTTTTAATATTTTTTAAGGAATTGTATAAGCATAGTATGTGGTGTAAAAGTTTGAGAATAGCTTAAGTATATTTATAATAAACGAATGTCAATCACGAAACGTCTGCCAAGTAAGTGTAGGTATGAGGTACCTAAAAAATTTTCATTCTAAACGATGTTCGCTTATTTCTTAATGTAACTAATAAATACTTAGTAAATTAATGTTAAAGATGAGATATATAACATTAGATACAAAGTAAGTGCGTCGTTAGCTACTTCTTCGTGCATAAAATAGTAAACAGATCATGAATTAACTTGTGAGGGGGCTAATGAGAACTGAGAGAATCAGTTTAAAAAGACTAACACCTAAATTTTCACAATCTTGTATTACTAGTTAAAATTAAAAATATTTGGGTGTTGGAGAAGCGTCTACAAAAAATTTTATACGCTCTGTCGCCTTATAATTATTTCATTTTGTTTTTTCCTTTAAAACGCCGATTATTATAAGTTTTAATTACATTATATCCTTCGTTACAGATAACAGTTTTACTATTTCAATCATGGCATTTTAATAGAATATACATGGCGGTCCGTAAATACCGATACAGATCCGGTATTTTTGTGAGTATCATAACAAAATATGACACAAGTAATAATTTTAAAATTTTGTACAAAATGTAGTCTTCTCTGTATTTGGCTATATAAGATATACCTTATTCTCAAGAACGTTATGTAAAAGTAAGATAAGTTTATAACATAAATATTTTCAAAAAGGATAAACTGTTTTCATGGCAAGAAAAAAATGATAACGAAACAATTATACAAACTCAAAAATATATTTTTTATAAATCCATGTTAGAAAATGTTTATGGTATTTGTTTATTTTTGTATTTTTATTTGTTTAACTAGGTGAGTTTATAAATGAATTCATTGTAATATAATATATTTCTATTTGTTCCTTTACACGAATTCCTTCCGAGTAAAAGCCTCCTCTAATTCCTTCCATTTGTCCCTATTTCAGGAAATAGTCAACCAGTCTTTGCCTACTAATTCTTTTATATCGTCAGCCCAACGTTTAAGTGGTTTACCTCTGCTTCTTTTTTCAACAAGCCCTTCCCAATTGGTAGTTTGTAGAGACCATCTCTTATATGTGTATCTCTACAAGTGACCCGCCTATTTCCACTTAAGTAGCAAAGCTTGTTCAAGAGCATCTATAAGCATGGTTTTCCTCCTTATGTCTACACTGCGAATTTTTTGTATTTTTCTTATTTTAAGCATGCTTCGTTCCATTGATCGTTGGCATGTTTTGATTTTACTTTGTATTTCGTTCGTAAATGTCCATGTTTCACTGCGATAAGTTAGGCATGGAACTATACATATTTCCATGACAATTTTCTTTAATTTTAAATACACACATAAATCTGTAAAATTGAAAGACATATGAGCAGATGCACCAGTGTCTAAAATCCACTTGTAGCTTTTATCGTCAATTTAAGATCTACAATTAGTTACATTAAATACAAATATATGTATATATATATATATATATACATATATTTAATGGAACTTTCAAATACAACAAGACTTTTTTTATAGCGTGCAAGGCATAAGCTGAGCTTTAACAACAACAACTAAAAGAAAGCAAAGAAAACATTTTATTTAAAGAGAAGATAGAAAACATTGTTTATAAATGACTTAGTTAAATTAATATTTTTACAGGAAAAAGTATATCAAGAAATGGACAGTTTGAGACAATCTCATATTTGCTACAACATTTGTAAGTACACAGTCTTATGTATGCTATTTAAGATGTGAAAAATTGGTAATGTATTTATTTGATCTAACCATGTTTCTTCAAACATATTGCAATATAGTAAGTATAAGTAGTATAACTATTGAGTTTAAGAGATGCTGTCTATTGAAATACAATAAAAATAGTATTAACTGTATAGAACATAACGGTAGGTATAAGGAAAAAAAACGCAAGAAAGCAGGTATGCAAAGGTATATTTATATGGTCGGTTGTCTTCATATACATACATAATTATTATGAAGTAAAAATGTTACATTGCTATCACTGAAACGGTTAGAACTATTAGTAACATTGTTTTTTTTCTTTTTTTGGTAACCCTTAAAAAATACTTTTCGCATACCACTGTACCCGGGGAGGACAGCTGTGGTTATGTGGGACTCAAATTCGAAAGTATCGCCGCCAAAACAATATTATCCTTCACCACGACAAAGCTTAAGAGTACTCCGTTAAACATACTGTTGAAAATGGCAGGCATCAAGATAATGAGTCATCTGCCATACAGTCCTGACCTGCCGCCCTGTGACTTTTATTTATTCCCATGAACTAAATATAAAATTCAAGGTATTTGCTCCACAAGCCGAAGAAGATTCGGTGAAAGCGTACGAAAATGCCATTGAAGAGACCGTTAAGGAAGAATGGGTCTACTACTTTTCTCAGTGGCTCCATCGAATGCGACAATAATAAGATAGGGACAGAGATTACGTCGAAGAACAATAAAAGTATTGGCAACATTCTACAATAAGCCGTTTTAGATTTTCTAAACATTTTCATTGTTATCTAGGTAATATAGAACAGTTTGTAAGGTTAAACGTTTATTCGAAGCTGGCTGGCTAAGTATAAAAACTTGCTTATTTTGTAAGAAACGATGGTATGTTCTCAATCGCTAAAATTCCAAATTAGTTTAAATAATCGCCTAATACATATTTAGTATATTTAGCCAGCCAGTTACGAATAAATATAAGGACTTGTTCCATATTAACCTATAGTTATTTAAGAACATTGTAATTGTTAATTAATTATAGAACCAATGAGTGTTTTTAATATCTATATATATAAAAGAAAGTCGTGTTAGTGATTCCACTTATAACCCAAGAACGGCTGCACCGATTTAGCTGAAAATTGGCAGGGAGGTAGTTTAGAACCAAGAAATTGCAATAGGATACTTTTTATCCCGTTCGACAGCATTCCCGTGGGACTTGACATGAAACGTCAGTCATTATAAAACGTGGAATAACGAAACACAATTGACAGCTATGCAATTGACGTTTAATGACAGATATGTAATGACGTATGGATGACCATTAGATATTTGTAAGAAATCTACTATATAAAAATAAAAATATTTAGGTATTGTGTTTGTAGTTTGAACTCTTAAAACCATTTAGTATTTGCGGGATAAATTTAGAAAATCATTGTTTTTCACATGGGCAGTTATATTTTGCGTATTCACGAGTTTGGAAACCATACGCTTTATTTGTGTTAAAGTTCGACCAAAAAACAAAAATTGTGGTTTACAAAAAAGCACTTCAATGAAACGGATAATTTGAGGACACGTATAACGCTTCGATGCGGTATCTACTTTGGATTCACTTTCATTTACTTAGAGAAGTTCAACTAAATAACACTTCATTTTTGTAATCGAAATGAATTCATTACTGTTGTGAAATGAAATAAAAATTTTCGTTTTCAAATATAAAACAAAAAAATTCTTCATCTTTTAATCACCAAACGAAATGTTATATAAAAGCCTTCTGGTGGCGAAACGGAGTTCGCCAGGTTTACTAGTTAAGTATATATTAGGAGAGACGAAACCTCTTAGCATCCAATGGATTTACCGTGCGGACGCCGGATCTATCGCGTTGCAGGGAGAGAAGCTTTAACAGTGCCTGGGACTTCCGACCCAGCTGTAGGTTTATGCGGCCCCTATCTAACGCCAAGTACCCAGCTCGAAAATACGTAATAAGAACAAAACTACTATTATCTTTTTGTTTACAGTTTTCTACAATCGCGAAATAAAGATACAACAGGATGAGCTCGGTATTCGTTATGTTATTTTGGTGATGGTAAGATATTAATTTTTTTGATATTGTGTAAGTTCATAATTTCGTTTCAATTTTTTCTAGTAAATGAATAAAAAGCACGCAGTGCCTAATAAAGCGAAATTAGTATGTGCCACAAGTCTTATACAAATTTGGACTCCGCTATCTTAGGTTCTCTCATATTAGCAAAGCATAATAACTACATATTTCAATACAAAATTATAACTTAATGGACTTGTTAAACGTTAATTTGGAATTGGTCACCTCCGACTAGAAATATATATGTATATAACAGCTGACCCGCAGACTTCGTACTACCTCAATCGATAAATAAATAATTTTTAATTTGTTTTTTTAGAGTTTACCTATAAGCCACAAATCTCACAAGCCACAAATGATTGACGTATTAGTTAGTTGTCAAGTCTAATGAAAAAAAAAAACGATTTAATTTTTTCGCTCCTTTTATGGGTTTAAGATAAATAAAAACAATCCATTAATTATTATTGTTTTACAGGTATTGGGGGTGGTGCTCGACTTTTTTCTTCGTTTTATAATTCCAGCGACAAGTGAGTCACTGGAGGAAACTATTAGAAAAGAAAAGCGCATTAAAGAGAAATATTTAATACGCAAAGGAATTGCTAACTAGTTAAAATGTTAAAGTAATAGTTTTTGGTTAACTAAATTATTTATACTCAAAACTGTGTGTTTATCCGTTATGTAAATGAAGTGTTTCATAAAAATATATTGTGGGATAAATTAAAGATTGATCTTATATAAGATTTGTTTCTGCGTTATTACTGTTATTATTTGGTTTTCAGTTTTATTTCAAAGTGTACATGTTTGTCAAATTATTATGCAGGCTTCAACATTTCTTATAGTTTCAGGACGTCAATAATTTTATGAGATATACTCGTCTGACGACTCGTATGACTTTCAAAAATTATAATCAATCACCACTGTAGACTTTCTATTGTCAATCGTAAATGAAATACCTAAGCTTTTTAAGCGTGCACATAATAATATAAGTTCCTTGGAAAATTGTTAACGATATCATTTAGTAACAAGTCTATACCAAAATATCGCCAGGTTCTTGTCTTTTTTAAACGACTATAAATAATTCTAAAGTTATTGAATTATTCTTATTGAGATATTTTTATTGAGGCTTAACAAATTGGAAAGACCTGACGATAGTATATTTCTTGGAACGAAGACAGTCTTAAATTAATATTGCTTAAATCACAAGGTTTTAAAACTGAATTCTTGAAATATCATTTTAATGTCTAACACATGGGATGTGTATATGTGGGTAACACTGAAGATGGTAAGAACGGGCCAGTTAGAAACTTTGTTAATGAAAACAGTTTTTTAATTTCAATTTTAGAATTCTTTTGTAACCTAATGAAGTATATTCCATTCACTTGTGTTTTTTTGTGAATTAGCGGCAAATCTAAAACTCTTGTTACACATGAAAATGTACCTAACGTGAGAAAATTTTCGGTTAATGATTTGTTATGACTTTCAATGTGAGCTTACTCAACAACAAGGCTATTGACGCAGGTTGTGTACCGGCGCAGGCGCAGAAATTGCAAACAATAGAAAAGGAGACACATTTTGTTATTTTTTTATAGAAGTGGCACGTTTGTACTTGCGTGTTGTTTTATACAATCATGGGGAATTAAATTAGGTTAGAAAGTTTAGTTCGTTAGCTAATAAGTATGCTAAAGTTTGATACAATAAAATAAAATGGAATAAGAGTGGAACGGATTGGATTTTATTTTGTTTTCTTAGATTTAAAGAAATGCTTTATTAAAGAAATGCTTTATTCCCAAAAAATGTGACCTTCAATAAAATTACTAAAATCCTAAAAAAGGAATGATTTGTCAATAGGGAGCACGGTTTGAGATGTACATAGTAAAATATGTTTTGTTTTCAAGATAAATCTGAGAATTTATTGTTTATTATTTGTTTTTTATTAGTTTAGATGTGACCATATTTTCTCAATTTAATCAATGCATGCAATTCTTTATTCAGGATTTCTTTATGTTACAAAGCAGAGCACTTTTATTATACAGGGTTAGTGAGCTTCCTACATATCAAGGCCATATGACCTTGTATGTATATATAGGTATAGAGCAGTTATTCCCAAAGTGGTCCAGGTGGACCCTCAGAGGTCCACGATAGACTTGCTGGGGGTCTACGTAAACGTGAACAAAAATTTTGGGTCCATTAGATGATAATGGGGGTCCACAAAAATTTATTTGCTTTTGATAGTAGTGAGCAAAAATGTAAGCATAGTTTTTATAAGGGCCTACCTACATTGTTTTAAGTACCTAACTAAGCAAATAATATTTTAAAGAGGCTTTTAATTTTAATAAGGTTAAACTTGCGTATTTGATATTAAGTACAATTTCGAGTACAGAATTGTAAAGCGCTATCCGTTCGACAATGCTTAATGCTTGTTCAAACATGAACTATACTATTTGCGCTGTAGCATGGTGCGGGTGACAGTTTCAGTAACGTTTCGTTTCACTCTTGAAAGTTGCCGCGATTTACAAATTATGACTTAGTATTTCAGCTGTACCACATTCGTAATAAATTAAATCATTAATTACTGAAGTAGTTTAAATTAAACCAAACCAGAATGTTCTAGTGTACAAATATAATCTAATGGAAAGAAAAATTAAGCAAAGTATTATGCGTTTAACGTAATGCCATAGACGTATTTAGTGATGGGATGTACTGCTACAATGGATAGTCGATGTTAATGGTAGGGTGCGTTGTCCATTATTATGGTCATAGGTTCTTTTAAATTATTTAATAGACCTATGAACCAATCTTTAAATTTTTCGTAGTTCATCATTCATTCAAAAAATCATAAACCCGATTTTAATTATTTTATATAAGTACTATATTATTTATACTGCGAGTATCGTTAGTGATAAAAATGAATTACGCAACATCACTAGTCATATGGTACTGACAGATATCAACGTCATTTAGGCAAATGTCACCCGCACCAAGCTACAGCGCAAATAGTATAGATCATCATCAAATACTTGAAGTTTGGAGGAAAAAGTGTGAGAAAAGGGCACAGCCGGATAAGTATGGGAAATCTGCCCTCATTGCTTTTTTGATCAACACTTAGGGGATCGAGTTTTCATCAAATAAAAATAATTCACACCAATTTGCAGTCTTTTAACTCGAACGACGTTCGAGATTTAAAAGAAAAAACTTTTTTTTTATTTTTATTTTTATACTGAAATTCGGAGTTAATAAATGGTGATTTTTGTTCTTATTCTTAGGAGTCTAAAACATAAAAAAATCGTATGATGATCATTTTTCTTGTTTTTTTCTGGTTTTTGAAAACTTGTTTTTTAGGGTTTTTGAAATATGTCAATCACCAAAATTTGTCAGAATAGGTATTTTACATCCCTCGACACTGGAATTTTTTCAGATTTTTTGAATTGGTGGAACAATGTAAAAAATATTAAAAACTCATTTTTTTTCTAAAGTACGTCGTTTTAAAGCACTTTTACTTTTATTTTTTTGCTTGAAAAAATGCGTAGAATCTAGTATTAATTAATCTATCACCATCATGTCTGTGTCCACATCGCAGGACGTCGTTACACTGTAAACTCATTCTGCCCGCTTCCAGAGCGGTATGCTAGAAAGTTAAGAAATCGGTCTGGTTAGACGATATTATATAAACAGACCACCTGACAGACATTCACATTTCGCTTGTCCGTAATAACGGTTGCTGAAAAGTAACCTAAACGTCGGGAGTATGAAGTTTGAAAAAAAATTACGCGTATTATTAATAATCCGAAAAATTTTAGTTTCATTTCAAATGGGTAGTTTATGTGGGTTTATCTGTGCCATTTTCCAACTTTGCACAGGGAGAATGTTTCGAATACCCCCATAAAGTATACCCATAAAACGATATTCCATCCTTAAACAAACTCGTTTCTTAACAGATTGTTCCAATTTATCGTAATACAACATTTAATTTATGTCCATTTTTTGCATAAACAGTTTAACCTAATAAATGCCCACATAATGCGAAATGTATATCGAGATTTTATTCTTTTCACATAAATAAACTTCAGATGTTTTAAAATAATTATTTTAAGTAAAAAGATAGATATTTTTAAACATCTAACGTGTATTTTATATTATTACATCGAGGAGCAAATATGGTTAGCAAGTCTCACAGAATTTTTTTTTGTAAATATTTTTACTGGTCTGGATACGAGTCCCTTTGAGCCTTCTCACTGACATGATACCATTGCATGATTGGAAAAATCTTTAAATACCTCAAAAACAAAAAAAAACTACATTTAAAACAGAAATTTAAAACAGAAATGATACATAGTTGGCTTCCAATTTTAACTGACACTTGTAAAATCTGACAATTATTTCTAAAAGACTTGTTTCAAGTGACATAATATATTTAAAAAAAACCTTATGTCAATTTGATATCCTTCAAATTGAAATAGCACGTGTAGTGTGGTAGAAATAAAGAAATATTTTGATATTTTTATATTACTAGTAATCAAAATGGGCAAAGCAAAAAAATGTAAACCCTCTGAAATAGGTCGGAATATAGCCCTTGCTGATCAGATTGAGGCTACAAATGCTGTAAAGAATAAAAATAGAAATAAGGAGAGGAATAGAATTGATGATGATGATGATGTACGTACAAATAAATGGTAAACGTATATGTTCATATAGTTTTCAATAATCTAACATGTTTATATTTAGTTCGTTAATGCAGACCTTTCAAAGAAAATCCTTAAAGCTGCTAGAAAGCAGCAAAATGAGCTTACTGTTGGAGTCGCTTCTGTATCTGGTTTCCTGACTTCACCAATCATCAATGGTAACTACATTTTATTAAAATATTGTCTATAAACACTTTATGAGCAAATATTAATTAATTATTTTATACAGATTCCACATCTGATCCAGAAGATGGCTCAGACAAGGACGATTTGGAGCCAGATACCTTTTATGATAACATTGAAATTAATGAGGATGATGAAGAAGCTTTAAAAATGTTCATGAATGCTAAGCCAGGGAAAACCAGGACACTTGCAGATATAATAAAAGATAAAATAACAGATAAACAAACTGAAATCCTTACACAGTTTTCTGATGTTGAAACTTTAAAATTGCAAAATATTGATCCAAGGTATTTCAATAAATAACTTTCATGTTTTATTTGTTTTACATTTTATACTATGTTAAATTTATAATTTCTAGGATTAAGTCAATGTATGAAGGTGTCAGGGATGTTTTGAAAAAGTATAGATCAGGAAAGCTACCAAAAGCTTTTAAGATGATACCACATTTACAAAATTGGGAACAAATACTTTATATAACTGAACCCACAACTTGGTCTGCAGCGGCTATGTATCAAGTATGAAATGAAACATATTTTACTTAGATTTTGTTAACTCGGCGGGAAGCGCACCCCATATACCAAAACTGACTGTCGCTACTGGGTAAAAAGTACCACAATAATAATAATGTAAGAACTTGAGTTATTTTACGGATAATTAAATATGACCAATTTTTATATTATAGTGTGTTACATTTTCAATTAAACAAGACAGTTGGAAATTAATAAACACTTGGTATAATATGTAATATTTGAAATTTTAAAACATAGTCCAAAAGCTCAGCCATTTTGTGCACAAAACGAAATATTTACTAGTGTGGCTGGAGGGCTCTTTCCTGTTGTTTATTCGGAATATTATTATTTTGCTCGCCATTACCACCAAGTAAAAGTATTATTTTACTTTTCATAAATGTATGTAGGCAGGTTTAAGATGGTAGATTTACACTTATTTTGTGGCAATCCAAGAGACAACACCTTCAAGTAATCTCTTCTAGGTCTCTTTTGTCACGATTTTCTTTATTAGTCGAACCGTTGAACATCTGTCGAAATACTTTTCTAAAACGGCGCTGCACACAATTACTTACAAAAATAAATATTTTCAAAAGTATGCACTATGTGGTAAATTTTACCCGGTAGGGCCTCCCGCCGAGTTAACTACATTAATATTCTATTCAGAAACCTAAATATAATTCATGATTATATGTTTACACAAAAGTCATAAAATGTTTAGAGTTAATGATTTTAACTGTTTTATAAAGCTTAAACTTTATAAATTTCAGGCCACAAGAATTTTTGCATCAAATTTAAAAGAAAAGATGGCTCAGAGGTTCTACAATTTAGTTCTTTTGCCAAGAATTAGAGATGACCTTGCAGAATATAAAAGATTAAATTTCCATTTATACCAGGCTCTTAGAAAAGCATTATTCAAACCTGGTGCATTCATGAAAGGAATATTATTGCCTCTTTTGGAAGTGAGTACCTATATAAATATAAAAAGTTGAATACAGATAAATACTGTCCACATTACTTTTAAATTAAATTATTAAATTCTTATATTCACATTAATTTTAATTTTATAGGCTGGTGATTGCACTTTAAGGGAGGCTATAATAGTGGGTTCAGTATTGGCTCGGAATTCAGTACCAGTCCTTCATTCAAGTGCAGCCTTATTAAAAATAGCTGAAATGGAATATACTGGAGCAAACTCAATATTTTTAAGGATTTTGTTTGATAAGAAATATGCACTGCCATACAGAGTAGTGGATTCTGTGGTGTTTCACTTTTTAAGGTATTTGAAAATAAAAAGCAAACATTTTGTTGTCATTAATTTGGTATCAAAGATACATTTCAATATATTTAGTAGATTATTTTAATTATTTGTGTCTTTTCCAAGTATGGTTTATAATATTTATACATATTTTGAAGGAATTTCAAATAAAAAATGTTATATATGAGTTATAAGATTCGAGACTCTTTTTGAAAATTTATTATTATGTCAGCATAACTATTCTTTTTTCTTACTTTTATTTAAGGTTCCACAATGAAACAAGGTTGTTACCTGTACTCTGGCATCAAGCTTTTTTAACTTTTGTCCAGCGCTATAAGGCAGATATATCTACAGAACAAAGAGATGCTCTTTTGGAATTACTGAAGAAACAGACACATTCAACAATAACCCCAGAAGTAATAATCATCGTTTGGGATTATAATTTTGAATTAACAAAAAAAAAAAATTGTGTTGTTATTTATTTAACTAAATGTTTGTTATTTGTGTATAAATATATGCTAAGTAACTTTTGACATGGGGAATATGCAAATATTTTTATAATTTCAGATCCGTCGTGAGTTACAAGCTGCTACATGTCGAGATATTGAAGGAAATGAAAATGCAAGTAATATGATGTCTGTAGAATGAAAAATTGGACATCCTATGGTTTGATTGTTACTGATAATATTTAAATCATCTGAATAAGATATAAATTGTATATGAATTTATTTTTTCTTTCATTCATAACCCTATACAATTTTACTGTAATTGAATGCATAATGTATAGAAATATTATTTGAAAATAAAACAGAATTTTTGATCCTTTTTAAAAACCAATATGAAATCTGAACTTTTATTCTTTGCCTAGAAATCATATTTTAAATGATTACTTATGACTTGCAGCCTAAAAGAGAATTACAGGTCTTTTTTATCTATAAATTTAAAATAGAATAAGGTGGTACTGAACCCTATTGGCTTTGATAATGTCATTTAGGAATTTTGGGTACTTTGTCACTGTCTTTAGAGATAGTTGCGTGGGATGTTAGCTATGAAGGAGTGACTTAGCCATACTTTTATGAAAAAGGGTATCAAATCAGCCTCATAAGTTTATCAACATGCCAGACTTAGTGGTTAGGCCCTTTCTCAAGTATATGTTCTTTTACCAAGAATGGTGCTTTCAGCAACATTGATACTTGCTCATTAAATTTAATCTTTGTTAGACACAGGTTGATCTGAGCTGAAGACTCCATCATGTAGTCCTGTTTTCAATTGACTGGATTATAATTGATTGCAAATTTTAGTGAACAAGTCTGGCTTTCAACACCATGAAAATTAAAGTTTCTGAAACAATCCACATAATTGGCAATAAAAAAATCCATAAAAACAAAGCATGCTGTTATGTATAACCCCCATCAACAATTAAAGGACTACTTAACAGGCAATTGATACCATTTTTTAAGAATGTAAAGAAATACTATACTGAAATAGTTATGTATGTTATATACAAATAAAAAAATATATCTTTCTGTTAGTAATAAAGTTTCTGGAAAGATTTGCTTAAAATAATATAATAAAGTTAAGAAAGTTGTGCCAGAATCCGGAGTTTCATTAAGGAAAGGTTTTGAATATCGTCTCCCACAAGTTAAAGCAAAGTAACTGTTTTTCTTAGTATTATTTATTTGAATTATATTTCATATTTCACTATTGTAACTTAAGAATCAAAAGTTTCCAACCATTATCAGTTGGTTTATAGAACAATTTATGTTATTAGCAAAAGGCTTAGTAAATATTGAATATTTTTGTTTCAAAAACATCATATAAAAGTAATAATTAATTTACATTAAAAAATTCATTTACTTCGATTACTTCTTTAAATTCTTTAGGAATCTAATCAATTATCTTAACTAAATACATTTACTTCTCCCTATAAATGAAAAATGTGTGCTTGAATCTATATAGCATTATATTAATGTTCTAGATATAATATTATGGGATTATAAAACAAGCATTTATAATTTAATCGTCACATGTAAAAACATTTTATTTTGGTAACCTGTTTATACAAATTAACGAATAGTAAAATATATTAATCCTATATTTACACTAAATAACAATCATATGAACATAAATATATGACTAAATAATGAGAGTAGTAAAGATATTTCTTTTACAAAAATAAGAACTCTCATCTCGCTTCTGAAATGATAGCTATCGTTGGTATCAAGGTTATTTAATATTTTTAGACAAATTTAGTGTTATAGGAATATCCACCTGACTTGATATGAAATGAACGGGTGGCAAGACCGAATTTCCACATTCACATTTTCTTCCAGAAACAAAATCAAACGTCCCAACTTTACAACCACAATTTTCACAATATAATTTGCCTCTAGTCCATCGTTCTTCCTCTATTTTAAGCCGTATCCATTTAGGTAAATTGTCCTCGTGAAGAAAAGCAAAACTTTTAGAACTATAGCTGCTACATTTTTGGTCACCGCACAATGCTGAATTGTGTACACAGCCAAAATCTGAGAGCAATATATTCCGACACTTATGACACTTAATGTTCTCTATATTCGGCATTTTGTAATAATAGGGAGAAACCTGACGATAGGGGTACTAATTATTTTGATGTTTACTTTGATCAAAACATGTGATAATCTTTTGATTTAAGAGAGTGACAAATTGACAACGGAATATTGTTGTATATCGATAGTCCACTATCGATAGGATATCGATATTAAATCGATAGTATAGGCAACGCCGATAGTTACTTCTTCTTCTACCTGGCAATTTCCCAGCTAAAGCCAGGGTCTGCCTTACATGTTGTGAATAGTTTTGGCTATTTGTTTTTACGACCGGCCGCCTGCCTGACATCAACCCTCTTTTTGGGAATCAACATTAATCAGTGATGTCAAAATAGTCTCAGAAAGTACATACGACTCGGACAAATCACATTGGTACTTGCCCGGGCCACCTCTGACTTTACAACGCAAGGCAACGCCGATAGTTACTACAATTATTATATATTTATAGCTAGTATCGGCACATGGTAATACTATCGATAGTCTCAATGACACTTCTTAAACATACTATTGAAAGTGGTAATACTATCGATACTATCGATATTTATACCTTCAATACTATCGATAGTATCGGTAGTATTGTAAAATTTGCTGTTCAAACCCAACCCAACTGTTTGTTTTTATAGTGATAGAGGCAAAATAATATATTCTATCGGTATAAATAAAATGAAAGGTTGAAACATTCTAATAAGAATAAAATAAAGCGTGGGAAAAACTATTGTCACTTCTCTTGCGCGTTTCAGTTTAAGCTGTGTTTCCTTACTGAGACATTCTGTTACAGGTTTTGGATGGAGTACTTACAGAGTGGCATTGTCGAAATAAAGTCGTAGCTATGGTTACCGAGAACACTCAATTATAAAAGTAGCAGAGATTTTGAAAATACGATATGTCCCTTGCTTTCGCACTCATTCAATTTAGCGGTTAAGGAAATTCTTGATCAACCTGGGCTTAAACAGCTGGTCGATAAATGTTCGGCAGGGTCGCGAGGCAAGCTTTTGGTATACCGTGGCCCTGCCTAGGTGGCGTGGATGAGAAACACCCAGGGGTTTTAGTGGGTCGAAACCCCACATAACCCGGTCAAGTCCCCGCTCGGCCGGGTATCTGTGAACAGATTTCCCCTGGGAAAACAAAAAAAAAAAAAAAATGGTCGATAAATGTAACAACTTTGTTAGTCATTTCATATACAGCAGCATAGTAGCACCAGATAAGTTACGGTCTGCCCAAAGACAAATAAATAAACCAGAACTTAAATTAGTTAAGTTTGCCGAAACTAAGTGGAATTTTGTATTTTACATGCTAAACCGAATATTAAAAGTAAGACAAGAACTGACGTTGGTATTAAGTGACCTTCCAGATGCACCCGAAAATCTTACTACTGTAGAATATATAGAAGTTGAAGAAATAACCACTCGAGACCTGTAGGTACCTACTGTTAATATATCTGGTGAAGAATATATGACAATATCGTTACTACTATCATTACTACTATCGTTACTACTACTAATACTAATAAAAGGACTATGTTTGAAATTGGTAGAATTAGAAAATTGTAGCATTTCAAACTTTTCTCAAAAAATAATTGCGTCTATGAAAGCTTCAATACAAAAACATTTACATTTTATGAGTCACGAAGTCCATGTATGATTTCCACACTTCTCAATCCTAATTTCAAGAGACTTGAATTTAAAACCCAATATGACGCGGAAACCGCCATTTCAATCGTTAAGAATGAACACAATTCCTATATAGTCTCCTTGACACCTCGAACTTCATCGTCTGGAAACATACATATGTGAAGCATGTGAAGAAAAAGAAAATCCCCCGGCTCAACAGCTAACTGTTGTTCTGGCTTTGTTACTGTAGATGTTATTATAGTAGACATGCGACAATATTTAGAAAAACCAACATTGCCTCTCTCTGAAGACGCAACTAAATACTGGTGCCAACAAGACAACCATTTGAAACACAGCTCAGAAGTACTTATGCATTCCTAGGTACTCAAATCCTGCGAAAAGGCTCTTTTCTTAAGCTGGGCTTATTATCACCGACCGCCGAAATCGTCTAGGTTCAAAGCATATTAAGTATTTATAAAAATATATGAAAAATAGTTTTCAATTATACATATATATATAGTTGAATTATTAATTATATTTCTTTTTTGCCTACATATTGATTAATATTCTTATTTTTAAAAATCTTACTTCGTCTACAATTAAAAATAAATAAATTATCATTCAGTATCGTATTTTATTTCACATGAGTGAGAACCTTTGGTTTCTTTTAAGAATGTTAGTATTTTGGCAAAAGTACCCGCACGAAGACAAGGTTGAATATGATTCTATACAATACAATACTTTAGCCACTAGTTCTCAAAACAAAAGATTCCTTATATCTTTTTTGTCAACATTTTCCCCAATAATCTTGCATCTTCACAAAGTGACGTGGAACTTTTTAACTCATTTTCTAGCTCCTCACTAGAGTGTTCACACTTCGGTTTCTTTTTAGGCAGCAACAGCGATTGAGGTAAATCATGGTTCGATATTGACTATCCATAGCAACATTCGGAGAATAAGAGCGTTTTCTCTCTAAAATTGAAATTACATGGAAATCACATTTTCCTGTTTAATGAAATATGTTTTACACCTAAAACGTGCTATTGATTAATAGATTTTCTAAAATATAAATAAAGGGTATAAATGGATATCTGTGGCTAGCACGCAGAGCCCGTTGGGGCTGATCGACTAACAGAAAAATATTTTCAATGAGGGTCACGATTTTGGAATGAAATATTAAACCATTTTAAAAATAAATTTATATATTTAGTTATGGATTTATATGTATAACTAAGAATAATATATTTACTCGCCTATTTGATTCATAATTGAAACAATCCGACTGCAACTTTAACGAAATTTATTAATAACCACTATTAAAAATGATTACTTCAGGCAGACTCTGGCTAAAGCTGGGAAATTGCCAGGAAGAAGAAGAAGATTAAAAATGATTACTACTCGTATCTATTACTTTTCTTTTATACATGACTTTTAATTTACTTGTAATACTATCGAATAATTCCTGATAACCGATAGTTCAAAAATAAGGCGACTTTCAATTGTATTGATTGTTTTTGGGTTTAAACGATCAATAGTATCGATGGTTCTTAAACACTACAACGGAATGATGGCTTAAACAAAACTCAATTCTAAGTTATTTATTTTTCAGTTCGAATGATGCCATAGCATAAAACAACTTCTTTAAACCTGGGACAGTTATATAATTTTTTTATTTGTTAATATGGCATACTTATATTGATTTAGTAATTACAACTAATCCATGTTCAGTATGAGCATGAATTAGTTACTGCTGAGACTGTTACACTTCGATTATGAAACCCATTAGTAGAGGTAAAGTCTGTCGTCCTGAAACTAATTTTATTACTTCAGTGATTGTAGAAATATTTGCATTTATTGAAAATCATGATTATTTTATTTCTTATATCAAAGGTGGCAAACGAGCAGACGGCGTACTTGATGGGTAGTAGTGACCATCGCCCATGGACATCCGCAATAGAGGTGTCACGAATGCGTTGCCAAACTTGATTGTTGAGGAAATGAAAAGGAAATAGCAGTAAAGGGTAGGAATAGGAAAAAGTCAAGGCAACCGGCTCCCTCACTCATTGGACGAAACGCAACCACTAAAGGTTACTTCACGCCGATCTTCTGTGAGAGGGTGGTACTTCCCCGGTCAAGCCAGCACATGTTCGAACTATAGTAACTTGTCTACAGCTAGGCTCTACCACCTCTGAAATGATTACTTTATTATCACCTCTGATTATTATTGTTAAATTTTAATACAAGAATTGAAAGATATTTGCTAAGAACCTTCGACCGATAATAGAGCAAGGAAGTCAAAACTCAAGTTAAATATAGTAATAGAATCATTGTACTCATCATCTCAGTCAGAACTGAGAAATTGGGAAGTTCAACATTCATTTGCTTCATCGACAACCAGCATGAAGTCCTAAGAAAAGTTTTGTACGAGAATAAAAAAAAATGAAAAGGAAGAGCAGTTGAGAATCAGTGGCGGGGCAAGACCTAAATTTGATGTGGGCAAGACAGATTTCGCGAAGCCCTATTCTATGGCAACTTGAAGCTCTTACTACCTGCTAGTTTTAAAAAACTTAAACGTAGATACGTTTTTTACCCTTAAAGCTTTGGTTTCCTTCAAAAGATATTAAAAAGCGTATTTTGTATACAAGTAATTACTGCGTTACATACTTATTATCAATTAAATATTACTTACTTTATGTAAAATAGACGAGTACAGGTACCGATGTAATACAAAGAAAACAAAAACAATTAAAAAACGTCACTGTTTTCGGGGGCAATCAATATACTTAAACACTATCTTTTTATTCGCTAAATATTATTAAAACATTGAACACACTAACTATTCTTATTAAAATAGGTTTAATTAATTCTGATTCCCAAAGAGGGTTGATGTTAGGCAGGCGACTGGTCGTAAAAACAAATAGCCAAAACTAATCACAACATTTAACGCAGACCCTGGCTATAGCTGGGAAATTGCCAGGAAGAAGAAGAACAAGTTTTTTTTTATTCTGGAGAAGAAGTTATTTTTTTGAGGAGCGAGGCCCTTTGTACCGCGAGGCCGTAGGCGGTTGCCCACGTCGCCCACGCCTTACGCCGCCACTGTTGAGAATACTTTAAATATATAATACTATAGGATATACTGGGTGACTGGTGAATTACTATCGATATTTGAGGACGTGATATTTGACGATCATATATGACAAAATAAAAACTAATATAACATAAATATTAATAAACTTCTAAGTAAAGTTAACCAAAAGTTATGTAATTAATTACGCATCGTATGAACACCCTACAGATTAGGTATACACACACACACACTCGCCCGCGGCGGCGTCTTGATGTATCAGCACGCCGCCGCACGCGTTCACACTTGGAACACTTGGAACGTGTCAACACTTTATTTATTTATACGGAAATTTGGTCAAAAATTAAGAACCTATTTTTTTTACATAATTCGAATGAGAATCATGTACCGAGTATGCGCCTTAAATATTGATAGTAATTCACTAGTCACCCTGTATAGCTTAAATATGTGCATGCAGTCGAAAATACGACTTTTCTGCAGTCTATAGTCATGGTATCTCGAAAGCGATACTTTGCAGAAGAAGTGTCAAAATCTTTTTTCTAGAAAATTTTACGATCTACAAACTTTGGTGAATCATTTTTCAATAGCTCATGTTGTTTAAGATATATACATATAAGCAAAAAACGCAAATTTGTGATCTTTGACCCCGAATAAAAAACAACGCACAAGCGGGATCGATGGGGACTTTTGACATATTATTTTACGTATTCAAGACAGGCACAAAAATCCAGCTTGTTGGAAACTAACGCAAACTGGAATGTCTATTTTGACTGGACTAAATAAACAGTGGCATTATTTAAAGTGTATTACGAGTGACCTTCATTGTCAGAAGACAGATTTCGTAAAGTTGTTATTAAGCGACTCCAAAAGATTCGTCGGAATCTTTTTTATGTATGATCCCTGAATTGTCAAACACTCCTAGACCTGGACATAGATAGGCAGATAGTCTGGACCTGGATAAAAAAAAGTTATAAGTTTAACCGGTGGCCCTTAGATAAAAAACAAAGAAATCGACTATTATGGCATACCAGAGATTAATGATAATAAAGGAGGTCATTTTGACTCTTATAACTTTTGATTTTTATTAATCATCTACCAATTGGACGATTTGTACCTAGTTCTGGAGACTAATTATTTGATCAACTTTAGTAACGACTGGGTTTAAACTGGAAATTCTGTATATAGTCCCATTTCTATAGTGACTACTAAAGTTAAAATCTTGTAGATAGAGCCACAATTTAACAAAGCGTGGGAGCAGTCTTTCTTATTTTCGGTTGCTTTAAGAGCATTGCAATCAGTGACTATGATAAAGTATATATGTACGTACGTATATATTTTTCGGGAAAATTTATATTTTTGTGTTATAATCTTACAATCTTTCTTTCGAAAAATATACAGCTTGACTGTCCGTCGGTTTTTTTTACAAAGTTACCAAATTACTTTATTAAAATTGTAAGAAGAGCGAAAAGGGGTAGAATTTTTATCAGTTCTTAGTATTTTGGGATTGTTATGAGATTTTTACCTTAATTGTGGCAAATAAAACCTTTTTTATTTTAAGCTCTAACAATAGGTACCTTAGAAATAATTCGATTTTCATACTCTGTGCGTATTGTTTCACATAAATAAACAAGAATGAAAAATCATAAATTTCTATGCTGCAGCTGCCAGCTCTTACACGAGAATCCGTTATGCTACAAATAATAATCTGAATTCTCAACTCATTAGTTAAGCCTTTAAAAATATTTTAAGGTGCAACAGTGTTTCACTTACATATTCGGCAAACATATTGTATGTATTTATCCTATATAGTACCTATGCATCGCTTCATACAGAATATTTGTGAAGTCAAAATTTCGTGGGCACAGAGGTTTGAACTCTGAACAAAATTGCTATTTGTTTGGTCACTGATAACCTACTTATTTAGCCAACAACGGTCGCTATAGTGTTGACGCTTCTTCTTGCAAGACTTACGAGTTTATAGTCTTTTTAAATTCATTGAAAAGAGTATTAAGTATTAAGTTAAGTCAAACATTATGTTCACGAATATATCTGTGTACCTAATTTTATGAAGGTTATCCGACCCTTGAATATAGGATTCAGAATCCAAAATAATTAAAAAATGTATAATTGACTTATAAATCTACAACTTTTATTAACTAATTTTTTTTTTATTGGAACTAACTTGTTTTAAAGAGAAACATATAATGAGTTATTGTCTAAAAACGAAACTTATGTATTTATGGAATAAGAACTCCTAAACAACTTTAAATTAATTTGCTTAAACATAACAACACATTCCGCTTCGACCCATATTTCCCCGCGCAAAAGCGTTCCTGAGTTTGCATATTTTTGAGTTGAATAAAGAGTGTGTTTCCTACTTATAACTATATTTTATACCAACAGTAATATAAGTAATAAATTTTTAACATGTAAATTAAATGAAAAACCAAGTCGCATGTGCGTGATATTTTTTATTTTCATTGAACTTATTTAATTACTCAACGAGTATTTTGCGCTGTCACATTATTCATTCAACTATACATAAAATATGGCTAGAGTGCTCAGTTTAGATATTCTTCGTACAATAGCATTCGGTTCGTTTATCATTTAACAACAACGAACAAATATCTATTAATAATATTGTATAAAAATTACTTATACGGCATTTCTTATTTATTTAAGATAAGCTGAAGATATTGCTATATCTACGTTTATATTAAAGGTTTAGGTAAAAGATAATAAATCATATATCGATAAACAAAAATCATATAAAAGCAATGATAACAATTTTGCACTTAGACTATTGTTCTAGCCTTAGTACGAGTTAACATGCCTAATTAAACTACCAATAGAATTAAAATGGTTGATGTATAATAAACGTTCAACTATCGGTGTTACGGTAGTCGATGTAACTCGTACTGAGGCTACTATTATTTAAGATGTAAATAAAAAGAGTTTCTGTAGCTTTAAAATAACAATATACAAGATCGAGTTGGTGCTTGTTTATTTTATTTTTAATAATAATAAATGTTCAACAAAATTATGATTATATGTTAACAGATTAACAACAGCTTCAATATAACACTGTGAATATGGTTTCTACTCAATTAGACAAAGGGATGTATTATGTAAGAATATCTCATTCATGATTTAATTAGTTTTATTCTTCTTTTGAAAAGCATAAAAATCTGGAATAGTGTCTTATGATTAAAAACAAGTATAAAGAAACATAATTAGGCAATTTGTTACAAACTCATCTATGTGTATTTATAATTAAATAAAATGTTTTTTATTATTGAAATCACATTCTTTTATCTTGGTTGAAAGCTGTCAGCCATGTAGTGTTTTTAATATCTATAATAATATATCACTTAAGAGCGACACAAAATTAAATGTTAACATAAATTAATAAGACTGTAAATGAATATGTAAAAAAAAGTATTAATAAAAAAATAATTTAACTTTTGAAAGTGTTTTTTTGTGCAACATGCCCAATAACTAAAGAAAAACAAACAGAAACATTACCATTCCCTTAACGCTTCTTTTCTAAGTTTAGCAAAATATCCATGATTTAATTGTTTTCCATTCATATTAAATCGGGTATTGATAGCGTTGAGGTCTTAGAAATGAAAAACTCTTAAACCAGTGTGTAGGTGCCGATGCAAAGTCATAACAATGTATGATAGAGAACTATAAAAAAACATTTCAAACTAAAATAAGTTCCAAATTAACTGATAGGGCCTTAATAATGCTTTTGAAAATGCGTCGCTCTTTATTTCTAAGGTGAGCAATATAACAGTTCTGAGACTGTCATTTGCGATGCATTTTTTTGTGCGTATGATGATTTGAATTTATCAATGTTTGCAACAGTTTTATACATTTTGTTAAAAAGTTAATAGTAATTCAATGCGGTGCGGTAACATACAATAAAAACTCAAATGATCAGATGTAATATTATAAAAAATATAAACACAGGAAATTTAAAATATGCCAACAAGCTAGAATCTTAGGTATTAGAATCACAAAATTACATCTACTACAGGTTTTGAGATGTCACAAAAACAACATAATATAATAAAATATTGTTTTCTTTTTTAACCTAGTGTGCCAAACTTCTCACAATTCCACGACTTGTGTGTTCTTTAAAATACGTCAATAATGGCGTAACTCCTCGTTTTATTTATGGTATTTAAAAAAGATCACTTAAATACATATTATACATAATAAATATGTTTAAAACATTTTCATTTCAAACATTAAATATGTAATCAATAAACAAAATACAAATGAGAATTGGTGTTGAAACCTAATTTACGTGCGCTTATTCTTCAGCTTAACAATATAAAATGTTGATCACAGACAAAATTACTAATTATTATTATTATCGCGCAAATATAACATTGCGCATTTATGATTTTAAAATATAAAATACTAAACTTATCAATATAATTTACTAGAACAATAATCTGTGATTTTACATAGATGAAAAAATCAGTTTTGTGAGTAAAATTATGTCAAGGCATCATTTTTTTTAAATAAAGCGAACAACTCACAATAAAATTTCTTATACTAAGTTTTAGCGACAAGGTTTTAATTATACAGTAATATTATTCTTACATAATGTGTGGATTCTGTTCTTCTATGTGGTGAATGTAAAACTTCATTCACCTGATTTATTTACATTGTAATAATTTGTAATGACAGAGATAGTGGAACATGGCTGTAATACCTATTTATTATGTTTGTTTGTATTAAATCGGTTCAGTGTTGAAATATTATAAAACAACGTGACTTAAGAGGCAATAATTAATATACCATATAAATGTAATTATTATTTGTAACCGGTGATTTTAAAACGGTGTATATTTTGTGCCTTAAAAAAAAATATTATTTGTTTATAAATTAACTTACTCTTCAAGCTACTTTCTAACTCTCGACTTATGAATGTCACAGTCCGAAATAAATGCTATGCAATAATGATGACTATAAAGTACTATTTTACATATAACAGCAAAAAATGTGGTCTTCTAATTCAAAAAAGTTTCTAAATAGCTTTATCTGTTTAAATGGTGCTTTATCAAAAATTAAAGTTAAGACTAATCTAAATTTAAATGATGTGCCCAAAGTAATTGCGTCTATTTTCAGAGCTTGAACTATGACCAAATGTAGATTTCAGTAATTATGAAAAAGCATGATCTGTCTATTGATCATGAAGTTCAATCAAAGTATGTAATAACTTTTTAATATGTAATAATCTTGTCGTATGTTTAATATTAACTGAAACATAATAATTGAATCGCATTGTAATTAAATTATTAGAATAAAAATAGTTTGATGAAATAATTGGTTTTTGTATTATTTTAATCATTTACTTAATTAATTTTGTCTAACAGTAATATTTTAACTTCATAAATATTAAGATATTTAAATAAAATTAAATGCAAAGTTATGTAATTACAGCGAATACAACATGCATCATCACACGCTTATAACAAAATATGACGTAACTTTATAATTATTTTGTTGTTTTAAGCTCATATTTTTTTTTTGCAATTCTATCAATAGACTGTTAAAATGACTCCCAAAACCCATTGGTTTCATTCAATATTACATTCGGTACTTTTTAAGCAACATATTTGAGACTTTTTTATTTTGTTTTTCATTTTTCATATTTGTTATGTATAATTTCTCAATTCTTATTCTATATTTATCAGTCTGATAACTACATAAGAAGAATACAACCACTGATTGTTATTTGTTGAATTTAGCAACATACCCAAACGAAACGTCCATTTGTGTGATTCTTTCGACAACTAAAAAAAATATTGTGGACAAACAATATTAAATAGCACAATGATATTTTTTAAGTGGGACCTAATTAAAGTTCTACAACTATGAATAGTATTGAAATTCTACAACTACTAAAGCAATTAGGTACCTAATGGCATACTAATTATATACGGTAAAGCAACCAACATTATTTGTAGACATTAAAAAGGTTATAGCAGCTAAATACATTTTGCAATTGACAGACTTATAGATCTAAATCTAACTAATAATACTCTATCAGTTTAATTTTTCATCGAAGTCAACCTTTTTCCTTTTTATACTATTTCTCTCATTTTATAAAAAACTCTCTAATTTATTGTTAGTCGATCTCTGTACAAACATACCTTCACACAAATATAACATTAATTAAATAAAAAAAATTATATGTAGTTTATATGTAAATCAAATTTACTCGTGTAATTTTCAAATGTAAAAAAATAAGAAATGAAAAAATAATAAATAAATCAATTCAATTTTTCTTATGTCAAAGATGGTATTTTTGTACATTAATATCGACTAGCATATACTCGTATAAGCATTTGGTTCAACTAATTTTTGTCCTTGGACACTGAAGAACTGAATTTAGAATGGTGAATTAAGTATTGTGCTTTAGGTGCGTAATTAAATAATAATATGAAAACAATCTAAGTCGAAATGTTTTCTATAAATAATAAAAAAATTAACACTTACAATTAATAAGCATTTTAAACTTGTAAGCACTATAATACAACACTTCAATCGTTTAGCATTAAGCACTTATAAGTAAGTATGTATTGGGATGCTTGTTCTTACATTACATTTTATTGCTTACATGATATATTGGCAAAAATGATCCTAATTTTTGTAATAATTACTACCAAACAGAGTTTGGTGAATCTTTTGAGCCAAAACATATATATTTACATCAACAACAAACTTGTTGCTGTTGGTATTTTCAAAACTTTACGTAAAGTAAAAACATGTCGGTGGCACTCCAGTTAAATGAACTATATAAAACCAAGTTAGATTATAGAAATATTTGAGGCATTATCCGTATGAGTCTGTAACTTCAATGGTTAAGTGGTAAGTACATACACCTATAATAATGACAAGCATATTTTCATAAACGCACTTCCACAAGGAGCATTTTAAAATGTTTGATCAAAGTAGTGTTAGATATTACCTAGCTACATTGTAAAGGCAAGGAGCAAGGACGGGTAGAAAGCGTTTATCGTTTACTCTCTTCTGGAAATACAGTTCACGAAGGTAGGTTTTACGTAGTGTCTCAGTCTTATAACTTCGTTCTGTGCGGCTGAGAACTAAACTTAAAATTATAATTTTTAGTCAGATACATCCGCGCGGTTAAAATTTATTCATCAGCAGATACAAAACTTAAATCGATGTGAATATTATCCGATAGTGCTATTGACTGTAACAGCTAGTCACATTTTAGTAACCATTATCATTGTAAACTACGAAAAAATTAAAGCACCCGATGCGTCCACTTATTTTTGTTCATGCGCGACAGACACGCATGTAACTTAGTGTTATGGATACCGTTTGAAATGTTTCATAAGCCTGGCCGTTTATTAGACCTATAGTTGGACGCGATCAGCTTCAAACATCCAATTTTAAATACGATTGGACTCAGCGAGAGCTGAGGACGCGAGGACGTGTCAATTTATTATCGACGAATTATAAAATTGGTCCATGCATGGGGGGCGGGCGCGTCAGAGGAAGGTCCTCGCGTCGTTATGGCGAGTGCTCGCGATGCGTCGGCAGAAGTGAAAACGAGCAGGTATCGCGAGCGTCGCAGACGTCGCGGGCGGCTCGACTACCGGCGACCGCGAGCCGCCCGCCAGCGAGCCGCACGAGGAGGACTCAGCGAGCGAGCGTGTGGAGGGCCGGGAGCGGGGGGCGCTCGCCTCGCCTGCCTCACACTACCTGTAGAACGAGTGTGAATGAGGGGGCGGCGGCAGTGCCGGCGGCAGGGGAGCATGCGGCTCTGACGCCGAGCGCTGCACCCCCGGCGTGCGATCTCCGCGCTCACGCCCGTTACGTCCACGGTCGCGATCGCCAATCCAATTCCATTCCCACGGGTTCTACAACATATTGGCATGTTTTACACAAATAAGTATGACTTCCTTTTATTATGTAAGAAATTGTTTAATACCTCATTCGTTTGGGGGACTGATAACGACGCCTTGGGTAGAGGCTGTGACGGTGTGTGGGCTACGTTGTGGTGGGAGGCCTCACGTGCTTGTAGGAGTTGTAAAATCCGTCGGACATCTGCGGTGAGACCAGTTTCTAGGACGGCGACTCTTCTACTTAACTCTTCTAACCTTGTCAGGATAGTCGCTACTGACGATGCCGTTGCGGCAGATCCTACATTTTGATACTGAGGCGATATGACGTCCTGTAACATACGTTATTCGTTTTCTAGCACCACGATATTATAACAGACTTGAATAAACTAGTTATTTAATTACCTGCATCGCAGTCTGTACCCTCTCAGCAGTAAAGGGCAATGCTGTAGGTCTTCCAGTTTGATGCAAGTTGACAGCTGAGTGAGGAGCCGAGCGTGACGTGCGTCCTATAGATGGCGGGGCACTAGGCGCGAGGATATCATCGCAGGATACGTGGACGGGTGCTGGCGCGGGCGGGCTGGGCGACGCGTTCGTATAGTACGAGCTAGGGTTCGTGCTGAGACTAGATACAGGCAGCGTAGCGCTGTGAGCGGGCGTGCTGACCGCTGCTTCGCCTGCCATACCGCCAGTTAATGGTGAGGTATCATTTAACGGACCAACGGAAGACTGTCGGCGAACGGCTGCACGACCCCGATACGTTTGAGGTGTTGACTGTGCTGGAAAATGTTTATGTCTCCTATTTATATTAAATATAAAAAGTTTTAAACACCATTTTAAAGTTTTGTTTACTAATTGAATACATATAGTATGATAAGGTTAATAAATTTTAAAATTTTATAACAGAACTTAATATCGAATAGGAATAGCATAACAATTTATCAGTAGAATCATGCAACTAGAGATTGTATATGCATACTTACAGTACTTGTTGTGCAGCGGCTGGTGTGTTTTATGGTGGTAGAGGTCTGGGAAGCTCCGTTTTAGTTGCGCTAGCATGCCTGCACACAAGGGCCGCGCTCAGAGCGGGTGACGGAGGAACGTGGACGTTATATTATTTTATAATAATATATTTAATGTAACAATACTTTTTACTACTTTTTTAATGTTTAAAATTCAAAAAACATCTGATATATGCCTACATTCCTCGTCCACCGTTTACTATCGAATGGGAAAAATGTGGGATCAAAAAGCGTAAAACATGCTGCCGTAACACTCTCGGTTATTGAATTATTATTAGTTTATAACTTTTAAGAATATGTTAAACAAATGATTAATCATGATGGGATATCGCATAAACTTATACGAATTTTTCTCCGATCGCACAATTTCATTCGACTTAATGAATACTATACTTAAAATTTTAAATAATTATCTTTCTACTTAGGAAGAATAAAGGTGTATTGTACTAAACCATCCTTTAGAAGACATGGAGTCAATATTTGAGATTAATTTAGCTATTCGTTACTTTAACAATAAAATAGTTAAAGGGTGATTAGTACAAATGTTTATTTGTATGCTCTTAGGGACTTTATTTAAAAAGGGGAGTTGCACATCGTTCCATGTCTATGTGCATCTACACTATAATCAATCATAATTCGGGAATGAACACCAAGCACCACATTTTCGTTCCTCGATTATAAACTTGATTCATCAACTTGTTTAACGGAACATTTTTGTTGTACTTTGCGTTTTAAATAAATATTTATTAATCTTTTAAATACTTATAACTACATTCCGACAGTTTATACAACCATATTAACCTGTGATCGAATTGAGAGTTGTCGAGCGTTGTTTGCTGAAGTTAAAGTTGAGAGGCGTGACATCCTGGCCGGCTTTCTCCGCAGAAAATTCGAGAATTCCTCTACTGGGAGGAGATTCGGTGTCTTCGTCGCTACACTGAGAGTCCTGCAACCAGGTCTTTAAAACTTACTCTATTTAAACAGTTCAAGTCTATGTGATTCTATGGAATTAATATACAAATTATGCTTTGAATCTGAAGTAAAATAATGCAAAAATTAATTAATATCCACAAAATTAAGATGGTTTGATAAATACCATTTTTTCAGCAAACGTCTCAGTATGTGGCCTTCTAGTTGTACGAGCATATGCCTCCCTTAGTAATCTAGCGTCGCATGGGTTTTCATATCGCATACGACGACGTGGTTCAATACCGCCCAGCTCTTCCTACAAATATATAATAAGTATAAAACCTAATATGTAAGTCAAACTAATTACAATAAATTGAAATGCTGGTGTTTCAGAAATTTAAGCTAATTCAAGCATTAACATTTATAAAATTATTAATTGAATCAATCATACTAACATCTCGCATATTGTACGTTATTTCTAAGCTATTAACAAATGATGCGCGGAACTCTGGATAGAAGTCTAAGACGTCTAACAAGTCATCTCGATGGACACGGTGCAAGTCACAGTAAGTCAACGCTCGTACGCGACAATTGCTACGACCCACTGTATTGTGAATGCAAGGATTCTCGCCAAAGATGTCATCTTTACCTGTCACATTAATA